>CM052658.1:110509753-110540411 GCA_028533165.1 Leontopithecus rosalia
TGTAATCCCAGCACTTTGGGAGGCCGAGGCGGGTGGATCACGAGGTCAACAGATCGAGACCATCCTGGTCAACATGGTGAAACCCCGTCTCTACTAAAAATACAAAAAATTAGCTGGGCATGGTGGCACGTGCCTGTAATCCCAGCTACTCGGGAGGCTGAGGCAGGAGAATTGCCTGAACCCAGGAGGCGGAGGTTGCAGTGAGCCGAGATCGCGCCATTGCACTCCAGCCTGGGTAACAGGAGCGAAACTCCGTCTCAAAAAAAAAAAAAAAAAGACTCCATCTCTACAAAAAATTTGTAAAACTAGCTGTGCATGGTGGTGGTACATGCCTGTAGTCCCAACTACTCAGTAGGCTGAGGCAGTAGGATCACTTAGAGCCCAAGAGGTTGAGGCTACAGTGAACTGTGATGGTGCCACTGCACTCCACTCTGGGTGACAGAGCAAGACCCTGTCTCTTAAAAACACAGGGGGATAGACAATGTCATAAAGTAAAGAGATATAACTAAAGATATAAACTAAATTATAAACTAAGATATAAGATATAAACTAAGATATAGACTAAAAATGACGATTAAATTTGGCTGTAATGTTATTGTGGACCCCAGCAGAGCAATTTCAATAGTGTGCTGAGAATGGGAGCCAGAATTCAGCAGGAGTGCAAACGCCAGATAAGGCAGTCTGGGTTTATCTCTTCTTCCTGATTAATCTGAACTTGTGGGATTAAAACGTAGCTCTTGGAGAATGAAATTCAAGGAAAGGTATTTGTTTTTATTTCTATTTTGGAGTGGGAGTAAAATAAAGAAGCAGATGGGGAAGAAGAGATTGAATATGTAGGGGGATAGTGGATAACTGAAGGTTGTGCATGGGGCCCAGGGCTGGGTGGTTTGCTGTCACTGTTAGACCAGAGGAAAAGAGGTAAAAATGGATGGCGGTAAATACATTTTTGGATGGACAGTTCAGAATTAAAAGAAAAAGAAAACACGCACAAGCAAACAAACCATTGAATACTTTAAGCAAAATCTAGAGAAAGGTTACAATTGAAAAAATCGTGGGAACAGGGAAGGAGGAGACTGGGTTGGATTGTGATTTTTTTTTTTTTTTTTGAGAAAGAATCACACTCTATCACCTAGTCTGGAGTGCAGTGGTGCAATCTCTGCCTGAGTAAGTAGCTGGGACTATAGACGTGAGCCACCATGCCTGGCTAATTTTTTTATTTTTTGTAGAGATGGGGTTTCACCATGTTGGCCAGGCTGGTCTTTAACTCCTGGCCTCAAGTGATCTGCCTGCCCCATCCTCCCAAAGTGTTGGGATTACAGGCGTGAGCCACCGCACTTGGCTGGATTGTGAATTTAATGGAAGAGAAAGGCTGGTTTAGATTTAGAAGAGTCATTGCATGGAACAGAAGGGAAATTGTACCATGAGCAAATAAAAGTGAGAAAGGACATGAAAAGTGAGCAAAGCACATGAGCAAAGGCCTCCATGACTGGCCTCGCTTTCGTTTAAAAATTTGATATGCTTTTGGTTTCCAGAACACACTATTTTGTTATTTCTATTCTTATTTCTTTTTCTTTAGGTTTTTTTTTTTTTTTTTGAGATGGAGTTTTGCTCTTGTTGTCCAGGCTGGAGTACAATGGTGTGAACTTGGCTTGCTGCCCATGTTCAAGTGATCCTCCTGCCTCAGCCTCCTGAGTAGCTGGGAGTACAGGCATGTGTCACCATGCCTAGCTAAGTTTTGTATTTTTATTGAGGCGGGGTTTCTCCATGTTGGCCAGGCAGGTCTTGAACTCCCGACCTCAGGTGATCTGCCTGCCTCGGCCTCTCAAAGTGCTAGGATTACAGGTGTGAGTGGCCGCCCCCAGCCTCTATTATTTCTGTAAGTGGGGTCCCTTTCACATATTTTTTGATGTGGTTTGGCTGTGTCCCTGCCCAGTTTTCAAAAGAAGACATACAAGTAACCAACAAAAATATATAAAAACGCTCAACATCACTGATAATCAAAGAACTGCAATTAAAACCACAATGGATGCCATTTTACAGCAGTCAGAATGGCTACTATGAAAAAGTAAAAAATAACAGATGGCAAGGGTGTAGGAAAACGGGAATGCTCATACACTGTTGGTTGGACTTACAGCCTCTACAGAAAACAATATAAAGATTTCTCAAAGAACTGAAAATAGAACAGCCATTCAATTCAGTAATCCCGCTACTGAGGATCAACCCAAAGAAAAAGAAATCATTGTATAAAAATGGTTTTTGCACTCATGTATTTATTTCAGTGCTATTCAGAACACTAAATTCATGAAATCAATCACATGTCCATCCATGTTTGATAAGATAAAGAAAATGCGGTACCTGTGTATTCTATACCATGAAATACTACAGTGACATAAAAAAGGGATGAAATCACATGTTTTGCAACAACATGAATGGAAGTGAAGGCCATTATCCAAAGTGAAATAACTAAGAAACAGTCAAATACTCTATGTTCTCATTTATAAGTAAGGGCTACACAATATATCCTGGTAACAAAACTGCACTTGCATCGCCTAAATCTATTTTTTTAAACAGCCAAAAAAAAAAAAAAGTACCAATAGGAGGTGCCCATGGCTCTGTGAGGACAGAGACCCAGAAGTTTGGTTTCATCAATTTGCAGGGTCGCTTGACTTTCTCTAGTAGTGCTCAGTCCTTTTTCCGGAAAAAAATTGGATTGTTTCTAGTCTTTTGTCCAAAGGTCAGACAATATTTGGAGTGATTGTGGCAGGAGGATAGGATGTGGGTAAACTGAGGTACTGATGAGAAGGGAGAGAGATCAATCATCACATACAGGTAGATTGTAAAGCTACTGGTGAGATGGCACGTACAGTGGGGTCGGGGGAGATGAGGTGTCAAGGAGGGGAGGGCTCTGGGAGTAAAGTCAAGGTCAGAGGGAAGAAAATTCTCTGAGAAGTGGAAGGTCAGGAGGTGGTGGTTAGAGTCTGAAACGTTGTAATCTAGGATTTCTGGAGCCAAAGCACATTCTTGAGGCCAGCATTGAACCAGACTAGTCTTTGAGCAGAGAGGAGAGAGAGAATCAAATAATTATTTCTATCATATTTAACTATGTCTTCATCAATGTCCCAGATCAATACAGGGCGATAAAGCAATGCAGTAGTTATGAACTCACAACTCACAAAACTCAGTGGTGATTCCTGTCCCTTTCATCTTATCATTTAAGGGAAATCTAGTTAAAAGTGGCCCTTAATCAGAGCCTGGGAAGTGCTGACTATTTGAAGGGGTGGAAAAGCTAATTATTAGACATGCCCTCAATCACCACTCAAATGTAATGTGACTATGAGCCATCACTGGCGGTAATATTTTCAAGGTGCTTGTACCACAGGAAATATCATGTTACATATTTATTTCAATGTCTTTTAACAAAATGCCATGCAATGGAATAATTTGATACTAGGTGTAATGTTTAAAGATACGTCAAAGAGAGGATGACTTAGCCTAGAGGTTATGAAACACTACGGAAAAATGGAAATCTTGGGCTGTTCTCATTAACTATTGTGGATAACCACTGTATTTCCCAATGTGCAAAGTATGCAAATTGTGGAAGATTCACAAAATTTTTTTTGGAAAATGGCAACAAGAAAGTAGATAAATGATTTTTCCTCCAGGGCAGATCATTAGGCTTTACCTTGATTTTCTGCTGTCTCTTAATGGTATCACCTACTACTCACACAGAAGCTGGAGGATACACACACAGTTTCTGTTTTTGTTACACATTTGTCATTGTTGAAAGCTTCATTAACTTTTTTCACTGCAAAAGGATATGACCTTAAAATCCTGAAAGAGTAAAAATGACTCTGGCATCTTGGATCGCTTTACAGCCTTATTCAGATTTTCTTTTTTTAAAAAAACTTTTATTTTAGGTTCAGGGGTACATGTGCAGGTTTGTTATGTAGATAAAGTTGTGTCACAGGGGTTAGTTGTACAGATTATTTCATCACCTAGATACTAAGCTTAGTACCCAATAGTTATTTTTCAGATTTTCTAGCCTCTTTCTACAGAACTGGTGCTCTGACCTTAGGAAGGAAAGGGAAAAGTTTTACACCCGAAACAAGATCCATTGCCAATCTCCGTGACTTTTTAATGTATCTTGAACTGGGCTGGTGAAGTTCAGTAATCAGAATGCTGAAAACATCCTTTTCTTTGCCTTGCTGGTTTAGTGTTTGTGTACTCTATGGGTTTAAGTTTTTAAAAAGTTCACCCTTGCACTTAAGTTTTCTGTTTCATCAGCAGCGTTGAGCTGAATTGGCCTAAAATATGCCTTCTTATAGAATAAGGTATCTGCCGAAGTACTGACCCCAAACTCTGCTGCTTAATCAAGGGCGTATACATTTTCTTAAAAAGACACTGTGTGACCAGTCCGATGTAAATGTTCAATAATTTAGAAACACAAGAGCGCAGCCTGCTTTGTTTAGTTTGCAACCTTCCTGCTGCAAAACTGCCTCAAGCAATGTAATACAAGTTCCAGCCAACTTAATTTTTTTTAATAAGGGAAAGTAAAAGTTAAAAATAAAAAAGCATGTTGTAAGTGCTTCTTAAACCATCTCAGGATCACAGGAGGACAGAAATAAATAGTTGGCTTTGATGAACCCAAAGTGGCAGGATGGTGACAGGAACTGACTGAGATGCTGGCGACAGACTCACAGGAGGACAGAAATAAATAGTTGGCTTTGTGAACCCGAAGTGGTAGGATGGTGACAGGAACTGATTGAGAAGCTGGCGACAGACTCTGGAACCCTTGTCCTCACGTGCTAATTCACACTACACACGCTAAGTTTCTTTTCGTTTTTCTGGCTCAAAAATGTCAGCCTTGCTCGGTTTATTATTTCCAGTTGCACTAGGACATTTTTGTTTACAGAAATGGATTTAGTCCCAGTGAGCTCCAGATACGGAACAGAATTCACATAATCTCTCCACACCCGGAGCTCACTGGAACTACATTGCAATGCATCTCTGCTTACCTCAATCCTACCCCAAAGATAACTTGATAGCATAGTTTCTATTACAAAGAAGAAAGGCCATTTAATTAGAGAGGCTTTAAATTGTACATTTCTCCTGTTCTTAACACAGTCAGGTGTTTTCTTCGTAGAACTCCGTGGGAAATTCATTCAGTGAGACAGAGCCATTGGGCACAGTGAGCAGTGAGACAGACATGTTATTTCTGAAGGAAAATCCTCTCCTCAGATAGTTCAGAAAGGGAGGGAGAGCCTTAATGTTTGTCTTGTGGCTGTTTTGCTTTACTGCACTTGGTGATAAACACTCTGGTCGAAAGACCAACTACTGATGAAGCGGCACAAAACTGCATGTCATCCCATAGTCTTGGAAAAGAAGGTCGCTGTGTTTTTATTTTGAGCATACCACAACATGGGATCCCATCACAGTCTTTGAAAACTGAACTATAACAACACACAACTGATGTTCGGCTTCCCTATAAACCACAGTAGAATAGCCAGGATACCAGCGAGTTTCCTTCCTTCACATCATCCAAGTGTTCTAAAAGCTATATCCTGGAATTGTATTGTAGAATAGCAATGATTTCTGGAGTGAAAATGGTTTTAGAAGAAAATGACTGATTCGTTCTAATGCACCATGGGGTGCCTTAGACAGAAATTTTAGCTGTTTTTACACTCCAGTAACTAACTGTGAAACAGAGGCCAAGTCCTTTGGAGCCCTCTATTTAAAAGATGGGAAGGTTGATGTTGAAGGCAATGAGCTTCCTTCCCTGTAAATGAAAAAAATCAAAAACTTGAATTTGATGATCCATTAGACCTTTCTATAATTCTAAACTTTTTCTTTTTGCTTTGGAGGGGTTCCATTACTGGTGTAAAATGCATTGCTCAGTACTCTCCATTTTAGAAATAAATGACTTCTCAGGAAATCTTTTTTTAATTCATAGGAAAATTAATAAATTAGTAATAGTACTAACAAAAATGATTGGCTTGCTAATTACGTCTGGAACTGATTGAGAAGAAAGGATGTGCAATCTGCTTCGTGGGAGATCTGGGAGACTAAGACACAGGCACATCTCATGACCGTGCGAGAGAGTGGTCAGACTCCTAATGGTAACCACGAAGCAAGGCTCAGGAGTGACGCAGCATTTACTTGTCACTTGTGGCCACTGACGTTCACCAGGACACTTTTCCCTCTGCTGCAGAGGGCCAGAGCTGCTGTGGTGGTTTCAGAAAAATAAGAGCCAGTCCTAGAGGATGTGCTGATTACAGGCCGGTGGGAAGTAAGTTGGGAAGCACTAGAAGATGATGCATAGCTTATTTCCATTCTGACTGGATTCTTTGTGACAGCTCTCTCTGATTAGTTGAGAATTGACTACGTGTATATATTAATACATGTCCATAACAAATTGGACAGTTCATCAAAGTCATTTCCAGCTTGGTCATTTCGCGATCCTCAAATCCAAGTTCAGTTAGCATTTCTTCATGTGTATTCTCAATTCTCTACTCACAGATACAGAAATATTTCCCTGAGAAAGAACATTGGTACAGAGTGAAATTATATGAGAAACATCTGTTACTGGATTGGAAACTTTAACTTTCATTTGCTGTTCAATTGCACATACCCCTAGCTCTATAACAAATGATAATGATACCAATTATTTTTTAAGAAATAATTTGTAGATTATTCTCTTGGGATTGAGCTGCTGAGGAGGTTTCACCCGATTCACATCCAAGTCTAGAAACCAAAATACACTGCTTTAATCTATCCAAGGTGATTTAATCCATGCAGAGTAATTCTCCAAGTAATAGAGGATTTTCAGGCATTAATATTATAGCTTGTGTTTGCAACGACGTCAGGTGTTGCCATAAAGGAATGTTAGTTACTCTTTCTTGGATGAACAAAAGAGATGGCCATTGAGACAGAGATGGAAAGGAAGTTCTTTCACTGTGGGGATGATTAAAGAAGGTGGGAAGGAGAAGAGGTAATCCCGGGCAATTGCATGGCTAAGACTGAAAATCTCTCCAAATTCAGCCACCCTGGGGGATCTTTTAAAAATTGTTTTATATATAAACTGAGTAATTGCAGTCTTAATTATAAGACTGGAGTTGTGGGTGGACCAAGCCTACAATGGCATAGAAGTATCAGTTGAAAGTGCCACCACGGAGACATTTCTTCTCCCCATGGAGAAACTGCCACAGACAAGAGATGGATGACAGTGGTGTTTGTAGGTCACTAAAGCACACCTCTGTTGTATTCACCAACGCAGCATGGCTGGTACTCAGCAACAATACTGTACTGCAGGGACCATACCTGGGTTCCTTGTGTTTCAACAGTGACACCGTGTGGTAGCAATTATATAAAAGTGGCTTTCATCACCGACAGAGCAGGTGTTCGGCTTTTCTTTCAGGATGAAATTTAAGCATCTCTGGGAGATGTGAAATTCTCCTAGGAAGGAGTATCCTAGGGAAGGAAGGGAACAAATGACTATAATCGAAATCGGCCATGCCACTATCTGAAAGGGACCCTTTCCTTCCCTCCTCCTCGAAAAGATGATAAAGAAATATTTATTTCCTTCCATCAGGAAGTATCTCTTCACTCAACAGAGATAATTAGGATTAATCAATTTGAGGCCTCAGAAAGATCCAGTATGAATGGCAAAGCAATTCTACAGCTCAAAACTTTAATGCCAACCGTATTCCCCAAATAATCTCTTTGAAATGAAGGCCTTGGAGTAGAAGCTAAAAGCTTAGGCTTTGCCTTAGACCTACCTGGGATTAAGCAAGCCTAGGTTTGCTACTTTCTATCTATGACTTTAGAAAAGTTATTCAACTTTGGCCCTCACTTTTTCTACCTGTGAGATGAGAAAGAAACAACACACCTCACAGAGAGATTTTGAGAACCTAATGCATTTTTTTAAAAAACTTTTTTCTCTCAGACTAGAGTGCAGTGGTGCAATCTCAGGTCACTGCAACCTTTGCCTCCTGGGTTCAAGGGATTCTGCTGCATCAGCTTCTATAGTAGCTGGGATTACAGATGCACACCATGATGCCTGGCTAATTTTTGTATTTTTGGTAGAGACGGGGTTTGGCCATGTTGGCCAGGCTGGTCTCGAACTCCTTAACTCAAGTGATTCACCTGCCTCGGCCTCCCAAAGTGCTGGGATTACAAGCATGCACCACTACCAGTGCTGGACCCAGTAAACTGACATTTTCTGTGTGCCGTAGTACTTTTGTCTTTTAGTAGTGTCTGGCTGTTTACTTTGCTCTTGGGTCCTCTCTTACTTTCATTAATTCAAGAGTTTTGTATAATCCTGTAACCAGGTATTGATTACTGTAGGACTTACTCTGTTTTAACTTTACATCTACATTTCTGAAATGCACTCCAACGTGAAATTATATTTCTGTTAGTGTTTTAGAATAAATGACCATTGCTTGAAAGTTCTGGTGAAGTGCAAGGATCACGGAGTTGAATGCCTCCAGAGACCAGGCAGGAAGGTAATTAATTAAAGCACCTGACGTGAGAAGCAGCAGTGCCTGATGTGAAGAGTGTCTTTTCCCTCTGAGGGAGCAGCTTCGTCTCATCAGGTGACTGTTAGCAGATAGAGAAAGACTTAGTGTTACCAGGCCTTCTATTTTTCAAGAAAAGCAAGAAAGATAATTTTATTGTGTAGCATTCTCTCATCTTAACTACTGGCCAGTCATCCAGATGTTTGAAAACACGATGGACCAATCAAAACACGATGGACCAATCAAAACACGATGGACCAATCAAGGCATATTTGTGAGCCATGTCTAGGCCCTGCCAGTTTGCAGCCTCTACATCACTTTCCCCGGGAGATACAACTTTGGATGAACGCCACCTAGTGGTAAGAATTGTAATTAAGTGACAAAAATATGCTTTACAGTGTCTGATTCCAATGCTAAGTATGAAATGGTGATGGTTATCTTCTAATCTTTTCTTAAGTTATTATCCATAAATGCCAGTGGAGTCCATTAGCATTAACATCTTTAATCGCAAACAGTGGTGCCATGCTGTATTTCACTCTCATGACCCTAGTGGCTACAGAGGGGCTGCCCAGTAGTGCATTTATAAGATCTCTTGTATTCCAGTCTATGGTTTCTGGGGATTCTGCTTTTAAAACTTTGGATCGTTTGCTGTTGGGAAATACTCTCCCAAATCTATGTTCTAATTTTTACCTTGTCCAGAACTGACATAAGGTAGAGAGGAGGGAAATGGAAAGAAATCATGGAGTTAATGATGGGTGGGAACATCCAAAACAGCTATGGACCACCTTTGTTCAATTCCTTTTCGTTTACCTGTGCTAGCTCCTGAGGCTGAGTTGTCTTGTAACATCATTTATGTTAGTTTGTTTCTTTGTATCCTAAAATATCTCTTTGCATATCCGTAAGGCACAAAATTATGGCCTTCTAATAAACCAGAGGTCAGCAAATTACAGCCTGTAGGCCAAATATGGCCTGATGCCTGCTTTTGGGATAAATTTTTATGAGGGCACAGGCGTGCTCCTTTGTTTACATGTTGTAGATGCCTTCTTTCTAGAATCACAGAGTTGGGTAGTTGTAACTCGTGACTTATAAAGCCTAACATGTTTACTATCTGGCCCTTTACAAAAAGAAATTGCCAGCCCCTGCAATAAGATTTTTAAAAACACTGTTTGCATAATATCTATTTTCTTATCTTTTTGCTTATAATCCTTTGGTATACCCATATTTTAAGTGTGTCTTCTTTAAACAAAATATTGCTGAATTATATTTAATCCAATCTTGATTTTTATTTAACTGGCCAATTCAGTTGAATAGTATATTCAGGTTTATTTTTGTCATCCTATTTTGTGGTTTTAAGTAATATTGATTTCCTTCATACTTCATTTTTCTTCATCTTTTCAAGGTTTTAATAGTTTTTTGGGGAAAAAATTCATATTTTACCAAATGATATTTTGGAGGGTTTGTATTTCATTTCTATTATTTGAATAGTCTTCGACATTGAATGTGCACACGAGTTTGCAAAGTTCAGTGTTACTTTTATCCTTCACTTGGAAAGTACAGATTCTTAGAAGACTTGAATAACAGATTGCCTCAGATGTAACATATTATTATTTCCCTATTTTAGTTCTGACTTATTTTTATATTCATGAAACAATTTGTAAATAATAATTGAATATTTTGTATGGTCAGTTGTTGCTGAGGCCGGCCCTGGTGTTTGTCAGTTCCTTGTTTACCACTGTTTCTTGCTTCTTTGTTTGCGTTTCCTTTTGCTGGAAGCGCATTTTTTAAAAGCCGTTTACATGAAGGTCTACTATCGATGCAATTGGAGTTCTAGACGGGGAGAAGACAAGGATGGGCAAGAAACGATATTTCAAGAGGAAATCTCTCAAGAAGTTGCCAAGTTTGACCCAAAACTTCAAGCAGTCGGTTTAAGAAGCATACAAGCCCCAGCTGGGTAAATACAATGAAACCACATTTTGGCACATTAGAGTCAAACTGAAGGAAATCAAAACAGCAATAAAATGTTGGAAATACACATTTCCTTCAAACCCTCTACAAGAAGGTAAATAGCTAATTTCCTGAAACAAATTATGGAAGCCAGAAAACAATTTAATGACATCTTTAATGATAAGATTACTGCCAATTTAGAATTCTCTGTGAACCTAAAGTATACTCCAGAATTGAAGGTGAAATAAAGATATTTCTAGACAAAGTAAACCTGAGAGGTTTCATCACTGACAAATATGACAGTACGTACTACAGAATTCTTTTTTTTTTTTTTTTGAGATGGAGTGTCGCTCTTGTTACCCAGGCTGGAGTGCAATGGCGCGATCTCAGCTCACCGCAGCCTCCGCCTCCTGGGTTCAGGCAATTCTCCTCCCTCAGCCTCCTGAGTAGCTGGGACCACAGGCACGCGCCACCATGCCCAGTTAATTTTTTGTATTCTTATTAGAGACGAGGTTTCACCATGTCGACCAGGATGGTCTTGATCTCTTGACCTTGTGATCCACCCTCCTCGGCCTCCCAAAGTGCTGGGATTACAGGCGTCAGCCACTGCGCCCAGCCTACTACAGAATTCTTTAGGCAGAAGGAAAATGATCAAGAAAGAAATACAGAAATGGAGGAGGAAAAAGTAAATCAGTGATGTTGGTAAATACATGGATACATTTAAAAATTTAACTATTCAGTATATGTTGAATGGTTTTAATTCAATGTAATTCAATATATGTTGAATTAAAATGCATGGCAATAACATAAAAAGCTAGTGGGGATTAATAGAATTAAAAATTATAACACTTTCTCATTGCCTATAAAGTGATAAGAATCCAGGTCTACATATGTCAAAAACAGCTTTTTAAATATAATATATAACTTAATTGGCACCCTTTTTCTTCTGCCCAGAGGTAGAGGAAACAAAGGATGTTTTACAACTGATGGCATCAATAAAACGATTCACAAAGTCTGCCATGTAAAGTGAAGACTTAAAAAATAGAAAGTGTTCCTTCTTGACCTGGACTTGGAGCTTGCTGTCTATTACTAAACACTGGTTATATTGTAACATTTGGAAAGCATAAGTAACTTACATCAAGCATCAAGTAATGGATTCCTTTACTTCCATTCTCTCATTTTTTTTTCAGGTGTATGGTTCTTATATACACGTTCTTAGCAGCAGAGCAGCTGGAATGAAATATTAGTGTGCACAGGATAATAAGACTCTATAATTTACATCCTTGATAGAATATCCTGGAACTTGGTTGACAAATTTGTCACACTTCTGTTTTAAAGTCCAGCTTCTGTTCAATTCTGTCCCATTGTGCAGTAAGCATTGATTGTAAGGGAGAGTCTTGTTTGTAAACTATATCCAGTGGCTGGGATTACATCCGTTCATAGTTATGCAGATCTCCCTGCCCAAAGTGGCAAAAGGAAGACATGAATGATGCCTACAGGATCTCAATGACATAATGAATACCCTATATCCGCAGTGCAAGATAGGTTGCGTAGCAGGCCAGTTCCTTTGGACCCAACTGTACTGCTATCACAGAGGAAAGGCTTGGGGCATAAACCTGATAGTTTTGGTTTTCTACAGTCTCAATCTAATGTTTCATTCCTCTGTCCTTGCTTATTTTATCCTCATTAGGTTCACACAGAGTTTAAATTTATTCTCCACCCAAAAACCCACAGGAATCAAGCAAATGTGTTTTGATGGATTTCTGTAGTTTCCTTTCAGAACCAGATGTTGGACAGCAGCCATCTTAGAAAAAACACTTGCTAGAGGCAGGTTAAAAAGGGAAGGAAGCTTGAAAAAGAAATCAATTGAAAAAAAAGTTGCCCAGCATATTCATATATAAGAAATTCAATTCGATACTAGATATTAACATTTCAAAGATTCAAAGTGTATAGTCACTGGAAGCAACATGGAGCCCCACTCACCAAGGTCAGCCTGGCTACAGCCACTGACGAATGCCCAATTCTGCCAGCAGCAGAAGCTAGCACTGAGTTCTTGAAATGACATCATTCTCCAGGTGCACTGTGCATCATAGAAAAGGAAATAATTAGACCTTTTGAAGATTACTGAACACTGGCTCTGAATTGATACTAATTCCAAGAGAACCAAAAGTCGATGTGGTCACCCCTGTGGCACTGCAGGGTACACAGTCCCCTTCGCATGCTTTCATGGGCTGACATTGAGTGTCTGTGGCTTTTCCAGGTGCGCTAGCCAGAGTAGGGGCTTGTAGAAGTCAGGTGATCGGTGGGGTTTAGCTTAGATCCGCTCCAGAGTGGGCTGAGTGTACCCCTGCCTCCATCCTGTGGTTATTTCCGCAATTCTAGAATGCTTAATTCAAATAGTCATATTGAGTAAATGACAGAATTCCCAGCAGTTCTTATATATTAATGGCATCAGAATTGCTAGGAGGGCTTGTTCAAACACAGATTGTTGTGTTTCTAATTCTATAGGTCACGAATAGTATCCAGGAATTGCATTTCTGACAAGTTCTGAAATGATACTGATGTTGTTGGTATAGGCGTCACTCTTTAAGGAAAACTTATTTGAGCCACGGAACTAATTAAATATTTTACTTTTGTGTTAATTGCTTGCCATAAGTATATGAGACTACAGAGATGCTATTTGGAACATAAGTGATAAGATTATTTGAGTCCTCTATCTGTACATGCAAGAGTGACAATTTCAATTTCACTCAAAACTCTATGATACATTTTTTATTCTACCCCCATATTTTATGTTTTACAGTTCAAATATTTTTATATTGTGTATCTATTAACAAATTATTTTAGGTATAGTTATTTTAGTAGTTTTGTCTGTTAACCTTTATTCTAGAGATAGAAGTAATTTATATACCACTATTACAGTATAGGGTATTCTGAATTTGAGTAATCATTTTGCCAGTGAGTTGTATCCTTTCATATGTTTTTATGTTACCAAGTATTATCCTTTAATTTCACCTTGAATAATTCCCTGTGGCATTTCTTGTGAAGTAGGGCTATTGGTGATGAACTCTCTTAGTTTTTGTTTATCTGGAAAATTTTTTATTGTTCCTTCATTCTGCAGGATAACTCTGCCAGGTAAAGGATTAGCTTTTTGTTTTTTCTCTTCTCCTTCTGAAATTCCTATAATGTAAATGTTAGTTATGTGAATGGTGCTTCATACACTCCACAGGCCTTCTTTATTCCTTTTCATTGTTCTTTTGTTTTTTCCCTCTGACTGGAAATTTTCATATTCTTCTGCTTGACCTAATCTGCTGGTGATGCTCTCTGTTGCATTTTTAAAATTTCATTTTCTGTATTCTTTAACGCTAAAATTTTTGTTTGTTGCTTTTCATTTCTCTCTGTTGATTTTATAGCTTTGCTTGTGTATTGTTTTCTTAATTTAATTAAGTTGTCTGTCAGTGTTTTCTTGCAGCTTGTGGAGTTACCTTATAGTAATTTTGAATTATTTATCATGTACCTCATAGATTTCCATTTCTTTGCAGTCAGTTGTTAAAATATTATTGTGTTCTCTTGGCAGCGACGTGTTTCTTTGTTTTTTTTATGTTTAGATATATTTAAATATATAAATAATTACTATAGTGCTACAGTTACCTATAGTATTCAGTACAATAAGGTATTCATGGGTTTATAGCTTAGGGGCAATAGACTGTACCATATAGCTTAGTTTATAGTAGATTATCTCTTCTAGGTTTAAGTATACTTTATGATATTTGAATAACAACAAAATCACCTAATGATGCATTTCTCAGAAAATATTCTCATGTTAAGTGACACGTGACTGTAATAGAAAAAGAAGAAACACTTCGTAACTAATTTCTATGAGATCAATATTTTTCTAATGCCAAAATCGAATATATAACACACATAAAACTACAGCCACAGATCCTTATATATACCAAATTACACTAGCAAATTGAATCTAACTGATTCTGAAAGGGTTATTTATCATGACCAGATGAATCTTTCCAAGAATGAAAGGGTGTTTTAATGTACGAAAATAAATTATCATAATATATGTAACATTAATAGAACAAATAAAAATCACCACATGATTATCTTAGTTGATTCATAATATCTTTTTGATTTTAGATTCTTTTTCTTTTTTTCTTGATAATTGTATTAGTCTGTTTTCATGCTACTAATAAAGACATACCCAATACTGGTAAGATAAAGAGGTTTAATTGGACTTACAGTTCCACATGGCTGTGGAGGCCTCCGAATCATGGTGGGAGGCATGATTATAGTGGCGACTATATCACCACTCTTATATAGTGGCGACAAGAGAAAATGAGGAAGAAGCAAAAGCAAAAACCTCTGATAAATCCATCAGATATAATGAGATGTATTCACTATTAAGAGAATAGCATGGAAAAGACTGGGCCCCATGATTTCATTACCTCCTCCTAGATCCCTCCCACACCATGAGAATTCTGGGAGACACAATTCAAGCTGAGATTTGAATGGGGACACAGCCAAACCATATCAATGACGTTCTTTGATGTACAAAGTTTCTAATTTAAAATAACATTCAATTATCTATTTTTTTCTTTTTTTTGTACCATTTATAAGAACTGACTGCCAAATCCAACATCATGACAATGTATTCCTTTTAAATTTTCATTTAAGAATTTTACAGTTTTAGCTCTTACATTTAGGTTCTTAATCCACTTTGAGTTAATTTTTGCATATGGTGGGAGGAAGAAATCAAACTTTATTGTTTTACATGTAGTCATTTAGTTGCCCCAGCACCATCTGTTGAAGAACTATTTTTCAGAAAAAGTACTTAACAAAATTCAGCACAGTTTCATGATAAAACTACTTAGAACACTAGAAATAGAAGGTAACTTTTTCAACATAATAAAAGGCATTTATGAAGAACATACAGCTAACATACTTAGTGGTGAATGACTGAAAGCTTTCCCCCTAAAATCAGGAACAAGATATGGATACCTGCTTTCACCAATGCTCTTCAAATTGAAGTTCCAGCAAGAGAAATAATGCAAGAGAAAGAAATAAATGGCATTTAAATTGTACAAGAAAAACTAAACTTCTCCATTTGCAGATGACATAATGCTACGTAGAAAATCCAAAAGAATCTACAAGAACTACTAAAGCTATGTAAATAATCCAGCAAAATTGCAGGGCACATAATTGACACATAAAATTTAGTGTATTTCTATACACAGTGAACAATGTAAAAAGAATCTTTAAAAATTTATTTACAATAGCAGCCAAAGGAAGAAAAATTACAGTATAAATTTAACCAATGAGATAGGATACTTGCACAATGAAAACTGTAAAACATTGCTGAAAGAAATGAGAGAATATATAAATAAATAGAAAGGTGCCCCTTGTTCTATATTGGAAGACTTACTATTGTTGATGGCAATAATAATAAGAGCTATCTACAAATTTAAGTCAATTTCTGTATAATTTCCAATGGTATTTTTTACAAAAATAGCAAAGCTAATTTTCAAATTCATGTGTAATTTCAAGAAATCCTGAATAGGATTATTATTACCATCAACAATAGTAAGTCTTCCTCAATATAGAACAAGGAATGCTTTTCTACTTATTTAGATATTCTTTGTATTATTTCATTTCCTTCAACAGTGTTTTGTAGCATTCAGTTTACAAGTATCCTACCTCATTGGTTAAATTTATACCTGTGCATTTTCTCCTTTTGGATGCAGTAGAAGACAACATTGAAAAATAACAAAGCTGGAATAATTACACTTAACAATTGAAAAACTTACAACAAAGCTGCAGTCATCATGATGGTGTGGTACTGGCATAAAGATAGATATAAGGACTATCTTATATCTATCTTATATCTTATATCTATAAGATATAAGATAGAATTGAGAGTCTAGAAATGAACCAATATATCTGTGGTCAATTGATAATGGCATGAAGACCATTTAGTGGTGAAAAATAGTTCTTCAACAAATGGTGCTGGGGCAACTGGGTAACTACATGTAAAACAATAAAGAAACTGTAAAACTCTTAAGAGAAAACTTACGAGGAATACATCGTCATGACATTGGATTTGGCAGTTTATTCTTATAAATTATACAAGCAACAGAAGGAAAAAATAGATAAGTTGAAACTTATTTTAAATTAGAAACTTCATACATCAAAGAACATTATTAAGAAAATAAAAAAAACCTAAAATCGAAAAAAGTATTATAAATTGTCCGATAAAGTCTAGTATGTAGAATATCTATAAAGAGCTCTTCTGCTACAACAACCAATATATAAGCAACCTGTCTTAGTCTGCTGGGGCTACTATAACCAAATACCTTAGACTGAGTAATTTATAAACAGTGGAAATTTGTTTCTCACAGCTCTTGATTCAAGATCAAGGTGCCAGTAGTTTCAGGGTCTGGTGAGGGACCATTTCTCTTGGATGGCACCTTTTACATATCCTCACATGGTAGAATCAGCAAGGCAGCTCCCTCAAATCATTTTTCTAAGGTCACTAGTCACATTCATGAGGGCAGCACTCTCATACTTTAAGTGTTTCCCAAAAATGCTTTACTTCTTAGTATTATCACATTGGTTCCAACGTGTGAATTTTAGGGGTATGCTAACATTCAGACCATAATACAACCCAAATAAAAAATATGCAAAGGACTTGAATAGAGACTTCTTTAAAGAAGATGCACAAATGGCTTAGCTGGGAGTGGTGGACTGCACCTGTATTCCCAACTTCTCAAGAGGCTGAGGTGAAAGGATCACTTAAGCCCAGGAGTTCAATATTGCAGTTAGCTGTGCTTGTACCACTGCATTCTTCTCTGGGCATCAGAGCAAGACCCTCTGCTTTTTTTTTTTTTAAAGAAGATATACAAATGGTGAGTAAGAACATGAAAATTTGTTTATTATATATAACATAACAGTAGGAATATAATATGTTATTATATCATAACAGAATATAACTATAATAATGACAGAAGATTGTACAGATAATGTATACCACAATTTGTTTATTCGTTCTTTTTTGATAGACATTTTGGTTGTTTCCCCTGTTGGCTTCTGTTACTAGTACTGCTATATGAACATATTATTATTACATAATAACAGAATGGGGATGGATTACTGATATATACGTTGCAATAGCAATGAACCTTGAAAATATCATACTAAGTGCAAGAAACCAGGCACAAAAGATCACATATTATAAAAATGATAAATTCAAGTAGATGGAATAATTTTATTTAAATATGCATAGTAATGATGTTTATATTTTATATTTATTATCTATTCTAATAGTCAGTTGGATTGCTGTAATGTAACATTCAGTACATCTAAGGTACTGCTTTTAAGACATAATAATGCTTTCCTTGGACTGAGGGAAGTGAGTGAATAGGAGAGAGAATTAGAAGATTTGTACTAACCTTTTCTAAAACCAGACAGGAGCCCTAGAGAATTGTCATCAGGCTTTTCCCAGTTGTTTTCTACTGGCACGAACCAACAATGTTTATTAAAACAAGCATATCTGATTCTACCTTGGCAATCCATACACATTGTCCTTTACCAGCTCCAAAGGATCATGTGCGATTTTTGCTGCTTGTAGTTTATTCTCTAGTTCGCTAGTTATTCCTTTTTCATAGATGTATAAGCATATCAGGAAACTTAATTGTCATGTGAGAAATTACCTTAATACAATGGTAGTCTTCAAGCTACCCCAGAGACGCTCCTAGACTAAATTAAGATGTTTGATGAGATGCTATAAATTTTATGTGTACTTTTGGCCAGAATGTATGTCCACTTGGGTCGTTAGCATAAGACGTCAGAAATGTTGAGTCCTCAATATGTTAAATGTATTGTTATATCATAAATATTAGGTATCTTTTGGTACTTCAATCTCTGTTTCTTTATCTATGGTCCATGCCCCACAAATTAATGTCTGGCTTATGTATGTTAATTCATGTAAGGACTTCTGACTATGTCTTAAAAGCCACTTGCTTATTCATTATTATACCTATACATTTGGTGCGTTTCAATTCTGACTTACAAACAACTAACTTACTCATTGTCTGTGTTTAACATGGATTTTAAGTTTTATTCATCCTATTTTTTTCTTGTATTCCATAACAAAATGAAATATTTCCAGTTAATGCATAAAACACACATTACAATAATTAATGGGAAATGTCATTTAAATATGATTAACTATGTCTAAAGCATTACATGTATTATTCTTGTAATAGAACTTCAGGATTTTATCTGATGAATACAAATCACATCACATTAAATAGTGATCAACTGTATTTTACTGGCCAATGCTCTTGCCTCCCTAATACAAGACCTTGTCCTATCCAAATTTTCTGACAGGTAATTTGGGCAGTCCTCAGAGTTCCTCAGGTACACTCCCGAATAGTCTGCTTCATCTGAGCACTGTGGTTCTTTGGTGGATAAAATGTACTTGTGTTTCAAGCATGGGACACAATTACTCTCTAGAAGGTGTATGAGCCACCAACAGAAATACTTACATTCTATTGTCATTTATCATTTGTTTTAAATTCTCTTCCTCAATCTCTCTGAGGTTCTTAGATATGAATCCAGTGTGGAAGCTAGATAAAACCAGATCTCAATGATTTCGAGTTATTCTAAGAATAGTATAGTGTCTGGGGTAGCCTTACTAGATCAAGTGCTATCTGGAAGCTTCCTTAAGAATCACATTTTTTTTTTTTTGAGTCAGAGTTTCCTCTTGTTACCCAGGCTGGAGTGCAATGGCGTGATCTCGGCTCACCGCAACCTCAGCCTCCTGGGATCAGGCAATTCTCCTGCCTCAGCCACCCGAGTAGCTGGAATTACAGGCACGCGCCACCATGCCCAGCTAATTTTTTGTATTTTTAGTAGAGACGGGGTTTCACCATGTTGACCAGGATGGTCTCGATCTCTTGACCTCGTGATCCACCCGCCTCGGCCTCCCAAAGGAATCACCTTTTAATGACACCATCACTTTGTTCCAATGGGCATCTTGTGGTTTTACTCCACTGATTCATTAGAAATAACTATTTAATTGTGTAAATGGCTGGCTTTGGCTGAGACATCCCACATGCACATATATATCACATAATAATTATTCCAAATCTTTGTAACTACGTAGATCATAGGTATCATGACAGTTGAGAACCTATTTTTCCGCAGGGATAAGGAAACTTGCCCAAGTATTATAGTCATTGCTAGGCCTGTCATGCTCCCTCTTAATTCTTATAATACTGAAGGTGACTGCACATGTGCTTATACCATCTCAAAGTGACTGAGGACAGGAGATGCTGTTACTAACATATAACTTCCAAATGCAAGATGGCACTAGTGGAGAAATAAATTGTTTTTGGAACCTGATAGTTAGCTCCCGGTGATGGGGCTTGTACCATTCTGTCAGACTGATTGTTGTAGTACAGGTTGACATTAAGTTGGTGAGCAAAAATTGGACAGATGATCAATTCAGTGTTGGTTTCAAGGAGTCTCCTTCATGTCTTTGATGATTCTTGACAGCAAGGAAGGGGAAATTTTTATAAGACCTTATAAATATCACAGTTTCTATCCTTTAGCCACACATGTTATTCTGTTGGCTATTAGAAATTCTGTACCGAAAGACTGTTTATCTGACTAACAGAAGTTTTAGAATTAACAAAAGGAACTCTAAATAGTAGCCTTCTCATAAAGACCTATCTACTTGGGCATAGCAATTTGAAACCTAAAAAATGGTCTATTTCCTGTGAGAAAAATTTTGGACCAAGATGCAACATTTAATGAGATCCCTGGAACTCAAAGTCAATGGCATAGTTCAGAACAATCAAATTAAATATGGTTTGAGGTTTTGCAATAAAATCTCATATGATCTTAAGCAAAAAATGAAACTCCCTTCCCAAAGTCTAGGAAAAAACGTAAACTAATGATACTAAAAAATAGGTTAAACCAAACCAAAGGAAACAGACAGTAGAATGGGAGGTTCTGCCAACACATGATGGACTGGAACAGATAGTCACATACATTATCATTTTCCAAAACATCCTCTCTCCTGGAAGCCAGTGTTACCGCTTGGCCTGCCAAAGGCCATGTGACCAGCCATTAATAACAAACTCAGATCAACCATATCCTATACAGTCTTAACCCTTGAATTTCACAACAGTACCATTTAAAGATGAGTTGGCATATTTATTTGTTGAAGAAATTTGAAGATCTGCAGTAGCCTAGAAGAAGTTGTTTCAAGGGACATAGTTCTTTCGGAAGTTATGTTGTCTGCTTTCAGAAAGACCTGAGACTCTCATGTTTTATGTTCAACAATTCAGGGAAGACATTTACCGTTTCATTGCATGTATCATAGCTCAAAGGTACTTCCATGATAAGAAACGTGGCTGAATGTTAACTTTCTAATATCAGAAGATGACAGTTAAAAATTTGCCTTGCATTTTAAACCAATCACAACAATTTATAAGAAATTATTTTCTGCACTTAAATATTCCTTCATCAATTTTTTAAAGAGGCATTTGACATACTCATGTTAAATAACAATTTTTTTAAGTACTAAAATGGTAGTTTTTCCTCTCCAGGTAAACATTGTACTTGCAATTTTAATCAATGTCTTAATTTAATCCTATAAGTAACTCTGCTCTACAACATAGAAAGTTGAAAAATGTAAAGCCCAGAAGGGCTAAGTAATGATTCCATTTGGTATGGGGCTTGGTTTAGTCAATTAATGTCTCCTTTTCCAGCAATACCCACAATATTCCCAGGGAAAACACCAAATTTTCTTTGAAATTGAAATATGCATTCTTAGTCAACTTCTATTTCAATTTTTTTATTATGGCAAAATTCACATAACATAAAATTTACCATCTTAAGCATTTTAAAGTCCAGTAACATTAAGTATGTTCATTGTTGTACAATCATCACCACTATCTATCTCCAGAACTGTTTTCATCTTGTAAACTGTAACTGTATACTGATTAAACAATAATTTAATCAGTAATTAAGTAATCAGGATGGGACGTTCTGCCAACACATGATGGACTGGAACAGATAGTCACATACATTATCATTTTCCAAAACGTCCTCTCTCCTGGAAGCCAGTATTGCCGCTTGGCCTGCCAAAGGCCATGTGACCAGCCATTAATAACAAACTGAGATCAACCATATCCTATACAGAAACACATCAAAATCTAATTCACCACAGCCAAGTAGGCTTCATCCCTTGGATGCAACATATACAAATACATAAATGTGATTATTCACATAAACAGAACTAAAGACAAAGCCCACATGATTATCTCAATAAGTGCACAAAAGGCTTTCAATAAAATTCAACATCAATTCATGTTAAAAACTCTCAGTTTTTAAAGTAGCTATTGAAGGAGCATATCTCAAAATAATAAGAGCCATCTATGACAGACCAACAGCCAAAATTATACTGAATGAGCAAAATCTGGAACCTTTCCCCTTGAAATCTAGCACAACACAAGGAGGCCCTCTCTCACCACTCATATTCAACATAGTATTGGAAGTCTCAGTCAGAGCAGTTAGGCAAGAGAAAGAAATAAAGGGCATTCACATAGGAAGAGAGGAAGTCAAATTATCTCTGTTTGAAGTCATTATGATTCTGTATCTAGAAAACCCCACAGTCTCAGTCTAAAAGCACCTTCATCAGATAGACAACTTCAGCAAAGTTTCAGGATACAAAAGCAATGTACGAAAAGCACTAGATTTCCTATACACCAACAACAGCCATGCTGAGAGTCAAATCAGAAATTAGATCCCATTCACAATTCCCACAAAAGAATAAAATACTTAGGAAAGCAGCTAACCTAGAAAGATCTCTACAATGAGAATTACAAAACACTACTCAAAGAAATCAGAGCTGACACAAACAAATAGAAAAACATACCATGCTCATGGATAGGAAGAATCAACGTCATTAAAATGACCATAATGAGCCAATTAATTTACAGATTCAATGATATTCCTATTATTAAAATTAAATTAAATTATATTGCTATAATTTATCATTTAAAATGGCCATAATGAACCAAGAAATGTACAGATTCAATGATATTTCCTGCCAATGACATTCTTCAGTAAGAAAAAAAAACTATTTAAAAATTCATATGGAACCCAAAAAGAGCCCAAATAGGCAAGGCAATCCTAAGCAAACAAAGCAAAGCTGAAGGCATTATGTTACCCACTTCAAGCTACATTACCAGTCTATAGCAACCAAAACAAAATGGTACTGGTACACAAATAGGCACACAGACTGATGAAACAGAATACAGAGTCAGAAATAAGGTTGTACGCCTATGATCACCTGATCTTTGACAAAGCTGACAAAAATGAGCAATGGGAAAAAGACTCCCTATTCAATAAATGGTGCTGAGATAACTGGCTAGCCATATGCAGAAGACTGAAGCTGGACTCCTTCCTTACCCTGTATACAAAAATCAACTTAAGATGGAGTAAAGACTTAAATGTAAAACTGAAAACTATAAAAACCCTGGAAGACAACTTAAATAATACCATCCTGGACATAGGAATGAGCAAAGATTTGAAGACAAAGACAATAAAAGCAATTGCAGCAAAAGCAAAAGTTGACAAAAAGGATCTAATTGAACTTAAGAGCTTCTGCCCAGCAAGATAAGCTGTCAACAGAGTAAACAAACAAGATACAGAAGAGGAAAAATATCTACAAACTATGCATTTGACAAAGGTTTAATATCCAGTATCTATAAGAAACTTAAATTTACAAGAGAAATTTAATTGTCGGCAAAGGACATGAACAAACACCTTTTTTAAAGAAGACATATGTGAGGTCAATAAGCATATGAAGAAAAGCTCAATATCACTGATCATTAGAGAAATGCAAATCAAAATCACAGTGAGATACCATCTCACCCCAGTAAGAATGGTTATTATTAAAAAGTCAAAAAGTAACAGATGCTGGTGAGGTTGTTGAGAAAAGGAGCATTTATACACTGTTGGTGGGAGTGTAAATTATTTCAACCATTGTGGAAAGCAGCACAGTGATTCCCCAAAGAGCTAAAAGCAGAACGACCATTCTACTCAGCAATCCCATAACTGAGTATATACCCAGAGGATTATAAAACATTCTACCATAAAGACGCATGCATGTGAATGTTCATTACAGCACTATGCACAGTAGTGAAGACAATAAATCAACCTAAATGCTCATCATCAGTGACAGAGTGGATAAAGAAAATTAACCACCATGGAATACTATGCAGTCATAAAAAACAAGATTACGTCTGTTGCAGAAATATGGATGGAGCTGGAATACTATTCACATCCACCGTGGAATACTGTGCAGTCATAAAAAACAAGATTACATCTTTTGCAGAAATATGGATGGAGCTGGAATACTATTCACATCCACCGTGAAGTACTTTGCAGCCATAAAAATCAAAATTTCATCTTTTGCAGAAATATGGATGGAGCTGGAGATTCTTATCCTCAGCAAACTAATCCAGGAAGAGAAAACCAAATACCACATAATTTCATATATAAGTGGGAGCTAAACAATGAGAACTTATGAACACAAATAAGGGAATGATAGACACTGGGTTCTATGTAAGGATGGTAATTGGATGGAGGGAGAAGAGTAGAAAAGATAACTTGGGTACTGGGCTTCATTCCTGGGTGATTTAATAATCTGTATGACAAACCCTCGTGATATGAGTTTACCTATGTAACAGACCTTCACGTGTACCCCCAAACCTAAAATAAAAGTTAAAAAAAATAGACACTCAGTTGACTACATTAAATGTTCACATTTGCAAACAAATCACTATGAGGAGGATTCAGGATATACAACAGATGAAAGAATTAGTATTTCAAAACTCAAAAAATACAGGAATTGGAATACAAAATTGATGGATAAATTAAGTAGTAGATGAGAACAGATAAAGAAAATTGATACATTGAAATATTGGTCAATAGATTCTGTGTCTGCAGTTTTTTCACATTTCTCCTGTTAACTCTTTCTTCTGATACAATAATTACTGTATGCTTTCACCACTGTCACCAAGGTTTTTACCCATCAGAGCCCTGTGCTCATTCTTTAGTTTGTAGAAAATGACTACATGAAATGCTCTTCATAATGAAGTAAAACACATTGAAAATTAAAATGTAAATAAAGCTGGAAATAGATTTGTAAAATTTATATTAAGCAACGGGCTATTTTTAATGTAAAGAAAACGGTTGGCTGGGCACAGTGGCTCATGCTTGTAATCCCAGCACTTTGGGAGGCCAAGGCGGGCAGATCACCTGAGGTGAGTAGTTTGAGACCAGCCTGGCCAACATGGTGAAATGCCATCTCTACTGAAAATACAAAAATTAGCCAGGTGTGGTGGTGCATGCCTGTTAGTTCCAGCTACTTGGGAGGCTGAGGCAGGAGAATTGCTTGAACCTGGGAGGTAGAGGTTGCAATGAGCCAAGATCACATTATTGCACTTCAGCCTGGGCAACGCATCAAGACTCTGTATAAAAGAAAAAAAAAAGGAAATGTTTAGAGATAAATAAGAAAAAGTTAACAATTTTAATTTTAAAAATAGAAAAAGAACATGATGATTCATATGACAGGCTAAGGGTTGGATGAGACCCTTTTTCATCAGTTGATATACCCAACTCTGGGCACAGAAGGGACTTGCTTGGCAAGTACAAGGGGAAATTGCTATTCTCTGCATCTGGCAGAAATGAAAGTTGTCTTCCAAACAAGTTGTACCAATTTAGATACATATTATCAGAATTTAAAGTTAATTCCACTTTTAGAAATCTATCCAAAAAGTTTGAAACTGATTTTGGCACTAATATTATAGGAGAAAGTCAAGATAGAACATAAAACTGAAGACTGAAAACTCAAACTGAAGTTTGAGTAACAAGAATTTCTAGGGTTGAAGATAAATGAAATAAACCAGTCAAGAGAGAAGACATGTTCAGGGAAGTAGATGAAAACTAGGACGTGCAATGTCAAGGAAATCAGAGAGAAAAATTTAATTTCAACAGGAAGTCAACCTTTAGAGAATCAGTTAACGTGATTTTCAAGTGGATGAACTTGACCCATTTAGAAACTGACATTGGAATAAGGTCTCAAACTTGTTTGACACTTAATATCATTTTTGGAAGTTGTAAAATGCACCTGGTGCTCATCAATGGTTTAATTGAAGAATAAATACATATACACATTCACTTTTGTCTTTAAAAATCTCATTTTCAAATCAAAACCAAATGCGAAATGGATCTAAAATTTGAATCTCAGGCTCTTAGACAAGGCAATACTGCTTTATCATTTTGCTTAGATAGCCCATCAAAATACAAACTATTTAAGAAGTCAGCTGCTGCTATAAAGGTTGTCTGGAAACTCCAGAGAAGGACCATGTGCTGCTGCTGGGAAAGAAAAATTGTCTTCTGGGCTCGTGAGCTGGTGTATGTGTCTGCTGAGTGGCTTCAGTGGTTTTATCTGCTGCTGAAAGAGCCAGAGAAAGGGATAAAAGGACTGTAATCTACACCACAAAGAGCTGGAGGAGAACAGTAGCCAAGTGAGTGTTTTGTTTGTGTGCTGCCCCCTCTGGCGCATTGTATTGCTGTAGGAATTGTATTGGTTTTTAATCATCATTCAAATATCGGTGATCCAACCTTGGCATTCATTGTTTTTTTTTTTTTTTTTAATACAGCTCGCTAATAACCCAAAAGAGCTAGCACCTGCAACTCCCAAATTACAATTTTCAAAGCATAGTAATATAATGGCATGAAGGGTAGGTGCCTCCCATAATCTTACACATTCATGGAATAGACCCAGAGAAAATACTAGCTAGAACAGTTAGAAACTGATTTTTGCTTTCAGTTAGACAATCTCTCTGCAGATTGTCAGCATCCACAGGTTTTGATATATGTTGGGGTCAGCTGCAGATACCAATGGATGACTGTACTGATTCCATTTCAAATCCTGAAAATAGGCTGTAGGTCTGTCATAATTTGGATCTTTGAAATTCACATGGGCTCCGAGGTTCAACACTGGGCATTGAAAATTCTCTCTTCTTTTTTTTTTTTTGAGTCTTTTTTTGTTCCTGAAAAGCTCAGGGATTAATCTAAAGAGTAAATTATAAGGATATTCCATTAAAAATATCAAACCGATTAGCAAAGATGACAAAAAGAACAAAACTCAATCCTTATGGAAATATGAGGAAGTAGATGTCTTTTCTTTAGTAAGTGAGAAAACTGTCTCATCTCTTCAGGAGGAAAACTGCAATAGGAACCAAATCTGTAATTCCTTATTGAGTCAACACTGATATTGGTAGGAATTTATTCTAAGAATCTAATAAGTCAAGTGTCTAAATAGCTAAGTATAAGTACTATAAGCTTTCAAACAACCTACATGTTTAACAGTGATGGAATTATATTCCATTCTTTAAGTGTTGTTGATTTTATGTCCTTTAAAATGCTGTGGAAGCATATTTGATGTGGAGACACGTTGTGTTCTTTTTCTTGCTAACAGTTGAATATGAAAAAAATTTAAGCCCACAGAAAAATGGAATGAATTGCATGTAAAACACCCATGTAACTACACCTAGATTTTTAAACTTTTATTATACTTGCTTTATCACAGATCTATCCATTTATCGCTGTCCACCCATCAATTCATCTTTTTTTTGTAATGCATTTCAAAATAAGATGCAGTTCACTTTCATCTAAATACTTTAGGTTGCATATGATTAACTAATATCAATATTCTAATACTTTTCTAGGTAAAATTCGCATAAGTAAAATGCACAACTCATAAGTGGACCATTAAATGAATTTTGACAAATGCCTACACCTGTATGATGCAAACCTCTGTCAATGTCAAAGGTTACAATCACCTAGAAAGTTCCATCGCCTCTTTCTCACTTTCAGCCTTGTCCTGCCACAGCAAACACTCTTCCATTTTTTTCTATCATAGGTAAGTTTTGCCTGCTCTAGAAGTCCATATTAATAAACCCATACAATGTGCACTCAACAGTTAAGCTTTTTTCACTCAGCATTATTTTTTGAGATCTGCCCATATTGTTTGTGTATAGGTGGCTCATTCCTTTGTGTTGCTGAAATCTACTCCAGCATATAAAAACACTACATTTTATCCAGTCTCCTGTTGAGGGACACCTGGGCTGGGAAAGGTGCAATGGGCAACATGTAATGTGTCCTTAAATCACAACATGACAACAGGGAGTCGCCTTGGTGGTAGATTTTGGAGACCAACTTTGCTACTTACATGCTTTCTAGGTCTTCTGCAATTAACCTTCAATAATTAACAAAGAATTTACCCCTTTGAATTACTAGACTGCATGTGTTACACTGTAAGGCGCTGATAAAAGACAACATTGAGCTATAACTCCAGTCTCTTTCCCTGAAATCATTGGGAAGAACAAAAAGGCTTGGCTGGAAGAACCACCACAGATGACTGTCTCCCCACAGAAGCCTGTAAAGTCACCAAAGTGCTGTCTGTGGAAAAACATCTTGTGAAAAACTCTTTTCTAAACAAAGACTCAGACTGGAGTCCTGTGCCTGGATTAGAAAGCCACCTCGTAAAATCTCCCAGTTATTTTTTCTCTTTTTTACAAAGATGGCGAATTGACCTTTTCTTGTTTCCTAGGGAGAACAGGATGAAAAAAAGAAATAAAGTATTTTACGAAAGATAATTAAGAATAAACAGTGTAGAGGGGGATGGGGAAATGTAAGCTTATATGAAAGGGTAAAAAATGCCAACTAAGTGCATTACCTCATCTCATTAAACCCAGGCAACAGGCACACGGTAAATTTCAGTTTCGCTGACAAAGGGGGAGTATTCAAGTGATGTGACTTGACAAAAATCACAAAAAGTGTTAGTGTATTACTTGTGAACCATCAGTCTTGTGCCTTTATCCATAAAGCAAAATTCTTGTGCCTTTGTTTGTAAACCAAAAGTCTCCCTGATTTATCTGAAGACCCTCAAATGTGCCATTACATTCGCCACATTTTTTAAAAGTTACATCTTAATTTGAGGCATTGTGACTTTTGTTTGTCATTGAAGCTAAAAGGCAAAACAGGGGTCATTTGCAATGAACAGCTAATTACCTTGGTGGTCTTCAGGTGGATTTCGAGAAGCTCAAGCCTTCCTGAGGGACTCACATGGCAGAATTGGAAAATGGGATTGGAGGCTGAGGAGCCGGCCTTGGGTTTTCTCTGTCCACTTTTACTCAGAAGGACAATGATTGAAGAGCACAGGATTACTGATAGGGAAGGAACGGAACCTAGACTTTCTCACTTTTGATTTGAAGTCAAGCCAATGGATGAGGCTTAGTTAGGCCACAGTGAGGACTCTTGACCACTGCGGATCCCTGGTGCCCTAGGCCTCCTTCTACACTTATCCCTTTTTGTGCAAAAGGAGCCAGAATTAGGCCTTTGGCCAATCCTCTGTGTGAGGGCCTCAGAAAGCAGGCCTGAGCCACAGGAAGACCAAGGGACCCTGCAGTTGCCTGCATTACTCTTCCAAGAAAGCCTGAGAGAAGGATCACTTGGCAGAATAGTAGGCAGAGCCCTGGATGTGGAATCAGAAGATGGCTTTCAACCCTAGCCCTACGCAAGGGGTTAGGGGTTAACTCTTGAAGGTTCAGTTTTCCAATACAGGTTGACAGTATACCAAAGAAAATACTTTATTATGTTAAAGCACCTGCTACAGATCCCAGTCTTAATATCCTCAGTTAGAATGGTTTACTCAGATTTTTCTTAAGCACTCTTTTACTTAACACTTTGTGTTAGGCATTCATGATTGCCTAAAGACAAACAATTTAATGATTGAAAACTTAGGCTTTAGAGTCCAACTATCTCAGTCTGACTTCCAGCTCCACTTCTGGTAAGTGGAGAGAGATTGGAAAGTTATTCAACCTGTCTCTGCTTGGTTTTCTCATCTGTTAAATAGTACCTTTCTCAAGGTTATTATAAGTATTATATGAGCTAATATTTGTAAATGACTTAACAATAGCTCCTGGCCCATGAAAGCGTAATCCATTTTGCTATTATTAATGTTATTAGCCACGATACCTGCTTTGAAGACAGGAATGATTGTAGAGATGAGAATAACAATATATTTAGCTGTTATTCTGATAAAGGTATTGGTCCAAAGGATACAGTAGTCAACGTGTGTGAGCCAGAAAGTTTATAATAACTTACTTGAAATCAGAAGTAATCAAGCAACCAAAAATAGTTATGGATCACTGTCCCCCTCCCTGCCAAAGAAATGAAAAGAAGCTATTAATCTGTCCAGGCATTTCAGAGCTGGGCTGATGCAGTGTCCTGTTATGGAATAGGATCTACCAGGGCCCCAGAGCTCCTAAGTGGATCCCTTCAACTCCATCATCCACCATAAGTAGCATGGGTGAAATGGGGAGCAATCCCAGGGAGAGAGCTGTGAGCCCCTCATGGTGGCTCCCTTGGGGGTCAGCTACTCAGCTCAGACCTGCTGTCTATATGATCCTCTCTTTTCTCAGAATTACAACAATCTCTGCTGGCCTCTCCTATTGGACCTCCCCTTTCTTTTCCCAGATTCATTTCTCCAGGGGGAGAGATTAGAAAGAATAGAAGAATTGCACAAGATTAGAAAGAATAAAAGAATTGCACAACTCTTTCCCTTTCTGCCTTTGCTAAAATTATCCTGATGCACTGGCCACAAAATACCAGTCTCTCAAGAAGAAGAGTCTGCCAGGAGTGAGTTGGGAGAGAAGATAAACATGAGGACCGGTTGGAGAAGGCAAGGCAAAATCAAGAAGGCAAGCAAAGGTCAGAAACCACCTGTCAGCACCACACTGTCTAACAGCTGGCAGGGTGTGGACACCTGAAGCCAAAAAAGGGAACCAGCAGAGGTAATTATTTCTAGGGTAACTTTTTTTTTAAATTTTTTATTTTTTTATTGCGTTTTAGGTTTTGGGATACATGTGCAGAACATGTAAGATAGTTGCATTGGTACACATGTGGCAGTGTGTTTTGCTGCCTTCTGCCCCTTCACCCACATTTGGCATTTCTCCCCATGCTATCCCTCCCCCACGCCCCCCTGCTGTCCCTCCCCTATTTCCCCGAATAGACCTCAGTGTGTAGTACTCCCTTCCCTGTGT
>CM052658.1:110540911-110577886 GCA_028533165.1 Leontopithecus rosalia
TATATATATATATATAAAATGAACCTGAACAATTTAGGTCTTCATTTTCCTACCTTTGCAACTCCAGTGAAAAGCGTGCATGCCTGAGTCATGAGAGAAGGTTTTCCAAGGGAACACAAAATCCAAATTCAGCTTAGATTCAGAAAGTCACTGCACCAAAGAGTCCATAAACCACTCCCTGCAGAATCAGGGGAAGCTGTTCTGGGCCAACCAACGTGGCATTTTCTAAGGAAAATGGCCTGCCTCCCTTTTTCCTACTTGTGTTTGCAGCTCTGAGCTCAAGAGCAAACTGATGATCCCAGACTAGAGGCATAGAGAGCCATTCCTATTCATTGTGGACATCTAAGACAGTAGATATCAGAGTGGAAACCTATGAAATTCAGAGATTTCACCACATCTTTGTGTGCAAAGCACTTTTAATGACAAAATGCTGGGGAGAATTTGAGGAGTGAAACCAACTAACTCACTAATGCATTGTTGAATCCCTCTTTCATTGACATTCACTTGTACAGCATAATAAATTCAAGCAGATGCGCCTGAAATTTCTTAGCATAATTAATAAACAAGTGGTTTTGAGATGATGTCACTATTCCTGATGGCCCCCAGTGTAAACCTTTCTTTTTATATTATACTCTATTGTTATTTATTCTTTCTATGATGTGACTTGCCTTTTCCTCCAAATAAAACAAACTTCAGGTTACGGCTTTGACATCTATTCAAACACTAGGTCTCCTTCAGGTATTCATATGATTACTGTTTTCTGTGAAGATATGAACTTTAGTATCCTATCAGCTGGTTATTGAAAAGAATAATCAAAGACGGGGCCCAAAATAATCCCAACCAACTTCCCCAATTTGCAGACTGACAACTAAATCTGGCCTGCAAATATTTTGTTTGGCTGCTCCAGTTATTTTTGTTTTGTTTTGTCTTGGTTTTGTAATTGAAGTTAAATGACTTCTGGCAGAAGATCCTTTCTCAAATTTCACAGGCCCACCACTCTCTGTTGCCTTATACTCCAGGCTGGTTCCAACATTTTTGTAACCTTCATGAAACTTAGAGGCATTTGGGTTTGTGATGCCTCTCAGGTAGGTGGATCACCTGAGGTCAGGAGTTCAAGATCAGCCTGTCCAACATGGTAAAGCCCCTTCCCTACTAAAAATACAAAGTAAGTCAGGCATAGTGGTGTGTGCCTGTAGTCCCAGCTACAGCTACGGGAGAGGCTGCAGCAGGACAGTCGCTTGACCCAGGAGGCAGAGATTGCAGTGAGCCAAGATCGTGCCACTGCACTTCGGCCTGGGTGACAAAGTGAGGCTCCGTCTCAAAAAAAGAAGAAGAAAAAGAAAAAAGAAAATCCTGACAACAGAGCCACGGAAAGTCATGAAGAGAGGCTTCTCACATTTGTGTGTCTGATAACAAAAAAGTCTCTAGAAAAACCACAGACTTGAATAAAGGCCATTTGCAATCTTATACAAAAAATACACAAGTACCTCTGCACGGCAACCGCCTGTCCAACCTTGGACTGGCACCATTCTCCTTATTGCTCTTTCTAGGCAAAGACAATTATTTTAAAACAATTATGTAATCCTCCTCATTTTTTCCTTTAAAACTCTTTTTCTTTCTTTACCTCCCTGAATATGCACATAGTGTGCATATTCCTATTGCAGTGTCCTATTTCCAAATAAACATCTTTTCTTTTAGAAACTTCTTTTTGTTATTTAGGCTGACCAGTTCATGAAATCATTCCAATCAAACCAAACACAATCGTCTCTCAATTTACAGTTATTCTTGGAAGACTCACTGTATGCTTAAACTATACAACAATATTTTGTGTTTATTTATAAAAGAAGTTGGGCTCTAGGCTCAGAAAATATAGGTAGAGTTTATTAATTGATGTAAATATCTGGTGAGATAACTTGGAAGTTGTGCAGTCTGTAGCATCATTATTTGATTGCAAGATGCATTATATCCCTGACCTTTCTCACTGAATCTCAGTAGCATTTTCTAGTCATTGAGACCAAAGGAAAAAAGCTTCCGAAAATGTTTGCAATGTCCCCGAGTGGCTCTACCATCCCCATTTAGGTATAACTTTTGTGATGAGAATTTATGTGGCAGATTATCCTCATGTTTTCATTGTCTAAAGCTGATCTTTCTTTAACTCCTCTATGTTCAGTATCCTTTGGCATTCACTACTTGGTTCCAGTTTGAATTTTGTCCTAGAAAAGTCCCTGTGACTTCCCAGGGACTGCCATAACAGCGGCTTCCTTCAGGATATAGTCCATTCTGACTAAGTAACAGGGCTTGCCCCCTGCTGCTTTAGGGATGCTAGTATAAAGTCTCTTCCCAACCTGCATTTCGGTCCCTCAGAGAACCTCTGTGTATGCTTCTGCTAAACTTCTTTTTAGGCCTTCATAGATTGACTTCCAGTACACCTTGGGCTCATTCATTGCAGCAGATAGTCCCCTCCCCAGAGACCCTGGGTGATTTACAGATCAGGACGCTGTTGAGTGGAGAATCAACAGCGTCCTGATTCGGTTTATACTTAATTTGATACTCATATTTTAATATGAATACTCATATTTTAAGAACGTTACCATGGACCATATGTCAATTTCAACTTCCTTCACCCATGCTTTAACCTGGTTACTACTTGTGCCTCTTTCAGCCCCTAACTACCTCCTTTCTCAGGCCAATGTGGTACTGTGTACCAATTACAAAGCTGGCGTTCTCTAGCCTAGTAGCAAATTCTAGGATGATGATAACCCACCAAATTACAGGGACTACAGTTTCCAGTACCATAGCTATCTGGGATTTCCCCCACTGTGGGTCCCTGCCACTAATGAATTCAACATGTGCTTGACACTAGTTGATTCCCTGACACCCTCAGCTCAAGGACTTGTAGCACCGCTTGTATTGGGACAGGTTCCCTCTTGCATGCTCACCTACCCAGATCATACACCAACTCTCTCTGACCTTTTCCTTGACGTGAGTTGCTGCTTTTCTACCAAGCTAGACGAGGCCATCATTGTCGGCAATGTGACCAGTGGCTCTCTACTGCAAGCGCTATCCAGGTACTCGCCTGACCTCATGAAATTTTTCTCTGGGGGAATAAACAGCTATTCCCCATGGACCCAGAGATTCTCATAGCCAAATAAACCATGTCTCCAGCTACTCACCAATACATTGCCAAAACCAGAATTAAAAGAAAGCCTGATCTTTGCAGGAGTACGGATTTGTTTTGTTTTTGTTTTTTCTTTTAGTTATACATTTCTCATTCCACTTTCATTTTTGCTGTGACCCAGCAGCAATTATCAGAGGGATCTACATAAGCCAATTTTAACATAACTGACAAATGGTCAATAATGTCTTGGTCTTTCCATAAATATAAGCCTGGACTCATAAGACAAGGCAGACCTGGGTGAAGCATCTTTCTGTAAGGAATGCCAGTTACCTAGGCAGCTAGATCTGACACCAGATCCTCAACTGCACTTACATTGGTATCACCCTTTTTCATGTGTGTCTCTGCATTTCTCTTAACTGTCCTAATCTTTCTGTATCCTAAGAAAAATACCGAAATCTGGAATTCAAGTCTTAATCTACCTCCCTACTTGCCAGAGTTGGCACTATTCATCTTCTATCAAGAGGAGACATCCAGGCCATGCATACAGATGCACGTGTGAGTGGCCTGTTGAGAAGACTGGCTTTATTCCAATTCTGGCCACTCCTCTTGTGTGTAGACTGCTCCTAAATTAGTTGTTTGAGGTAAGTAGCACCAACAATGCATTATGAAATGCGAACATGTCTAATGGACTCTGCGGAATATCAATGTGTGTAAGCTGCATAGACAGTGACTAAAACTTTTCTTTGTAAATGTTTTCCTTATAGTTAGTCACTAAAAATTACAGAGCTTTGGTCAACAAAAATGTATTTCTTATGCATAATCATTGACCAGAAATGTAACCTGATTCTGAATTTGAAACAGGGCATTTTATTCTGGTTTTCTTCATGGGAAGTGGCTGAATTTGGTAGAGTAGAAATAGAAAGTTAGGAGTTGAAGAACAAAAGATGCAAAATGCACAAAGTACCCGTTGAAATGTTCAACACATCAAATTGTATATGTAAAATTTAAAACATCTAGGGAATATTATAACACTGGCTTTCAAAAGAACTAACCTATATCTGAGATAAACTTTTGGCTGCTCAAAACTTTCTAAAATATCTAGGAGGAGATTTGAGATATCTGACTTGAGGCATCTGGTACTTGTCTTCTTCATAAAGAGGAACCAAAATAGCAGGTAGATAATTACAATGCAAATACATCATCTAAAGAGAACATTAGAATTCAACAAAAAAAGTGACACAAAATATCAAAAGCATGGAAGGGGAGGGGAAGCAAGGCAGCGTACTTGGCAGAGATGGGCTGGGAGTCCAAAGAGGCTCCCTGATATGAGGAAGGGGTAAGTGAGAGACCTCTCATAATTTACATTCCCACCATAAACTCCTAAAATCCTATCCCTGGGAGAGTCCCTCAACCATCATGAGCCCTGGGATTAATGTAGGGAGCTGCCTGAAGACCACACAACTGCACTGCCCCAGACAGGAAATTCACACTGTGTCCACCCAACTCTTAGTCCTAAGCAGCTACAGAAAGGCAGCTCCTGAATCTCCACATCCCTGGACCCCCATTGAAATTATCTGCTTACAACTACTGCTGTGGCTGGATACTGTTGCCAGGACTGAAGCATGAGCCATTGGCAGTGACACTTATGCCCCCAGCAATAGATTCACCATGCATTTTCACATGGCCCAGGGACAGAGTCCCTTGCCCACAGCTGCTGGCACCAAAGGGCAAGCCACTCTCAGCCACCCTACTTCCCCTCGTAGCAAAGCCACAATACATTTACAAGCACCCTAAGGATAGGCTACCTTATGTACAGTGACCACTTGGGGCCAAAGCACACACTCCCCACCTGCATATAGCTGCTGCCACTGAAAGAAATCCCACAGTTCCCAGTAACAGGATCATAACACAGTCACTGCTGCCCCTACTCTAGCATTCCACAATGTGTCTGGTGGTCACCCCAACTGCCTACCGCAGTCAAAGCCTACATATACCATTGGGAGGGCTAAGGACAGGTCTGCCAGCCCAGCCCTGACAACCACTGTTGGGACCTGAGCATTCCTCCTAGGAGCCTGTATTTGGCTCTACCTGAACTGCCACTACCACCACAGCTGGCACCTACCTGCCCCTGCCACCTGCAGGCCTGAGTATTGGTCCACCCAACTGATCAGAGCCAGCATCAAACCCTGCATAGATCACTTGGGAGACAGGATTGTCGCACACTGTTACTGCCATTGCCCATGCTGCACTGACTGTCATGGAACCTGAGGGCTCAGCTACCCACCTAGCCCACCACTGCCAATACGCACACCTTAAAAAGCTGCCTGGAGGCCTAAGAATCAGCCCGCATAGACATGCCAACACTGGTGCCAGTGTATGCCACCTTGGAACCCCAGAAAAGATATGCTCACTTCATTGCTGCCACCCCTTGAACTCAATAACTGTTCTGCCCAACTTGTTGCAGCCACTGACAACACCAAAGTGGACAGCTTTGGTTCCAGTGGGATGCTCCACCATTGCTGCTGACATAAATCACATCACACCAGCTGCTAAGGAGCTTGAGAAACTGACCACACACCCGGTCCACTGCTACCACTACCAGCATCTGAGAAAGCCACCTGGAGCCCAAGAATCAGCCTGCTTACACCCAATAACACTTGTGCCATTGTAAACCGCAGTGGGGCCAAGGACAAACATGCTCAGTCCACCACTGCCACCACTGGGGACTGAAAACTGGCTCATCTGGAATCCTGGCCTCCAGAACAACTTCACCACAGCCTCTCCTGCAACGGCACCTAATGCCACTGAGGAAATCATGAATACCGCTGTTATTCACTGATAAATAAATCATTCAGAATTCTTTGGCACCCACAATCAAAGCCAAAGTGCCCTCCATGATCAAGACCAGAGATATGCTTCAGGAAAACGTCCTGCCCTACAAAAGCAAATCTTAAAAAATTGGAAGGAGTGATTATTACACCACATGAACAGCTATAAATATTAGGACAAAAGGAACATACCTCAACATAATAAAGTCCACATAGGGCAAATCCACAGCTAACATCATATCGAATGTAAAGCTGAAAGGTTTTCCTCTGAGAACTGGAACAAGAAAAGGATGTCCAGTTTTACTATGCCTGTTCAACATAATATTGGAATACCGCTCCTAGCCAGAGCAGTCAGTCAAGAAGAAATAAAGACATTCAGATTGGGAAAAAGTAAGTCAAATTTTCCCTCTTTGCAGATGATATTGTTTTATATCTAGAAAAATCTAAAGACTTCACCAAAAAACTATTAGATCTGATACACTCAGTAAAATTGCAGGATATAAAATCAACATACAAAAATATTAGGGTTTCTACATACGAATAATAAACTAGCTGAGAAAGAAATCAATAAAGGAATCCCATCTATAATAGATAAAAACATTTCTAAGAATGAATTTACCCAAGGAGGTGAAAGTCCTCTACAAGAAAAACCACAAAACATTGATAAAAGAAATTGAAGAGGACACAAACAAATGGAAGGATATGCCTGTTCATGGATTAGAAGAATTAATATCATTAAACTAACCACGTTCCCCTAAACAATAGAGATTCAAAGCAACCTTTATCAAAATACTAATGTCATTTTTCACAGAAATAAAAAAAAATCCTAAAATTCATACAGAACTAAGAAAAACCTTAATAGCCAAAGCAATCTCAAAAAAAAAGGAAAAGAAACAAAGCTCAAGTCATCACACTATCTTACTTCAAAATAGGTTACAAAACTATAGCAAGCAAAACAGCAAGGTATCAGTATAATAGCAAATACATAGACCAATTAAACAGAATAGAGAACCCAGAAATAAATGCATATATTTACAGCCAACTGATTTTTGACATAGGCACCAAGAACATACATTGAAGAAAGGACACCTCTTCAATAAATGGTGTTGGGAAAACTGAATATCCATATGAAAAAGAATTAAACTGGACCTCTATCTCCCACCATATGAAAAAATCAACTCCAGATGGATAAAATACTTAAACATTAGACCCAAAACTACAAAAATACTAGAAGAAAAGAAAATGTAGGGGAAATGCCAGGTCTAGGCAAAGATTTTATGGCTAAGACCTCAAAAGCATAGGCAACAAAAACAAAAAAAGAGAAATTGGAGTATATCAAAACCGAAAAGCTTTTTTACATCAAAGGAAACAATCAACAGAGTGAATACTATTTAGTATTCTGTTATATATAACCTTTTCTTTATCCAGTCATTCTTTGATGACCCAAGTTGATTCCACGTCTTTGCTATTGTGAATAGTACTGCGATAAATATGGGAGTGCAGGTATCCCTTTGATATACTGATTTCCTTTCCTTTGAATAAATACCCAGTAGTTGGATGGCTGGATTTTATGGTAGTCTGATTTTTAGTTTTTTGAAAATATGTTATATTATTTTTCATAGTGGCTGTACTAATTTGCATTCTCACCAATAGCATATAAGTTCCCTTTTCTCTGCATCTTTACCAGCATCTGTTATTATTTTTTTAATGATAGCAATCCTAATTGGGATAAGAGAATATCTCACGTGGTTTCGATTTGCATTACCCTAATGATTAGTGATGTTGAGCATTTTTCATATACTTATTGGTCATCTTTGTCTTCTTTTAAGAAAGGTCTATTCATGTCTTTTGCCCATTTTTAATGAAGTGTTTTGGATATATTTAGTCATATAAAATTAAATCATGTCCTGTGTTGCAACACAAATGCAACCCGAGGTCATTATATTAAGTGAAATCAGCCAGGCATAGAAAGAAATATCACATGTTCTCACTTGTATGTGGGAACTAAAAAAGTTGATCTCATGGAGGTAGTTATTAGAATAATAGATGCTGAGGCTAACAAGGGTGTGTGGGATGAGGGCAGATGAAGAGAAAGAGAGGCTGATTAATAGATACAAATAGAGGGTTTGGTAGAAGAAATGTTCTGATGTTTGACAGCAGAATAATGTAACTATTGTTAACAACAATGCATTGTGTATTTCTAAATAGCTAGAAGAGAGGACTTGAAATGTCCCTAACACATAGAAACGGTAAATCCTCCAGGCCATGGATACCGAGATTCCATGACTTGGTTATTTAATATTCTATGCATGTAACAAAATATCACATGTACCCTATAAATATGTACAAATGTCATGTATCTATTAAAAAATTCTGGTCATATAGATTCACTCGCTCAAATGCCATCAATGTTGCAAATGCACCTGTAAGGTCACAATTCCAGATCCCAAACATTTCTTCTCAATGTCTTTTTATATTCCATGGCTCCATCATCAATGGCCAGATCTGATATCTGACAAAACATTTTTTCATGTGACAACAGCCCTTGTTAAGGAGGATTGCAGACAAAAAAATATATATATACTGTGTTACTAACAGAAAAGTTTGGCGTGGACATAAGAAAATCTGTCATGAAAAGCCAATGAAGTACTCTTTTTTTTTTAAGGAGCATAAACTCTGGGACATTAGGAAAAACAATTTAAAATATACAAAAATTCTACTTCTAAGGATTTTGACACATACTTCCTTAGTATAAAGATTTATATTCAAAAAATCAACAAAACAAATATATGACAGAAAATTGATTAACATACATACTCCATACAACAGAATACTATATTATCATATTTCTTAATGTAGATCTATACTAAATGTTTTTTAAAATATTCAAAAGAGTAACAAGTGAAAGAATAAGTTATGAAACATACCTGGCTGGTTAAAGTTTTATAAAATATATTCATGTGTTTTTCTAATATCTTAATAGAGATACATTAGTATGTAATACTGGTGATTATCTCTGAATGGTGGGGCTTTAGGTAACACTATGTATTTATTGCTTTGCTACTTTGAATTTTTCTGAAATGAATTTGGATTGTTTATATAATAAATATGCTAAGTGCAATAAAAAGGATAATATTTCCCAGCACCCAAACCCTAGTCACTATGAAATAAAAGTAGGTCCATAAATTTGTAGAGTAACCTTGTGGCCTTTCTTCTTTTCTGTAAAGTACCAGCTCCTTTGCTTTGGAAACTCCTGTCCTACATTAAATGCCAGAGGGGTCAGCGGAAAACCCTTGATGGCCTTAGCTTTTACTGTAAGTGAAATGACCTCATTTTAACATGAAGTTTGAATAAAATTTACAGTCTAGACTATGGAATGATTACCTCCTCTTTTTTTTTTTTTAATACAATCTCACTCACATCTGTCTATGGGATTCGAGCTTTTCCTAGTTCCCTTTTTTATTAAAACATTTACTTCTCAACATGGACATTTTTTTAAAAAATGTAAGTATACAGATTTTAATTTATTTGTAAGAATAATTTTATATTTTAAAAACAGGACACGTACATGTATAAGGGAAAAGTATGGCTGACACAGACCAAGTCCACACTGGTAAGCTTTTGAGAACAATTTACACTATGTTAACAGTACTGGTGCAGGCAGACAGGGGAAGAATAAATAATAGTGCTTCAGGAAGTGTAGTGATGGAGAGGGTCGGTAAAAAGGACACCTCATTGCGGATGCTAGAGCAGAAACAACTCCCCCGTAGTGATGTGCAAAGTTCCAGATCTCCATGACAAAGATAACCCAGCCCATCGGAACAAGCAACCTCCCAGTGCAGCTGGCAAACTGCAGGGCTAGAACTCCAGCATAGTAGGCACAGGAATGGAGAACTGGAGCCAGGGACAAACGCTGAGGGAAGAGTTCCAGTGAGCGTGTGTGTTCATACATACTGCCAACAAAGAGCGCTGCACTGTGTAATCACCACTCACTGGATTCCATGATGGAGAATAAAAAGTCCCTTTGTTTCCTACGTATTTATATCATTCAATACAGTCAGAATGGGAGCTGTTTCAGAAATAGAAAATATTCTATGCATGTGTTACTTGTTTTCAAGAGACACTATTTACTTATTTAATGTTTTACAGTGCACTCAGAACTAATCCTCAGAGGTGGGTACATTTAACAAGTAAAATAAATAAAGCATAAGGAGATTTTTTCCCAAACCACCGAGCTAGAAAATGGCAGGTAAGAAAAGACTTGATTGAGCTCATATCTTCTGATTTCAAAGTAAATTCTTTATACTGTACAGTAATGATCAATCAAGCATATACTTCATAGAAAGCAATCCAAAACGGCTGGTTACAAGCATAGTCTGAAGCTATGTGCATTAAGTTTGCTTCAATGTATTTAATTGCATTTTAATTATTTACTACTGGTTTTAAGATATAAGACCAGGAAGAGCCGCCATTTCCTACATACTTAGCTTAAACTATGAAGTGTGTCATATTCAATATTCTGTGTCCTTTAGGACTAAGGTAGGGTATATTTTGTCTAATAGCATAATCTACTATACTTAGGTTTGTATCCCTCTTAGTATTAGTTATCTAAATACTACAATATGAAAACTCATAAATACTAGGGTTTTAATAACACATAATTATGTGAACAACCACTAAATTTAATTCTTTTTACCATAAGACTGAAGTTGTCAGTCATTACTATTTTGTTTCAGATTTTTCTCCAAGAGGTTGAGTTGATCGCCTATAGGTGCACAAAGTAGAGGTATTTACATAAGGAGAAAGAGGTCTAATACCCAAAGATGCCTTTACTTAAACTCAAGTGATAGAAGTTGCTGATCATAAAAAAGCAAATGTGAAAATGACAATTCTTCCACATACTGAATGTATACTGTAGGATATGTGCTTTGGGCATTATCTTTAAACTTCACTGCAATAGTGTTTTACAGGTGAGGGAAGCAAAGTACAAGATAGAGAATACCCAACTCAACAAGCTAAAAAATGGCAGTCAAGATCTTAGACAATTTTGTTTGATTTTAAAGTCCCACTTTCCATGAAACTGAAGAGCCTCTATAATTCTACCCAGCCCCTACAGTAATTCTTATGCTTTTCCCAGTGCTGTCACATAATAAATGTTTTACATATTTGTTGCCGAAATACCAAATAAAACAAGTGTTTATCATTATATTCACATGTATGGCCAATGGGAATTTCTGCAACACACAAAAATCTGAAAGACACGAAATTTTTGTTACTATAAACATATAGTTTATATATGCCTATTCTTTCCTGAAAGGTGTGATATAAAATATTTAAACTTGCTTATTGAGAATAAAGAAGTTTTCTGCTCAGCTTTGAATCAATTCCAAACCAGAGAAACTCTTGTGCTGCGGTTTGAAACAAAGTGCTGAAATAATACATGTCCCTTGCTAGACTGTAAACCGCAGTCCCTTCATTCAGATGACCTCAGGGTCTGACCAGTGAGTACTCAGCTGCTTCTTCCGGTTCCCTTTTTATGCTGGCTTGTCCTTAATATAGCTAATGCTCCCCAGATGTATCAGCCACTGGCCCTCTTTAACCCTTGCTGGTCTCGCATGCTGCACTGACTGCATTTCACAGACACAAGACAGAAATGGAGAAAATAGCACGTATTTTCAGTGCCCTTGGGGCATGGCAATGGCATTTAGGAAAACCTATCAAATGAATGGGTTTTTATTTTTGAATTTTGATAATTTTAAGTTTATATAAAAAGAGAATCAGATAACAAACCCCCTATTGGCCATTATCTAGCTTCAGCGAACTTATTTTATGTATAACCTTACCCATATTCCCCATTTGAAATTATTTTGTAGTAAATCCAGACATTTTACTTTATAAATAAACATTTCAGTACTTAACTTTAAAAAATTAATTCCTGAATATCTGGCAGGAAATGGTGGTTCAAGCCTGTAATCTCAGCACTTTGGGAGGCTGAGGCAGGTGTATCACGAGGTCCAGAGTTCAAGACCAGACTGGCCAACATAGTGAAACCCCGTCTCTTCTATAAAATACAGAAATTAGTTGGGCGTGGTGGTTCGTGCCTGTAATCCCAGCTACTTGGGAGGCTGAGGTAGGAGAATTGCTTGAACCGGGACCAGGAGGCAGAGTTTGCAGTGAGCTGTGATGGCGCCACTGCACTCCAGCCTGGGCTACAGTGCGAGACTCCATCTCAAAAAATAATAACAATAATTAATTCCTGAATATCGCCAAATATTGAGTCAGTGTTCAAATTTCCAATTATCTATTTTGTTTTTGAAGAAAAGTAAGAAAAGTATACATGGAAGTTCTGGGCAGGGCAATCAGGCAAGAGAAAGAAATAAGAGATATTCAAATAGGAAGAGAGGAGGTCAAATTGTCACTGTTTGCAGATGACATGATTGTATATTTAGAAAACCCCATCATCTTAGCCCCAAATCTCCTTAAGCTGATAAGCAACTTCAGCAAAGTCTCAGGGTACAAAATCATTGTACAAAAATCACAAGCATTCCTATACACCAATAACAGACAGACAAATCATGAGTGAATTCTCATTCACAACTGCTACAAAGAGACTAAAATACCTAGGAATACAACTTACAAGGCATGTGAAGGACCTCTTCAAGGAGGACTACAAACCATTCAACAAGGAAATAAGAAAGGACAAAAACAAATGGAAAAAACATTCCATGCTAATGGATAGGAAGAATCAATACTGTGAAAATGGCCATACTGCCCAAAGTAATTTATAGATTCAATACTATCCCTTTCAAGCTACCACTGACTTTCTTCACTGAATTAGAAAAAGACTACTTTAAATTTCATATGAAACCAAAATAGAGCCTGCATAACCAAGACAATCCTAAGCAAAATGAACAAAGGTGTAGGCATTATGCTACCTGACTTCAAACTATGCTACAAGGCTACAGTAACCAAAACAGCATGGTACTGGAACCAAAACAGATATGTAGACCAATGAAACAGAATAGAGGCCTCAGAAATAACACAACACATCTACAAACATCTGATCTTTAACAAACCTTACAAAAACAAGCAATGGGTAAAGGATTCACTGTTTAATAAATGGGGTTAAGAAAACTGGCTAGCCCTATGCAGAAAACTAAAACTGGACCCTTTCCTTACACCTTATAAAAAATTAACTTAAGATGGATTAAAATTTAAACATAAGTCCTAAAACCATAAAAATCCTAGAAGGAAACATAGCCAATACCACTCAGGACATAGGCATGGGCAAAGACTCCATGACTAAAGCAGCCAAAGCAATGGCAACAGGAGCCAAAACTGACAAATGAGATTTGTCAATTAAACTGAAGAGCTTCTGCACTGCAGAAGAAACTATCATCAGAGTGAACAGGCAACCTACAGAATGGGAGAAAATTTTTTCAATGGATCTATCCATTAACCAAAGGGCTAATATTCAGAATCTGCAAAGAACTTAAACAAATTTACCAAAAAAGAACACCACCATCAAAATGTGGGCAAAGGATATGAACAGACATATCTCAAAAGAAGACATGTATGCAGCCCACAAAGATATGAAAAAAAGCTCATCATCACTGGTCATTAGAGAAATGCAAATCAAAACCACAATGAGATAGCATCTCATGCCAGTTAGAATAGCATTCATTAAAAAGTTAGGAAACAATAGATGTTGGGGAGGAAGTGGAGCAATAGGAACACTTTTACACTGTTGATGGGAGTGTAAATTAGTTCAACCATTGTGGAAGACAGTGTGGCGATTCCTCAAAGATCTAGAACTAGAAATATCATTTGACCCAGCAATCTCATCATACCGAAAGGATTATCAATCATTCTGCTACAAAGACACATGCACACATATGTTTATCTTGGCACTATTCACAATAGCAAAGACCTGGAACCAAACCAAATGCCAATCAATGATAGGCTGAATAAAGAAAATGTGGCACATTTACACCATGGAATACTATGCAGCCATAAAAAGGATGAGTTCATGTCCTTTTCAGGGACATGGATGAAGTGGCAAACTAACACAAGAACAGAAAATCAAACACAGCATGTTCTCAGTGGGAGTCAATGAGAACACATGGACATAGGGAGGGGAACATCACACACCGGGGCCTGTTGAGGGGTGGGGGCTAGGACAGGGATAGCATTAGGAGAAATAAGTAATGCAGATGGTGGGTTGATGGGTGCAGCAAACCACCATGGCGCATGTATGCCTATGTAACAAACCCGGACGTTCTGCACATGTACCCCAGAACTTAAAGTATCAAAAAAAAAAAAGGGCCAAGCGGGTGACTTGAAAGAGAAGTGCTTTCAATTAACTTTTTAATGTTACAAATTTTTCTAGTTTCTTTGAATCAGGATCCAAATAAGGCCTACATGTAATCCTTAATATGTAATTTACATACTTTTTAAGTCTCTTTTTACCTGTTGTTTTCTCCTTCCATCTTTCTTTTACTCTTTGCAGTTTATTTGCTGAAGAAACACAATTATTTGTCCTGTAGGATTTTTCTGCTTGCAGCCCCATAATGTAGTTTAACATGTTCTGTCTTTTGTGTTCTCTGTAGTTAGTAATTGCATATAGAGGACTGATCAGATTCAGGTCTGCTTTTTCTGAAAAGACTTCTTCATAGGAGGTGTTTTGTTTCTCCAAATGGAAGTATCAAATATCTGTTTTTTTTTTCATTTTGATATCATCAATAATTGATGCTTCATGTTTACATCCGTAATTCATTTTGAATTACAAAAGGGTACTATGCCAATTCTATACTTTATTTTTCATTAAGTTGCTGACATGCCACAATAAAGAAAATGTTGCTCTTGTCTACTATTTGATTACCCAGGGGTTCTATTGTCTATGAGTTTTCAAAATAATGAGTTGGTTCATTAATATCTTCCAATTACTAACTAACGCTTTTTAAGTATCACTATGCATTCACAGGTTTAAATTTATTTGATGTATTTAAGTCTTTTGTAATTTTTCCCTAATTGATCCTTATATTGCCTCATCTTTGACAGTTTCTGTTAGTTGACTTTCACGTCTTTGACCTAAAGCTAATAATCTTTGACAGTTTCCTTGTCATCTGGTGTGACAAGAGTTTCCAAGATGATCTTATATATTTCCTGTCCCCAACCTTGCCATAGCCTTTAATCTAGGGAACTCTGGTTCCTTTGTGAATTTTGAGTATTGGGGGCACTTAATGGTACTGGGTGTGTCAGTATTTCTTGGCCATTTTGTTGAAAAATTAGAATTTTTTTTAAGCAGAAAATGTTGTCAATTTATATTGATATTTCAAATTAAGTACTAAAAGGTCTTTACTTAATCTCTTCTCACATTGGTTTTTCCTTTCTTCATTGGCAAGAATCTTGCCTGCGAAAGACATAGGATGATGCAGTATAATATCAGAGAGATAATGAATCATGGGGGTGAATCTTTCTCATAATAGTGAGTAAGTCTCACAAGATCTGATGGTTTTATAAAGGGGAGTTTCCATGCACAAACTGTCTTCTCTTGTCTGCTGCCATGTGAAACATGCTTTTCACCTTCTGCCATGACTGTGAGACCTCCCCAGCCACATGGAGCTGTAAGTCCATTAAACCTTTTGTGTGTGTGTGAATTGCCCATAAGCAGTGTGAAAATGGACGAATACAATGGAGTATTTTCATTTTTGCCCTCAGGGCATATATCATTAGAGCTGTGCAGTTATAATCCATTTTTTAAAGTTACTTGGATTAGCTATTTTCTATGTGATTATGCCAGTAACTAGTTACACATTTAGATTTAGTTTATTTTAATATTTTTAGGAATTTAAAAAATATACTTTTTATCATGTAAAATGTTTACATGGTTTCAAAGTCAATTACATAAAATAAGATGTATTCAGTGAGTCTATCTCCTATTCTTGTTCCTTTATTCTACTCACTCTGTACCCTTAAAATGTGTTACCGGCTGGCACGGTGGCTCACGCCTGTAATCCCAGCACTTTGGGAGACCGAGGCAGGTGGATCACGAGGTCAAGAGATCGAGACCATCCTGGTCAACATGGTGAAACCCCGTCTCTACTAAAAGTACAAAAAATTAGCTGGGCATGGTGGCACGTGCCTGTAATCCCAGCTCCTCAGGAGGCTGAGGCAGGAGAATTGCCTGAACCCAGGAGGCAGAGGTTGTGGTGAGCCGAGATCGCGCCGTTGCACTCCAGCCTGGGTAACAAGAGCGAAACTCTGCCTAAACAAAAAAACAAAAAAACAAAACACAAAAATGAGTTAGCAACATTAGGATTGATACATATGACTATTACATACCATCTTTTTTCTTTTGTTATCATTATATATTCATAGTGCTACAATTAACTATATACTAATGCTCACTACCAGACCTTAAATTGATACAATTCTAGCCATTTTAATTCTCTGAAAGTTATTGTCTAGCAGATAATTCAGGAATAACTCACTGGATGACCATAAAGTTTGGCTTCATACTTGAAAACCGGTTTATCCAGTTATAAAATACTTGGCTCAGTTTTTATTTTCTAGTTTTCTCTAGAAGTCATAAATGTTGCTGTTAAAAATTTTAAACAATCCACTTTTATTTGTTACAAGTGACTTAGATATTTTGTACAAATACCAAAATAATTCATTCACTTTTTTAAAAGGCTAATCATTTGATTAGAATTTCTCAGTGTTCTCATTCTACTTTTCCAGCTACATAATGTGACTTGGCAACATTTATATATATATATGTGTATATATATATATAGAGAGAGAGAGACTTTATATATATATATAAATATATATAGACTTTATATATTTATATATATATATAGACTTTATATATATTTATATATATATAGACTTTATATATATTTATATATATATTTATCTGTATATATATTTAAATATATAAATAAATATATATTTATCTATATATATAAATATGTCTATATATATTTATATATATAGTCTAAATATATAAAGTCTATATATATTTATATATGCATATATTATATATATATACTTTTCTAAAGTCTCTATATATAGAGAGAGAGACTTTAGAAAAGTTTATTTTTAATTGTAGTTTTTTCATATTTCTCTAGCTTCATTACTTGGACTTTCTTTTCATTATACGTATGTTGTTTCTTATTTTCACATCTTCCATAAGACCAAGTGTGTCCGAAGTTTCCAGAGATCTGATACCTGAACTGTGCCCATCAATAACCCAACTTTGAGTGAGAAAGCAAATTTTTGTGAACATAGACCAAGGATAGACACGATTGACAAGAGGGTAAGTTGAGTGCATATTCTCTATTACTCGGACAACCAGCAGGCTGTTTCCTAGTAATCTTATGTCTTCTTGTTTTGTTAAGTGGTCAAAATAGAAAAAATACATGAAAATTGCATTTGAGATTATACAGAGTTTCCAAAGTAAAGTTTACTAAACAGTCCTAGGGGAAATTATTTATCATTCATTGCTAAGCAAAACTTTGTTTTTCTCATGTTTCCTTCTCTGGATGACAGTCATCTTAACTATGCTTTTCATTTTCCCCACTGGGTGCTAAAGATCTTAGCCAAATTGAGCCTCAGTCTTGCAATAATAAACACAATTATGCAGAGATTCTTACTGCACGCCTGTATTCTTAAACTTAGTCCCAGCATCTACTTCAAAGATTCTTTAAGCTTGCAGGAAAGTTGTTACACAACATTTAGTTTGAATATGTATTTTTTGGAGGAAAAGTCTGGATATTTCAATATATTCTGGCTCCTAAAAGGGGTCTGTGATGCAGAAAGAATGTTTTATGTTTATTATTTTACTTATGAAACAGAAGCTTGTCTTCTAGTTTAATTTTAAACCCTCAATGATTTATATCAACATGAGTGGTTTAGTTTCTGAATTTTGTTTCAACCAAATATAATTAATAATGAACTGATGAGTTTACAGTTCAGACTTTAATCACTAGAAATAAAGTCAAGCTTTTATAAGTCTAGACTATGTAATATAGGGAGAAAAAAACTAAGCTCTTTTACTACAAATACTATTAAGCACCTGATAAAAATGTATTAACTGGATTCATTTTTCTTTGGAAAGAAGGCTAGTATTACATGTGAGTATTCTAAATAGTGTCCTCCTTAAAATAGATTGAGACATGAAGCACTTCAATAAAGTCACTTATTTCTACATAAGTTAGTTCTACATTCTTTCCTTTCTAAATTTTCCTTTCTCCTATCATTGCATTTTGTTTCCTTGAGCATGGATAAATGTCTTTCAGTCAGTCTTTTGGTGAACATTTATTGCATTGGTCATGGGCTTATTACATATATCAGAAGCCTCTGGAGAAATGCTTCCATTTACTTAACCAAGAATTTAGGTCTACAAATATTTCCCTTGTTCCATGATGAAGACAAAAGACATTGGAAGACAGAGTGCTTAATAGAAGGGTTTCACGTCAAATATATATCTGGCTTATACAATTACTATATCTAAAATTTGTTAATTTTATCCCCTGCTATATTTTAATCTTGTTACTTGTTTAGAGAACATAATACTCTAAGACAAACTGAGGTATAGTGACAAAATATTACTGGAATGTGGATTGATAATGTATCAAGCTTCAACGTCATCAAAGAAGAGAGTTAGACATTGGCAACTTGAAAACCCGCTGATCAAACATGAATTCATAGACGTTGATGAGAATGTATAAGCAATAACCTCAAATATGTATGATGAATTATAACAAACACTACGATTCTATCTATCTATCATCTATCGTCTATCTATCTAGAATGGGTGGAGAAAGGCATGTAGTACCTGTTAAATCAATGATGACCAAACTTGGAAGGCATAAATTAAGTGTCTCAACTATATGTATAATTGAATAAATTCACTTACCTGGAAGGCATTCATTTGTATTTCACCAATGATTTAATTATCTGTAGCAACATTTTCAGTCTTTTTCTAAAAAATTGAGTTGTGAGTGACAAAAGTTCTATTTATTTGAGGTATATTACATGGTGTTTTGATATATCTGTGTAAAGATTCTCACAACCAAGCTAACATATCTGTCACCTGACCTAATTATCATATTTTGTGGTAAGAATAGTTAAGATCTACTACCTTAGCAAATTTCAAGTATATATCATTATTAACTATAGTTACCATTTTGTATATTAGATCCCTAGAACGCAGTCATCTTAAAACCGGGAATTTTGTACTCTTTGAACAACACCCTCCATTTCCCCTGCTCCGTATCCCAAATCAACCACCGTGCTACCCTCTGTTTCTCTAAGTTTGACTATTTTGTATTCTACATATAAGTGATATGATTCAGGATATGTCTTTCTGTGTCTGCCTTATGTCACTTGGTCTGTTGTCCTCCAAGTTCATCCAAGATGTTGCAAATGACAGGATTTTCTTTTTTAAGGCTGAATATTCTGCATTGTACATATATATGTATGAATGTATCATAATTTCTTTATCTACTCATTCATTGATAGACCCTTAGATTGCTTTCTTATATTGGCTGCCAGCATACAATAAGTTTGTAATTCTATGAACAACAGATTGGCATTAAATAAAAAAGAGGTTTGTTCGCTTGAGAAATAATATTAACTTCTCATTTTGAACTCATTGGAAATACAGCTGTAATCCTCATTTTTCTTGCGATAGCCTAAGAAGTTAGCCCTGAATAATTTCTTCCTTCCTTGCTATTTAGTGCAATTACATTAAGCTCTTTAAAATTTAGATAATTTAGATTTGACTTGACGTTTCAAAGTATTCAGAAAGTGACTAATGATTAAATGTTGAATAGTATTAATATGTATAATTTTCCATGCTATGAATAAAAACATCTAGGTAGAATTTCCCAAATCATTTGCACTTTAAAGAAATGGTTACACATTTTTGGTTTGTTGAGTTATTCAATTAACTTGGATGAATAGTTAACTTGTAATTTTGATGGATCTGAGGTGGAAAGAAAAATATTTGAGGTTGGAATTTGTTTACGTAAATTTTAAAAATAAATTGTGGAGTCAGCTTAAATGCCTAATGTAGACTCTGACACTGACACTCTTTTCTTTCTTCCTGCTGATTCAATTCATAGAACCAGTGGCACTTAAGTGGCCAGATAGTTAGGTTGCAAGCTTATTAAAGTAAGCAAAGGTTCACCCATTGCTTGTGGTGAGACATGTGATTTTAATTATAGGAGAGGTCAATAAACATTGTTGCTACGGTTAGATAGGAGCTCATTAGACCTTATAGCTTGCCAGTTTACATATACACAAACACAAGAACTCTGAAATAAAGGCTGGTTTCTGTATTTGTTTCTCTATTCTACTGATAATCTTCTAGAGGGATCATAAAGCTTCAAATGTAACACTATCTTAAAAAAGCAAAAATATAAAGACCAAAAATGGACTAGCTTTCAGTTTACTTTTCTCACACCCATCCTCCAACTCCCACTCTGAAGTCTCACTGGGGCCATATTACTCAGTTATTTATCCTTAAGTCACATAATCCCATTTCTCTACTGCTTCATATTTTCCCTGCCTGTACTCTAACCCTAGCCAAAAACAAAAGACCAAAAAAAAAAAAAATCAAATCAAATCAAAGAAAACTCCAAAAAGGTTTTGTTTAACTTCCTCCCATTCCTCTTCTCATCAAATGAATTCCTTAGAAGTCATGTCATGATTATGGGCAGAAATGCCAGACATAGGTGATGGGGAGGAAGGCAGCAAACCACATTGCCACGTACGTACCTTTGCAACAATCCTGCATGTCCTTCACATGTACCCCCAGACCTCAAATGCAATAAAATTAAAAAAATAAAAAAAGAAGTCAGGTCATGATGAATAATGCTAGTTTTCAGTAGAATCGTTCTACTAATTTAACAGAAATCAGAATAATAAAGACAGAAAATTGAACACTGTTCACACTTTCTTGTTCTGCATTTTATGCTATTATCCTAAAACGAAATCCCAGATTTTACTGTGTTATCCCTACATATGAAGCACAGCAGAGAAAATTTAATAAATGTAACTTGTTTTTCAGTAGCTGCATCTGGCTCAATTGATGTTCTTTTTCTTTTTTTTTTTCTTTTGTTTTCAATTGACAAGTAATACTTGTATTTATAACGTGACGTTTTAGTATGTGTTTACATTAAGGAAGGGGAAGAATCAAGATAGCTTTAGAGAAGAGTTGGATCTTGGGCGGGTGTTGAAGGAGACCACCGCTCTTTCCCTTCTCCTCGCTGCCAGGAGAAGCTAAGTCTAAGTTCACTGTCCATACTCCTTTACTTTCACTCTGTTGTGTCAGCGTCTTGTATCTGGTTTTAGGACTCCACAGAAAATTGTATTTTTAAATTATCAGAGCCAATCACCTCCCCTCAATATGAATCTTCCTCGACCTCAACCTTTTAAAAACTTTACCCTCGGCTGGGCGCGGTGGCTCAAGCCTGTAATCCCAGCACTTTGGAGGCCGAGGCGGGTGGATCACGAGGTCAAGAGATCGAGACCATCCTGGTCAACATGGTGAAACCCGGTCTCTATTAAAAATACAAAAAATTAGCTGGGCATGGTGGTGTGCACCTGTAATCCCAGCTACTCGTGAGGCTGAGGCAGGAGAATTGCCTGAACCCAGGAGGCGGAGGTTGCGGTGAGCCGAGATCGCGCCATTGAACTACAGCCTGGGTAACGAGCGAAACACCGTCTCAAAAAATTTTACCCTCTACCAGTTTTAGGTGTCCAGTTAGGTGGTAGTAAGTACATTTATGTTCTCTTTTTTCCTTCAACTTTCATCAATCACAATTAAAGACTGTATGCTTACTAAATAGAGTGTGCATGACTTTTATCTCTATTTTCTACTTCTCCATACTTTCTGTGGCCCCACTATCCAAAACTAAGCACTGCACAAAAGTTTCCAAGGCTGTATCATATGGATCAGCTTTTTGAACACAGGAGATAAACAGGAAGTGTATGCCGTGTTCATTGGCTCTGAGGAACCATGTGCACAACTGACCATCGCTAATGAAGGAAGGCTCTGAATCCTGCACACACGATGTCATGTGTGGTTACAGGTACCATTTCATAGACCAAATGAGCTTTCATCTGCTTTGGGCAAGCTATGTAAAATAAATCTGTTCTACAGACTCCACCTGCCACGTAAGGTGGTTTATACAGTTTTATGTAAAAACTATCAGTGGGAAACAAAATCCTAATGAAATGGCTAAATTTAAAACAAAACAGAACACTTACCAATATAATGCACGTTTATTTCCACACTGTTATCTGCTTTTGGAGGACCTGTAAAACCACAGAGCCTCTAATAGGTGAATTCTACTGTATGTAAATTGTAACTGAACAAAAAATGCATTACTAAGTACTCTAGATTGCAGATTCAAGAAAATGCATGCAGGTATCATCTGCTCATACTAAAATACTTTAAAGTAAATAGAGACAGTTTAGTAGATATAAGGCAATAGGATGGCTTTGCTACTTTTCCAAAATTAAGTGGCAGCAAAAGAGAAAACACATTTCTCTATTTTACCAAATGTGCTTCTGCAATTTAAAGGCATCAGCAGTGGGATCCTCTGTTAGCCAAGACTATAGGAGAAGAGAGAGAGAGACAGTGACCAGAACTTAGCAGCTGAGTGGGTTTATTCATGAGCTCATGGGTACCAGATGCAGTACTTGGGAAAGAGGCCTTATGGACACTACATTTGCAGGTGGGGAGCAGATACAGGAAACTGTGTCTGTATTATGTTTGATGTACTTGTTTTTCACGATTCTTCTCTATGGTCACAGAAGTTTACTTAGAACTCAGAATACTCAAGGCTGTGCTATAAGTGGTAACAAATACATGGAAACAAATTATTTTTCCACTGCCCACACTCATATTTCTTCAAGGGAGATTCTGAACACAGCAATTACAAAGTTGAAAATAGTTCCACCATTATCCAAAAGGTGGAAAAGTGTTCACAAATACCTTCATAATTTGTTGAATATAAATTGTAACTAATAGAATAAGCATTTGTAGGAACGCATAAATGTTTTCCTGAAGATAATGTTATCACTTTGAGGAATAGCCATTTGATTGCTGCCTTTGCTTTTGACACAGTGATAGGAGAATGTTATGGTCACTGCAGTTTGATAAATGACTTTCCCATCATATTTTCATTTTGTGGGTTTAGGTCAGACACCCTATTGTGACTTGGTTGCTGCGGAGGCTGGTGTTTCACTGTATTTTTAGAATATTTAGTCTATTTAGAAAGTTTACATAATTTTGGTTACAGTGACTAAAGTGACTAGAATTAAAATAAGACTGGTTTTTACAAGAACAAACTCTTATGGCATCAGAAGATGGCAGTTCACGCCAGCCTGCTTTACAAAGTCCTTCGGATTCCAGGATTCAGTGCTTAAGACTGCAAATGGGGTGCCCGGGGAGAAGACAATGTTTTTGTCTCTGTTATTATAGGAATGCAATGTTCCTGAAAGGCAAAATGAAAAAAAAGGTTTATTTGATCAGGGTTCTTGGTCTAGTGTAGAGATGGCAAGTGAGTTTCATTTGTTTACCAACTCTGAAAAATTGACAGTGGCTTCCTGAAGGACTCTATGGAAAAGGGCTCAGATAGAGATTTGTTAGGTTAGCTATCAAGGATTGAGCATTAAAGGAGAGGCGGGCTATGTATAACCTATTTTGATATTTCTGGACTCATGGGAAGTGAAAGAAATATACTCAAATACTCAATTTCTAGCTAATATTTCCTGGATACTTGATGCTATACTTCAAGTCTACTGAATCAGAAATCCCCTGTGGGCTTATTTTTCAAAATAAATTCTCATAATTATAATGTAGAAAGACATAAAATATACATTCATAACTATTTCCTGTATATGGTATATGTGTGCATATGTTATATATGTGTGTATATATGTATGAATGCATATATTTCTTGCTTTTTAAACAGTAAAATAATTTAAATGTTAATTTTTTAAGAATTGTGCTTGAAAAATATAGTTGAGATGAAACCAACTTTTGCTTATCACTTAAATACTATGTTAAGAGTATTTTTTCAGATGAGATTTTAGTGAGAATTGAAATAGCTAGAAATTATACAGAAGGGTTCATAGATGAGCAATATGCATGAGTGGTGGTCTATATTCAGAGTCTAAAAACCAATAAGCACCTTTTCTGTCTCAGTGTGTGTATATCTAGGTAATATAACTTTTAGGCACTTCCCATTGTATTACAAATTGTTTCTAAAAGATTTATATTCATGTTACAAAATATGTCTGCTCACGGTCTTTTTTTGTAAGAGAAGTGAAAGTATTAGTTTTTTCTTAGTCATCTATGAGATTCCTTTATATATTCTGGTTACAAATCCTTTGTAATTGTGTGAATTTCAATTAGATTTTTTTCAGTTGGTGGATTGCTTTTTCATTCTGTTTATGGCAACTTTTGATGACAAGTTCTTAATTTTAATATAGTCAAACTTCTTCATCTTTTTCTTTGTGATTTATGCTTTGCTGTGCCTTGTTTAGGAAATTCTTCCCCACTCTGATGTCATAAAGATATTCTCTTATAAATGAAAAGTGAATTCTCAAGACATGCTTAGTAAACGATCTATGCTTCCTTCAGTGATATCTGAGGCACTCTTGTGAATCAAGTTTCCATATATGTTTAGGCGTTTTTCCAGTTCTCTATTCTTTTATATTACTTATGTGTCAGTTTTGGTAGCAGAATCATACCGTCTCCTTCCCTACAGCTCATAATAAGTCTTAGTATCTGATACTGCAGGCCCAGTTATACCACCACCCATTTTCCAATGGGGTTCTTCTTCGGATGTTTCTTGACTATTCCTGGATTTTGCACTTTCATATAAATTTTAGGATCAACTTCTCAACTTCCACGGTAAATACTTGTTTTGGCTTAGGTTGCTTGGAAAAGGACTGAGATGGGAAACCCCTCTGTGCAGGGGTTTACATCCATGCAACCAACACCAGAGGAGTGAGACAGATGGGAGAAGAGAGAAAAATTGAATTGTGGCACAGAAGCATCAGAGGCCTCAGTGGATATCATGGGGAGCTCTGGAGCTGGGAATGCTCTTCAGAGAATACCCAAATCAGGTTAAAGGGGCCAAGTGCCTTAATCCCCTTATCTACCAGTCATTGCATGTGAACTGCTTCTGCAGAGGAAACAGCATCTGGCAAGGCAGCTTCCTTCAGCCAAAGGCAGTTCTTACAGAAAGGGTCAACAATAAACTCTCAGCGTTCAACGCTGAAGGTAGCTTGGAGAAAAGGTACCTTGGTAGATGTCTTAGTCATTACAGGCGCCTATAACAAAAATAGATAGACTGAGTAGCTTAAACACAGAAATGTGTTTCTCACATTTCTGGAGCCTGGGAAGGTCAGGGTCAAACTGTCAGCAGATCTGGTGTCTGGGGAGAGCTTCCTTCCTGGTCGGCAGATTCTGTGTCCTTGTCGTATACTCACATGGCAGAGAGTAGAGAAAGCAAGATGTCCTCTGACTTTTTCTAAGAGCGCTCATCCCATTCATGAACACTGTACCCTCAAGGCCTAACCACATCCCAAAGTCCCATCTCCTAATACTATTGCATTAGGGATTAGGACTTCAACATGTGAATTTTGGTGGAATATTAGCATTTGGTTGATAGTATTGATTTTGAGTGGTACACTACAGCTTCCACTACAGTGGAGCTCCTTCAGGATTCTGATTATTCTCTTTTCTTCAGAAATCTATCAGAGGAAGACAAGTGGAATTAACTGTAGATCCTACCTGATTGCTCAAATAAGAAATCATTAAAGTTACTCAAGACTATAGCTCATAACTCCCCTTCTTTACTACCATGTCTAGACTCCTTCGCTTCCACTAGCACCCCTGCTGGTCTATGTGACTTACAGAAGACCAGACCCAAACCTGAAGATCAGATACTGATTATTATGCCATGCTCAGGACATGGCACCTGAACTCATCTATTTACTGTCAAACTGGGCAAGGGAGTGGCAGGAGATGATCCATTAGATCACACAGGTGCCCAACTTAGTCTTTCTTACTAGCACTGCATAACAGTAGCCCGACCTCCTCCTGATGATCAAAGCATATCATCCACTTTACTTGTCTGCTGTTCTCCTAACACAAGGGGTCTGCAGGGACTGGGCAGTAGGCATATCATAAAGCCCAATCAAACTCTAGCTATTTCCTTTGTGGAAGTACTCCCTCTCTGAAAACCAGGAACTCTAGACCTACAGGTTACAGAGACATACTGGAGGATGGCACCCCATGTTTTTAGGGATCTCTGTTTAGTTTGGTAATCTCTGAGGCACACTCCTGTGAGTCTGGTAATCTCTGAGGCACACTCCTGTGAGTCAAGTTGACTCCTCAGCTATATCTTCAAAAGGCCATTCAATTGTTCTATTAGGCTAGTATATTCTGGGTTGTGTATTTTGTGATAGAATCCACAGATCTCACTGTTCCCATGAACACATGTCTACTGCTATACCATCTATGGTATTGGTTCAAGACAATGTTGGGTAGTATTCTTTGTTCTGTCCTGTGAATCGCTGTTTAAGCCTTCAGTTGTTCTGACCAGGGTCTTGAATCTAAGAAAGGCAAACCATACCCACAATATGTGTCAATTTTAAATGAGATAAATTGCTGCTCCTACCAAGTGTAAAAGTTGTCCTATATTAGTTTCCTAGAGCTTCAGTAACAAACTGGATGGCTTTAAACAACAGAAAACAGGCCAGGTGCAATGGCTCATGCCTGTAATTCCAGTACTTTGTGGGGTTGAGGTGGGTGAATCACTTCAGGAGTTCAAGACCAGTCTGGCTAACATGGCCAAACCCTGTCTCTACTAAATACACAAAAATTAGCCAGGAGTGGTGATGGGCACCTGTAATCCCAGCTACCTGGGAGGCTGAGGCAGGAGAATTGCTTGAACTCAGGAGGCAGAGGTTGCAGCGAGCCGAAATCATGCCATTGCACTCCAATGCAATGAGTGCATTGGGAGACAAGAGTGAAATTCTGTCGCAAAACAAAAACAAAAAACATTACGTTTAATGGCAAAAACAGCAATTACTTTTGCACCAACCTAATGTTTTTGGTGGACTGTTCCTTGAATCTGTAGTTTAATATAGGGAAAATTGAGTTTATATTCAGAAATACTTTATTTATTTCAATTTGTTTAGGTATCTTCGATGATTTTTATCAAAATTTCATAATTTGCTTTGTTAGGAGCTTGTATACCTTTTAATAGAATTACTCTTAGGTATTTTTATATTTTTAGTTGGCACTGAAAATATCTTTTTTTTTTTTGAGATAGTGTCTCGCTCTGTCATCCAGACTGGAATGCCGTGGCATGATCTTGGCTCACTGCAACCTCTGACTCCCAGGTGCAAGCAATTCTCCTGTATCAGCCTCTCAAGTAGCTGAGACTACAGGTGCAAGCCACCATGCTCAGCTAATTTTTGTATTTTTAGTAGAGACTGGGTTTCATCATATTAGACAGGCTGGTCTGGAACTCCTGACCTCAAATGATCCACCTGCCTCATCCTCCCAAAATGCTAGGATTAAAGACATGAGCCATAGCACCAAAATATCTGTTTTTAAACTGTTTGTAACTGCTTGTTCCTAATGCAGAAATACAACCAACTTTTCTATATTTTCAGTATAAAGAAACTTGTCAAACTTTTTAATTAAATTTCTTAGTTTTTCTGTAGCTTCTTTTAAATTTTTTTATGTATAAAATTATGTCACCTGCAAAAAATGAGAATTTTGATTCTTCTTTTTCTTCTTAACGCTTTTATTTTTTTCTTATTCAATTACACATAGATCCTATAGTCAATGGTTGAATGGAAGTGATGGTAACAGGTATCCTTATCTTTTTCCTAATCTTTTTTATTTTTTATTTTTTTGAGACGGAGTTTCACTGTTGTTACCCAGGCTGGAGTGCAATGGCGCAATTGGCTCACTGTAACCTCTGCCTCCTGGGTTCAGTCAATTCTCCTGCCTCAGCCTCTTGAGTAGCTGGGATTACAGGCACGTGCCACCACGCCCAGCTAATTTTTTTGTATTTTTAGTAGAGACGGGGTTTCACTATGTTGACCAGAATGGTCTCGATCTGTTGACCTCATGATCCACCCGGCTCAGCCTCCCAAAGTGCTGGGATTACAGGCTTGAGCCACCGCGCCTGGCCATCTTTTTCCTAATCTTAAAGGAAATACCTTCAACATTACACTGTTAGGTTTGGTGTTTGTTCTAATTTTTTATTTATTTGTTTTTACTTGTCTTTTATAACATTAGTGGTTTTCTTCTATTCTGAATATGCTAAAATATTTTAAAATTATCTATATGTGCTGAATTTTTAAAAATGCCTTTCACTATCTATTAAGATAATCATCTAGCTTTCTCTCTTTAATAATGTAATGCATTAGATTAATTGATGTTCTAGCATCAAACTAACATTGTATACCTGGGATAAACTCACCTGACTCACGATGCACTAACTTTTTATGTATCGTTACATATAAATTGTTAGTCTTTAATTACTAATACTTTGCATTTTTGTTTAAGAGTGTGATTGTTGTATAATTTTTATTTATGTAACAGTTGTAGTCAGGTTTAGACCTAAAAATGCTGGACTCATAAAACGAGATAAATATGTCCCTTCTTTATTTTCTGGAAGAGCTTTATAAAAAACTAAAATTATTATTGTTTCCTTGAATGTGTGGTGGAACTAGTCTCTGAAGTTGTCTGGGTTTGATGTTTTCTTTGTGGAAATTTTTATTGACTCTGAATCATCTTTGCTTAAGGGTACTATGTATTTCTCGCTATTTTCTGAGACATGAAGGGACTGGCAGGTGAATCATAGGATTATTACTCTACCAAATTGTACCAGCATCATTGTGTACGAGAAAGAATATACTTACTGAAGTTCTATGAACAGTAGCTGGAAAGTACTGAATATTTTTGTTTCTATGGCAGAATTCCTGGTATCTCATTAGATACTACTTTGCAATTTACGGTCAAGTAACAAAAAATAAATTGTTAGTGTTATCTGTATATTCTGTAAAGTTGGATTTGCAAAGTAGTGACATTAGGACAGAAGATAAATTTCCTGAGTAGCAAAACTGTATTGGCATTATTGCTGATTCAGACCAATTTTCAGATTTTTAAATCATTTTTATTTATGCATGGTGTATTTCCTTTTCAGCATTCTCTGGGTATGGTAGCTAAAACTGAACCCACTCCCTGGATGTGGGTGGACTATGTAAGGTGTACTATCCCCTTGCTATATTTAGCTACAAATCTGTCATTCTCATTTTCCAGTCTGACATGTAAAGAGTTTAGAAGTCATCACTCCTCACAAGAAGATAAAAACTGAGTAAACTGAAAATCAGCAACTGTTATTAGAGGCCCCAGATAATGAGAGCACAGGGCAGTCTGCTGCTGCAGGCACTGGAGAGAGAAGCAGATACGGAGAATCATAGTTTACAGGAGCTGAAGCCCAGGAGCAGAAACTGGAGGCTGGAACCAGTGCTGGTGAGAACATTTAAACTATAATTGACAAATTGCTGCAGGCTCAGTGCAGATAAACTTGAGAGTTACAAATGCTGGGAGCCTAGCTTTGGGAGGGCCCTCATATTTTTGTTTTACCTCCAAGAGCACCACCATGTTCTTCTGGTGAAGACTGGAGAAAAAAATCCCAGTCGTTCTGGCAGGGGGAGTAACCATTTTTAAATACACCGAAAGCTTTCTGCTGTCTTTAATAAAAACCTGCCCTCAGGGGAGATCGTTTTGCCAGCCTAATCTAGGGAAAGGGAAATACCCAACTAGGGCTCCCTTTAGCCTTGCCATCTCACCTAAAGGATGACAAAAACCTGAGAAAGTCACCGTGCAGGGAACAGCCTCACTACAAAACTAAGACCTCATTATACAATTTCAGAATGGTTCTCTTCTTCCACCTTTACCACCACATCAGTAGGGCTCCTGTATAATAACGATGGATTACGAGAAGAACTGCAGGGCTCATAGGATATTTACGGAGTGTCCAGGGAAACACAAAGACAAGTGAAACAAAAACAAAGACACTAAAAAGGAATTCCAGCCTCTGACACCTACAGCTACAGCAAGCATTGAACATGGCCTAACTCTTGGATAAAACTGTGATTCTAAGATTGCATCGAACAGGTGTGGTCACTCCAATATTGACTGAAAGAGGCAGTTTTTGACCCTGTTGCTGGGGTTGGTTTTGTTTCTGTTGTTGTTTCCCAGTGGTGCCAGTAAGTCAGATCCTTCATTTTATACATTTCATCTTACGTTTGGCTCTGCTCATTGGATATTTATGCTTGTTAATGATCAGTTCCATTTGAAGGTTTCTTGGCTCCACCTTGGTATTGTCTATTCCACGGATATCTGTCATTGTCCATTCCAGTCTGACATTGTCTGAATTCGATAAACATATTAACTTTATTAGGCTTTTAGATCTGTTAAGCTCTAGAAGCTCCTCTCTAAGCTGAATCAAGCGGATTAATAATCCTCCCACTTACTCATCTCTAGTTATCTTTGGTCATGATGATAAGAATTTGCATAAGAAAGACGTTCTCAAGCTTCCTTGTTAAAAAAGCTTGCTGAAGTTCAGATACAGTGGGACAGTGTAAGTAGAATATACAATTAGCAAATTCCAATATAGAAAGCGATATGAGTTCAGTGTGACGAAGACATACTGATTCAACCTTTGGCAACTTCAAGTTCTCCCTAATCAGATCGTTGTTTTCATTTTCAACAATGGGTAAGAATAAAGCCATACTGGGTCTTTGTAATAGGTGAGACAATTAGAAAGAATTTTACAAGACAAGATTCTAATCTTGTAGGTTACAGATGCTTCAGGGCCTGGGTTCTGAGAGGGGCTACCGTGCTTGTTAGTATACCAGCCCTGCTGCTTCCACGTGCTCTTTAGACTTTGAGAAACTGATTTAGCCATTAATTTCCATATCTGTGAAATGTGGATAGTAATGGCTCCTACCTCAGACATTGCCGTGAGGATGCCTACTGGAATATAGCAAGTGGACAGTGTATGTTACTTCTATCAATTTTCACCAGAACAGGGATGTCATGGTATGTACAATATTTCTGGAAGATGAATAAAATGGGTATGGATGACGGGCAAGTAGGATGGTTATGGAGGAAGACTGACAGTGCTACTCTTGGCTCATAACACTGAGACCAAAAAGTATCCACGATCTAGTTGCAGCTGGACAACAGACTTCAGCAACTTGGGCTAAATTGTCTTTATAAATCTTTCCAAGAGCACGCAACCAATGGAGATGAGAGTTGACATGGTAAGGTGGGCGGGGGTGAGGGTCCATAATAGGAAATTCCAAGGAAACTTCCCAGGGGGAAATGAAAATTTGTTTTATTCTTCCCATTTTATTATCCAGCATTGCATTTCAAGACACCTCAAAATTCTATTGCGGAAAGAAATGACAACTTTCTCTAGGACAACTCAAAGTAGATTAAAACTCCATCTCTACTAAAAATACAAAAATGTAGCCAGGTGTGGTGGCACACACCTGTAGTTCCAGCTACTCAGGAGGCTGAGGCAGCAGGACTGTGCTAAGATTGTGCCGCTGCACTCCAGCCTGGGCAACAAAGCAAGACCTGACTCAAAGTGGAAAAAAAAAAAGACCCCAAGCCAAACCAAACAAAACAAAACACACAAGGAAACCAGAACGGCAACTCTAGGAAGAAGAGTTAACCATAAGCCACCTAATAAGAAAAGCTGTTCAGGCCGGGCGCGGTGGCTCAAGCCTGTAATCCCAGCACTTTGGGAGGCCGAGGCGGGTGGATCACGAGGTCAAGAGATCGAGACCATCCTGGTCAACATGGTGAAACCCCGTCTCTACTAAAAATACAAAAAATCAACTGGGCATGGTGGCGCATGCCTGTAATCCCAGCTACTCAGGAGGCTGAGGCAGGAGAATTGCCTGAACCCAGGAGGCGGAGGTTGCTGTGAGCCGAGATGGCGCCATTGCACTCCAGCCTGGGTAACAAGAGCGAAACTCCGTCTCAAAAAAAAAAAAAGAAAAGCTGTTCAGTCAGTGGTCTTAGCTGCTCAACACTCTCAATTCGCTCAGCCAGGGTCCCTGGAATAAACATGAGGTGATAGGCCTATCTAATTTGTTTTAGGATCAAGAACCCAATAATGCTGCCATTTATTGCTAAATTGCCTTAGTTATTTTGTTATAAACTGCCTGTCACCCTTTAGTGGATGTCTTAGCTAAATATGGATGCTGACGCAAAGGCTTGAGTGAGCTTGTGGGGACCCTGAAATTTTTGGAAGCATAATGCTAATGCGATGTGTTTTTGTTTTTTTAATCCTCCAAATGCATTAGGAAAAAAAAGCTTGTATAAGATCCTCTGTACTATTAAGAGGTATATAATATTTTGAAAAGTATTAATGCAATTTTCTATTTTTCCTTGAGTTATATTATTGATGAACTTTTCCCAATCCATCTATTATCTAGGAGAATATTAAGACTGTAATGAAACAGTACAAGAAAACAGTGCTCAGCTTTGACTTCAAAAACAAACTCCCCAAAAGTGCTTGAAAGAGCATAAAGTTTAATAAGTGACGGGTGGAATGCCTCCGTTGGAAGGTAAGGATGTGAGTGGTTGCCTGGAGGCCTGTAGGTAATCTTCTGGACTTGGAAGAGAAGAGGATTAGTATTCAGAATCTGCACAGCCTTTGCTCTGTCAGCACCATGTGGCACTAAGGAACCTTTTGTGAGCCAAGCTGATGATGCCCGTGGGCCGTCCTTGCCCTCAAAGTGAGCTCCCACTGCAGATGTCTGCACTGCCCATTGGTTGTGCAGCAAAGAGTCCCCTGCTGCTCTAAGACTGTCAACTTGTCTAAATTGCCACAGTAAGCAACCAACCCACACGCCCAGCATACTTCCAAGCCCCCAAATAGAGAATGGTTTTAAGGTACTCAAGGAAGCAGTGGAGATATGGAAAGTTTTGAGTGGTTTTGCTCAGATCTATCTCAAAAAACCCTTCACCCGCTCCACCTCCAGCCCCCAGAAGAGGGGAGTGGTGGAACCTTTGGCCCTGATGAAGTAATCATAACGCAGCCATTAAAGAGCACAGACTTTCTTTTACCCTGCCGGTTTCTGTTTTCCTACCATTCTGCTGTGAATTTACTCAAAAAAATAAAAATAAAAATAAAAAAGTCTAATGGAACTGAAGATGACTTGAGTGGCAGAATATTTAATATCAGAGAGGACATATAACTTGGTAGAAGCATGTTATTTAATATTTAAAAGTACACATTTTGAAGCCATCATATTCTTAGGTTTCAGGCTTTGAGCAAACTACTCATATGAGTCTGTTTTCTCATTTGTGAAATGAAGATAATGCTGTCTTCAACCCTATGAGACCTACATGGAAAGTTACACCCAGACATAGAGCCACACAGTAGACCTGGGCACGTCATGCTCATCCGCTGTCACTATGCTCATCTGAATTTGTTGAGTACATATTATCTTCAGCTGTTGTAAATTGCCTCCACTGAAGATAAAACTCTAAGAGACGGCAAGCACAGGGATGCCTTAGTGTTCCTGGATACCCAGCATTCACATGCCTGAGGCCTACTTTCCCCCGCAGGAGTGCACTGTGGAGAAGGTGCTAATGGACTACTGATTTCTTATCCATTCTGTGCTATTTGAAAAATATGCACAAAATATTCTATGGCTCAGGATATCTATTTGGAACTCTAGCCAATAACTATTGGACCAACTATCCTTGGTCTCAAGTTTTGAGTAAGTTGGGAAATGAGAGATTTTGTACAAAATATTTTATTGTTTGAAGATATGATTTTGAATATGTTATTCTATGAGCAATAGGTACATAGTAAATCAGAAGGTATAAATAACAAATAACCTCTTTTGTCCTTGAGAAACTTACAACACAGTGGGAGAAACTTATTAGTACTTACCAAACATACAGAAAAACGAGAACCCATAAGGCAAGGAGATTTAAATTGCTTTTCAGCCTTCAGTTCTTCTGGACATACATCCTAAATCAAAACTGTCATTTAAAAAAAACCCACAACTTACAAATGTCTTTTCCTGAGTACATTTTCAATGAGGTTGCAATAAAAGGTTAAAAAAAATTATAAAGGAGAGTAGACTACCCAGGGCAGAAGAAATAGATCTCAGGCCTGTACCTATAAGTTATTCACCACATGGTTGCTAAAAACCACAGCTTTGAGGGAAGGGGCAAAGAGGAAGAACACTCTAATTTTACCAGAGCTAAGATGGTTAAAGTGTCTTCTTCTGAGGAAAAAGAGAGAAAGAGAGGGAAAGGAAGGAAGGAAGAGGGAAAGGCTGGCATTATTTTACTTGCTAATTTGTAAGTGCAATTAAGGTTAAAGTCATACTTCCCTTCACAAGAAAAAAACGACCCAAAGCTGAATGAGCAAGAAAGCTTTGTTTGTAACGAACTTTTCAAGATGCTGTTTTTCTCCTGGAAAATGTGGTTTATCTAATTGATAGCTAAGGAAAACCATCTTTTTAAACTTCCCACTCAATGAGTCACTCTGGGGTGTGTCTGCCTTGTAGCATCCTGTGAGATCCAGTAATCTAAAGTGGCATGACCCAGGCAGCCCCAACCTCATGCGTCAAGCCGAGCTACCGGCGCTGGGAAACCAGAGAGAGCCCAGTTTTCTAAACAGAGTGGTTAACAAAATTGCATGTTATGAAATGGGGTTTCATCCTTTAAAGGATCATTACCTATTTTTAAAAAGAACCTGTCTAATTCCTATCACCCCCAGATGTCCACAGTTGGTAAAGGCCAGGTAATTACCCCCATGGAAGGGCAAGTATTATTTCCTTAGGGTTTCTTCATGTATACCTTGAAGATAATTTCCATGCTGCCAACAGTTGCATTGAACGGGGGTGAAATGGAGAATTTGGATGTGTTCTCCAAACTTAACTTGAGACACTGACAAAGCATTATGTATTCTGAGCCAGACAGCCAACAGGACATCAAAATCTGCAGAAATAAATGCAAAACTAGTCTGAAAGTCTTAGCCATTAGTATGGAGTCTTGCCCTGTGCAGCAACTGATCCATTTATGACAGCTAAAAATTTTTAGTCACCAGAGTGTTGGAGCTGATGTGTATAAAAGCATGATGTGCATGATGGACCTTAGGAAAAAATAAAATAAGGGCATTAAGTTTTCCAGAATTAGATGTGCATGTGCATAGTTGGCTTAGGGCAGTTATCGGCATAGGGTGTCTGTGTTCTTGGCTTTTCAAAGAAAGAACTGGACAAAACACACAAAGCAAGGAAATAATAAAACAACAAAAGCAGAGATTTATTGGGAAAATAAAACCACACTTCACAAAGTGGTAGCAGGCCTGAGCAAGCAGCTCAAGGGCCCAGCTAAAGAATTTTCTGGGGTTTAAATATCCTCTAGAGGATTCCCATTGGTTACTTGGTGTATGCTGTATATAAATGAAGAGGTTGAAGTGAGGTTACAAAGTTATCTACTTGGTGTATGCCCTATGCAAATGAAGAGGATGAAGTGAGATTACAAAGTTATTTTATTTGGTGTACACCCTATGCAAATGGAGGAGTGGTTTTCTGCCATAGCTGAAGTAGAGTCACAAAGTTATTTACTTGGGCTTAGAAGGTTGGATTTTTTTCCATTTGATTAAATTCTAGGAAGTCCTTAGGTTCCCTGCCTCCAGACTCCGTTTTCTTGTCTCAGGGATTTCTGAAGGAGACCAGAAACGGGGTTAGAAATAATGTCAATTTTTCTTTATTTTTTTAAAATTTTTTTAAAATTTTTATTGCATTTTAGGTTTTGGGGTACATGTGCAGAACATGCAAGATAGTTGCATAGGTACATACGTGGCAGTGTGTTTTGCTGCCTTCTGCCCCCTCACCCATATTTGGCATTTCTCCCCATGCCATCCCTCCCCTGCTCCCCCCCCGGCTGTCCCTCCCCTATTTCCCCCAATAGACCTCAAAGGAAATGAACAGACACTTTACAAAAAAATGTCAATTTTTCTTATGGGGAAGTGGCAATGTACAGGGGCTGTCCTTAACTTCTCTTCCCTCTCTTACATGATTAGCACTAAGATGAAAATATAGTAGACATTGAGTAACACAAAGTTAGAGAAGAAGATGAATTGAAAATATAGCATTGTTATGTTAGATAAAAGGTGTGGCAAGAAAAGATCTCAATGCTGGAATGTGTTAAATAATATGATCACAACCTGAGAATTCTAGGAACCTTATTATAATATGCAAATTGTGTGCCTCTAGCCACTTCAGACAGCATTTTCAGCACATTAGGGCATTTAAAATAATCACCACATTATAGACCTAGGAGAATTCTCCAGAGATTTAGGCCTGAGAAAACATATGTTTTTTGGTTTTTTGGTGTTTTCCTGACTTCTCATTAACAACACTGTAATTTTCACTGCTCTTCCGTACAAAAAGCATCACAATTATATCCCCAGATCACAATGATCAGCTCTGGTGACAGATGTGGAAACTCATGGTCACCATGAGAGACTGTGAAGTCTGTCTTTAGTCACAGTTGGCTGCTGGAAATGAAGACAAAGGACTGGCAAACTACTCTGTTGTGGCTACAGAGAGAATACCTGTAGGACTGTGAATGTCTAATGAATCCTTTATACTAGCTTTTGTCCAAAAAGCATTATTTAATATGTCCAAAAAGCATTATTTCAGATTATCTGTTTTTTTTCTGAAAGCATGCATACTACGGGTAGTAGGCGAGATGGTTTTATTTGGTACGTGATCACATTATAAAAATAGGATGATGATGAGTTTAGATAGAGAATTCAGATAGGGCAATAGTAGGTGAATATAATACTAATAGTACCATGGATATGATAAGAATCACAGTTTTTGTGTGAATGGCTGAAATCTGTCCTGTGTTATACTTTT
>CM052658.1:110578386-110625699 GCA_028533165.1 Leontopithecus rosalia
GCTCCTCCAAACCTCGGTCAGAAGGGGAGCCAGCCCCGCCTAGTCAGCTCCGGGAGCTGCCGTGCGGAGGTGCTGGCGAGACCGCTACGCCGGGGTGCTGGCGAAACTTCTGCCCCGCGTGTCTCCTCCACTGGGAATCTTCTGCTCCTGAGCGACCAGAATTTGTCTGAAAGTGTGGTGTCTTCTAGTTCTATGAGCTTTAACTGTGAGCTGCAATCCCGAGATGTTAGCAATCGGCCATCTTGGATCGTTCCCCCGAGCATTTTATTAGAAAGAGAGAGTGGGTTGGGGGAATGTCTACTTTTGTAAACTGAGCTGGACAAACTTCACAAATCAATGATGGTAGATTTGATTCAGTTCCAAGTTCAATTCTATTATCCCTGAATTTACTGTTGATTTTGTTTAAAAGTGTATTGTATTTGCAGAATTGCATTTGCACATGTGTTTCCAACCCACCTGGATATGACCACATGTGTTTCAATGGAATCATACAAAACAAGAGTAACGTTAATCAATCAGCAAATACAGAGCAAAGTCCATCTTGCCCATTTCCCAAAAATGAGAAATGTTTTCAGCAATTTCAAGCCTGGGGAAAGGAGATTAGATGAGGGGAAAGGAAATAAAGATAGAGTAATTTATTCTACCAATATATGCCATGAGAGAAAAAATGCAATTTCTATCAAATAGTTAGGGAGTTACCAAGTTGTCCACTGACTTAGACACAAACACTTTCCTCAGCAGAACTGCCCTACCACTCGCTGTCATCCCAATCCAGTCAGAACTTGGTCAGAAGTTACCTACCTGAAAATAACAGTATTGATGATGATAGTGGTGTGGCTCTCAGAGAGTCCCTATAACTAGGTTTTAAGTGGGGATGAGTGACAGGAAGAGCTGAGTAGCTAAAGCATTAGAAAACAGAACATGACTCTCCTCATGTCAGCCACCAGATCTCATTATGATGGTCTCCGATTATATCGTGACGTTTCTGAGACTATAGAGAAGTGAAAATTTATATTGCTGCTAATGAGTAGACAGAAAAAACACTGAAGAATCAAGGAAACTTACTTTTCACATATTCAAATCTCTGGAAATTTCTCCAGTCTATGTGATGATCATACTAGCCACCCTAAAAGATAGAAGAACGAAACACACAGAGTATCAGAGCAAGGATGTGAAACAGAAAGATATATAGACTCTTAGCTGTGTCTGAAAGACTGTCACGTAGTAGGGGTTGAGCTACAAGGTTTGAAAAACTTGTTGCCCAGCTGTAGGCATGGAGAGGAGATTCACGTTGCCTTGGTTTCACCTTTCACATGTAAAAAGCCTGGAAGCCACCACTTCCATCCTCAAAACAAGAAATAAATCTGAGAAGACTTAAAAATCAGTGACTTTTACTATAATCACCAGAAACTTGTACTCACAAGATAGACCACCACCTTGAAATCTGAAGAGACAGTGAATACAAGTAATTGCAGCTGAAACTTTGGTACCAGAAACAAAAGCTCTTGACAATGTATACTGATAAGAATGGTTAAACGTGAATTTTAATAAATTCTTTGAGGTTGAGTGTAGATTAGCTTGAGAGTAAAAGTCCTGCTAGGCCAGTCTTGGTTTGCCCTACACTTTCATGAGTTTTAACTTCAGGATCCCCAATGGGTCTCTCACAATGAAGTCTGGAGGAGAAGAAAACTCAAATGATCCCATCAATAGATGCACAAAAGCATTTGACAAAATCCAATACCCATTCAGGGGTGAAAAAATAAAAACCTCTCACCAAACTAAGAACAGAAGGAAACTTTCTTAACCTGATAAAGAACATCTATGGAAAACCTGCAGTGGCTGGGCACAGTGGCTCACGCCTGTAATCCCGGCACTTTGGGAGGCTGAGGTGGATGGATCATGAGGTCAGGAGTTCAAGACCAGCCTGACCAAGATGATAAAACCTTGTCTCTACTAAAAAAACAAAAATTAGCGAGATGTGGTGGCTGGCATCTGTAATCCCAGCTACTCAGGAGGCTAAGGCAGATAATTGCTGCAACCCTGGAGGCAGAGGTTGCAGTGAGCTGAGATCGTGCCACTATACTCCAGCCTGGGTGACAGAGACTCCATCTAAAAAACAGAAGAAAATAAAGAAAAACCTACAGCTAACATCATACCTAAAGGAGAGAAAAAAAATAGATGCTTTCCTCTTATTTGGAAAGAAAGCAAAGATATTCTCTCTTACCACATCTATTCAATATTGTACTACAAGTCCCAGGTAGTGCGACAAGATTTGTAATAAGGAAACAAGGCGTAAGAAGTGAAACTGTCTTTTTTCACAGATAGTAAACTTAAAAAATAAATAAAATTGTAAAAATGGAAAATTTAAGGGTAACAATAAAAAAGTATAAAATGAAACAAAAAATAGAAAAAACATCTTGGAACTAATAGTAGATTATGGCAAGTTTGCAGGATACAAGTTAATATATAACAGTCTATTGTTTTTCTACCAGCAGTGGAAAAGTTGAAATTTTCAAAGAAAAACACAATACCGTTTATAATAGCACCAAAATAAAACATTTACATGGACATTTAAGAAAATATATACAGAATCTCTATGAAGAATACTGTAGCACTGTAATTAAAGAAATCAAAGAAGATCTAAATAGATAAAAAGATATTCCACGCTCATGGATTGGAAGACTCATTTTTTTTGTTTGTTCGTTTTGTTTTATTTTGTTTTATGAGACAGTCTCGCTCTGTCACAGACTGGAGTGCTGTGGGGCGATTTTGGCTCACTACAGCCTCCAACTCCTTGGTTGAAGCGATTCTTTTGCCTCAGCCTCCTGAGTAGCTGGAATTACAGGCACGCGCCACCACGCCCAGCTAATTTTTGTATTTTTAGTAGAGACGGGGTTTTACCATGTTGGGCAGGATGGTCTCAATCTCCTGACCTCGTGATCTGCCCACTTCAGCCTACCAAAGTGCTGGTATTAGAGGCATGGGCCACTGTGCCTGGCTGGAAGACTCAATATTTTTAAGATGTCCATTCTTATCAACTTAGTCTAGATATTAAATGCAATTATAATCAATATTCAAGCAAACTATTTTAAGAATACTGAGAAACTAATTCTAAAGTTTATATCGAACAGCAAAATACATGGAGTAGTCAGTGCAGTATGAAAAAGAACAAAGTCAGGGGACTGACAGTGCTCAATTTCAAGACTTAATGTAAAGATAAATTAAGACAGCATATAATGATGAAAGATAGCCATTAGATTAATGATACCGCATGAAGAGCTCAGAAATAGATCCATACTGATATAGTCAACTGATTTTTGACAAGATCAAAGGCAATTCAAAAGAGAAATGATAGTCTTTTCAACAAAAGATACTGAAATAATTCAATATCCATATGCAAAAATAAATCCAGATAGGAATTACACCTTCACATAAAATTAACAAAAAATGAATCTTAGATATAAATGTAAATCATAATACTGTATAACTTCCAGAAGAAAACACTAGACAATTTAGGAGATCTTGGGTTTGGTGAGTTTTTAAAAGCAACACAAAACCACAATCCACGGAAAAATGTTGTCACTATTAAAATTTAAGTGTTTTGCTCTGTGAAAGGCAATGTTAAGAGAATAAAAAAAACAAGACATGAAGTAGAAGGAAATCCAAAACACTTATCAGATAAGTAATTTGTTTGTAAAACATAAATAACTCTTGAAATTTAACAAAGAAAATAAATAACCGAATTAAGAAATAAGCAAAAAGTCTGAAAAGAAACCTTACCAAAGAAGACATTTACAGGGCAGACAAACATGTGAAAAGATGCTCAACATTATATGTCATTAGAAAATTGCAAATGAAAACAATAATAAAATACAACTACACACCCATTAGAATGGCTAAAATAAAAACAAAAGCTGGCAATACAAACTACTGGCAAAGATGCAGAGCAAAAGGAACTCTCATCATTGCTATTAGAAATGGAAAATAACACTGACACTTCAGAAGACAGTTTAGCAGTTTCTTACAATGCTAAAGACAATGTTACAATTCAGTCCCACAATTATGCTCCTAAGTAATTAAACAATTGAGTTAAAAACTTATGTCTGTACAAAACCCTGCATGCCTATGTTTATAGCAGCCTTATTCATAATTGCCAAAAACTGAAAATGGTATTCAATAGGTGAATGAATAAACAAACTATAGCATATCCATACAATGAAATACTATTCAGCAATTAAGAAGTAAGCTATCAAGCCAGAAAAACAAATAGAAAAACCTTAAATGTAGTCAGGCATGGTGACGTGTGCCTGTAATCCCAGCTACTGTGGAGCTTGAGGCTCAAGAATCACTTGAACTTGGGAGGTAGAAGTTATAGCCAGCCTATATTGTTGCACCACTACACTTCAGCCTGAGCCATAGAATGAGACCCTGTCTCAAAACAACAAGAACAACCACCAAAAAAAAAAAAAAAAAAAAATCCAACCAACAATAAAAAACCTTAAATGCATACTGCTAATTGAAAGAAGCCAGTCCTAAAAGACTGCATACTCTGGGGATTCCTCCCCAGCCTGTGCACCTTCCATCTCTGATATAGAAACCCTAGAGCCCCACATTTTCCCCACCCCTCAAGGGCTTGCCCTTGGGCTGTGACAGAGTTTGAGGGGTGCTGGGGACTGCTGAGGCAGGTGTCAGAGGGCAACCCTGTGCTCCTTATTCTAGGAATGACTTGGGGCTGGGTGGCAGTGCTGCACCTGTAGCCAGTCAGTTGCTGCCATCTATAACACAATCCTCTCCCCTCATGGTAAAGAGGGAATGATCAGGCTGGATGCTGCTTTTTTGTCCATAAAAAAAAAGAGAAAAGGAAAGAAAGAAAAATGAGAAGGCCATGCATATTGTCTGATCCAATTATAGGGCATTCTGGAAAAGGCAAAACCATAGACGTAGTAAAATGATGAGTAGTTGCCAAAGGTTCCGGGATAGAATGAAGCACAGATGATTTTTGGAGATTTTACGTATGACATTATAATGGTGGACATAAAACCTTATGCATTTGTCAAAATCCATAGAACTTTATAGCCCAAAGAGTGGACACTAATATCTGCAATATTTTACAGAACAAGTTGGGACCTTGGGGATCTCAGAAAGGAATACTGACTGTGACAAGAGCATCTAACTGTAATGCAAGTGATGAAACAACTTCCCTGCAGGGGACGGAGGGAAGAGGTGCTGATCTAAATGAGTAGAAATAAGTGGAGTCTAAGAGTAAAGGCAAAAGAAACTGCACGTAAAAGCAATATTCTAGTTGATAATGTTGTTTCTCACTGGGTTACAAGTTAACAGCTCTGATACTGCTACACATGAACACAGGTATTTGACAACTGAGTAAGTGGATGGCAGCTGATGGGAGCCAGACTTGTCCCTGTTGGAGTGGGAGTTCACAGAAAAGCAATGGAGGAGCCAGAATAATTATATGATAATGTGTTAGAGCTGGATACATCATTATGAACTCATGTTTAACTCAGTGTAAATATAGATAACTACATATAAAATATTTATAGTTTACATTATGTATATACACAGGTATATACATAACAGATATACATCTTAGCTGAGAGGCCCCAAAAGAGAAGATACTCCACTAGCAACAAGCATCCTTAGTGTACAGATTTCGTTTTCTTTTTTTTTTTAAACTTTCCAGTAGAAATCTTCTTATTTTTCTTGGCAAAAACTTTCACAATGAATAAAGCTAATTTTATCTACCATTACCTTGCCTCTTTTTTTAAAATTGTACTTTAGGTTCTGGGGTACTTGTGCAGACCATGCAGGGTTGTTGTATAGGTGCATACATAACCAGGTGATTTGCTGCCTCCATTCCCCCTTCATCTATATCCAGCATTTCTCCTCACGTTATCCCTCCCCACCCTCCCCACCCACTGTTGTCCCTTCCCTAACCTCCCCCAACTGACCCCAGTGTGTGATGTTCCTCTCCCTGAGACCATGTGTTCTCATTGTTCAACACCCACTTATGAGTGAGAACATGCAGCGTTTGGTTTTCTGTTCTTGTGTCAGTTTGCTGAGAATGATGGTTTCCAGATTAATCCAAGTCCCATTTTCCAATAAAAGGAACTAAGGCACTTTAGAAAAATGATTGATTCTAAGACTAGGACAAGAAATGTCTGAGGTGAGCTTAAAACATCTTGTAGTGGTAGAAAGTAAGGAAAGCTAAGAAAGTCATAAAAAAAACAAATGAAACAAAACCTAAAACAAACCCACAGGTTGTTTGGAGTATGTCAAAAGTTTATAGAGCCAACTGAAACAGTTTCCAGTGGTCAAACTTGAAGCAATTTGAGAAAAAATAGTAGGATTGTATTATAACCCAAAGTATAAAGCAAATATCCAGAAGCCCAAACAGATACAAATGCATAATTAAATAAACTAATAAATATAAGGAAAGAGACAAGTCACCCAGGCAGAAAATTTCCAAATAATATATGAAGATAGCCCACCTTCAAGAAGGGAGAGCTTAAGTTCCCACTATATCTATAAATAAAGAGAATCCTCAAGAAGAGCAACCCCAAGGCACATAATCGTGAGATTATGAAAATCTGAATTAATTATGATAGATTAATTTGGATTTATCTATCATAATTAGATAAGGGAGAGCTTAAGTTCTCACTATAACTATAAATAAAGAAAATCCTCAAGAAGAGCAACCCCAAGGCACATAATCGTTAGATAAGAAAATCCGAATAAATTATGAATGTTACTTCACAATAATGGATCAATATTGACTCATTAATTCTAAAAAATAGAAGGTACCAATGCAAGACATTAATAACAGAGGAAACTGTGTGAAAGATATACAAAAACTCTCCGTGCTCTCTTATCAAATTATCTGTAAACCTTAAGTGTTTCTAAAAAAGAAGTCCATTTTGAAAGTTTTCATAAATAGCTTTTATTATTTTCAGATATGTTCCATCAATACCTAGTTTATTGAGGGTTTTTAGCATAAAGATCTGTTGAATTTTGTAAAAGGCCTTCTCTGTGTCTATTGAGATGATCATGTGGGTTTTGCCTTTGGTTCTGTTTATGTGATGGGTTACATTTATAGATTTTCGTATGTTGAACCAGCCTTGCATCCCCAGGATGAAGCCTACTTGATCATGATGGATAAGCTTTTTGATGTGCTGTTGCATTCGGTTTGCCAGTATTTTATTGATGAATTTTGCATCAATGTTTATCATGGATATTGGCCTGAATTTTTCTTTTTTAATTGAGTCTCTGCCAGGTTTTGGTATCAGGATGATGTTGGTCTCATAAAAAGAGTTAGGGAGGATTCCCTCTTTTTGTATTGTTTAGAAGTTTCAGAAGGAATGGTACCAGCTCCTCTTTGTATGTCTGGTAGAATTAAAAGTTTTCATTTGTTTGTGTCATGTCTGATTTCTTTGAGGAGCATTTTGTAATTCTCATAGCAGAGATCTTTTACCTCATTGATTCATTGTATTCCTAGGTATTTTATTCTTTTTGTGGCAATTGTAAATAGGATTGAATTCCTGATTTGGCTCTTGGCTTGAATGTTGCTGGTGTGTATAAATGCTAATTTTTGCACATTGATTTTGTATCTTGAAATTTTGCTGAAGTGAGCTTTTGGGTGGAGACTATGAGGTTTTCTAAATATATAGAATCATGTCTGCCAACAGGGATAGTTTTGCCTTGCTCCACTTTTCAAGGGGAATGCTTTCAGGTTTTGTCTATCCAGTATGATGTTGGCCATGGGTTTGTCATGGTTGGGTCTTATTATTCTGAAGTATGTTCCTTTAATGCCCAATTTATTGAGGGTTTTTGACATTAAGTAATGTTGAATTTTTTTTTGAAACAGAATTTTGATTTATCACCAGGCTGGAGTGCAGTGGTGCAATCTCAGCTCACTGCAACCTCCGCCTCCCAGGTTCAAGTGATTCTCCTGTCTCAGCCTCCCAAGTAGCTGGGACTACAGGTGCACACCACCATGCTCAGCTAATTTTTGTATTTATAATAGAGACAGAGTTTCACCAGTGTTGGTCAGGATGGTCTCTATATCCTGACCTTGTGATCCACCTGCCTTGGCCTCCAAAAGTGCTGGGATTATAGACATGAGCCACTGCATCCAGCCATAATGTTAAATTTTACTGAAACTCTTTCTGAATCTGTTGAGATAATCATGTTGTTTGTGTTTGTAAGTCGGATTATGTGATGAATCACATTTATTGATTAGAACATGTTGAATCAAACTTGCATCCCAGGGATAAAGCCTACTTGATCATGGTAGTTGAGCTTTTTGATGTGCTACTAGATTTGATTTGGTAGTATTTTGTTGAAGGTTTTAGCATCTATATTTATCAAGAATATTGGCCTAAAGGTTTCCTTTTTGTGTTGTGTCTCTCGAATTTTGTTATCACGATGATGCTGACCTCATTCATAGAATGAGTTAAGGAGAAGTCTCTCCTCAGTTTTTTGAAATTGTTTTAATAGGAATGGTAACAGCTCTTCTTTATACATCTAGCAGAATTCAGCTGTGAATCTACCTAGTCCTGGGCTATTTTTCGTTTGGTAGGCTTTTAATTGTTGATCCAATTTCAGAACGAATTATTGGTCCACTTGGGGATTCAATTTCTTCCTTGTTTAGTCTTGGAAGGTTGTATGTTTCCAGGAATTTACTCATTTCTTCTAGATTTTCTGGTTTGAATGCATAGAGGTGTTCATAGTAGTCTCTGGGGAGACTTTTTTGTATTTCTATGAGGTTGTGGAATACTACGCAGCCATAAAAAGAAAAAGATCATGTAATTTGCAACAACATAGATAGAGCTGGAGGCCATTGTCCTAAGTAAACTACCACAGAAATAAAAAACCGTATACCACAGGTTCTCACTCATGAGTTGGAGCTAAACAGTAAGAACACACGGACACAGAGAAGGAAACAACAGACACCAACACCGACTCAAGAGTGGAAAGTGGGAGGAGGGAGAGGATAAGAAAAATTATCTATCAGTTTTACGCTTATTACCTGGGTAACAGAATAATGTGTATGCCGAATCCCATGACACACAGTTTGCCTGTATAAAAAAACTTGCGTGTATACTCCTGAACCTAAAATAAAAGTTTTTTTCAAAATGGAGAAGAAAAAGCTCTATAAGACAGTTAATCACTTCACATGTGGAAAAAGCCACAGTATTAAATATTTTATGGCAAGTGAGAAGAATGCAGAATAGGTATTTTTGTGCTCGCTAGAGAAATATAAATCTTTTGAAATTTTCACACATCGTTTTTTGCTTTCTATTTGATATATTAAATACATATATACTTTTAAAAAAATGTTTTCAGGGTTGAGGGGACAGATTTAACCAAAACCTGATGTTAGACAGCCAACATCCTGGGCTTTCCCTTTGTTCACATTTTGGAAATTCCTTTTGCCCAGTTACGGTTTTGCATTCCCTGTGTCTTTCTTGGTCTTAGTTCATTCACTCATCTTGGTGCATTTTACTGTCCAGTCATTTTCTAACAAAAACTGCATGAAAGGCAAATGTTCCAAAATATGCATGTTTCAAAACATTATTATTCTATACTCACCCTTGGTTGGTCTAATGGCTGGGTATAGAATTCAAAGTTGGAGATGATTAGTTGTTAACGTTTTATATGCATTCCTTTTCTTCTTATTTCCATTGTTGCTGTAAAGTAGTTCAAAGCCTAAATCCTTTGTATTTCACCTCTTTAATCTCACTAGATTTCGGGATATATTTAATCCATTACTGGTTGTAGAGTCATATTTTAATTATCATAACAGATAACTGGTGAGCCTTTTTAAACATGAAAGTCATGTCATTCAATTATGGGAAATGTATAATTGCTTTGATAATTTCATCTCCCTGTCTCTTTGTCCATTTTTTCTTTTGTAACTCTCATTTTTCAGATGTTGGACTTCATGGGTTGGTCTCATAATCTTTTCTTCTATTTTCATTTCTTTTTTTGATTGTGTCTGCTGAGATATTTACTCAGCTTCATCTTCCAACCCTCTACGTATAGAAAAGAATGCAGTGAAATTGGAAGAGTACAGGCAGAGCATGCATCATCTAAGTATGACATTGGTAGATCTCCTGATAGGGAAAACTAAAGAAGCACAAAACTTGGAAACAGCGCCAGTTAAGCACATCCAAAAGATGTTTTAAATGAGATTATTTCCATACGTTACTGTATTAATTTTTGTTATGCTATCCTAGCAACTGTGTCAACCCCATTTCCAAACTGTAACCACAGTATCAAGATTTAGGTATGTACTGATGTTCAAAATGTGAAATATGACATGCTAACTTAAGAATTTTTTTATACATAGGGTTTAGTTAGTACTGTCTTGGTTGATACATTGAATCTTTGAGCCTTTTTCTGCTTCAGTAACAATTTCTATTTAATCACCATTAGCATCTTTGATCAAAGTACAGTGCATCTAGCCTTTTAGTATTACAGAGTAGAAAATGATCATTCAACACTTAACTGTGGAGACTGTCTAGGGCAAGCAGTATGAAATTAACTCCAAGACATAAAGCAATTTTACTGTGAAGACCATGTCAGATAAGCAAACTGCCAAGCTCAATTAAGTTGGAATATGATAGATAATGAGGAGCTTTGTATCGTTTTGTTAGAATTATAATCTGGGAACATATTTGGAACAAATCTAAAATTTGTACACATATTGGCCATTACTTCATTTATTTTGTTCTACAGAGACATAAATCTTACTCCATCTTGCTTGTTTTTTAAAAATTAATAAATTTGGTAATATCGTCTTCATTGTAAATGTTAATTTCTACTGTTCAGATAAAATAAGTGAATTATTTTATCTTCAGTATTAACCTTTCTCAAAAAGGTATTTTATTTTTACTTCAATCACGTACTCTTTTTCTTTTTTCTTAACCTAACTGTTTCACTCTGTACTAAATGTTGCAGTACTTCCCTCATATGATAAAAAATGAGGTACTCTTCTACTTTGGATCACTGCAAAGGTATTTAAAGATTTATTTTAAATGAAAAATAGCTTTTAAATGGGTAAATTCAAGTGTAAAATTAGTATTATTCAAAACAAAGCCATAACATGTGTGTACATCTGTAGGAATAAGATTGGCATATGTTAAAATATTTATTTCATTTTTTGCTCAGATTTTTACAATTCAGAATATGTACTTCCTTTATTCATAGAAAGAAAAACATGCACCTCATGCTCTCTTTACAGTAATTCTATGAGAAGCATATTTCTCTGTGATTTCTGGGTATATTCTATGTTTTAATATCTTTTAAATAAGCATATTTATCACAGATACCCACATTAGCTCAATTTCTCATGGGTTCTGATGTCTCCCAATGTTTTCCAGGAACTTTATTCCAAATGTAGACTCTCTGAGCCTTAAGAGTTTTCTGCACCAGAACTTATGGCGGACAGATCATTAACACTGACAGAATGCCACATCTCTTTCTAGTAATCAAAAAAAATCGTAGCATACATGATTATTAAATATTTTACAGTGAACATTAATTTTGATTTCGCTAGTTATTATTTGTTTTTACTAACTAACCTCAGACCATGTGTAAAATCAGAACTTAAAATTGCATCTATGTGATTATCATACGTGTTATGACTAATGAAATTTACAAGGATGAACACTAACTCAGCCTTGCCTTGCCAGATGAAAAACATGTTTTATTTTCCGTCAGAACTAAACATGATTACTTTGCTATATACTAACCGCAGACACTCAATATTCTTCATGCCCCCTTCAGTTCTCTTGTATTTCTGGAGCTAGAAGCCTGGGAGCGACACTCCCTAGACTACCGAGCCAGCAGGAGAACTTATGTGGGGTACCATCAAGGAGATGCACTCCCACAAGATTTAGAAGGCAGACAAAGCAGAAGCCATCTCTATGACAGTGAGTGGAAGTGTGGATCTCTCAGGCATGAATGTTTGCAGTAGATTCTGCATTCTCCTGCACTCACCTTTCTGGATGACATGATGGAGTTATAAACTCTGCAGCAGATTTCTGCACGTCACTGACTCTGGATGACAGTACTTCTGTCTCTTTGTAGCACTAAACCTAAAATGAATGTCTTTTGCCAGTTCAGGCTTTTAATGGTTTTGCAAACACCTAATTCTAACCTACCTAAAAAATAATAGATTCTGGCCTTTATTGGGAAACCTACTGCCATATGGAACTAGGGAATCAAGATCTGGCTCTTGTCACCTCTTACCATGTAGAAGGCAAGATATTAGAATAGTTTTCAGCACTTAAAATGAATATGTCAAATGTTTACTTGCAACTACATCTGATATCTCACCCTGTTAACTTCATCTATACAGCCACCTTGTTTTTATGCTGTGTAATGTTATATTTTAAAAATACTGAATTAAGGCAGATTAAGTGGTACATCTTATTTCCCTAGCTGAATGCACCCGTAAAACCCATAAAGAATGCCTGGAGCAGCTATATGTAAATTCTGCAAGTAAATAATAGCAGATAGATTGGCAGAAATGACTAGAATTCAAAGTATTACAAAACCTATAATGAGTTTGCCATTTTTTTTGCTTTCCAATATCTGGGTCCAAGAAGGCCCGATACCCAGAAATGGGTATTGACATGAGAGAGAGAGCGATGGAAGTCCTTTAGTTCTGGCTCAAGATGTGGGTTTTTTTCTTATTAAATCCTAAACACTAATAGTTATGAAAAAAGTCTAAGCAGTGAGTAAGACTTAGTGCCAAAGAAGTAGACCATCTAGAAAGGCAGAGTGAGTTAAGGCAGAGAAGTTAGCAGAAAAGGAGTGTTCAGAGTCTGGAAGGAAAAGTTGGGGTGGTGAGCAAGATGAGTAAATCCTGATTTAAGTAGAGATAGTAAACTCTCTACCTATTTATACTGCTTGCAGCATATGGATAGCCCATGACTACAGAAAATAAAGACCAAGAAGTGAATCTCACGTTCTTCAATAAGTGAGAAAAAATGCTTAGTTCCTCTCCTATTCCTTTAGCTCCCATGAGTTTTTCACTCAGTAAGCTGGTCACATCCCATCTGGCAGCATTTGTCAGCCACCAAGCAAGTCACTAAATCTGAAGATAATTCTACTGCATCAGGAAGTTTTGATTATTAAGTGTTTTCTCATATGTGAAAGTGAGCAACAGAGAGCAGATCCAAGACTAGACTGCTCGGGAAAGCAGTAAGTTAGCCTGAATAATAAATTCTGATTTTCACTGGGAATCTTACTGCCACGTGGAACTAGGGAATCAAGATCTGGCTCTTGTCACCTCTTACCACGTAGAAGGCAAGACATCAGAATAGTTTCAGCACCTGAAATGAATGTGTCAAATGTTTACTTGCAACCAAATTTCATATGCCACCTTGTTAACTTCATTGTTTTTATGCTGTGTGATGTGATATTTTTAAAATCCTGAATTAAAACAGATTAACTTCATCCTATTTCCCTAACTGAATGTACCCATAAAACCCATGAAGAATGCCTGAAGTAGCTATACGAAAATTCTGAAAGTAAATAATAGCAGGTAGATTGGAGAAGATGACATGAATTTGAAGTGCTGCAAAATCCATAATGAGCTTATCATTTTTTACTATCCAAAACAAAATTGCTCTCTTATCATTTTTCGCTCTCTGTATGCCAGCCTGGATATAAGGAAGCCTGACACCCAGAAGTGGGTATTGAGAGCAAAGAAAGAGAGCGATGGAAGTCCTCTAGTTCCGGCTCAAGATGAGAAAGAACAATCTTTGAGTGCTCACAGAGAGTGGGGAAAGCTTCTTACTTTTCTTTACTATTTTCTTTTGGTTATCTTGAATCCCAGCTCCATGGGAGTAGCAGTAAGGATACTGATGGCAGCAGAGACCCGAAGGTGCCTAAACTCTGAGGGAAGAGAAACTTTCTCTGTGATCAGTGAACCTGCTGTCTTAAGAGAGCAGGATGAACTCCTGTTGCTTTTTTCCCTCTCCATCCTCCTGACTCTTCATCCAAATATGGGTGTATCTGTGGGAAGTGTGCAGCAGACAAGGGCAAATAAAGATCTGGCTTTATGGCTGGAGGCCTGAAAAAGGAGATTTAGGGAACCAAAAGTAGAGACAGATTATGGAAGAGAGAGAAATTTGGGTAAGTGAACTCTATACATTTGCTTATGAACTGCTGGGCTCACTTCTAAGTTGTGTGTACATGGAACCAGACTTAAATAGCACACCAGTAACTTTCAGATTGAATTAAGGGATTACCACTACCCAGATCTCAGACTGACTACTTGGTGACACACATCCAATACCAATCCAAATAACACTACAAAATCTTTCAAAACAGAATAAACATTGAAATCACCACCCACAGAAGGCTATTTGGACCTTGCAATATGACTCCAACTGGACTGATTGCCTAATAAAAGACATACCCAAAGTTTTATGATATAATTTTCAAAATTATACAGGATACAATCCAAAATTACTCAGCATATGAAGAAACAGAAAAATCTTAACATATATGAGAAAAAATAATTGACTGATGCGATGGTTAAAATGACACAGATGTTAGAATTGACTGACAAAGACTTTAATGCAGTACTGTAAAAATACTCCTGAATATAAAGTCAAACATTCTTGGAATAACTGCATAAATAGAAAGTCTTGGAAAATAAATAAAGAATATAGAAAAGAACCAAACAAAAATTTTAGAAGTAAAAATAACCTGAAAAAAATTCACTGGATACACTCAGTAGTGAAATAGAGATGACAGAGGAAAGAGTCAGTTAACTAGAAGATAGACTAGTGGAATTATTCATTGATAATTTAGCAGTGAGAAAAATATTAAAAACAAAAAATTACCAGAAACTTAGGGATCTGAGTGGCAATACCAAAGCATCTAGCATTCATCACTAAGGAACTAGAAATAAAGGAGAAAGATGCAGCAAAGAAAGAGTATTTAATAAAAATATATTTGAATGAAAGTTTTCATATTTGTGATGAAATACTTAAATCCATATGTTCAAAAAGCTAAGTAAATTCCAAACAGGATATATCTTAAAATCATAATACAACCAAATTTCTGTTAATCAAATATAAAGAAAATACCTTGAAAGTAGCCAGAGCCAAGGCATTATACATAGAGAAACAAGTTGAATAACTGGATTTGTCATCAAAAAACACATGGAGAAACTAGGAAATAAAGTAACACAACAATTTTCAAGTGCTGAAAGAAAAGGACAATCAATTTAGAATTCTACGTGCAGCAAATGTATCTTTAAGAAATAAAGATTAAGCAAAGACATTCTCTGCTGAAATAAAACTAAGAGAGTTTTTTTGCTAGTAGACCTGTACTAAAAGAATTCCTGTAGAAATTTTCTCAGATGGAGAATTATACCAGAAGAAAACTTAAAACTTTGAGAAGAAAGAAAGAGCAACAAACATGGTAAATAAATGGGTAACTCTCATAGACTATTTTTTTCCTCTTGAGCTCAAATATGTTAGATGATTGAAAGCAAAAATTTTAGTATTATCTGATGGTCTTTTCAATGAATATGAAAATACACAAGACAACTACAACATAGAAGGGGAAGAGGGAAACGTATGTTTTAGGTACTAATCTATATTCCACTTGATGTAATAAAATTGATTTTCAGTAGCGGATTAAAAGTTAAGTATGCATACTGTAATTCCTAGATTAGCCAATAAGAAGTCTACATGGAGATATAATAGAAAGCACAATAGATAAAATTGAATACCAAAAAGAAAAAATTTTTATGTAACCTAAAAGAAAGCCAAAAAGATAAAACATGAGAAAAAAACAGAGGTAGCTAAGAGAGAAAAAATAAAACTTCAGGCCTAATTTTTAAAAATGCAATATTACATTAAGTGTAAATGGTCTAAACATGCCAAGTAGAAGAAAAAGATTGTCAGAGTAGAAAAAAACTATGACTCAAGTATATACTGTCTACACAAAAGTCATAGTTTGATAGGCAGCTTAAAAGTAAAAAGAATTTAAAAAATCATGTAAATAATTCTAACTTCAACGGTAAGATGTTGTAAAATAACAGTCCTCAAAAAGCCTGAGGATGAGGGATGGAGATAGCAGAAGCTCCAGAAACTGAGTAGTTAGTAGGAGCCATGGTGAAAGATGGGATCCCATTAAATTATGAACCACTCCCTTCTGCTCCCAAGACACGGTCATGTAAGCCAGAAGCTGACAAAAATAAATGGCTTAGTTATGGTCTCTCAAGAGAGTAAACTAATTTGTATGTATTCCCATCATCTCATCTTTCCAGAAACCTTTCAGAAGTTTAAACAACTTTATTGTTTCAACATTTAAAAAACTAGTATGCCATGGAAAACAATACTAGTGTGCTCAGCTTCCGTAACCCCAGCTACAGTGGAGCCTATCATGTCTTTTTGCCAAAGGCCTTCATTTTAGTACAGTCTGCCTCTGCGGAAGTTGCCTCTTTACTAAAGGTAGTTGTTGCCATGCTTTTGCCACGTTCTCCCATCAGTACAGATTCAAAGTCTTATTTTCCACTCTCATATATACCCCCATCTTCCAAGGAAAAAGAATACTCTATTAATGTGAGAGAACGAGATCCTCTCATATTCACCCTCTCCCAAAAATGTCACGACCTAGGTTTTGCCTGGTTCATTATGTTAGGAATGATAGGCATTTTAAGTAGTTTAGGGTCGAACATCAGCGTAGTAACAGCCGGGTTAGCCTTGTACTCTCACAGGACTATCTGAAATTGATTTTAAAAAGCACAAAGCAAGCCTCCTGTAGAAGAGGAAAGCCTCAGAAAGACTTTGTCTAGTTCTGACACTGTTTACAAGCTCCAGAAGCCTGGAAACAGAGAGTGGAAGTTTAACGGGGTTGAAAGAATGGGCCACTACCAAAAAACTGTGGTACTTAAGAAAGGTGTTGGATAAAGATTTGACCTTTTGTCAGGTACTCAAGATTTGAGCTTAAATAAAATTTTGTCAGATCCTTTGTAGAAATCATGTAGATAAAAGGTTAACATCAAAACAAGCTATCAAAAAGAACAGCATTAACATGAACTATTGCCTTTCTAACCACAGTTTTGCTAAAAGCACTGGTTATTCAGATGGGAAAAGTAAACTACCTGCCCTTTCTAGCTATTTATACTGTCATTACCCTGATTGGAGACTCTAGGCTCCTGGGCCAGCCTCTCAGATCCTGGCCTGAAGTTTTGTAATAGTAGAACTTGGTATTTGAAAGGGAGTGGGGGAAAAGGTCATGAGCTGTACACATATTCTTAAAATTAGTCTTCTTAAGAGCTCATTAACTCCTTGCTCAATCTCCCACTGTCTTCCCATTGAACTCGGGAGAAATTCCATGTTCTCTAAACTGGCCATTCCCCAAAGCAAACTGATGTTGCTGTCCTTTGAGCAACTCATGCTCCTTTAGAAGTTTGTTCTCTGTTTTTCCTGGTGTTCCTCTGCCCTTCTCCAAATCTTATCCACCACATTTCTTTGAAAAGCAACATTTTTTTTTCATTTTTATAATATTTGCATATACATATCACAATAACAGGCACAGACTGTCTAAGCTCAATTACCTATTACCTGTATATTTCTTGGGTCTACAAGAGGATTTTAAATTCTTAGAAGCCGTGGTCTCTAGCTTACATTTGTTTTCCTATTGCTAAGGCAAAACAATTGAACTCTTATTTTAGCAAAGGCCAAAAGCAATGTCAGCTTATTTGTGAATGCTATTTTAGTCCATGAATCATAGTTTTCTTTGCATATGCACATTTATGCTACTGGCATGTTTACATCTGGATCAAAACCTATACCCCATATGAAGAGTAAAAGCAATGACTTTCTTGTTACAACATGGTAAGTTGATCCTATGGGAGTCATTGCCAATACCTGATTTTAAAATGGAAAATTACTATTATAGACAAAGCACTTTGGTTAGTAGGGCTTTTTTATGGTTAACAGATGTGATACATTTCTTATCAATTGGAAAGAAAATGTTCTATACTCTTTGGGACATTTTAGGTGACAGATAATATGCTGAATACATTGCTGCCTAACTTGTGCCAGATTTGCATTACATTACCTTGAGGCCCACTGACTGCACTTAGATACAATCCTTTTTGTTGTTTCAGGAAAACATTTGTAAGAATAAGCTTCTAATAAAGGTAGATGATTTAAATAAATTGCTAATTTTAAAATATGAGACACTTTAGAAACTTGTAAAGAGGAAATGGCATTATTCCCCTAAACCCTAGCACCAGAAGTAACCACTATGAACAATTCAGTATAGGAGCTAGAAAACTACAGTATTTCAACTATTTTTGTAAATAAATTTCAGTAGAACTCATTCATTTATTCATTGTCTATGTCTGCTTTCACATAACAACGGGGAAATTGAGTAGTTGTAACAAAGACTGCATGTTCTGCTGCTGCAAAGCCTAACATATATACTAACTGGGCTTTTACAGAAAAAGGTTGCAGATTCCTAATTTACCACGGCATATACACTTCCAGGTTTCCCATGTATGCACAAGAGATAACTATGCTTTTAAAAAAATCTTACTGAAGTGTAGCATTCGTATTCCAAATTGCACAAATCACAAGTGTGTAACTTGATGAATCTTTACAAAGTGAATATACTCAATAAAACAGCACTCAGTTGAAGAAATAGTACATTACCAGCCCGTTGGAGGTTTCCTCCATTCTCCATTCCTGCCACAAATATTCCTTGACTTTATCCTGCTTTCTAGCATTGTATGTTAAGTTTATCTGTTTTTGGACTTTATATAACTGACATAGTAAATGATATGTTCTGTACCTGTCTTGGTTTGCTCAACATTAGGAGTCATCCATATTATTGTGTATCACAACATTTTGTTCATTCCCATAACCGATAGTATAATATTTTACTAGATAAATGTGCTGCAGTTTACTTACCCATTGTACTTCTGGAGAGCACTTGTGGCATTTTAAAATTTGAGATATTACAAATAATGGAGGAATAAACATTTTTACGTGACTTTTGGTGAACATATGAGGGCTTTTTGCACGTATGTTTTTTAAAACTGATTAACAAACAACCTGTTCTGCAAGAAGTTTCCATGTCAATTCATGTAGAGCTGCCTGCGTCTGTAACAAGAGCGTAGTATTTAATTGTATGATGTCCTGGAGTATATTTCCCTGTTGGTCATTTAGTCACATGGCAGAAACCATGCATTGTTGTTAAAATTCCCTTTCTTCTATGGTAGCATACCCTCCACATTTTTATGTAGGCAGTTGGCTGCCTAGAATAAAGACTACCAATAAAGGTGCAACCATGGTACTAAGTTGTTAATAGCAGGATGTAGGTAGAAGTATGGCATGGCAGACTCCAAGATCTTTCCTAAACAGATGAAAGCCTACACACTTTGCTTTTGTATCTCCCTCCCTCCAGGCTGCCTATAAGGATGTACTGCCATATCCTACCTTGAGGTTGAGGCTTATACAGTGACCACAGACAGGATCCTGGGCCGTGATATAATCAAGTGTTATATTTACCTTAGACTACCTCTCTGGGCTTTGACAAGAAAAGAGAAATAAATAGCCTTCTTGTTTGAGCTACAGTGGTTCCTCTACCATTCATAACTGAAATAAATTATAACTTACCCAAGTTAATTTCCAATTTTTGCTATTGTGCACTATATAGCAGTGAATATTATACCATGTATCTTTATATTTTTATATGTCCATTTTGTAGAAAAAAAATTCTACAGGCAGAATTACTAGGTCAAAAACTAAAGAGCACTTTAAACTATACATCCAGTACAATGTTCCTTCAAAATTACATTAGTACAGACATAAGTGACATTTCTGTCTTAAATACTGATTGTCAAATTGCTAAACCTCTTACATGTAAAAGAGCAACAATCATAACAAAACAAAAAAGCAACGATCACACCCTAATTTTCCTTTTGACATATTTAGTGTGGGAAGAAAATTGAGCATATTTTCATTAGAGGGATCTGTTTTTCTTTCTTTTTTTTTTTTGTAACTTGTCTGTTCAAATGCTTTGCCTACTTTTCCATTGTAGACATTCCTTATAATTATTTTAATCAACATTTATAATATAGTCTGTCCTTTAATTTTGTTTTGATTAGCTTTATTTTTTATATAGTAGAACAAATCTTTCCACATTCGTTTCAAATATAAGTATTCATACACATTTTTCTTCCTGAAGAAATTTGAAGTTAAGCATGCTCAAGTGCCAAAAAAAGTTAATAATTTTATTAAAATTTTGTTAAACCTATTTAGTTTGGAGGAGGGCTGAGATAATCAACATATAAATAATACTGGATACTCTCATCTAGTCAGATGATGTCTCTCCATTAATTAAGTCTTATAATCTAAGTAACATTCTGTAATACTTACTTTTTCTAAGTGCATATCAATATATTTTAGAGTTTTCAATGTAAATGGAAACTTTTTGGTTTTACAAATTCAATTTGATTAAGTCTGATTCATGAGAACTCTTTTGGATTTCATTTTGTCTTTTATTTGTCCTCTTACTGCATGGTTTTTATTAATTTTTTATTTCATTTTCTGAAAATGGTATCAGTGGCTGTGGAATTTATGTTTAATTTTAATATGTATATCTTATTTTTCTTGTCATATTGCACTGGAAATAAAACCAGAACAGCACTGAATACCATCAGCAAATGTAGGCCATGCTTTTTCTCTTACTAACAGAAATTCCTTTAGCAATTTATCATTAAGATGCTTCATGTAGACTTCTTTAAAAAAAATCAAATCAAGTTATTATGATCAAGTTTTAGAATGTTTGCCTTACTTTAATACATTTTTTTTTTTAGTTTAGCATGTAACTGTCCAAAACTAAATCATCCTCCACCTCAGTCAGGCATCATAGTGTTAGTCCAGTTACTCAGAAGCCTTAGCTTTGCTTCCTCTTTTCTACAATGTACTTTCTGAATGTCAGCAAGTCCTCTCATGATTTTTTCTCCATTTCTACCATCTTAGTTAAAGCTTTTATGTCTTGACCATGCAGACCACAAAGACCACTAAAAATGAGACAGATAGTAGACATGGTCTCCCATTTCTGGTTTCTGGTACCAAAGTCTAATTCAGAGGCTCAGCATAATGCTATCAACTGGTAGTGTGCTTAAGCCCTATTGAAAGAGCCTAATTCAAGTCTTGAGACAGAAAAGGATTATACTGGAAAATACTGTAGAATTCAGGAGTCTAGAAAGCTCTATTGCAGTAAGCACCATGAACCAGAACTGTTTTACAGTCATAAAGAAAATATTTTGACCACTCTGAGGGATGTTCCAGGAGCTAGTTTCAGTCTTACTCTAGCTATGTAACCTTTTCAGGTCAGCAAAAAGGTCAAAAAACAGCCAGAGTTCAGAATGAACATGCATTTCAGATTCGTGAGAAAGAGATCTGTAAAGTCTAGAAGGACAGATCTTAGACATTCGGGCCATAGTTTGTTTGTTATTGATAACATATGTTTGCAGTGACATTCTATGGTGTAAGGGCAAGACTTGTTGCCAAGACACAAAATCTTGTATGAAGCTTTCTGGTTTCGGCCCCTCATGTAACAAAGATGTAATTTTGGTTATTTTCATTTTTTTATTCCTCCGAGCGCTTTGCCATTTCTCCCACTAATCTCCAGCTATTTCATGTCAAAATGATCAAGACAACTTTTTTTTTAAAAAAAGATTTTTTGAGACTACTTTCTTTCCGATTATAAGAACACAGAAAGTAACAATTTGGCCTCTAATTTATCTCATATGTGAAACTTTATTTTTTTTCTAAGAAGTACCACCAGAATTTGATCTTAAAATGTATGGTTATGAGACTTGACTGTAGAATTTGCTTTCTGCTGATGCTGTGGGGGCTCCCTTCTAAACCAGATCAACTTTGAAAACGGCAAACGCTTCCTCACCCCAGGAGATGGAAGAATAAGTTGCATTCACTTGCTAGAGACTAATTAATTACTTAGAATTGCCTAGTGGCAATAACGTGTTGAATTCAAAAACAGGAAACTTCTGGTGCATGTACTTACGTCAGCACTTGGCTTATTCCTTGAGGCCGATGTTTCGGCTTTGTTTGGTGAACTGGTGGTTGCATTGATCCTTACTTGCTATTTAGGCGGCCTCTGATCCTTCTGAGGACCAGAACCATCTGGATGGCTCATTTGACTTTGGTCAGAAAGGTTCTTAATCTTTCAGTGCATCAGTTCAAGCACAGAATCAGAAGATGAGAGGGGGAAATGAAAGATGGCCCACTTTGGGAGGCCAAGGTGGGTGAATTTCTTGAGCCCAGGAGTTGTGCATAACCAGCCTGGGCAACATGGAGAAACTCCATCTCTATGAAAAACTGCAAAAAATTAGCCAGGCTTTGAAGCACACACCTGTAGTCCCAGCAATCCAGGAGGCTGAGGTTGGAAGATTACCTGAGCCTGGAAGGTCAACGCTTCAGTGAGCAGTAATTGTGCCACTGCACTCCATCCTGGGTGACAGAGTGAGATCCTGTCTAAAAAAAGAAAGAAGAAAGACTAACAAAACAAAAAAGAATTCAAATAGGCCTCTCCCAGGATTAACCATTTGGCTACAAAGAGTAAGGAGATTTCTACATCTTGGCAGTACTTGGCCAGGGTAGGAAATGATCACATCATGTTCTGATACAGTTTGGAAACTACTTCTAAAGAAATTTCTTAATGTAACACGTTCACAAGTAAAGGTAATGCGATACTAGTGCTGTCATTACATGGATGAGAGAAGGGGACCAATTAATGCTTTACAGCCTCTTCTCACTAGCGTCTAAGAATGGGAAACCAATGCAGCATTGCAGACCCACATGGAATCAGTCATTCACCATGTCCCTATTGACTTCACAAATTATCCATATGCATTGTGGTTATATTAGAAAGCATGCATAAGGAAAGATGATTCACTGATCTCATAACTCATATAATTTGAAGTATATTACAGGGTCAAGTGTTCTTGTTCCAGTTGCATTTGCTGCATAACAACCACCCCAATCTCAGTGGCATACAATTGTATTAAAAATAGCAATGGCCGGGTGTGGTGGCTCACGCCTGTAATCCCAGCACTTTGGGAGGCTGAGGCAGGTGGATCACGAGGTCAAGAGATCGAGACCATCCTGGTCAACATGGTGAAACCCCGTCTCTGCTAATAATACAAAAACTTAGCTGGGCATGGTGGCGCGTGCCTGTAATCCCAGCTACTTGGGAGGCTGAGGCAGGAGAATTGCCTGATCCCAGGAGGCGGAGGTTGCGGTGAGCCGAGATCACACCATTGCACTCCAGCCTGGGTAACAAGAGTGAAACTCTGTCTCAAAAAAAAAAAAGTAATAAAAAAATAAAATAAAAATAGCAACATTGGGGCTAGGTGCGGTGGCTCAGGCCTGTAATCCTAGCTGTGGCAGGAGGATTGTGTGAGCTGAGGAATTTGAGAGCAGCCTGGGCAACATTGCAAAACCCCTTCTCTACTAAAGAAACAAAAAATTAGCTGGGTCTGGTGATGTGCACCTGTAGTCCTAGCTACTTGGGAGGCTGAGGCACAAGAATCGTTTGAATCCAGGAGAGGGAGGTTGCAGTGAGCCAAGATCATGTCACTGCACTCCAGTCTGGGTGACAGAGCAAGACTCCGCCTAAAAAAAAGAAAAAGAAAAGGAAAAGAAATGAAAAAACCAACAACAGTTGGATTCACAGATTTTATGAGTCAGGAATTTAGTCTGGACACAGGATGGATGCTTATATGTCTGCTATGCCACATCCAGGGCATTTGCTTGGAAGACTCAAAGATTAGGGGTGACAATGGCTGGGGGCAGGAATCATCTGCTTGCATCTTCACTTGAACTTCTGGTAGTTGGTGCTGATTATTGGCTGGGACTTCAGATGGACTATTGGCCAAATTGCCTATGCACAGCCTCTGTGCGTGGGTTTTCCTGCCCTTCCTCACAACATGTATAGCAGCTGGGTTTTAGGAACAAATGTCCTAAGTATACAAGGCAGAAGTGCAAGGTGTTCTTATCATCTAGCCTTGGAAGGCACACTGGTATTACTTCCATTATACTCAATTGGTCAAGATAGTCACAAAATGCCACCAGCTGGACACTATTGTTTTTCTTTGGGAGCTCAGAATAAACAGACAAAAAAGCCTCTGCCTGTTTATTCTTTCGAGGTAGTTTTGTGTTATATAAAGAAAAATTTAGGGATATTGTCCTATTTCCCAGGGATCGAAGGAAACTGTGAATAAGAGACATTGATATTCTCTATAGTAGTGCCAAGGAAAGAGGTATCCTTGTCTAACTAAATAAGCAAGGCAGGATTACTCTTTCCAGACTGCAGTCTGACAAACAGCAGATAGGACATCAGGCAGAAGTACCTTCGTTGATGTCACCTACAAAGCGACATGTTTGAGAACTCTGTGTGTTCCAACTTGGGAGCTCAGCAGTCGGTCTCCCAGATGTGGAAGTGTTTGAAGATAACGTGTGAAGGAAGCCAAGAAAATACAAAGGACAGCTCTTAGGATATACTTTACTGAAGATATATCACCCAGACAAGATGCCCAGAAAGTTCAGGATTTAAAAAGATCTGGAGTCTTCTAACTCTCTTCCTATGGAAGTTTACTGTGAACAGCAGTATGAAAGCAGCCTCAATTCTCTAACCCTGCAGAAGGTTAAAGAACACCTCTTATGCCCTGGAGCTTAATAGAGATGAAATCTTAAGATATAAGTACAAGTGCTTGGGATGACCAGGAAAATGGTTATAATTATGTTATACCCAGGTTTAGGTAAGCCAATTTCCATAATAAAATAAATCTTCATACATATGTGTAAATTTTCATATATATTATAAATCTTCATATATATATAAGATAAAATAAATCTGTGTGTGTGTGTGTGTGCATGTGTGTGTGTGTATAATGCTTCTCTGCAGAACCTAATACATTCTGAAAGTGAAATTCAAGTTGAATATTAATGGAGTTAAGGAATAAATAGCTATTAGAGGGAATATTGCCACTGTTTCAGACACTCTGGAGGAACTTAGGGAAGGCAAACTTAACAACATAAATGAAAATGGATGTGTTTTAAAGACGTCCTGGGAAACTTACACTGGCAAGAAAATTCACATTAAAGGATCTCTCAGAGGTATTTAATGACGTTGAAAGCACAAAGAACAGATAGTTGGAAGCTGATTCAGACTTAGAAAGGAGTATGACAGTTTACCAAGGCATAGTAAAAATGCTCACTCCATACAGTAAGTCATACAATGAGAAGAGGAGGGCCAACCTCATTCAAACTGTGCTCCATAAGATTTTTACAAAGAAAATATTGTTTCATGTTTCTGATGTTTTAAATTATAGTATACTAAACAATTATTACGTTTACTATTTAAAGAAGTTTCCTGTACATTTATAACCTACAACAAAAGAATTTTTAATGTGTTAACAAAATATTTGTAAAGGTCCCAGAACAATTTTAACTTTCCCCTTTGATGAACAAGGTCACATTCCAGTTTCTTTTGCACAGTCATCTCTGTGGTTCCGCATTAGCGTGCAAAGCCAGGACTGTCTGTTCTAGGGAGTGGAAGTGGGAAGGGAAATGAAATGGTATATATGGAGTGAAGCAAAACTGCAGTGACCGTGACTGTGAGAACAAGTTCGGAGATGGTGGCAGTGTGCCCAGCAGAGAAAAGAAATAAATGCACTGTTATTAGGAGGAGAAAACTGGGAAGAGACCTCTGTGTGAAGAAACTCCAGGAGAAATAGAGTTTAGAAAAAGAGAGTTGTGAGCTTTGGGAACAGTATAATTATTTAAGAAAAAATCAGATTTGTGAAATATGGGGTATGGTGGTGCACCAACATGTGACAATTTGTGATGTGGTCGGGGGACAAGAACACAGACCACGTGGGTATAGCTAAAAGGAATACTTGTCATTCTCATGCCATCTCGTGTGCCAGTTACCATGGATTTAGTGGGGCAAATTGATTTTTTGAAACCCACCTTTAAAAAGGTTTAGAAGCTCTGCATCTTTGAAATTGTGCTGGCTTAGGCATGACTTTGTAAAGATAGGGTTGTCCTCATTGAGGATTTGCCTCTTTGATGACAAATGTCTTCTTAAGGAGATGTTAGTTCAGCGATGTTATTTCAGCATTCCGGCCAACAAAGGCAGTTACAAGAGGAATGCATGTCAGGTGTCCCAGAGTTCAGTAAAAAAGGACTTGCTCTAGGGGAGGAATTATTAAAGAGGGGCTCCAGCTGAGCTAGAAGATGGTGCCCAGCAGGAGGGAACTGGAACAGATAGATTCCTGCTCTTTGAGAGCTTCAACGATGAGGTCTATTGTTCTGTGGTTTGAGGAACACTCATCATTCCCCATAGCTGGTTGACATGATTTACTAAGTTGAATCAAGTACAAAAGGAAAAAGTTCTTTATGATAGGCCAGATTCCATGAGTGGGAATTCCTTGGAGTCAAACAGGGAGAAAATACGCCCCAGTGTTAAAGACTTTCCAGAGACTTCTTCCATTCCACTTTCCACCCCTCCCTAAATCACTCGCCAAAGAAATGCTTTGCTGGACACTAAAGTGGCCACAGCTGTGCTCATAAGAAAACATCAGGCTATAAAGTTAATCATTGTTAACATATTTGGAGTGTGCATGCAGGGTTAAAGACAGGTGCTGTTAAAATGATAGACATCATTGAAATACTTGGAAGTACTGCCAGCTTCTGTGACCAAAGGCTTTCCAAACAGCTGTGATTATTTGAAGGTCATTGAACTAAAAGTTTCTCTGTATCAGCTTTAGGCAAAAAGGTCACTAACGCTTTAGGGGACTGTAATATCTGGAAGGGGCTGGCTTGACTCTCCACTTCTATCTAATCACGCTGAGATCCTCTTCAACTGCCAGCCTCCTGCAAGGCCAGAGTTGAGCCAGTGGCTGACTCTCCAACCAGCCACATAGGACCCAGAGCTTTACCCTATCTGGATTGGCAATGTCTTCCATGACTTGTGTAACCTCATCCTCAGATGAGGATCACCACCTGATCCCCTCAAAAGTCTTTTATGCTAGGTATGTAAAAAGAGAAGTAATTACAGTGTTTTATTCCATCAGTGTTTGAAAAAAGTCTGCAACTTCTATGCAGGCATCCCAAAGCATCTAGGATTGCAGGGATGGATAGAAGTTCCTTCGATCCCAACAGAATTCCTGTTTTGCTCATTAAAAAAGGAGAGAGGACAGGCTAACAGATGCTACGGGTGCTTAGACCCACATGTTGCCCACAAAATTGGGATTATCCTCTAATTCTAAAGGGATAGCTTTGGTGACCATTTGGCCATTGGTGCCATCTTTCAGGAACCAGATAATAAACCACAATGTTTAAACTTGTACTATATCCAGGAGCTAAGTAGATATAGAAAATATTTTCTTATATAAATTCCACATGTGTACAATGTAGGTATTATTTTCACTGCACAAATATGATAAATGAGGCAATAATTTTCTCGAAGACACTCAGTTAAGCTGCCTGACTGCAAAGAGTTTTGGGCAATAAGATTTAGATTCCTTATCTTTAGTTTATCATCTTCCAAAGATGATGCTTTAATCATCGTCAGCTGGATATTGATCATGATGTTCTTTGAGCCCTTCCCCATGGGATTTGAAAAATCTGCTTCTAAGCATATCTGGAACTTTTTAAATTTTTATCTTTAAAGATAGGGGTATCACTATGGTGCCCAGGCTGGAGTGCCATGGCTATTTACAAGAGTGATTGTAGTGTACTATAGCCTCAAATTCCTGGCCTCAAGAGATCCTCCTGCCTCAGCCTCCTGAGTGCAGTATCCAGGCATGTGCTATCACGCCCAGTCACATCCTGAGCTTTTCACTTACAATAACAAAAGCTCTTACCTTGCCACTTCAGGCCATCTCCTAAGAAGTCATAGATATTACTTCAGGGAAAGAAGTGCCTGGCTGCAAATATTTTCCTTAAACTGACTTGAAGATAGTTCTGTTAGTGTCTCCCAAGCATAGTTTTTAATTCAGACATGGTGCTTATGCAATACTCTGTATCTATCATGTCCTTGTTTTCAATAGTAATAACATATGAACTTGGAATAAATATTCTGTCCTTTTAAGAATTTACATTGGTGTTTGAATACAAAGACTGCAAAATGTATTCAAAAGATTTATTATGTAAGAGATTCATTATGAAAGAGTTTAAAGAGGAAAGAAATTCATCAAAGGCTTTGTATATTTCAAGAAGAAAGTATGAAATCATCCAAATACATATTGCTAGGTTAAATATTATTTCCATCACCAGATAAAAATCTGTCCTCCTTTGTGCTAGTGTAAAACTCAGGTCTTGGTTTCTTTAGCTCCCCTTGGCTCTGAAATCTTCAAGTCGCCATCCTTTGGGTTCCAAACACACACCCTACCTCACACCCCACACAGAATTACTCTGCGTCCACACAGCTGAGCTCCACGTGGTGTTTTGACAGTCATAGGATCTAATTCCCACATCTTCTTCTGAGAGCTGAGATTTATGATCCCAATAAAGATTTCAACAGAAAGATGAGGGGAAACAGCTCAGAAGAACTTAGTTTAGAATGTTCCCTGAAACTCCCTGCTCATCACCCCATCAATCACAGATTAAAATAAAGGCACATATGAGCTAATATTACAGAGTCTAACAGGGTGAATATGTTTTGGAATTAGCAACAATCCTTTAATAACAACGTATTATCTCTGAAATTCCCTTTCAGAACAGTGACCTTGATTTGAAATTAAAAAAAAATATCAGGCAAATCTGTTAAGACTTAATAAATAGGAAGTGGCCAAGACACTCTGAAAACAGATATCAAGGACCTCAACTTCTCATGTTTACTTTTAATCATTTTAACAAGCAAGCAAACTTTACAAGATTAGTGAGGTTCTGGTGTAAGAGATGTTTTCACAGGCCCTGATTAAGCCTCACCAGGCTTCCTACTAAAACATGGCAGGGATGAGAGTGCACCTCACCACTGCAGAGCCCAGAATGGGCTCATTTCAAAACTTGGGAAGTTCACCACTTGGCCTACCAGACTCTCAAAGTCAACTAAGAAACACAATTGGTGGCTCAGACCTAGAAATGGAGTAAATCTGATGGCCTGAATAAAGGTCAAAAATGTTCTGTACATCTCTGCAGAAAACTGGACTCCTCTTTATATGTTGCAAGCATTGCTTTTACAGGCAGGCAGAATAAGGTTTCCTGTGTCTTTCTGATTCCCCACTCACCTCTCCAAAATCCTAGTCTCTCTCTCATGCATAATATGCCCTATGTTTTTTTACCTCTCTATAACGGTTTCAAAAAGATAATCATGGAAGTAACATGTGCCTATTTGGGAACATCTGGAAAATTAGAAAATTACAAAAAAGAAATAATCACCAGAGGCAGCCGATGTTCATATTTCAGCCGCTTCGCTGTTAAGCTGTTCAGCAGCCCTTGCACTGCCGGTCGGTCCTGTTCTCCTTGTCATCTCCTAGATGACTGTTTCACATTTGTCTCTTCTTCAAATCTCAACATTTCCTCTCTGCTTCTCACTTATATAGAAGGAATCAGAATGGATCATTCCACAAAACACAGCGGGCACAGGCATCTGTCTGCATGCACTTGGCTTTCGCTTCTCCTAGGGCCAACCCACTACTTTGCATTGAAACCTGTTTCCCACTCCTCCTCAAAGACTTTGCTCCTGGAATCATTTCCATGCCTGCCTCATCTTTTCTTTTTCTTTCTTAATGCGTCATTGCCAAGCAAAATGATGTACCATAACATCTTGAATTGCAACTTTTAAAAAGTCCCATTTTTCTGATTCCTCTACATCTCCAGAGAGACAGGCACGTTTCCTGGATGACCAGGTGCACCAATGTGACAAGGCTGGTCCTGCCGCAAGTCCCCCTTCTTGCTCTCCCCTGACCATGGCCTTGTGACATTTAAGCACACCCATGATATTCCCTCCTGACGTTGCTGGCAGATCCCACCCTGATGTTCAATCAGGGCACTTGTCTACAGGTCCCCACTTGCTCTTGTCTCACCTGCTTGGTTGAGCCTGCTCCCTTGGTGCTCCCCCCCAGGTGACCCCCTACAAGATATGTTGTGCCTCCCTCTTTAGAACTTGTCAGTACAGTAAATCCTTTAATTTATATGCCTCCCCAGTGTAATCCCCACAGCCATATTGGAATGTTCTTTAGATTCCACAGAGGATGCTTACTACTTCATTTATAACACATATCTCCATCTTAAAAAACCCTCTCTTGACCCTGTATCTTTCTTGGCTTCTACCAATTTTAAGCTTCCCATTTCCAAGAAAAGTGCTTTCAAGAGTTGTTCACATTCAACATTTGTTCTTTTCTTCCCTCTTCAACCTACCCCACCATGGGCAACAAGCATACCCAAGTTGCTAAATTCAGGGGTCTATGTTCAGTCCTGAGGTAGTATGACCTTGCAGCATCTTTTTGAGACTGTAGATCATGCTGTCCATCATCACACTGTTTGTTTCCTTGGCTTTTATGACACCTCCTTATACTTTCTTGGTTTCCAGGCTACTTCACTGGCTCTTTGCTTTCATGAGATTGGATCCTTGTGTTTCCAACCAGAACCTGCTACATAATTTGCAGGGTGCAGTGCAGAATGAAAATGCAGGGCCTTTGTTAAAAAATTATTAACAGCTTCAAGACAGTGAGAGCAGAACATTCAATCAAGCATGAATCCCTCCTAAGCAAGAGGTCTTGTGTGACTGCAAAGATCATGTGGCCACGCAGCAGGCCCCTGTTCCCATCCTCAGAATGCAATGGAGCACTTGCTCAGTGCTCATGTACCAATGATCTCACCCACGCCTGTTGGCTTTGGATGCCACATCCAGCAACAAGCCTCACATTTGATCTTCAACACTAATCTCTCCATTTAACTCCAAATTCAAATTTCAACAGTCTATTCTCTATGTGCACTTGAATATATAGAATGCACTCAAACTTAATATGTCTAAAATGGAACTTTCATTTCGCACCCAAATCCTTCCCACAGTTCTCCCCATTTCAGTAAATACCAGCTCCCCTTTTCCAGTTATTCGGGCCAAAATCATTATAGCCATCCTGAACTTCACACTATTCTCTCACATCCGTGCTTTATCCAACAAATCCTGCAAGCTCTACCTTCAAAATGTTTCCCAAATCTCACCAGTCAAGATCTTTAGCCGCTTGCAACCCTGGTACAAGTTTCTGTCCAGAGTCACATGCTATCATGTGATTTAAATGTTTAAGGAAAAAAGATCAGAGTGATTAGTGATGACCAGAACTACGGCAAAAAGCATTTGACAGGTAGGCAATAAAGAAGGTCAGAAATTCAGAGTAATGGCATAAAGAAATGAACCGATTTAGAAGGCATACCCATCACAGGGAGGGAAATTTCAAAGGAAGAAGGTGAACTACCACCCTGTTACCTAGGAAGTAAATAGGGCCAAAGGGTGGGAAGGGAATAGACTTAATGCTTTTCAGAGAACAAAAAAGTCTGTTGGGCAAATAAATGTAATGCACAGCAGTTTGAGAAATACTAATGGTTTTTTCTCAATTTTTTTTATTGCTTTTGTCAATTGCAAATTGCTCATTCCTGAAGAAGAACTAAAATGAGCCATGGAGTAAATTACTTCCAAAACAAGCTAGTGGAAAATGTGTAAACCATTAAGTGAGTAATATTAAATCCTTACACGTTTTATAGAAACTTAAACTCTAGGCACACATAATGTTTTATACCTTCAAAGACTATACTTTTTTAAAACTTATTATGTAAAATTACATGTATTATAGTCCAGGTACGGTGGCTCATGCTTTTAATCCCAGCACTTTAGGAGGTCAAGGTTGGGAAATGGCTTAAGGCTAGGAGTTTGAGATCAGTCTAGGTAATATAGCAAGACCCCATTTCTGCAAAAAAATAAATAAATTAGCCAGGAATGGTAGCACACATCTGTAGTCCTAGATACTTGTGAGGCTGAGGTGGGAAGATCGCTTGAGCCCAGGACTTCAAGGCTACAGTGAGCTATGATGGTACCCTTGCACTCCAGTCTAAGTGACAGAGCAAGATCCTGTCTCTTAAAAATGTATTATTGAATGTTGAGAACATAACTATAAACATAAGAAGAAAATATAAATCAAAACAAAACAGCCACTGTAAACGTTTTGGTTTATAATAATTCAGATTTTTTTCTACCAAGTAAACATAAAATGATGAAAAATTGTACTTATTACTGCTTAATAGCATGCTTTGATGAAATAATTTTTCATGAATATTTATCAATGTAATAATGTTATTGTCTCTTTTGAGCTATTAGCATAATAACAAACAACACATTATTAAAAATTAAACCATATTTACAGTTTAAAAGTTAAAGGAAAAAGCACAAAATTTAAGTCAGTCATGGCATATTAGTATTTTAATTTGAGGCTGGATTGATTTGCTATTATTTTACTTACAATTGCTTGTAGATTTCTTATTGTGGGATATTTGTTAGATTTTGGTTTCAAGACTATGCTAATTTATAAAATAAATTAGAAAATTCTATGTAAATTACAATTTTTTTATGCTTTAAAACAATGTTTTTCAAATTGTCTGTGGTGAAATATTTTTTTCAATTTCCTATCCATCATACACTGCTATTTTGGTTAAAACAAAACAAAAATAAATTATTAGAAAAATAAGAAGCCAAAAACAATTAAAGTAAAAGCTTAATTTCTTTATGATTAGATTCGATGGGCAGGAAATTACTCTACCAAATTGCTCTAAAAGTTTCTGAATGCTGACTATTATTGCCATATTATTCTTGAGCATGTAACAAATAGTTGATGACCACCAGCAGTCCATGGACTACATTTTGAATAGCCCTACTTGAAAGAAGAGGCTTATTATTTTTAATAATGCACATTTACCAGTAAAATTGCTGTCAAAATATTACCATAGTATATGCATTTTCATTTATTTACAAATCATATCTCTAATTAAAATTATTTTAATAATATTCTGGATGCTTAGATTTTAAGTCCCCAGCATCCTGAAGACTTCAGCCTTTTACTAATTAATTCACAGGTACAATATACAATCAAAATAAGGTTTGCTCTTGCTGTTACTGTGAATAGATCTCTATTTTCCAGTAACATTTTTGATCATTTAAAATTATTGAGCCAATGTTTTAAATATCTGATTAGATCATCATTGTGTCTGACTCATATGATTGATGAAATCTTTTCTTTGAACAATGAATAGGAAAAACATCATTTAGCAGTGCTGTCTCTTCAATCTGCGGCTTCTCTTCAGGAATATAATCATGCCACTCCTCCATTTTGGGAGGATTCCTTCAATAACAACTATATGGTAAAACCCACATAGTTGCAAATTACAGTGCAGCGTATAAAGAGCAAAAACACTGTTGAAGGGACGAGGCAGCACCCATACTTTCTTTCAAGAATATCTGTGGGTCCATGCATGTGTATTGGCCATCTGATGTAAGAACTCAAGAGAGGGAACCAGGTCAATCAGTTAAACAAATGCTATTAAAGGGAAATTGAAATTTCTTTCTTTTATTAAGAAAAATAAAGTTCTATTTTTTTCTTCCTTTTTTTTGGATGCATTTTCACTCTGTTGCCCAGGCTGGAGTGCAATCATGCAATCTCGGCTCACTGCAACCTCCACCACTTGGGTTCAAGCAATTCTCCTGTCTCAGCCTCCCAAGAAGCTGGGATCACAGGCACCTGCCACCACACCCAGATAATTTTTGTATTTTTTTAAGTAGAGCCAGGGTTTCACCATGTTGTCCAGGCTGGTCTTGAACTCCTGACCTCGGGTGATCTGCCTGCTTTGGCCTCCTGAAGTGCTGGGATTACAAGTGTGAGCCACCTCGCCTGGCCCTAAAGTTCTATTTTTTTAATCCATCCTAATGGATTTTTAATGCAAACTTCATAGTTAAAAAGACCAGGTGTCTCAAAGGACAGCATAGGTCTCCAAGCATCTGTTTGTTTAAAATGCAGATTCCCAGATCCCATTCCATAGTTACTGTATCAAAGTCCCAAAGAGAAAAAGGGGAGAGGAAAGGAGAAAGTCTGTGTGTTTAATAAACTCCCCAAGTGATTCCTGTGCATATGTGTGTGTGTATATATATATATACATATATATATATACATATATATATATGTATATATATATATATAATTTTTTTTGAGACAGTCTCGCTCTGTTGCCCAGGCTGGAGTACAGTAGCATATCAGCTCACTGCAACCTTCGTTTCCTAGGTTCAAGTGATTCTCATGCCTCAGCCTCTCAGGTAGCTGAGACTACAGGTATGTGCTATTACACTTGGCAAATTTTTGTATTTTTAGTAGAAATGGGTTTTGTCATGTTGGCCAGGCTGGTCTTGAACTCCTGACTTCAAGTGATCACCTGCCTTGGCCTCCCAAAATTCTGGGATTATAGGCGTGAGCCACAGTGCCTAGTCAATATTTTGCAAACCAATGCTTCAGAGCAATTAAAAAAAATCATAAGCATTATATATGATTCTCAAAAGCATCTTGCATAAAACTGGGCACCTTTATTGTGAAGTAGTTTCATACTATGTCATCTTTTCCAGCTTTTTTTCCTATTATTTGAATTAGCCTATTCTTTTTTCTGTTTTTTCTTGAGTCGGTTTTAGCAATTTTTTATTTTCCTAGGCTATTACAATTTTAGTTGGTTTTTAAAGCTATATAAAATAATTTAATATGCTTTTCTTTTCCATACCTGTCTGATTATATATGTCCCCACATAGAGATACAAGCAGCTAGAGACATCTTTAGTTTAAGGAAAATGAGAAAACAGATGTCTAAAAGTTATTTAGCTTTAACACAAAGAGAATGTAAACTGTTAGAGATATCGTTAAGGGAAATTCAAGAAGAGAGGTTTAACATTTATTTCGCTCCAACACAAAGAAAAACAGAGTCAATTTTTTGAAGTCCACATAAAAGATGATAGTTTTGAAAGCTGTTAGTTGATAAAAACCAAGATTCTTGAAAGAATAATTTTTGAAAATCAAAGGGCAAAGATTTGAAAGATAAAGGTATAAAGTTCGCCTACAAATAAAAAATTAAGAGTGTGGTTTTCCAGGGAGTCGATAGGATGATGGAGAACCTGACAAGAATGGAGGTCAGAGTGACCTTCTGCATGGCTCAGAGGGATCACACAGAGAAGAGCAGAGATCATACTTGGAAAGAACTCAGTCTCTGCCCTAAAGAAGATCATGATGGCCAGCTAAAGGGCAGTTGATAAGAGCCAAGCCATGCCAAAGGCTGTCCGTCATGCTCAGGGTCGTGCTGCATGCCGTCCTGCCAGACACATTGTTAGCATTCCTTTCCATTGTCTGCAGTGAGGGTCTTCCTCTGATCGCTGCTTACACCCCACCCCATGAGTAATGTCACCCATGTACACATCCTGATGTTTCAGTCAGCCTGTTTAACCTCTACTATAGATATTTTTCAATAACTCAGCACTTTTTAAGGCCAGTAAAAGAAAGGGTAGAACTGTGGACACCCGAAGGGACTGGGTAGTGCAGAAGGAACCAGCAGCTCAACTTGGGTGGTTTCAGAAAAAAAAAAACAAAAACAAAAAATAGTTCAAAATTTTACTTTGAGCCAGGACAGTGGAAAGAGCCACCACTGTACCATTAGTATCAGTAATTTTAGCAGAATCTATTTCCCTCAGGCTTCAACTTTTCTTAGTGGAAAATTGCAACCACTCGTTAACTGATCTCCCTGAAACTCTTCTATCCACCCTCCAGTCTTTTCTGTACATTGCTGGCAACAATTATCTTCCAAAAAATCAAATGTGGTCATGTTGCTACTCTAGACGTTTTTATTACCCTCTTGTTACATACAAGAGGAAGGCCAAACTCAGCAGCATGAACTGCATTGCCCTTCAAAACCCAGTCCCAGTCAACATTTTAGCCTTATCCTATGCTGCTGCCTGTGTTTAAACTTATATTTTAGCCATTCCAAACAGGGCAGAGCTTTTTCATACAAGTGAATGAAAAAGCTTTCCTGGTTCTTCCTCCTAGATTATCATGAACTTGGTTCTCTGCCCAGCAAACTCCTCCCCATCTCGACCTCCTCTCAGGACCCTACAAAAAATTATTTGCTTCCTCTCGCATTTACCGAGGTGCTTCATTCAGACTCATCTAAAGGTATCTGTCAGATTCTTTATCATGATTTGCTATGTCTCTCTCTCACCACTGGACTGACAGCTCCTTGAGAGCAGTGACTTCCTTCCACTTGCTCCTAGGAACCACCCTATAGATGTTTGTTGAATGACTTAGTCCACAATGAGTGACACAGCTGGCTAACATAAAACTAAAATGACCTTTGTTCACACAACGAACTATATTATTTTGTTGTTATTGTTCTGATCCAGCTGTTTTTATGAACCTAAATGTTTATTTTGTTAATCATGCATCATTTCTTTAGATTTGGCCAATCATTCCAAGCTGACAAGGTAGTTTTCTTTATCATCTTTTCAAAGTTTCGAGTCTGTTATCCAAGGAATAGTGCTGTCTCTTTCAGCTGCATCTTCAGCAATGTTTATTCTTGCACCATCAATGTCCTCATCCAAGTTATAAATTACAGTTCTGGACAGAGCGTTTTACTTGACATTTATCTTATCTTCTCTAGGATTGTACTTTTTTCTTCTTTGCTTTTCAACTGTATTGTGAACTCCTTAAGACAGGCATCATGGAGCTCTCATGTTTATATATTTTTAACTTTCTTGATTTTATTAAATACTACAGAATATCTTAATGTCCCTCAGTGGTGATGGTAGAAAGCTGATTCTGAAATCAGATGACCTAGGATCAGATCGCATTTCCCCACCTGGGGATCAACTTAGACAAGTTCTTCAAACCCTTCAAGCTATTGATATGATATTTTCTCATGCACAAAATGTGGAAAATAGTAGTACCTACATCATAGAATTGTCTTGGGAGAATAAAACAGATAATGCATGTAGACTATTTAATGCTATACTTAATACAGAGTAAATGTTTCATGTAACAACAGAGATTATTAGAGGTGTTGAATAAAACAAATAATGGAAATATCAATGTCATCAAAAGTGCTAAAGAGTGTCTACTTTGCTGGGCTTCCATTACAAAATACCACAGTCTGGGTGGCTTCAGCAACAGAAATCTATTTTCTCACAATTCTGGAGGCCACATGTCCGATCAAGGTGTCGGCAAGGTTGGTTTTGTTTTGAGTCCTTTATTCTTGGTTAGTGGATGGGCATCTTCTCCTTGTATCTCCATGTGGTCTTTCCTCTGTTCCTGTCTGTGTCCTTGTCTCCTCTACTTATAAGGGCACCAGTTTCATTCAGTTAGAGCTCACCCCAATGAACTCCACTAACCTTATTTATCTCTTTAAAGACACAGTCTTGAAATACAGTCACATTCTTAGGCACTGAGGTTTAACATACCAAACATGATTTTTTTGGGATGGAACACAATTCAGGCTATGACAATCTGTAATAGATATCACACCCGTTATAAGGAATGTCTAGGTTGCCATGACCAAGTATATAATCCATAACAACAACTCCCTGGCCCTTCTTTTATTTGTTTGTTTTTGGAGATGGGTTTCGCTCTATCACCCAGGCTGGAGTGCAGTGGCAAGATCTTGGCTCACTGCAGCCATGATCTCCTGGGCTCAAGCAGTCCTCCTGCCTCAGCCTCCAGAGTATCTGGGACTACAGGTGTGTGCCACCACATCAAGCTAATTTTTCTTGTGTGTGTATTTTTTGTAGAGACAGAGTTTACTCATGTTACCTAGGCTGGTCTCAAACTCCCGATCTCAAACAATGCACTAGCTCTGGCCTCCCAAAGTACTGGGACTACAGGCATGGGTCACCGTGCCTGGCCACTTGCCCTTCTTTTAAGAAGATTATGTGTCCCCAGCTTCTGTAATTTGGCTGGCAGTGCTTCCAGTGGAAGGGATAAATACTCATGCCCTATTGCCATCAGGCCCAGCCATGTGGCTTGATTTGGTCCTTGCAAAGTGAGTGTGTGTGCACACTCCACTACCGAGCAAAAGTTTTAAGAGCCATTGATTGTTTTCTTTAGCTGTCTTACTCTTTCCCTCTGCCACAAGGACTATATATCTCAAATAAGGGCTGCTTCTTCAGCCCAGTCCCCAGAATAAGCCCTTCTCAACTTTCAATGAGACCGATTGGGCAGAGCTGCCTGGATGAGAAGCTGCTGCTAATGTACACAGCCACATGACAAATACATGGTTTTGCTGGGATTTGGAGGGATTATTACTGCACCAAAACTGCTTAATATGATAACCAACAATATATTATCCACAGGTGCACATATAGCTTATTCCTTTTCCTTATTAATAGAGGCATAGAAACCTGATACGCCATAGATAAGGTAATTCTAATAAACCCACACTGCAAAAAGAGGAGCAGAGTATGAAAAATTTCATGCGGGATCAAAGACTTACTTATTGGACATTGGACAGTCTTAGTACTTTTCTCATTTATATTATATGTAAGAACATGCCAGCTTCCCTCATGCATAAATTTTCTCTCGAATATAAAGGTATGACAGGTTTTGCAGCTAGAATGGCAGCTTTTGCAGCCCTGCTTTCCCTGTTCTGTAGAGAAGTCTTCTTCTGCTCTTGTAGAATCACAATGGATACAGAAAATAGGCACTGTCTGCCCTCACTTGGCAAACACAAAGACTCTCTAACGCAGCAGCGCTTCACTCACACCAGGATCAAATTTACTAAAACCCACGCTAAGTTCACAACTCAGTTAAGAACCATCCTTCAACTTTCTCCTATTTCCCGTTTCTGAGTGAGGGTGACAACTGAGCCGAACTGTAAGGCATGAGCAGGATTTGGGCTGGTCAGACAGAAGGACATTTAAGGCAGAGGGTGCAGTTTAAACAAAGGCAGGAAGTGTGTTGGATATAAGCAGTTGAGGGTGGTTGGTGCAGAGGGTGGAGGTGTGGCTACAGACAGGGTGGAAAACGTAGCTGGAGGGCCATCCTTGGAGGCCAGTGTCCTTGATTCTACACCAGAGCACAACTCAAGAAACAATGGGTAAACACTCTTGAGTTTTGTGAATCGTAAATGTATATGTTTCTCCCTGATTTAAAAATGACTTCTCCATAATAAATACATCATCCTCACAGCAATTAAGAACACAGGCATTTTCAACAGACAGCTCAATTCCATACTGTAACTTCACCAGGGGTGTGTCCTATTGAACCTGGGTACATTGATTAATCTACCTGAGGCTCAGTTGTCACTTCTGAATAATGGTGTTAATAGTGATCATCATCCTTGTTAATGAGGATCATTGGCTATAAAGGTGCTTGTAAATTCTTGGCAAAATAACAGAGTCAAAAGTAGAAGCTCCAGAAGCGGTGCTTTCTGAAACTGTTGTCACCATTGTTCAGAAATGAAAGGTTATTCATATGCCCCTATGAGGTTTGACCACCTACACCCCTTTGTCAGGCTCTGACATTCTGAATACTGCTTCTTATCTGTTCTAAAAGGTGCTTAAGACAAAGCTGGTAAGAGACATGACCATTCCTTGATTGATGTGGACTAAATGTAAGACCACAGTTATACCTCTCAGTGCCTTTCTCAGCTCAAACAGAGCTAAGCTCACACAGTTCAAAGCCAGCTGAAGGCCTGACTTTACATGGTGACCGCAGATACGACCATGGAGCAGGGAAGAAAGAATGTTCCTGGTGACTCCTCTTCTGGACACTTCCTGTGAAATCCGTCCTCCTGGCCACTACCAAGGCTTGGGGGTAACTTGGATTGAAAACTGTGGTGATACATTAGTAGGCAACTTTCCTCCCTGAAAATATTATTTTTCTTTCCTTTATTGAATTACTGGCTTTATTATTTTGAGATTTATTTGAGAGAAGAAATTTCTGCCTTCCTTAAATTAAAACCTGTGGTTAGGCAGTGGTTCTCTTCTACGTATGCCATTTGGTAGGGTTTTGAAAAAAGGAAGGGATGAAGGAAAAGAAAAAGATGAGGATAAAACCACCAGTTGGCTTATTTCTTCTTAAATATTTTCTAGTTTTCTGGACAGTAAACTTTGGCATTTGTTTTGCACTATTTCTCCAAAATCTAACCAGAAAAACTACTTCTCTTATCAATTAAACAATCTTAATAAAATATGATGACCTAGTTTATGATATGGAATATCAACTGGAGTGTCCTAGCTACTTTATATTGATGACAGGTTGAGCATCCCCTTAAATAACAGATTTCTATTGGGTGGTACTGATTATTCTAGATAATGTTGTTTTAAATAAAAGAATTACAGCAATCACTTCTCTTTTTCTCCCCTGCCTATCTCCTCCATTTTCCTGTCTCGCTGTCTCTTCTTCTTTCCTTCTGTAATCTTTATTGAATTCTTTTGTTTATCTACCATTCATTAATTTAATCTACATTACTAGCACTTAAAGAAGCTTGGGGAACAGAACAGGGAATACTTGGAAAGAATCATGATGCAGAAAGATACAGCAGCCCCTCATCAATCATAAAGGTCAAATTTCTCAAAACACTCAAGGGAAAAAATTAAGCACTTAGGCATAAATCAGATGGGTGTTTTGAACTGACATGCAGGCCTTTTAAACTGCATATTTTTATTACTTACAATAACCCAAATAGAATGTCCTCTGCTTTTCCTGTTTTCAAACTTCAAGTTCATGACTACCTCTAACTGGGTTCATTGGGTTTCCAGAGGCACAGAGTGGCCTGAATGTTGGTGTGGAGAGTGAGAAAAATAATATTTTATTAACTGGCTAACTTGGTTTTTCTTATTAGGCAAATACATTTATATACATCTTTGCCTAATTCTTAGGGTATAGCATGACATTGTTGACAGGTGGGGAATTTTCCTGTTCATCACTCAAGCTCCAGAAGATGTGAGATGCTCAGCTCAGAGTCTGTTTGTCAGGTGCTCCTTCTCACATGGCCTGGAAAGAGGTTTGGGGTGACTTATAAATATGCTCCTGTCAGGGAGACAGGGAATACCCAGACTGGAGTATATTTCTTAGAGAGAGAGAAAAAAAAGACAAAATACCTGCAGAGCTGGGTAAAAGAGAGATCTGTGTTTACATCCATTTGGCTGTATGACGACTCTAGTAACAACAAATACTTTTATGTTTTTGTTCAGTTAAAAAAATACCAGTAGTCAGGTCTTATGGAAATAACTGACTTAATTAGCAGAATACCTTAACAAACCACTTGAGATTAGCAGCTGAGTCACTGAGAGCATCGGTTAGAAAAGAACAGGACATTAAAGAAAGAGCTCAACTCCTCTCAATTAGAAAAACACAGGAATATGGGAACCAGAGAGAGGAGAAAAGAAAGATTTCTTTTTTAAAGAGATGGCCAAGCCACGTGTTGACAATTTCCATGAGAATCTTTGGAAATTTTATGTCCAACCTTAGCGTGCTTTCTGTGCTGCCTGTAAGCTCCCTCTATCTGTGTAAAACTGTAGTAAAGAATTTGAGTGAATTGTTTCCTTGTAAAAATAATAGAAAGGTGTTGGATCTATATTCAGTCAGTGCCACAATATGAATAACAAAAAATAACAGCAAGCATGGGGCATGAAATGATTTATCAGAATCTGGAGGTCACAGCTGGAGCTTATTATGAGAACGTAAACTTCTCCAAGAATTCACAGTGCATGGGCAATGGAGGCAAAATTCTGGGTAGTAAGGAAAAAAATATCCAGAAGTAGAGATACATTTATTGGAATTACCCAACAAAGAAACTCACTGCTGGGGAGTGATTACTGTATATTGCTAATGGAGCTTTGCATAAAACCTTCTGGAGTCCCCAAGGATAGGATGACTCACTGAGTTGAACAGAAAGGAATTCACCCTATGTACCAGAATTTGGTTGAATGACTGCTTGCTTAATGTAGTCCATTAATGATGATGAGGCAGATAGTTCTTGCTAGACAAACTCTCCTTCAAATTCCTCAATATAATGTTCCTGCTAGGGGGATAAATATAACCTGCTTATGAGAGCCATTGCTGGAAGTGCCCAAAGGCTGTTCTCTAATTGGATTCTCCTCTCCATGTCCTCTCTGAAATCTCCCCTGGAGATTTCAGGGCTTCAGCATTGGAGCATCTGAGTGCCAGCCAGGTAGACATGTATGAGGATTTTGCTTTCAGTTAGGGTCGTAAAGCATTCAAGGACTTGAAGTAAGTCCACGAAGACCACCCTTTGGTGGCCCAGGAGGCAAATCCTTAATTAGTATTGAGTTAAAGCCAATAAAAAATAAGTTCCTACATCCAAGAGTATAAACTGAGCCAAATTAAGAAGAGAAACCTGGACTAGAAGGAAAAAAGAATTGTAATAAGATGGGAGACATTTAGGGGGTAGGAGAGAGGAGATTGTCTCAGTTGAACTGATGGGTCCCAGGCTTATCTGTATTTGCTGTCAGCCATTTGGTCTGGGTTTCTGGCTGTGTTGGTTCAACTTAAATGTACAGGTTCAGGACAGGTTATGCAGAGAAAAAGCACAGAGAACTCAATGGTAGCTGAGTCCTCATGAGAATGACAGAACCCAGCATGACACAAACATTCTGGTTCATTCCCCAAATCAATGACCAAGGCTTTGTAGTATAGTTGAAAGAATATCAAATTCAAAAGAAAGAAAGAAGGATTAACTCCAAACTTATTGAAAAATTTACTAGTTTTTTTTTTGTTTGTTTGTCTTTATTTCAGGAGACCTGCTTCATGGATCTGAGCCTACACAAATTAAAATGTAAAACAAAAAATACCTACCTTCCCAGGCTGTCTGTGAGGATTAAATAAACTACACCAGTGAAAGTAAATCATGCAGTGTTTAGCAAATACTCGTTTGCATCTTTTTCTCCCTGCCTCTTTCGTTCCCTTTCTCTTTCTTTCTCTATCCGTCCTCTTTATCTTCCACAGTAGATACCTAAGAAGTGTTCCTACCTGCGAATCAGACGCACCGACTTTCACTGCAGTCCAGTTTTCACACGTTGCCACAGTGACCTTCAAGTGCATTAATCTGTTGGTTTCCTTTCATGCCATCTCGGCCTGGGGGATTCTCTGTGTCCACAGGGATGTAAGCAGAGGGTGATTGAAGCCCTGAATCAGGGTGCCTTGGGAAAGATGAGTGGAAACCTCAGCAAACTCAAAGCATGTGTTTTATATATCAGGAGAGCACACAAGGGCAGACTGTCAACTGTTTCCAGTGATGAGTAGGGAGGCCTTGCTGCTAGCACCCCACCAGTCACTGTTCATGCCTCTTCAGAGGTGACTTATTACCCCTCTGCCCTGTAGCAAATTTATCTTAATAGCTGAAAGATACCAGTTTGGGAACATCCTCTCAAAAGCAGTTACCCATAGAGTTATAAAACAGGGCTTAAGCAGACCACATATATATTCGTGTAACCAAAATTGACCAAAAGTGCATTATTTGTTTTGTTAGCAGATGAAAAAAAGCAACTGCAACCCAGGAATAAAGTTCTGAAGGTATCTATAAGAGGGTGGTCGCTGAAACCATGCCACAGGGTGACATCACTCAGGAGGAGACTGGAAAGCAATATTTAAGGAGCAGACAGAGAAAAATGAGATTGAAAAAGCACAGCCAGAGTAATGGGAATGCACCCAGACTAAAGTGGTATCCCTGAAAAATCAAGGCTAAAAATGTCAAGATGGCAGAGGGCTAGCAGGCTAAGAGTACAGATTGACATGCAGGTTGAGAAGGATGGAAAAGCCTTTGAATGGTATCTCATTTCTCTTAGGATAAGTTCCTACATTTCTCACAATGCCCAAATGCCCTTCAACCTCATCTCACATTGTTCTTAGCCTCCCACTTCCAAATCTCTGTTCCAATATCACTGGCTTTCTTTTAGTTTCCCCAATGGGCCATGTTCCTCCTAACACAGAGCCTTTGTACATGCTGTTCCTGTGCCTGGAATACTCCTCCTTTTAGATGCCCTTTAATTCATTTTTCCAGACTCAGATGAAGCATCATTTCCTCAATAAAGTTTTCCCTGGCCAATCCAGGTCAAGTCAAATTCTTTAATTTTATAGAATCATGCTTCTATCCTAGCACTATTCTCAATTTATAATTATGCATACATATGTGTTTTTTGGTAAACATGTCTTAGCCACTGGATTGTAAACTTCATTAGAGTGAGACTTGAGAAATTCTTAGCACAGCAGGATTTTAACTAAACAGCAATGTTTACCAACTGGAATAAAGTTTGATGTAGAAAGATAATTCCTGTACGTTCTTCCCATTAGGACGTGCCTAAACAATCCCATCAGAATTGCCTTGGTGTTTCTCCATGATTTGGCAGGCAAGGCATATTATGGCCCATCTCAAAGCTACAAGCTGGCTGGTTAGGTTGGTATAGGATAAGCCATAAGGTAGATTTTACAGTTGCTAATTCTTAGTCTTTGGAAGGGCCACAGACCCTTTTAAGAATCTGATGAAAACTGAATTCTTTTATGAGTTGAATTGTTTCCCCTCAAAAGAAATGTTGGAGTTCACACCCCAGTGCCTATCAATGTGACCTTATTTGGAAATGGAATCTTCTCAGATGATCAAGTTAAATGTGGTCATTTGGGTGGGATCTAATCCAAAATAACTGATATCCTTATATAAGGGGGAAATTTGGACACGAAGACCGAATTTGAATGCAAGGAGACAACCATCTATAAGCCAAGGATGCCTGATGCTATCAGAAACTAGGAGAGAAGCCTGGAAGGCTTCTTCCTCATGTCCCTCAGAAGGAACCAGCCCTGCTCAGGCCTTGATTTCAGACTTACAGCACCAGAACTATGTGGCAACATATTTCTGTTGTTTAAGCCACTCAGTTTGTGATACTTTGTTAAAGCAGCCCCAGGAAGCTAACAGAGGTACGTTCTCTAGAAATAAGATTCCTTGAAAACATACCAACTTTGCATGTAATTTCCAGGTGTTTACAGATCCACTGATGACCAGGTTAATCATTTTATAGTATCAGAGATGCGATAAAATTCCTAAACCAAAATCTACTAAGATAAAGGCAAAGGAAAGAAGAAAATTGCCATCAGCAACTATTTGTCACATGTTTGGCCCTTACCTAGGCACCTGGGATATATTTCTTCACTAAATTCGCATAACCACTCTGTGAAATAAATGAAAGTAGAGACCCAGAGAGATCGAACATCATGCACACGTTTAGAGAGTAACAGTGTTGGGAATAGGGCCTGAGTTTTCTTTTACTCTGAAATGAGTGCTTTTTCCATTCTTGCCCTGCCTCTGCGCATGAGTGACCTGTGAAAGCCAGAGCACATGATACGTGGCTTCCTGGGTTGTGAGGTTACAGTGAGACCAGGGTTATGTGCGTGTCGGTGGCTTCAAGAGAAATCGGAGAAGAGTTTCTTTATAAAGTTAAGGGAAAAAAGGACCCTTCCTTTTGACTGCTCTGCATTATGTTTTGGCACTATTATAACTTCTTTGGAACTCTCTAAGGATTTTGGTATATAAGAATTTTTGTTCTTGCCAGGCAAGTATGGAGACAACAAAGTCTTAAGTCAAACTTGTAAGTCAAATTGGTGATGCCAATTATCAGCAAGAGCTTTAGGATTTTCAGAGTCAGAGGTGGGATAGTGAGGGAAACGAGACAGCAAAGCAAAAGGAATTTGAGCTTTCATTCATCCCCATATCCTTATTGACTACGCATTTGGAGGCAGGCTCCATGCTTTGTGGACAAAGCCTGGCCACATAGAGCCTTTGTCTAGTGGGGAGAACAACAGTTCCATCAGTCAATACAATAAAGTAAAGTTATGATACGTGAAGAACAATGTACTATATAGCAGATTATATGAGTAACTACCCATTCCTGTTGGGGAGAACACTGAATCTAAGTTTACCCTGAAGTCTGAATAGCGGTTTCCTGGACAGGGCGATAGGAAAGAGGTGGTTCCAGGCAGAGACAACACACGCGAAAGTCCTGAGGTGACAGAACATAATACATTTGAAGACATGAGCACAACTCACCATAGACTAAATGCAGAATGAGAATGGAGAAAAAATAATAGTAATCATAGCAGAGAGGTGCACAGGGGCTGGATTCTGCAGGGTCTTGCCTGCAGAATGGAGATTCTGCTGTAATGGAGATTGTATTTCCTTCAGAGAGCAGGGGGATGCCATCAAAGACTTGCACCATCCTGGAGTGAGGGCTACTGATTGTGGGAATCAGGCAAGTCATTGAATCTTGCTGAGTTTCAATGTCTCATAAGACAGGATAATAAGGGCCATTTTGAAGAATGAAGGAGTCATTTCACACTGTACTCAGCACAGTGCCCAGGAAACATGAGCCCTCATATTAGAACAGTGACACTGGCAGGTCCTGCTGGAGCCCTGCTTTCGTCAGATGCAGGGAGTCTCTGCCTTCGTCAGATGCAGTAGTCATGCCTTTCATTTCTCCTGCTCCCCTTCGAACCACTCCCTGGTGGCAAGTGTGGCAGAGATGCCCTGTGCACAGTGTCTCTGGATCACATAGAAGTTTCAACAGGTTGGTCCTATTTCACCTTGGTTTTCCTGCCACCATCTTCAGACAAAGTCTGCAAGCCTCCAAGTCTGCTAGGATGTAGAGAATGCACTGGGGCAGGGCAGGAGGCAGAGCCCAGGGCACTGGGCATTCAAAGGGGAGTTGTTGGCCCGTGGCTGGCCTTGAAGCCCCACATTCCATCTGAGCTTGGAATCACCGAAGCTTATCTCCTTTGCAGGTTGTTATGGGCTGGCAGAGACTCTTCCTGAAAGCATGCATGCATCTGAATCTTCATGCCCCATAGTTTTTTTGTTTTGAAGCTTTTGAAAAGCTTGAAATTTTTTTGAATTTGGTTTACTGAGGCCTGGGAAAGGTAATAATTAAAATATCACCATGTCTCTCTGTCATAGAAAAATCCTGGAAAGTTCAGTTTAGTGGAGACCTTCCTTCTTGTCTCTCTCTCTTTTTTTTTTTTTAATTATTTATTTATTATTATTTATTTATTTATTTATTTATTTTTTAATTTTTATTGCATTTTAGGTTTTGGGGTACATGTGCAGAACATGCAAGATAGTTGCATAGGTACACACGTGGCAGTGTGTTTTGCTGCCTTCTGCCCCCTCACCCATATTTGGCATTTCTCCCCATGCCATCCCTCCCCCGCTCC
>CM052658.1:110626199-110701787 GCA_028533165.1 Leontopithecus rosalia
CCCCCAGCTGTCCCTCCCCTATTTCCCCCAATAGACCTCAGTGTGTGGTGCTCCCTTCCCTGTGTCCATTTTAGGTGCAATTTTAATGACTCAGTCAAAATGTATATGCTTGTGAGTGACAAGTCTTCTAAACACAGCATGCCCCAGGACACAAGAGATGTTCTCACCTTCAGCCACAGTGCCTCTAAGGATGGGATAGAACATGTAGATGTATGGGACCAGAGAATGCACACTCTCTTTGTTCTGAAGATTTCTTCTCATAAAGACAGAAATACTCACACATACAGAGTACACATGCTCAGGGAACTGTTGGAATTGTTTGCACATACATATTATCGTTTTACTTTATTAAGTCTGTGAAGTAATTATTAGGATCCGTGATTATACATGGATGAAAAATTGGGTTCAAAAACATCTATAGATTGGACCAGAATTTCACAGGGGACCTTTGATTTGAAGCCTGTGGCTTCCCGGTATTCCGTTGCAGTTCAGCCCCATTACTTTAAGCCCACAGCTCAGCCTAGTGATTAGAGCCTGACCAGCATAAATCCCAGCTGTATCACTTCCTGGCTGACACTGGACATGCTACTTAATTTCTCTGTGCTTCAGATTTCTCAACTATAAAATGAATAATAAAATAATGACTGTTATAAATTAAATGAATTAATACTTGTCAAATACTTAGGATAGTGCCTTGTGATTAGTAAGTGCTATAATCAAGTTAGCCATTATTATTTTACTTTAACCGGAAAGGGCACCAAACCCCAACTTCATCAGGGGAAAGTAGGATGTTGCCCAATGGCTGGGATAAAAGTAAATATATATATAACCACATAAGTACATACAAAAGAAGGAGACAAAGAACATTCGATACCCAACCTCAACAGCTTTTTCCAAGAAAACTTCCCTAAAAAAAAAAAAAAAGAAAAGAAAACCTTGAGGCTGATACATGAGAAATGTTGGCTTTTAAAAATTGTTTCCCAAGCAGAGCTAATTCCTTTATTCGCATCTCTCACACTCTGCTTCCCTTTCCCCACAACTTCATTAAGAACCAGAATGAACTGATTAATACCATCCTTGTCCCATGATTATCATTATTATTGGCATCCAGGAATAAAGCCCATCCAGGGACTCTTAGAGGAGCTTTACCATCATTAAAATCTTCAGCCTCAAAGTTTATCCTCAGCTGCAACTGGGATAATGGAAAGATAGGGATTTAGTGACATTCCTTACCTGGGCCATGTACCAAATCTTAAATTGTAGCTGTGGCTACGGCCTCAAAACTTTCTATGGATTCTCTCTTATCAGGGTATGTTTGATTTATGAATTCAGTTTAGAAGCAAATCTCTGCTGATCCTTTACTTGTGCAAATAACTATGGGGAATTTAAAAAAATGTTTAAGATGGGAATTTGCCCTTTAGGAAAAGAAAGTCTAACTGGAAAAGCAAGAGCTGGTCTCACATTAAAAATTGTAAGTGACTGTCAGAGCGTGGCTAGGATATTGGAATGGCACCAAAATCTCTGTCACATGCTAGCTGACGTGCTTGAAATCATTCAATCATAGTTCCATGTTTTTAATTCAAATTTTTGGCCTTCTCAAAAACCAAGTGACTACTTGTCCCGCTCACCTTAGAAATACTTTCCTCTGTGCCAGTGGTTCTCTACCAGCATTGGCGTCACCTGGGAGCTGATTAGAAAGGTGTCTTATCAGGCCTTTCCCCAGGTCTACTGAATCTGTAACTCTGGGAGCAGGGGACCAACAAACTCTTTTATCAGCTCTCTCAGGTGATTTTGAGTCATGCCGCAGTTTGAGATCCACTGCTCTAGGAATTTTACTCTAATCCACCATTCAAAATTGGACTAAAGGCTTGTGAAGGACCACAATGTAGTTTTGCCCAAGCATGTGCATTTTGAAGGAGTGAGAATCCAAAGATTCTGTGGCTGGTAAAGATTCTGTGGACCTCTGATGGTGTTTGGCTCTGTGTCCCCACCCAAATCTCATCTCAAATTGTAATCCCCATGTGTTAAGGGAGGGACCCAGTGGGAGGTGACTGGATCCTGGGAGTTGTTTCCCCAGGCTGTTCCCATCGTAGTGAGTGAGTTCTCATGAGAGGTGATAGTTTTCTAAGAGGAACTCCCCCTTTGGCTCACTCACATTCTCTCCTGCCACCTTGTGAAGAAGGTGCCTGCTTCCCCTTCTGCCATGAGTATAAGTTTCCTGAGGCTTCCCTAGCCATACGTCAATTACACCTCTTTTCTTTATAAATTACCCAGTCTCTGGTAGTACCTTTATAGCAGTGTGAGAACAGACTAATACAACCCCCAAAGTTTCAATAGCCCATCAGGTCAAATTAATATCCTTGGATAGAAGATTAAAAATGGATGGATAAAATATTGCCCCAACTCTACAAGATAAACTAAGGAAGGGCCAGTTTAAAAGTAATGTGAAGGTGACTCCAAGAAATGGCCAAATGATTCCTTAAAACTTCCACGTTCTACAGCTATGTTTAAAGTCGCCAATACCTAAATGCTCGTTTCAATAACTCGGGGGTGGGAGTGGGCAGATGAGGGCATAAGAAATTTTACAGGGCTTTCAATTTGTGTCACCAAAATGCTTTCCAGAAATGTGTCAAAGAATAGGCCAGCCACATAACAGTGATATAATGGACTGTGGGGATTTGGCAGATGGGAAGGTTGGGAGTGGGGTGAAGGGTAAAAGACTGTATATTGGGTCTGGTGTACACTGCTTGGGTGATAGGTGCACAAAAATCTCTGCAATCACTACTAAAGAACTATCCATGTAACCAAAAACCACCTGTACCCCCAAAACAATTGCAGTTTCTTAAAAAAAAAAGTAAACAATAGGCTTGCCAGGGCATAGGAGAGTACATATCATCAACCCTTTTATATCTTTGGGCATTATAAATTTTTAAATATTTATAAATTCTAGAAGTGAAAATGGCATTATTTAGTGTTTAACTTGCATTTTTTGATTACTACTGAAGTTGGACATTTAAAAATGCTTATTGGCTTTTCGTCTTCTTTTATAAATGACTGTATCTTTTATCCATTTTTTAATAAGCTATATTTGAATTGCTTGGCAAAATGTCATGTTATATAGAAAATATAACTTTTCTCCAGTTGTAAGTTTTATTTCACTTTAGTATTATTATTATATTTGAGACAGAGCCTCACCCTGTCACCCAGGCTGGAGTGCAGTGGTGCGATCTCAGCTTACTGCAGCCTGGCCTCCCAGGTTCAAGTGATTCTCCTGCCTCACCCTCCTGAGTATCTGGGATTACAGCCACTCTCCATCATACCCAACTAATTTTTGTATTTTTAGTAGAGAAGGGGTTTCACCTTGTTGGCCAGGCTGGTCTCAAATTCCTGACCTCAAGTGATCCATCCACCTTGACCTCACAAAGTGTTGGGATTATAGGTATGAACCATTGTGCCTGGCCATAAGTTATATTATTATTATTTATGAGATGGAGTCTTGCTCTGTCGCCCAGGCTGGAGTGCAGTGGCATGATCTCCGTTCAGTGCAACCTCTGCCTCCTGGGTTCAAGTGATTCTCCTGCCTCAGCCTCCTCAGTAGCTGGGATTACTACTAAAAATACAAAAATGCCACCACGCCTGGCTAATTTTTGTATTTTTAGTACAGATGGGGTTTCACCATGTTGGTCAGGTTGGTCTCAAACTCCTGACCTCAGGTGATCCACCCACCTCGGCTTCCCAGAGTGCCGGGATGACAAGTATTAGCCACCGTGCCTGGCCCATAAGTTGTATTTTAATCCCTTTTATTTTTATATGTACATATACAAACATACAGCTTCATATTGTCAGTTCTTTTTTTTTCCTGTGTGATTGCATTCAAAGTTTTTTATTTTCCTTAAATTTTTTCAATTCAAGATTAGCATATATTTGCCTATTTCTTAGTTTAGCAGCCTTAAAACAATTATTGAGTGGTTTTATATTGTTTTTACATCTATCTCTTTAATATCTTACAGCTTATTTCAGTACATGGTATAAGTAAGTTTCCACCTGGACTTGGTTTCTGAAATAGATAATTTTCTCAATACGTTTTGGTAAGAAAATCCATCCCTTGCATGGTCTTAGAATGCTTTGCTATGAAAAGTCAAATTCATGTTTCTTTTTCAAGGCCATTGTGCTCAGTGGTATATCTGTGAAATCTCAAGCCCATGCAGCTTTTTATGAACATGGTGTTTTGTACCTAGTGTCTCACAGGGAGCACATCCACAACTGTGCTTCCTTTTATTTTTCTAGTCTCGACTGTTTCTTTTTCTAGTGAACTTTGAAATTATTTTGTTAAATTGCAAAGTAAATCTTTTTGGGATTGGAATTGGATATTTTAACCCTATATTAAGTTAAAAATCATATTTTTCATATATATTATATATCAAACATATATGCATATATAAATTATATAAAATATTTAAATAGATTTAAAAATTGGCTAAGAATCATTACATATTGCTGTGTATTTGTAAAGTGTACATTTTTTTTTTAAAATAGAGGTTTCACAATCTTGTAAGGATTATTCCTTACAATTTGTTTTCCTAATGCTGGTGTAAGTATACTTTTGGTTTTGCTTTTATTTCTAATTATTTCTGGTGTTAGAAAGCTGTTGATTTTTACAATATTTATCTTTGAATTTTTTTCTGTTTAAGCAAATGCTCAAGTAAGTAACAAGAGGCTAGTCTTCCCAGAGGACAGACTGACATATTCAGTTCCATGAGTAGACTGGGCTAGGGATGGCAGCTCCACTGTTTGAAAACTGCACACCCAGTGAGACTTCCTTCACAGTTCGTGGAAGGCGGACGAGACACATGCAGGTGTTAGTGGTAGAGCCAAGTCTCCAGTAGCACCTCTCAGTAAAAGCAGGAGGTGGCTGGTGGCTCTCTAAACTTTGTCCTTGGCTTTGAGCCATGAAAACAGGACGCATTCTGCTTGATATCCTACTGCACAGCATTACAGACAGACACAAACATGCATATATACACATTTTTCATAATTAATAGAATTTTTTTTCATAGTTCTAATAGAATGGGCACACACTTTAGTCCACTAGACACTAGACTGAGAGATTTCCTCCTAGTGCTGTTACCTAGTTCTCTGGATATTATGTAAATTTAATCACGGCCAAAATTCCTCTGGATTTCCTCAACTCCTCCTTCCTCCCTCACCTTCCATAGCTAATCCCTCAGCAAGTCCACTTACTGCTCCAAACATACCCTGACCCTGGTGCCTTTTCCCCACTCCCCTGCAGCGCCCCACTGCGCGAGCCACATGGTCTCTCTCCAAAGCGGCTGCACTCCTGCCCACCGGTCCTCTCACCTCTCTCACACCCCTACCATCCATTTCCACACAGCAGACAGGAGGACCTTATAAAACACAAACCAGATTTTGTGACTCATCACTGAAAACCTTCCAACGACTTCCCATTGGCCTGAGAATGAAGTTTAGACTCATGGCTGTGGCCACTCCAGCATGTGAGGTCTGCCCCCACCCCCTTGTCTTTTTTGCCTCATCTGGATCTACTCTCCTTGAAAGTCTTAGCCACCAAGCTTGGCCTGTACAGTTCCTCAAACAAGATTAACTCTTTACAGCCTCAGCCTTTGCCTTAACTATTCCCTCTACCTAGAATGTGACCTATTGGATCTTTTCCTGGCCAGCTTCTTCCTGACATTGGAACCTCAAGTTAAAGGGCACCTCCTCAAAGAGGCCTTCCTCAACCATCCCCATCATGAGAAGCTATTTATTCACCCTATTCCCTCACCCTCTTTCCCTTCTCTGGGTAGTTATTGTCACTATCTGGCTTTTTAAATTCTCCATGTGTCATCTCTCTTCTTCTGAGCAGAATGCAGGCTCCCTGAGGGCAGGACCTTGTCCTTGACTGTATCCCCAGTGTGTAGAAGAGAACCTTGCATGTCGGAGGGCCTCAGTGATGCTCAATGGATGAATGGATTTCCGGTCATTTCGAGCAAGTGATACTTCTTTAGCCTGAAAACTGCAATCCTCAGATCTTTTTCTCTCTTTTGGGGATTTAATTAATTGTTCACCATTGGCCCCATTGCCTGTCCTATTTCACTCTTTGTTGCTGCTAGAATTTGTACTGTCTGACATTGATTCAGGAAAAGAGGTGCTATTGAAGAGGAGTGAGATGAAAATTGAGGATAAAGGGGTGGCTTTAGCAGTCCCCAGTATAATGCTCTCTCAGTAAAAGAGATGACTGCTGGCTTTCTGATCAATGGGCCAGACTTTTGGCAGAAGTGGTAACAGTGGGTGAAAACATTTCCCTACCTTACTCCTGCTTGCCATGGCACCTTTCAAAGCCTGGAAAAGGAATGGTCATGACCTTGCTGAGACATGACCCTTGGTGGCCAGTTAGTGATCATTCTTGCATAGGTTGGTAAACGGCTAATGGATACTTCTTGTTTTCAGTGCCAAAAAAAAAAAACACTGTAGATTGTGACTTTATACCCTTTTTTGTGCTTAAATGGAAGTATGACCATGAAGTTTGAGGAAAGTTAAGGTTTACCACAGTGTAAAAGCCCACAGGCATTGCTGGCAATCCAACAAGGGGGATGCTGAAATCGTTTCAATTTCAGCTCATATCATTCAAATCAGCGTCAGAAAAATGTGTTTTAATGTATTCCCCAGTCTTTTCTTCACTTTGTCAACATGAATTCTCTAAGTAATGCACAAATAGCACGCACCCAGTAAATAAAATCATAGTTGAAAATTGTGATCCATTATCGTCCCAAGTCAAAGGCATTTGATATGGAGTTCTGTCTTCTAATCTATGAGATGGGCATAATAATAATAGTATCTAATTCAACAGAATTGCAATAATAATTAGTATCTAAATAATAATAGTATCGAATTCTGTTGAGGCTGAATAAGATCATCAGTATAAAACGCTGGAGAGAATCTGACACAAAACAAGTGCTCATCGATGTAAATTGAGTTTGAGACTACTTTTATCTTCTCTATCTTTAAAATGTCACATGCAAAATGCCAGGTCTCATAAGAGATATATTTATTAAAGATAAGTTGCAGGGTTTTTTATAAAACTATGTGTATATTGTACTTGACATTGTCTGAGCATGGCTAGAGGTGGGTGCATGCTTCTGCACATGAATCTGAGCAATGAGTATCAGACAGAGATACCTTAGGGAATGGTTCAGCGGACAGGTCCAGCAGAGCCCATTAAGGGCCACTACCTTTGTAGGCCTCCAGGACCCCACTCTAATCTATAGCAGATTCATATAGTCATACAGGTTTGATTTTGTTGATCCATGGAGGATTGGTCAGGATCTCAGGGAAAGAAGCCAGAGGTAGAAGACATCTAATACTTTGGGTGCATATTGCTTGCAAAGCTGTGTGCTACACATGCTCTAAATGCCATTTCATTTAACCCTAACAATTCCCATGCACCACTTTTTTTGTTTATTCATTTGTTTGTAAGAAGTGGAGGAAGCTTAGGCTCATAGGCTGTTCAAATGACTTGTCCAAGGTATCACAGTGTTAATCAGCATTTGAACTCAGGTGAGTATGTTTTCAAACCCTCATCCTTTCTATTATACTTCACAGCCTGCCTGAAAGGCTGACATGCACTAAGCATTTAACTCAGGAGACTGGGAAATAAACCAGAAAAACAATGCATTATTTCTCAATGATGTTTTGAACATTTCCAGTGAGTGAAATACTTAAATCTGCAATTTTGGATATTCAGTTATGATTTAACAAATTACTTGAGAAGTAAAATTTCTAATCAGAAGAGAAGTTACCTACTCCAGAGGGATCATTCTGAGTTTACTGGATTCTGCTTGACCGATAGGCCTGGCCAAATCTCTCCATTTCAGGTGTTCCTCTCATGCAGGTTGGCTATTGCTCTGACCAGCCAAGCTCTGGAAGGCAGCATTGGTCACCAAAGCACAAACTTCCTTCCTTGTTCTTGCTCCTTTTCCTCTGTTGCCAGTGGGTCTACTCTGTGTGCCCTTTGGCTGAACTGGGAGTGGGAAGATCTGCTTGTGTTGGGTCTCGCAGTAGAATGGACAGAACTAGTCATTTGGCCTGCTCTGGCCTGCAGCTCCTTTGGCCTCCACTTCATCCAGTTGGTCTAGCCTGATTGACCAGAGGTCCACAGAGGGGCCAGAGCTCCAGCTAAGTAATGCTGATGATTTGCTTTGCTTGGTCTCCTGACCTTGCTTCGTTGTGGATCCCTAACAGGGAGAGCGAAGTGAAACATTCCTAAATCTCAGGCAAAATAACAACACATGACTTTAATCTCACAATTGTCCCCAACATTCTGTATATGACTGCCAGATTCCATATTTTTCTCTCCTGGACACACTTAGATAAACACTGCCAAATCCTTTGTTTTAGATTCCCTAACTGAGCTCCATGTAAACCAACTACTTTCTGAGAAAACACTTTATCTTCAGAAAAAATGACAACATTCCAGTGTTCTTTTACATCAGCCCTATTCTGATTAAACTTTGATGAGACTGCATTTCAATGGCAACCTTGTTTTCATTGGACTTCATGATTTCTCCAGTTTTTTTAGCCCCGAACTTGAAGACTTCTCTTTCTGTGGTATATATCTCTAAATAGCTAATTACCCATTTATTAGGAATTGGTCCTATATTTTCAATCACAGAGTTTAATCTTATTTCCAAGTTTGAGGAACCTAAATCTAGCCTATTTATGTCTGACTTGGTTAAATTGATTTACCAATGATCACTCTTCTAGAGATACATGAATGCATCTAAATGGGAAATTTATTAACAAACTTATTCTTGAGCAGACTGGTTGTACTGAGTGATTACATGTGGCAGGAGTCTAGGGGAAATTTTGACCTATCTCTATTCCAGGAACACCTACTGCAAATTGCACAATAGCTTCTCGTTCTTATTATCTGAGCTATTTGAATTATCTCAATAAAGCTGTTTCCTCTTTCTTGACTCAGGAAGTACACTCATGACTGAATAGGGAAAGTAAGAGGTTTAGAAAGAATAAGAGGGACTGGAGAGTTTTCTAAATCACTTGGTAACCCATTACTATCCAAGGACTACCTACATAATAATATACTTTCCATAGAAAGTTAACTTGAAAAGGTCCTTTGAGGTTCAATATCTACACACTTGAATACATCAAAATACTGAGTTTTAGTTGTTATGAGCAGACAAAATAAAACTCATTTTAAATGTATTGAACCAAAAAAAGCAGAGAAATTATTCCCTGAACCAGGAGGCTTCCTATTTAAGTCTATGTTCCTTCCTCACTGAAAGGCAACATCTACTATGAGGTGCATGGACATGGAAATAATTCTAAACTTCTGATAGGACGAGCCAATGGTTCATGGTTCAGGAAACATTGTTTAGTCTGGAAATGCTGTAATTGAGAGGAACTTAACGGGGGGATCTGAACTGAAAATCTCTGAAGTGCTGCTCCAGTGTGGCTTGTGCCATTCTCAGGTTTATTTATCAATATGCATCAACAGTCCTCTGGACTGAGAATTTATGGTAATAAGTGTTTTCTCCTCTTCCTCTACATTCTTCTTTTTTCTTCTTCCCTTCCTCCTCCTTCTCTTTCTTCTTTTTTCTCTTTTCTCCTCTTCCTCCTTCTCTTCTTCTTCTTTTTCTCCTTCTCCTCCTTCTTCACCTCTTTTGGCTGCGTGGGATATAGTTAGTTTGACCTAGGTACGGTTATAGGATTGTTATCGTCATCATGTTTGTTGGTATTAAGGACAGGACATATGCGGATCTAAGTAACGTCTTCAATGCCAAGATGGTCAAAGTCTAAAACCCATCCAAACGTCTCTGCAGCACTGTTAGGCACATCTTACGTGATAAAAGTTATGGTGATAGGAACATGTGTTTACTGGGAGGAAATTATGAAAGGTGTTAAGTACAGGGAGGTTTAACTTATAAGAAGCATCAGAAAAGCACGTACTTGTATTGGGCTTGAGATGTCCCATTATTCTAATGTCCTCTTGAAGGTTATTAAAATGTCCTAAGATCATTCAAGACAGAGCAGTCTACATTTCACTCCATTATCCCCAACTACGTTTTGCTAAGACGTACTCATGTAATAAGATAGGACAGAGATGTCACAATCCCACAAGAAAGATATCATTTCTGGCATCAGGAGTCAAAGAAAACCAAGAGCCCCTACATTTCTTTAATATGTTTATCAGTACCCACTTGTCTCTCCCCAAAACTACACTTTTACTTAACCAGGTTAGTGTATATGGTTAACTGGGGACTTTTCAACAGTTAGGCTGGTGCCTCCTGGTTGGGAAACTAAGACCAGTGATTTCCCAAAAGCTGTTTTCCCAGGCAGGCTGAGAAACTAATCAACTAGGGCTGGGAGGTTATTAAGTAACATATTTTAGGCTTGAAAAACCATTTCTCATAATAACTAATAATGTCTTGATTTCTTATCTTTTCATAATTTTCTTTGTTAAAACCATAGAGATCAAGTAAAAATTGTAATAATACTAGTCATGTTTAAGGAACAAGAGTACCTATTTTGCCATCAGTTATCTTGATGGAGTAAAGGAGCACTTAGGTACGTGATTTAAACAGTTGTGTATTAAAATGGATATGCAGTATACCATTGGAGATGTTACAACTGCAGCCTCAGCACAACACACACAGGTACTCAGATTACCTAAATCCTGCGTGTGTTGCATTCACTGCACATTATTTGTAAGTTGCAGGATAGCTATAGCCCACTTCTGAATGCTGGGGCTACATTACTTTTTCAACTTTAAATATAAAATGAATATTAAAAATATGTGTTAAATTTTGCTCTAATGAAAACAATACAAATTTTAAAATTAGGATATCATAAAGATAAGCATCACTTTCCCTGAATAAACTATATGACAAATCATAGGCCCAATATTTTTTCTACATGTATATTTAGGCTAATCATTCTGGTTTAAAACAAATAAAATATATTCTATTCCTTTATTATCCCTGTATCATTCCTAAGAGGGGTGATTGTTGATATCAGAATATCTATAAATAAAATTTGTCTCTTAAAGAGGTGCTCACCTACAAACCCTTCAAATATCATCAATTATTCACAAGTCTCTGGCTGAGGAGACTCATTCTGTCATTCAATTTAATTATTTTGACTGGACAAGAATAACAAGGATGGCATTCTGCATTTGAGGTGCTTTCTGTGGATGGAGAAGACAAGATCTACTAAGTGGAAAAACGCAAAAACAACGTGTGTACTGCAGGTGGCTATATAGGCACAGTGACTTGAAACAAACAAAGAAATGAAAAAGTGAAGGTTTGTATTTGTTTGTTTGAGACATGGTCTCACTCTGTTGCCCAGGCTGAAGTGTAGTGGTGCGATCTTAGCTCACTGCAATCTCCACCTCCTGGGGTCAGACGATTCTCCCAGCTCAGCCTCCTGGGTATCTGGGACTATAGAGAACGTGGAGTTAGTAAAAGAAGCCCAGCAACAGGTGAGTGTTTCATTTTCAAATGATGTCAAATTTAACTCAGTGGGAAATAATGAGAAGTTAATTGAAAATATTCCCAAAGACCTAAATGACTTGGCCTTCATTAAATATTTAAAGAATTTTCAAGTGTGTCCCAATTTTAGGAATCTCGTTGGGGCCAGAAAGGTCGTGCCTCCTTGACTCTGTGTGGCCCATGAGAGAGAGAGAGTGATGGCTCTATCATAGGGTTGGGCCTTCGGGCTGGCAGAGTTGAAGGCAGGTGTATGTCGAGCACACCCTAAGACTTGTCTGGATCCTGGCAATTTGGAAGTGGCAAAGCTGCCTTGGGAGAGGTGAAAATACATTGTTCCAATGCAGCATAAAGGCTCAGAGACGTATGACGCAGGATATCCAGAAAGGGGTACCCAGCCCTGGCTCAGTCCACCATCAGTGGTACCACCTCTGCAGAGAAGTGAGGCACTGGGATGCTGCACTTCATTAATAGGTACAAGTCCATACTTTGTTTAATAACCTTCTTCATTGTGACTCTGGTGGCTACTAGGAAGTTTTTAACCTAAGACTGCAGAGTAAGCACTGAGAGGTGATCCAGTCATTACTTCTCAAGCCCTTTGGGCATTTAGGGAAAGAAGAAACTGTGCCAAGGAATGAGGCTGGAAAGTCAGGAGCCTGATGAAAAGGGGTCTGTCCGCCATGCTATGGGGTCTCCACTTTACTTATAAGTAGTAAAGAACCACAGAGGCAGGACACCATCACATCCATATAGCGGTCCTCACCAGATATCAAATCCTTCTGGACTTTTTACTCCTTTCTGTGAAGAGGCTTAACAACTCAAAGAGGCCAACTGAAAAACAAAAGGGTACCCACTTTGCATGGGCTTGCATAAAATTAAAGGAGTTTCCTTCTCTCTCTGAGTAGGGTTGTGGCCTGCAATGGGCAAAGACAAAGTTCCAGGGCTAAGCGTGGGATGTGCAGCTTGGAGAGGAGAGGAGAGGATCATTCTGTGGTTGGAGAGACAGGAAGTGGGGCAAACACAGTCACAAAGGCGTTAGTTACCAGGCTAGGCCACCTGGAATGCAGCTGTGAAACTCTTCCCTGTCTGTGCAGACCAGATACCTGCATGGCTGGGCTTCACAATCCTCTGGGACTCCAGGAAACTGCGTGGGTACTGGAGGGAGCAGGTGCTGAGTACTGGCTTGTGATTGGCTGACCGAGTGAATGAGTGAATGAATAAACACAGGATGGCTTCCAGAGAAAAAAAAAAGATCAGGGCAAGGACAGAGGGTGTGAAGATCCTGCAACGGCCAACAATGTTAAGAGCCCAGAGCTGGGTGGTGGCTGAGGGGGTGGAGAAGAGACAGGAGCTTTAAGAGCTATTTTGATGGGACTTGAGATACTCACTGCCAGTGAGGAATGGGTCAAGAATGACTTGGAAGCTTCCAGCCTTGGCAACTGGAAACTGGAGTTTTGGGAAGGAAACGGGGAGAGCAGGCTTTTGAGAGAGGATAACAAGTTTGGTTTTGTCACATGAAGCACTTTATTTATTTATGAGAGCATGGTTTTAACTCCCTTATAACCAAGATTATCCATATTTATTACAAAAGCAACAATATCAAAAAATGCTTTAAAATGAAATTAAATGTGTTTAATATAGATAAACTGTGAGTAGTAAGATTGTTTTCATTGTAATATAGGTGTCACACATTTCTCCTGATAAGTATAAAAGATAAATGGGGAGATAAGACATAACAGTAGGAGAATCTAGAATAGTGAATTTTATTACTGCAAGTCTCTCCCTAGCGATCGACAAACCCAACCTCATTTAACACATAAGGAAACTAGGGACCAGGGAGGCTGACATTCTTTACTCTACAAACAGGGCACTGACCATGTGCCAGGCACTTGCTTGGTGCTAGGGACATAAGAGTAAACAGTACAAGGTACTCATACCCAAGGAGCTCACAGCCAAGGTAATGGATGACAGAGTCCTGGAAGCAGAAACGATCACACAGCTTAATAAGTATTGTGTGAAATGCATGCTCAAGATGCAGGGTGCAGCTCATCCAGGCTTGGGAGCCGCTCTTGGGAATGAGCTGACCTGGAAGGAGATGCCGAAGTCAGATACACACAGAAGTTGTGAAGCAGTGTCCTAGAAAGGCCAAAGTGAGGGCAAGCCCAGTGCATTTAATGACCAAAGGAATTCTAGTCCTGGGTTTAGGAGACGATAGTCTCCTGATGCCCAGTTCAGTGCTGTTTTAGAATACTGCCTGTGTACTGACAAGTCTGTGAGGATCCAGCACATACATCAATACTCTTGCATAGAAAAAAAAAGAAGCTTACATACAGCTCGCGTTTTACCAGTGTAGACATTAGGATTCTCTAAACCATCTTGCTTAAAATGTTTCTTTAAAGGAGTAAGTACTTCCTATTTCAGCCTGTCATTTCCTTCCAAATGTTTATATCAATTAGGTCATGCCATAAAATTCTTAAGTCTGGAAGGGATTTAAGTTGTCATTTTCTTGGCAGCCAAGGGAGTGCAGGGGTAGGAGGGGTGGGGGTCAGTGGGAGCAGTGCCCACACTGCTGCAGCAATAAAGGGGCATTCTCTGCAGGGAATTTAAGAATTAATAATAAAATTGACCAAAATAACTCTGCTTTTTATTATCACCACCAAATCTGAACAATGTCAATAATAAATACTCTCTGCCAAGGCAAACTGCTCTTACTGACCCCTCCACGTGTGTATACCTGTACACGCAGAAAACCAGCCCCAAACAGGCATTAGAAATACCTAGTGTCCATATTAGCCATCTGGTCAGCTAATTCAGCCAAACCCTCGCCATTCAATTTTCTTCTGTAAACATAGCTTAAGTGGTGAAAATCAGACATATCAAAAACCTCACATCAATGTGCATCTTCCTAAAATCACATTTCTCTCCAGTTAGGATTCTTATCTTGACTCGTCTCATATCCATCTCCAGCTGGGGCCACAGGTGGCTGACATCCGAGGCTGCCCCTTCCCTATGTGCAGGCTCACCAGGAGCAGTCTTCACTCATCTTCTCCAGTTGGGCCGTCTGGCATGTGCTTGGAGGGGTAAACACGGAGGGGTCTTTAATACCCAGCTGGATATCAAAAAACCGCGTAGACAATATCACACTGTAGTTTTTGGTAAAGGTTTCCTGGACAGGGTAGCAATCCTTGACTGTATAGATGCCAATCCAGGTTTCATCTACAAGAGGAAAACAGTTGACTTTTTAATAAAGAAACAGGCAAAAAGTTCGTATTTTTCTCATGGTGGCAAATGTACGTAAGATAAACTTTACTGTTTTACCGTTTCTAAGTGCCGCCTTGAGCACATTCACATTTGTTGAACGACTATCGGTACCATCCATCTCCAGAATTTTTTTCATCTTTCCAAACGGAAACTCTGTCTCCATGAAACACTAACTTCCCATTCCTCCTCTCCCAGCTCCTGGAAACCACCATTCGATTTTCTGTCCGTATGAATCTGAAGACTCTATGTAACTTACATAAGTGGAATCACACAGTATGTATTGTTTTCTGCCTGCATTGTTTCTCTTAACATAACGTCCTCAAGGTTTAGTCAGATTGTAGCATGCACTGGTGTTTCCTTCCTTTTCAAGGCTGAATAATATTCCGTTGTTTGAATACACCACGTTTTGTGTATCCATTTATCTGCTGATGAACATTTGGGTGTCCACCTTTCAGTGATTGTGAACAATGCTGCCGTAAACATGGGTGTACAGATACCTTGTTTGAGTCCCTGCTTTCAATTCTTTGGGGCATATATACAGAAGTGGAGTTGCTGGGTCATATGGCAGTTTTATCTTTAATTTTTTGAGAAACCACTGTACTGTGTTCGACAGCATGCATGCCTGTGTGGTTAAAACTGCCTTGGGATGGGCATATATCAGCAGCAGGACAGAGAATGGTCTCATATAGAAGCAGGCTGGTTTGCCCACTCAGAATGATGGCAGTAGATTTGACCTCTGCCACTTTAGGAAGTGGGGGAAAGAAAAGGAGGCACGTGATTCAAATGTGTGCCTTAGACAAATGCCTTCCGTGTCACAGACCTCGGGGTGACCGTAAAATGTCAAAATCAAGGCTAAGTCCACAGGAGCCAAAGTGGCAGAGAGGTGCAGGTGGCACTAGAAGGCTGAGGTGTTTCAAATATGAAGCTTGGATCCCATTGCCACGTAATGAACAAAGTAACATGCAGACCTAACTGGGGGTTTAAAAGATTTTTGATTGAGCTGATTTTTCCCTAAAAACTACCTTCCTTAAAGGACTTAACCATTTTCACCCATCATGCATCCTGAATACATTGCTTAGACCATTTGAGCCCTTACAGGATCTAGCTGACTTTCTGTCTGACCACTCCTGGACTGTGATCTGCTCCTGGGGTCCCCCGATGGAGTACTGGTCTTCAAAGGTGGAGTTCTGAGGAATGTCAAGAGGATCCCAGGGCTCTGTCAGAGCCACCTTCGAGCACTGCTTGGTGGCTTGCTCAATCTGAAACATCACTCCATCCTTATACAGCAAAATATATTCAAATAATCTGAAACACAGATTGAAAGAAAATAGTTTAGGGCTTCATGTTGCAATCATTGTGCCTTTTAACAGCACAAAGACCCTAATAGATATTACTTTTAAAGTAGAAAGAAATTACTTGCTAGGCAATCACTTAACATTTATGAACACTAGACACATGAGACAAACTGAATATGAAATAATTAAAATTCAGAGGCCAGGCTGAGCTTGATGGCTCATGCCTGTAATCCCAGCCCTTTGGGAGGCCGAGGAGGGAGTAGGATTTGAGCCCAGAAGTTTGAGACCAGCCTGGGCAACATAGTGAGACTCCAGTCTCTAGAAAAAAATTTTTAAAATTAGCTGGACAACTGTACCTCCCAGCTACTCGGGAGGCTGAGGTAAAAGAATCACTTGAGCCTGGGAGGTCAAAGCTGCAGTGAGCCGTGATCATGCCACTGCACTACATACAACCTGGATGATACCCTGTCCTCCACCAAAAAAGAAAGCAAAAGAGGTCAAAAGTGTATATTCACAGGACAGATTTTGACTGAGGACCTAGTAAATGCCAGACCCTGTGCTTAGGATGCAAACATGGAGAAGACGTGGCCCTGGCTGAACAGCTGGTTTGTGACTTTTTTTTTTCTTTTAAATTTTTATTTATTTATTTTATTGTACTTTACATTCTGGCGTACATGTTCAGCACGTGCAGGTTTGTTACATAGCTATACATGTGCCATGGTGGTGGGCTGCATGCATCACCCCGTCATCTACATTAGATATTTCTCCCAATGCTATCCCTCTCCTAGCTCCCCACCTCCCGACAGTCCCTGGTGTATGATGTTCCCCTCCCTGTGTCCATGTGTTCTCATTGTTTAGCCACAGGGATATAGGGGGACTTTTGTTTGGTGTAGTTTTTCTTGCAGCACTCAGTCAAGGAATTATGGGGGTATACTGAATACAGGACAAGAACGCACTGAGGACTGGACGGACCAAGAGCCTGTGCTTCACTGCATTCACTGCCGAGCACTTATGAATAAGGGGCTTTGATGCACGTAGCTGGTCCAGTAAGGGTGCAGCCCATGTACCCTGTGGGGGTGGAGATGAGCCAGGACAAAAGCTGGGGCGACCCCAGAGCAAATGGCTCCCTCAGCTGAGTTTCTCTCCACACTCTCGGGCTCCTCTCATGACCACGTGCTCACCCTTCCTGGGGAGTGGCGGGGAGGCTGAGCCCAGGGGTCACCAACGATGCAGTGTGGTCATCAGTTCCATATCTTCCTTAAAGCTGAGACATGTTGGTGTTGGGGGAAGCCTACTACGGTGTTTTACGCATTTCACTGTCAATCCAAAGCTCAGGCCACAGCTGCTGGTTAAGCAAAGTGGGCCTTGCAGCTCTGACCTCAGAAAGTGATATCTGCAACATTTGAGGGCTGAAGAGCCTAGAGAGGTGGCTTTCCATCAGCGAGTAAAAGTAGCCAACAAATTATCTGTGGTCTGTGAGACCCAATGCACTAGAGGAGCCTTCAGGAAGGACGTGTGCTCTCCATCCCAAGCCTGAGCTTAGAAAGTATTTCTTTCAGAAAAAAATGTTATAAGTGGTGACTGTCTTTATAGTCAAAACACAGTTGTGCATCACTTCACGATAGGGTTGTGTTCTGAGAAATGCATCATTAGGCCGTTTCATCATTGCCCGACTATCATAGAGTGCACTTCCCTAAACCACGGTGGTACAGCCTGCTATACGCCAGGGCTACGTGGTATGGCCTACTGCTCCTGAGGTAAAAACCTGTACCACATGTGAGTGTTAAATACTGGACGCAACTGTAAGACAACGTCAAGTTTTTGTCTATCTAAACATAGAAAATGTGCCGCAAAAATATGGGACAAAAGATAAAAAATGGTACGCATGTGTAGGGTACTTGCAAAGGAGTTTGCAGGACTGCAAGTTGCTCCGGAGACATGAGTGAGTGAGTGAGTGGGTGAGTGGCAAGAGGATGTGGAGGCCCAGGACATCACTATACACTACTGTAGATTTTATAAACATTGTACACTTAGGCTGCGCTAGATTCATTAAAAATATTTTCCTTTCTTCAATAATACACTAAGTTAAGCTTCCTGTAACTTTTTTTACTTTATTTACATTTCGATTTTTTAACTTTTTGACTCTTCAGTAGTAACACAGCTTAAAACACACACTGCACAGCTATACAAAAGATTTTTTTGCTCTATGTCCTTATGCGATAAGCTTTTTTTCTATTTTAGAATTTATTTTATTTTTAAAAAACTTTTATGTTAAAAACTAAGACACAAGCAGATAGGTTAGGCCTACACAGGGTTGGTTCATCAGTGTCCCCCCCTCACTTCCACATCTTGTACCATTGGCCTTCGTGGCCATGACATGCACGGAGCTGTCATCTCCTATGACAATGCTTTCTTCCAGATACCTCCTGCAGGATCTCCCTGAGGCAGTTTCACAGCTGCCTTTTTTTCTTTTTTGAGACGGAGTTTCGCTCTTGTTACCCAGGAGTGCAATGGCGCGATCTCGGCTCACCGCAACCTCCGCCTCCTGGGTTCAGGCAATTCTCCTGCCTCAGCCTCCCGAGTAGCTGGGATTACAGGCACGTGCCACCACGCCCAGCTAATTTTTTGCATTTTTAGTAGAGATGGGGTTTCACCATTTCAACCAGGATGGTCTCGATCTCTTGACCTCGGGATCCACCTGCCTCGGCCTCCCAAAGTGCTGGGATTACAGGCGTGAGCCAATGTGCCCAGCCCACAGTTACCTTTTATATAAGTGGGAGCACACTCTAAAGTAACATTACAGTAATTACATACATATGGCCAACAAACGTATGAAAAAAGCTCAACATCACTGATCATTAGCAAAATGCATATCAAAATCACAGAGATGCCATCTCATCCCGGTCAGAATGGCTATTATTAAAAGGTCAAAAAACAGCAGATGCTGGCGAGATTGTGAAGAAAAAGGAACACTTTTACACTGTTGATGGGAGGGTAAATTAGTTCAACCATTGCAGAAGACAGTGTGGCAATTCCTCAAAGACTAGAACCAGAAATACCATTGAATTGCTACTCAATTCTATAATTTCTGATATTGAGAACTCTATCAGAAATGACAGAATTGAGGACTCCAGCACTCCATGGAGCGCCCTGGGGAGCAGCTACCAGCACAGCTGTGCTGGGAAAGGCCCGGCATGGCCTTGTGTGGGACCAAAGGCCACAGATGCCTGTTCAGTCACATGCAACAGAAGGGCAGAGGACAGCAGGGAGGGAACTCTCACAGCTTCACTGTTTCCCTGAGGCCAGATCTGCCCACATGCAGAAGTAAAATTTAATGTTAAAATGAGAATTCTAGACCCAGAACGATCACTACAAAATGTTAACATTTGTTAAATCTGGGTGGTCTGAACACAGGTGTTTGTTTTGGTATTCTCTGCACTTTTCTATGTTTTCAAAATATTTACTTTTTAAAGAAGTAGGTTTCATCTGATATTGAGGTTATGCTGACTGTACCTTAAGTAAAACTGAAAACAATAATTTAATGAAAAACAAAACAGAACTATGCAATTCATTTGTTTTCAAAATCCCATATGGATATAAATGCTGGTACTGCTCTATGACAAACTTTAGAAAAGAAGATTTTAATGATACTGTGGTGGTGTGTCTGTTTATCTTAACATATTACCATTTAGGACATTAAGTCTCTCCATCACAAATAGAATTCAGGGCCTGCAGCCTGACAGGGACCAAAGGTCAAAATACAGAGACCAGCCACGATGGAGATGAGTAATCAGAGTGGGGATGCTGTAAGGGAATAACCCGAGAACCCAAGGGATATAGACTCTGAGAGGAACTGGATTCCAGGAGGTGAGATCAAAGCCTGGCTCTGCCATGGAGGCAATGTGAGATGAGGCACCAATGGCCCCCTGGGGCACAGTAAAGCTAGGGGAAGTGCTGGAATTGGTGGGCAGGACAGGGAGGCAGACCAGTTCAGGTCAACAACAGCAGGCAAACTTAGCCTTCTTGCTGGCCAGGCACCAAGCAAAGCACAGTTCCCTGGGAGGGGCTGGCGAGTTCCCCCACAGAGACTCTGCTGCCGCTGAGCCTCAGCTGTTAGCAAGGTCAGGTTGGCTAGGCCCCGCCAAGGGGTCAGAAGGCCAAGCTCTCCAAGGCAACCGCAACACACAGGACCGGCCAGCGGCCTGTTCTGCTTCTCACCATAGGGGACAAAGGATTTTTGTTGCTTTTACTAAAATTCTCAGGCTACATTGACAATTTCCATTGTTTCCTCCAAATCCATTTCCCTAAAAAGTAGGCTCTCTCTCTAATCACCATATTTTCTGAAACAACGAAAATCTAGGGAAGTTTTTCTTCTGAAAATAGTTTTGTTGCTTTTTTTTTAGTAAAACGAATTCATGATCAGTATAAAAAAAATTAAAGCAATCTAGAAATGGAAAGGGAAGCAAAAATTGCCCAGAAACTCTAACTTACAGAAATAATAGCTCTGTAAATGTATCTGGATGTATATTCTTTTAAATATATCTCTATGTACATATTAATTTTTATATTTAAGTTTTTTATTTTTTAATTATGGCAAGATACACATGACAAAAATGTGCTTCTTAGCCATTTTTAAATGTACAGTTCAGTAATGTTAAATATATTCACATTGTGGTACATCAGTCTCCAGAACTCTTGCAAAATTGAAACTCTATACTCATTAAACAAAAATAACCCATTCCTCCCTCTCCCCGACCTCTGGCCACCCTCTTTCTGCTGCCAGCCTCTAGGAGTTTGGCTCCTCTACATACCTCATGTAAGCGGAATCACAGAATATTTGTTCTTTACAGTTAATATAATATCTTTAAATGTATCTGTCTATAGCATGTGTTAGCTTTTCCTCCCTGTTTAAGGTTGAATAACATCTACTGTGTGTGTTTACTGTATTTCAGTTATCCGCCCATCCATTGATGGATTTCTGTGTGTTTCCTAACTTTTGGCTATTGTGAAAAATGCTGCTAAAAATATAGGTGTATAAATATTGCATTGATTTTTCAATATGTACTATACACATTTTATGCAAATAAGTGCATATCATGTATTTATTTTCCAGCCATGCATTTTGGACTCAACAATTTGTCCTTGATAATCTTCTAAGTAAAAAGATAGATCTATGAAATAATTTTTCCTAATTTTTATGATAAGTAAGCAGAACGTTGAAGAACTAGTACAAAAACCACTGTTAGGTCTGCCTCCTAGGCGCAACAATTCACTAGATTTTACTGTATTGTTTTCTATTTTTCTAAGCATTTCCTTAAAACAAGAGCTTTTGCCATATGGTTACAATAGCGTTATATCTTAGAAATAAAAATTCTTCCCCTGATATCTGCTCCATATTCAACTGGACCCCCAAACACATGTTAAAGCTGGTTTTTCAAATCAGAGCCTAATTAAAGCTCAAGCATGATATTTGGTTATGTCTCTATTAAAAATCCGGAGGAGGACTCCTACCTTTTCATTTTCCAGCATGACAGTGACTCTTTGAAGAGTTCAGGTTTGCAGATATTTCACATTGTGGACTTCTTTGGTAGTTTCCTCATGGTGTCATTTAAATTGCTCCTCTAGCTTTTGTCATTCTCAGGAACTGGATATGGAGTCTAAAGGGTTTTTTCAATTTGAGTTCCAAGATACTTGTAAACAACACATCATTGGTGAGGCTAGACTTTGGGCTTACCGTATCTGAAGAGAGGTGAGGTATCTTCCCACTGCTAATTCTGCTAACTTTCATCACCAAGTTATATGGTGACTGCAGATATCTGGTATAAAGGTGTTTCCTTTTGCAATTGGCAAGTAATTGATGACTGACAGTTAGTAAATATCCTGTTACCCAATAACTGTCACCTAATGGTTTTAGGTAAAACAATTTCCTGAATCAGTTATTTCTCTGGCAGTTGGTATCATAGAACCAATGGTACAGTAAAATGACATGCATCTATCTCAATTTATTGAGTACTCTGGACTCATGGTTTTATTTTTTGTTCAATGTATGACAAACAATTCTGACAAGTCAGAATTCCTTTTGATGCTAAAATTTGCCCAATTTGGTCAGAGGGATCTCCTTCAAGTTGGTGTATGTCTCTTCTGCATGCTTCCTGACTTTCTATGACACAAGGTAGCCCAGGCTAACCTTGGACTTTCTCTGCCCCAGATCTGAAATCAGGCCTTTCTCTAAAAAACTCGGGTTACCTTAGAGGGGAAACAATTTAGAAACTGACATCAGGGCACTAGATGTGCTCAATGCCATTGAGATGTCATTGCTTTGAATGCTTTTCAGTAATCAGAGTTTCCAATTAAAAAAAAACTCATGAATTCATATGGACATTTTTCATTTAAATTAACATTATAGGTTTCTTTTTCCTTTTTTTGTATATATCTTTTCTCTTAAAATGAAAATCATGCTTCATAAAAACATTTATTTGCTTATTCTATAATTTTGAAATAACTTCAAAACTATTATAAATAATAAAATTGCCAAGTGAAGTTTAAGATTTCATGGTAGTTCTTCTTCTCCTTAGAATATAATTCCCTAGGAACGAGAGTCAGTGTTTTGTCAAAAATTTATTTAGAATAAGCCTATTCTCTGTGTGGTTATGTTTCCAAATTGATATACCATTAGATTTATTTGTTTTAGTTTGTTCTCAATTCAGGGAATTTACACTTTTCTCTTCGATTTAATTTTATTATTTAAATATGTAAAAATTTTAATATTTCAAAACTCAAATGACATAAAAACGTATACTGAGGCAAGTTTCCCTTCCATCCCTGTCTCCTCTTCCCCATTCCTCATGCTTTTTATAGATACTACTTTTGAACTGCTTCCATTTTATTTTTCCTGCACATCTGTCAAACAATAAGCAAATTCATATGTGAATTCTTATTTCCTACTCTTCATTATAGAAAATGTAGCATGCTATATAGACCTTTCTGCATCTTGCTTTCTCCATTCTCCGCTAATGCCTAGAGACTATCCTTAATTTTTATGGCCATATAAATGTACTATGTACAAATATCATCATTTATTTAGCCAGTCTCCTACCAATAAACATTGTGTTGTTTCTATTCCTTTGATATTAACAAAAATAATGACTTGTGTTGTGCTGTTTTGGAGTCATACGTTTAGGGTAAATTACTAGATGTGGAATTACCAAGTCAAAGGTAAAAGCATTTGTGGTTTTGTTAAATATTACCAGATTTCTCTCCACAGGGTTGTACTATTTTGCACGCCTATCAGCATTATATGACTGTGTCTTTTTTCTTTATACTCTTGCCAACAGAGCAAGTTGTCAACTGTAAATTTGTGCTAATCTGAGGAGTAAGAAATGGTATCTGACTATTAGGTTTTTGTTAAGAACATTTTTAGTAAGTATAACATCCATATGAGAGGTCTTTAAAAAGTTTATGGAAATGTGTATTATGAAAAAACTATGCATGGATTCCAACTTTTTTTCACCAAAACAAACTCACAAAACTTGTTATAACATGCTTAAACAGGATCTAGTTTGAGGCACTAAGAAGAATAAGACATCAGTTTGAAAAGAGCTCCTATCAGAGCCATGTGGATTCTGCTAAAATTGAAGCAAGAACAAATACTAAATTTATCATGAGGCTCAAGTGGCAGAACGGTGAAATCACTGATGTTTTACAAAAAGTTTATGGGACAATGCTCCAAAGAAGTCAACAGTTACAAATAAATAACTCATTTTAAAAATGTAGGAGTCAATATTCAAGATTAAGCCCACAGTGGCAGTTCATCCACATCAATTTGTGAGGAAAAACAAACTTGGTCATGCCCTAATTGTACAGGACTGATAATTAACAGCAGAAACAGTAGCCAGCACCAGAGACAGACATCTCAATTAGTTCACCTTATACAAGTCTGAATGAAAAATTAAAGCTGAGCAAGCTTTTCACTCCCAAGGGTGCTAAAACCGTGTGGCCCAATCCGCTGCAGACAAGAGCAGACCCTTCAATGGAAATTTTATACAGGTGGTTAAGACCCTGAAGCATTTCTTTTACGGATTGTAAAATGTGCTGAAACATGGTTTTACTGGTACAATTCTGAAGACAAAGCACAGTCAAAGCAATGGTAACCAAGAGGTAGAAATGGCACAGTCACAGCAAAAGAAGACTGGACGAGAGTAAGAGCTACGGTAAGTTCTTTTGGGTGCTCAAGGCATTTTGGATGTTGACTTTCTGAAAAGCCAAAGAATGATAACATTTTCTTATTATGAGATTATTTTGAGAAAGTTAGCCAGAGCGTTAGCAGAAAAATGCTCAGAAAAGCTTCACCAGAGATCTTTCTCCACTATATCAATGTTTTTGCTCATTCCCCTCATCAACCAAGGGCCATTCCATGAGACTTTTTGATGGGAAATCATTAATCATCCACTTGATAGTCCTGATTTAGCTCCTTCTGACTTCTTCGTTTTCTAATCTTTAAAAATATTTAAAGGGCACCCATTTTTCTTCAGTTAATAGTGCTAAAAAGACTGTATTGACTTGGTTAAATTTCTAGGACCTCACTTTGTTAAGGATGGACTAAATGGCTGGTATTGCCACTTACAAATGTGTATTGAAAAGGAGCTTATGTCAAGAAATAAATTTATATTTTTTATTTTTATCTTTAAATTCTATTTTCCTATGAACTTGTAAAAGTCACCTTGTACAATAGATTGCATGGATTTAAGGTGTGGAGCTTGATAAACTTTTTAAATTAACAATCTGGGTATCTCCAGCCCAGATCAAAGATAAGGCACCTCAGAATCCTCTGATGTGCCCCCTCAGTCACTCCCCTTTCAAAGAGCAGTGTAATTTTAATTCACCGCCTTTCATTATAGTTGGTGGAGTGTTCATATGTTAAACATCATATGATTTTATTTTTCCATAAACTATTCATTTCTCTGCACATCAGTATTTTATTTTTCTCTTCTCTATTTTCTATAGATCATTAATTAATTAGCCTTTTGTACTTGATATAAATTCCCTCTATTTTCCCCTGCCATTTGTTGGTTTTATTTAAATTTTTTCTACAATGAAAAGGATTTTTCATTTTTAAAGGGCAAATTCCTTTTATAGTTTCTGGATTTGTTGTATTTAGAAAGTTTCCTACTCTCAGATTATAAAGGAGTGCATCATGTTTTCTATTTTTAATCTGTTTGCAGTTTATCTTTACGTATGATGTGAGATACGGATTCATTTTATCTTTTCTCGGTTGTTTCAACACCATTGATTAATAAGTCCATCTTTTCCCCAGGGATGTGAGATGCCACCCTTATTGTATACCTAATTTCCAGATGTATGTGGGTCTATTTCAAGGCTCTATTTTATTCCACTGAATCGCCTATTTACACACCGTTGTCATACTTTTTAAATACAGAGACTTACTAGTGTGTTTCAACATTTGGTCAAATTTACTGGTCTTACCATTGTGTCCTTCTTTTCCAAGGTTTTCCTATGTTCTGGCTTTTTAATTTTTCCATAGGAAATTTAGAATCAACTTAGCTAAAAAAAATTCCTGCTTTTTTGCATTTGTTGTAATTGAGTTAAATCTGAGGATTAACATGGCAATTGAAATCTTTATGATGTTGAGTCATCCTATTATTCCAAAAAAGAAGTGTTTAATTTTTTTCCTATACAAGTTTTGAACATTTCCTTGAAATCTGTTTCTAAGTAGTTGATCTTTTGTTGTCACTGTTGCCGCTTTAAATGACACTTTCTCTTACACTATCATTCTAGCAAGGCTATTGTTTGTATGTATGAAGGCTATTAATTTTTCATGTTAATTTTATATATAGCCACCTTAGTTTTATTGTCTGAATTAGTTTTATGTTCAGGTCTTTTGTGTCTTCCAGGTATACTATATCCATAGCATCGATAGAGATGATTTTCAATTTCTTCTTTTTCTTACCACTAATTACATTGTCTTCTCTGATTATACTGGTCGGTAAATTCAACACAATACTAAATATAATGGAGGTAATGAGCATCCTTACCTTCTTCCTGAGTTTAGTGGAAAAAGGGCTAAGGTTTCAAGTAAATTAAGAACTGCACAGATTATACTATGTTAAAGAAGCATCCATCAGTTCCTACTGAATCCGTTGTATCAGGAATGTTTGTTGAATTTTATCAACTGCTTTTTTGCCAGACTAAGGCTATAATCACATGATTATTTTTGTAGTTGTTTATGGATTTTCTAAAACTGATCCATCTTTGCATTCCTGGAATAAACATCCTTTGATTACAATGTATTACTTTTTTAAATGTGCTGTTGGACATAGTCTGCTATTAAGGAATTTTTCATCACTTATTATATCAATATGCATAAGTGAGATTGCCTTACCATAGTTTTAATGGATTCACATTTCCCTTGTATATATGGCGTGATTTGCTAGTTCCCAACTCATGTCCACTTAGATTATTTCTACAGTTTTGTTAATATTAATGATGATAACATGAATTGGAGATAAAATCTTTTGCCTTTCTGTGTTTATATCCCTATGAACCATTTATAGAATGGGATCACTGGATCGAAGGAAATTTTCATTTCATATTTTATGAGATACTACTAACTGTTCCACTTTCCCACATCCACCCAATAAAAATACTGGAATTTTTAACTAGATGTGGAGCTTCATTAATTTCTCTGCATTAGAAAAGATACTAAAAGTTTACCTTACCAGGAGCAGGAAAAAACCTTTCTGGTTTTCTTATTTCAGCATCAGGTTTACAGATAATATAAAAGGTTAAAAAGTTTAGGTCAAAGAATCAAGGTTCCCAGTTTACTGTTGATGAGCTGTATGATCACAAATGTCATCTCTTTCATTCTCCTATGGAAACTTATGACATTCTTATGAAGATAATTTGAGCTAATAGATATAAAATTGTTATATAGATGCAAGGCATCATAAACAAGACAGAAAATCTCATATTTGTGTTTATTGTCATCAGTTACCATTTAACAGGGAAACAAATAATTTCACATGTACACATATGAATTGCTACACTATGTAACAAAGAAGGGCTAATTCATCCGGGTGGGATAGAGATGAAGGACAGAACATTCCGAGTACTATAGTGGACCCCTTCCTGAAAGATCCAGCAGGCATTTGCATCCCTTCTCCCTTGTGTATCTCTCAGTATGGAGGTTGAGAAAATTATATATAGTAGTCCCTCAACCTCCATGGAGGATTGGACCTCCAAAATCTACAATGCTCAAGTCCTTTAGATAAAATCCTTTAGTATTTGCATATAATCTGTGCCGTACCAAAATCTACAGGTGCTCAAGTTCCTTAGATAGAATGGCTTCGTATTTGCACATAACCTACGCATATTCTCCTGTATACTGTAAATTATTTCTAGACTATTTATGCAATGTAAATGCTATATGAATAGTGATTATATTCTACGTTTTTTATTTGGATTATTTTTTATTGTCATATTTAACTTTTTTTTTTAAGACAGATTCTCACCTGTCACCCAGGCTGGAGTGCAATGGCATGATTTTGGCTCATTGCAACTACTGCCTGTCAGGCTCAAGTGATCTTCATCTTCCGGCCTAAGCCTTCCAAGTAGCTGGGACCACAGGCACATGCCACCACACCTGGCCCTTTGTTGTGTTTTTTGTAGAGATGGAGTTTTGTCATATTGCCCAGGCAGGTCTTAAACTCCTGACCTCAAGCAGCCCTCTCACATCAGCTCCACAAAGTGTTGGTATTATAGGCATGAGTCACCATGTCTGGCCATTTTTAACTTTTTATTTTAACTTTTTAAAAGAATATTTTCCATCTGCAGTTGGTGGAATCCATGAATACGGAGGGCTGACTATACTCACTTCCTTAGTCTCCCTTAGAGCTAAAGTATCTGGTTCTGGTTTTGAAGATCTAAAGAAAATTCAGTAATGAGAGAGAATCCTCTGGAGACTTCTCTCTCAAAGGAAAAAGAAAAAAAAAGGAAGAGTGTCCCTGTTCTAGGGAAGCTAGTCCCCTCACTTCCTGTCTTTGATTGTAGTTGGGAGAGGACATAATGCTTGGAGCAGAGGCAGCCTTCTTGAAACCATGAGGCAACAAGTCCACATGCAATCTGGCAACGGTTAGCCATAGTGCTAAGAATGGCAGAGAAAGTGGATGCAGACAAGCCTGGGTCCTTGACGAAACTGTTGAATCAGACCTAGCAACGTGTATCCCAAGAATTCTGGAGTAAACAACAAACATTCGTATATTTTAGCATTTGCTAGTCAGATTTTCTGACACTTATAGCTCTAAATATCCTTAATGAAATGAATAAAAATCACTCCTTTACAAATAACATCTACTCAATTCCTTACAACAACTCTTTGAGAGCCTTCTCTCTCAGAATGAGCAGGGCCTAACGATTCAACTAATCCTAGAACCTGAAATACCAGAGGCGGGCCTGGGTGTAGGTGAATCTGACTGGCTGCTTCCTTAACAGTCAAAAGTGTTTTTCTGTCACTATTTGGAATAGTCAGGAAAAAAAAAAGAACACATCCAAAGCAGAGGTTACAGATTGGCAAATTCAACTGGCTGATCATGTTATTAGCATTTTTATTTTTTTAACAGATTAGAAAATGAGGCTCAGAGCATAATTTTGTAGTCAAGTATGGGGTCAACCAGACTCATTCTAAGTCTTAAATACCTTGTTCCTTCTCACTCAACAGGGGGAAGGACTGATTCTTCCCATCCATGTAGAACTGATTGGCCATCCAAGATGTATTAAATTACAGAAAAGGGAGTAGACAAATATTATATTGTGATTACAAAAGGACTTTGGCTTTTATGGAAAAAATTGAATAAACTTTGGATTTGTTTAATACTCACTATACTAGATTAGTAATGCATGCCGGCCATCTGACTCTCAGAAGGAAGAATTGAGCTGCGGCCACTTGCCATGCTGGCGTATACTAAGTCTGAGTTACACCCTACAATGATTATGAGACACAAAAAAGAAAAACACTATTTCAAAGTTGTGTTAGACACAAATTCATTGTGCACATTGTTGCCAATCACTTATAACAAAAGGAAAATTAAATTACTTAAGAATGCAGCCTGAGGAAAAGCAAAATCAAAGAATAATTATGTTTGCCATTTAAGAAGCTGTAAGGTGATGGGTTTCCAGGACTTGGATTCTAGTTCAAAAGATGAAAAAAGTGCTTGAGAAATTGAAGGGTTCTTTCTTTTCAAAATACATCTGGGTGAATATTGGCAATGCGTAGGCAAGAACGCTCTCATCTGATGAAAGATAATAAAAAATTTCTCATGAGACAGAAGGGCAGGCTGATTTCTGTTTCACCACAACGAAAAGAAACAGCATAATTAGTACTGAGATACCCAGGTTGCCACGGTGCTCAGTGGCTTCTAGAGCAACATAGCAGGGGGTACTCTAAGGAGGATGGAGAGGACAGAGCAGAGTCAGCATGAGGCCATTTACCAGAAATAGATCAATTCCCACCATGTCAAAATATACACTCACACGCGCCCTTCCAGCTAATGTCTAATGAAGCTCAGAAATACAAATCCTATTCTTATTTTCACTGGGATTGGGGATAGACTGTGTTTACAATTGAAAAGGAATAATGTGTGACCACAAGGATAGCTTTCTGATGAAAAATATCATCATCAAAATAAAAAAAGGCAAGCAGGGTGTGGTGGCAACAGCCTGTAGTCCCAGATACTTGGGAGGCTGAGGTAAGCAGACCACATGAGCCCAGGAGTTTGAGGCCAGCCTGGGCAGCATAGTGAGATGTCATCTCTAAATAAGTAAATAATTTTCTTTTTTAGATTAAAAATTTAGTCATGGCCATGTAAAGCCGATAGATTGTGGCAAAAAACAAACAAACAAAAATCCCACAGGCAGTGACTTAGAAGGTATTAATGTAGTACTCAAGGGGGAAAAATATATGATGTGATAAAAAGCAAAGAAGACATTTGGAAGACAGATGTGAGAGAACCAGAACAGATAACCAGAAAGAGATTCTTTAAGGACCCAAGAGAAAAGACTGAGCATTTAAACTCCAGAAATATTAGATGAAAGTTTCCCCCTAACACTACAACTTGCCTGAAGATGTTAATAAAATTCAAGGAAAAGAGAAACAACCTACAAAAATGTGGGCAGAAAACAAATTATTAAAACAAAATCAAAAGACTTCTCTTTGAGAGTTGTAAATGCCACACACATATTTAAGCAAAAAAACTATTTTCACCCAAATCGTATACACCAAAATATCATTATTTAAATGGCAATAAGTAGATGTTCTCAGACATTGAAAATCTCTGAAAGTATACCTTAGCATCCTCTCCAAAAAAAGTAGTAGTTGAATAAGTTCCCTAGCTGACTGAAACATGAATCGAAATAAAGGACTCAGGTAAATAAGCAAATTGGTATAAAACAAATTGCAGTGAACAATAAAAAGAGTAAAATGGCTTTTTTTAAAACAGAAGACCTTGTGACAAAGCTCCTTAGAAACGTGTACAAACACACACACTATAAAAATTCCTGTGTTTTAACAAGTACAGAAATTGACCTTTTTGAGGCTTGATTCAGCATGATGAAAGAGGACCACAAAACACTGAAACACTTCAAACTTTTTTCAATACACTAAGAGGATCCTAAATAAATACTTGTCTTGTGCAAAAGGAACAGTGTTCTGATGTCCAGTGGGATTCCCAAGCTTCATTTCCTAACTTCTTAAGGAGAGTTGAGATCCCCGAAGCGTGAGATCTCTGGGGTCCAAGGGTAAGCCAGGCCATACCTGAAGCTGGGCTAGAATGAGAATCTCTGTTCAGAAGGACGGAGTATGTGACAAGGGACTGGTGGAGACTGTGAGACGAAGAACTCCCACACTTAAGGGAAACACAATCCATAGCAAGACACAGCACCTGATGTGGCATTTCCAGTGGATATGAAGTCTGGGGCAGATTCTCTTCCTCCACCCTCACTCCCAAGAGTGCTGGCTGGTAGAATCTTCCACTGGTCCACAGCCCTGCTTCTTCTGAAATGGGAGCTTCCATCCTCTCATGTTTTCCCTACATTCTCTGCCTCTGCCTCCCATTTCATGTAAGGTCCCTCTGACAAGAGTTGCCCTGGAGAAGCAGATGCTGCTGTCCTTGATTTCAGCCAGCTCAGAGGCTCCGGGGTGGCATGGGCTTCTTCTGTCTTTATCAGCCTGGACATCCTGACCATCAGCATCTTGATAGTAGCCTTACATTCTGGAAGGTCTAAGAGATGACTCAGTAAGGGCCAGAGGAAAATATTTTAGAAGACTTGGGTGGATGTGGATGGCCTGGCTCGCCAGTCTCTCCTGCAAGTACTTTCAAGCAAACTTGAAGGACCTTGCGTCCACCATGCCTGCTCCCAGATGCCACGGCAATGAGCCTGGGGGTTCATGGTACCACAGTTACTCCTCATAAGTTATATGTCACCTTTGCTGACAATGCTGTGTCAGGCAGAGCAACTGCTGTGCCCTCGGCCTGCACCACTGGCTTCCCATCTGTCAGCGTCTCCCCTGGCATCTTCTGAGATGCTCTGGAGCAGTGTCTTCCCTGGGAGAGCTGGGGAGGTGACTCTGGTGCTTCTTCTGGGGTGAGCTTTTGGCTCTATTGGTAGGGCTCACATTCTGGAACTCTACCAGAAGATCTAACTTTAAGTCACAGCAAAAGTAGCCTTCTGTGAGGGGCCAGGAGTCATCCAAGGCATCGTACACTTTTCATCCCAGAGAAGTTGCCTTCATTAGGGAGCCAGCATCCCAAGAGTTTCCCCTTTCTTTGGGGGAGCCTGAGAATAACTTAGGCACCCTGCTAAGGGTCTGATTCCTCTTCAGATGGCCTCCCAACTCAGAGAGGCACTGCTTCTGAGAAATGGTGAGTGCCTCAGAAAGACAGCTCCAATACCCACGTGGGGTGAAATTTCCCAAAGTTGAAATTGAGGCACTAGAGGGACACTGAAGACAGTGCTTGATGAGAGGGCAGTTGAGGAGTGGCTCGTGGGTGAAACGAGTTTGGGCATCTGCTCTCTGGAGGTGGTGGTGTGCCCTCCTGGAGAAGTTCCACTTCAACCCTGCTGGAAAACTTTTCAAAACACAGCAGTGTAATTCAATGTCAAAAATCATTCTTAACATAGAAGCGGTATAACATAACGTATAAATGAATAATAAACAACGAAACCAGTACGTAAATCTATCATTTTATTATCTGAGAAATTTAATTATAAGAAAAAAAGAAAAGAAAATATATCTCTATTATTTAGACACCCTCGTACAGTGAATATATATTATCTGGTATTCGTTTCTCTCATTCACTGACTCAGAAAAAATCAGGCCCTGCCCTTAGCTAGAAAATGAAGCTTGGGAATCTCCTTCTCCGACGTCAGAACACAGTCCTTTTGTACAGGACATGTATTCAGTTAGGTCCCACAGAGTATATTGAAAAGATTGTAAAGTGTTCTGAGGAGCTTAGAGATACAGCAAGAACCACACAAACCCCTGACCTTATGGAGCCTTACTGTGCCTTAGGGAAGGTGGGGAGATGAAGGAACGAACTTTCATATGAAACACTCTGCCAGATGGTCATAAGTGCCTTAGATATGTTAATACAAGCAGTAAGGTAGCACGGAGAATGTTGAGCGGAGAAACAGTTTAATCTGGGAGTAGGCCACGCAGCTTCTTAGGGGAAAGGATTTCTAGGCAGAGGGTCAGAGTGCTGAGGTCGGGGCTGCAAGGAGCAATCTGGTGACAGAGATATGGTAGGGAAGAGGCTGGGGAGCAGATTCCACAAGGTCTTCAGGACCTGGTAAGGAGGTTCCTCTCTGAGCAAGGGCATCGACCATGAGAGAGCTGGAGGGGCACTAGAGAGTCTTGAGACAAAGAGTGATAAGGCATAGGCCGGGCGCGGTGGCTCACGCCTGTAGTCCCAGCACTTTGGGAGGCCGAGGTGGGTGGATCACGAGGTCAACAGTTCAAGACCATCCTGTTCAACATGGTGAAACCCCGTCTCCACTAAAAATACAAAAAATTAGCTGGGCATGGTGGCGCGTGCCTGTAATCCCAGCTCCTCAGGAGGCTGAGGCAGGAGAATTGCCTGAACCCAGGAGGCGGAGGTTGTGGTGAGCCGAGATTGTGCCATTGCACTCCAGCCTGGGTAACAGGGGCAAAACTCTGTCTCAAAAAAAAAAAGTGTGATAAGGCATATTTTTTAAGAGAACCCCTGGGGTTACTTTGTGAAGAACAGACCAAGGGGGACAAGGTCAGAAGCGGAAAGACCTGTTAGGAGGCTGTGATAAACATCCAGCCAAGACATAATAAAGGTTTGAAGCAGAGTAACCATAGAGGTATGGTCAGATTCAGTATATATCCAAATTAGAGTATAGGTAGGACCACGAGGAGACAAGAGCCTGAGCCCTGGGCAGTCCAGTATTAGCAGTCCAGGGAAGAGCAGGAAGAGTCACAGAGCCTAAGAAGGAGAGGAAATGACGTGGGAAAAACAAAACAAAACAGAAGACAAACGTGTTAAAGGCCAAGTGAAGAAACTCGTCAGATTGGGGAATTAATCTGCAATAAGCTGAGAACTGAGAAAGGATTAGCTGATTAGCGATGTAGAGCTTCTTGCTTTTGACCAGAGTATTTTCAATAGAGTGGTGATAAAAGTGATTGAAGGGTGTTCAAGAGAGCGCAGGAGTACAAAACTTCTCGTTAGCACGAGAATTGCTTTAAATAGGAGAGTGAGTTTCAGCTGGTAAGATCAAGAGAAGATATTTTTTCTTTAAAGATGGGTAAAATAAAAGGAATTGTAAAGGGGGAAAATATAAAATTTTTACTGGAATTGGTGAAATCTAAGACTATCATATTTATTCCAGGAAAAACAAACCACTAATTGGTGGAATATTTTCAGATCCTTGGGCACTTTGCCCCTGACCACCATCCTTAAGGTCAGAATCAGGAAGAAACAGCTCAAGGTTATTGGAGAAAGTAAAGATGTTTTCAAAGCAGTATGGTGACCACCTCTGGCTTCCATTGGTCAATGAATCTTACATTCCATCAGCCTCCTTACTCTCCTGGGCTTATCTTCATTGGCATCTTTTTCTCCCCAGTGCCTGCTTCTCCCTCCCCATCTCAGCATTAATCCTCTGAAATCCAGGGACTATAGACTTACTGAATTAAGTTCCTTAAATCAAACTTTGTGTGCTTCCAATAAAATCTGTTTCTTGAAGAAAAACTCAGATATTGCAAAACTCAAGTATTGCAAATCAGCATGGTTTATTCTTTGAAGATCAAGAGGCCACAAGCAGTCAAGACTTCTAGAGCTCATAAAAGAAAATGCTAGCTCCAGCCATCTGAGACCAAAAGGATGAGAAAGGTTAAAGGATAAGTCATTCTCCTCATGCAAGGTCATGATTTCTTAAAATGAAAATCCAGTTTATGCAAAACAGGATTCATCATCAAATACATTTACTGAGCACTTCGTATTAGTCTGCCTCCCCCGGCCACACAGAGACACCCTCTGAAGGTCTGTAATGATGACGAGCTGAGAAACCCGAAGCAATACAAACAGATGTCAAAAACATAGTTTGACCTTCTCCTTTCTCTTGAACAACTTAGACTAAAGCCGTTAGGAGGACCAAGGGAATATGGGCTTCTACATGGGCTGGCCTGAGGTTCAGAGCCCATGTGTAAAGGGGACAGCACAGTGACACATGACTGGTTATCTACTGCAATTGAGTATTAGGAGGCAGTTTTCTCACAGTCTGAGAGGGGAGTAGCAAAAATGTTAGGGGGAAAAACCTAAATGAACCATGCAGTGTTGGGTTAGAATTGAAGGCATCGGTTTAAACACCTCTGTGGATTAGCACTGGAGGTTCAGATATAAATACAGATGCAAATGTGCATCTATGTTTGAGTGTGGGGAGGTGTGTTCAAACTCAGTACCACTTGCTTTGTCCATTGAGAGGACCTGGGAGCAGTGCCACCTGACGGCACATTGAGCATGACTAGAGCACAGATCCTGACTTCCACATATTATTCTCCAGGGAAAGTCACCAGGGCTTCTTGAAAAAATGGTCATTTCTAGGACTGAGGCAGGAAAAGTATAGACGATCTTGGAATACCTTGCTGGGCTGGAAAGCAAGGAAGTGCTCGAAGATGTCAAGAGAACATAGAAACCAATTTGAGGAGACTTCCACTGGCCAGATCTAGGACAATATGAACAGCAAAGCAAATAATGAGAGCAAATAGAACAAAATGAAAAGGCCTGAATTCATACTGATACAAATAAATGTATAAATCAGAAGATTCATGAAGAATCAGATATGTACATGGCTTTTAAAATATTTCCCTACCAGATCTTATTAATTACAAAGGAAAAATGTATCATTTCACAGTGAAGAAACCTGGCAGACAAGAGTCAATCAAGTGATCAAAGTGAACGTCAGGATGCAATTAGGGCAGAGCATTATCTCTGCAATTCCTGCCAAAGGTAAGTAACTTGAATCTAATTACGAAGAAGCATCAGACAAACCCAATTCAAGGAACATTCTTCAAAACAACTGGCCTGCAATCTTTAAAAGTACTAAAGGTCGAGGAAGACCTAGGAACTGTTCCAGACAGAAAGAGACCACAGAAGCACCACACTTAAATGTAATGCTTGCATTTAAATCATTTTTTTTTTTTGGCTATGAAGAACATACAAGGGACAACTGGCAAAACAGGAATGACATCTGAATTTCAGATGGTCGAAATGAAGTGGTGTTAATCTCCTGATTTTTATGGTTGTATTGTGCTTATGCAGGAGAATGTCCTTACTGGGAGGAAATACACTGAAGTATCTGGGGATCATAGGTATATCAGATCAGAACTTACTATCGAACAGTACAGGTGGGGAAAAGCTCTTTGTATTATAATTGCAACTTTTCTGTAGGTGTGAGGTTGTTTCAAAATAAAACAAAATTATGTATTTGAAAAATAATCCTCATCCTCTTTTCCAAACACATACGATTACTGGAGTTACCTCAGGTGGTAACAGCCCTGGGAACTGATCATCCACAGTAGATACTTGGACCAACACTCCTGAAAGCAACACTATTCCGTTCTTAGTAGGAAGAGAGGCTCGGTTGAGTACACAGCCTTCTGAGTTTGGGCCGGAGGCATTTCAAAGTAGCCTCTTCTTGGTCTCTACTCATAAGCACAGGCTTAGGTGAAAAAGAGAAGGAAGAAAAAGAACTTGGAATTAATGTATCTGTATAATGGGACAGGTTGAGAAAAATTTTAAAACCTGTGTCAAGTTTGTCGCATTAGGGTAGAAAGAGTGAATTGGCCTGATAAAATGAAGGTACAACTGGTACCTTCAGTATATCATTTAATCCTGTCTATAAGATTTTCTTGCATTCAAGAAAAGAAATTCAAAAAATGATTCAGTATCAACATTGTGGGCATCATTCAAATTAAATTAAAAGATGAAAAAAACAGAGGTTCTGCAATGTTGAGGACGTTATTGGGGTGAAGGCAGGATTAGAAGCCATGGTTGGCACCTCATCATGGTCTAACATGAATGCCCCTGCTGTCTCCACCACAGGAGGCTGATTCTCTGTAAAAAGAGGGGGAGAGAGAGAGAGAGAGAGAGAGAGAGAGAGAGAGAGAGAGACAGAGAGAGAGGGCATATGCTATGCTCTTCTCCAAAAAATAATATGCTCTGTGAAAATTGAGAGAGGCAGACATGAATTAATCAGAATTTGAATAAGAATCCACTCGCTGTTCCATCTGTGAAATATTTTTCATCTTTTACAAATGCACATCCTTAATGGAACATGTAGGATTGGTAATAAAATAGTCTTCCAGGATACCGTCCCTATGCATATTGTTTTACTGCCTCTCTGTTCACTCTGCGTTAAGACCTTCATTGATTCCAACACCCAAGCCGCCATTTTTGCAAGCAAGAGCTGTAAGTTACTGGTGGCCTGAGAGGGTTCATTCTGCATCAGCGTTGCTTCCCCCACAAAGTTCAACACGTTGCCTGAAATATGAAAACAATCTTCTTGATTTCCTTCAGTCTTCCAGAAAAATACTTGTGAATTTAATCAAGGAGTCGGAAAAGACAGTTGGAATCAGAAAACAAAATGGTATCAATTACTAATATTTCCCATTCTCTGATCAGGCTTGTCTTATCTGAAGCTTGTAAAGTTGTTTAATCTTTTCCATCATCTCAGGGAAAAAAGAGCCTGGAAAGTCCTAATCATTCCACAGTAACTACCAGTGGGATTTTCTGTAACTATCTGGACGCAAAATGAAAATCTTAAGAAGTTGATCCAATTCTAAAACTTACTTCTCAACTTAATCATAAATATGAAGAGACAACTCATCCATATTTTCCTTAAATAACATCTGGTTGCTTGGCCGGACTGTTAATACCTGAAAGAGTTTCTGAGTTTGTTCCAACAAATCTACACTTAAAGAGCTTAAAAATGTGTTTATGCGTTAAACATTCTTTTCCACATCTGCCTTAGGGCCAGCGATGTGGCTGTGAGAAAGAACCTTGCCAAGAACTCAGAAAGAAAGGGAATAAAATTGTCTTTTAGAAGTTAAACTGTGAAAATAGCACCTATTGGATTAGGGCATAAGAATGAGAAATCACCACAAAGGGACAAAAAGTTGCTAGGCCAGCAAGATTTGGATGTGACCCCACTAAAGGTATGAAACACACATCTAAAGGCGATATTAATCATTCCTGGAGTCATGGAAGAAGGGTTATTCACACAGAGTTGAGCGGTACTCACCAAGGCTCCATTCCGAGTGGAACGGGTCAGGAGCAGCACAGTCTGGGTAGCACAGAACCACCACCAAGTCATTTCTATTGCGAAAATGAGTGCATCACTTTGCCTTTGCCTGATTACCATTAAACCTTACCCTGGGCTGGCCTGCCTTATTCATGATGGAAAACTCCACATTGAGGATACATCCCAACTTAGGGCAGGTAATCATTAGATGTTTGCTCAATGAATTTGCTCCAACTCTTTGCTCACAACTTCCTGATGATAATTTGGCTCCCCACATAGTTCTGGCTACAGGGAGAGTATGACCTAGTCTTGTGGATTTGAGAATTCTGGTCCTCACGCCAGCGATAAAACTCATTGAAACAGACAGTTAAGCATTTGAGTTTCCTTACTCGCAGGTTGCTCCCAAAGAAAGGGACCTTGTGTGTACTGCTTGATCAAGTTTCTGAGCCCAAAGGGTTTGCAGCAGGTCTCTGGGCTATGATAACTTTACCAGGATGATGTTGATAGCAGTAGCAATGGTGCCAACCTTGGCCATGAGTAGAGCATCCTGTGTGTACTATCAGACATTGTACGATACGCTTTATATACTGGAACTCATTTAATCCCCACAATAATCCAATAAATTAGGCATTATAAGCATTCCCATTTTGTAAATGAGAATACTGAGACTCAGAAAGCTTTAGTAACTTACCCAAAGACCGATATTCAGAGTCTGAATTCAGATCCAGATTTATCTGACTCTAAAGCCTAATTTTTTTTTCTTTTTTTTGAGACGGAGTTTCGCTCTTGTTGCCCAGGCTGGAGTGCAATGGCGTGATCTCGGCTCACCGCAACCTCCGCCTCCTGGGTTCAGGCAATTCTCCTGCCTCAGCTTCCCAAGTAGCTGGGATTACAGGCACGCGCCACCATGCCCAGCTAATTTTTTGTATCTTTAGTAGAGACGGGGTTTCACCATTTTGACCAGGTTGGTCTCGATCTCATGACCTCGTGATCCACCCGCCTCGGCCTCCCAAAATGCTGGGATTACAGGCTTGAGCCACCGCACCCGGCCCAAGCCTAATTTTTTTAATTGTAAAAAAAATACTACCTTTGGAGAGATGAACCCTTATCTTTCTCTTTGCCACACTCCTCTGCTTCAGCAGTGTGCTCTGGGCCATCCAAGTCCACCTTCAATATGACTATTTATCAATACACCACTACTGTACAAGTCTCCACATAAAGTTACTTAGGGTACCAATGCACCCTTAATTAGAAGTGCACAAAGTCAAGCCCTATTGCAATAGCAACACCAATCTACCCTACGCCATCAGTACCATTAGCTTCAGGAGCAAAAAACAAGGGCCTCTTTAACTTTTTCCTCTCCCTCACCATGCCTGCCACAACCCGTCTAAGCATTTACATGTTCCTCAACCGAATATCTTCAAGACTTCCCTGATGCATTCACTTGCCACCTGCTCACCATTCCCATTGCTGCTACTCATCTCTCACCTGGACCACTACGAAAATCTCCAAGGTTGTGTTTATGCTTCTACTCTTGCTCCACGTTGCTCCATTTTGTGTCCACATCTTGGTAATGCACCCTTAAGGACACTCAGGGATCTTTGTATAATCTCATCATGAATTCCACAGTTTAAAACTCCTTCAGTATGACCCCTTGCCATATCCTGTGCTTCAGCCCTCTTAGTGAGTGGTCTGCGGTTTTTGGGATTTACTCAGCTCTATACACTCTAGGATGGCACACACACTCCCAGCACAGATACGCCTGCATCCCCCTAGACCAGCATTCTCTCCACATCTCCCTGGGCAACCTATACAGGTGTTTTAGAACTCACTCTCTTTTTAGCTCCTCCAAGAATCCTGGTTTAGGTGCCCAACTGAGGTCTTGTCATCACACCCCCATCTCACCCCTCATACCACTGTGTGGGATTTTTAAAAAAATTATTTATGTGACTTCACCTTCAGACTTTGACCTACCCGAAAGCTAGGACCCACTTTATTTATACACAGTGCCTAACATGAACAAATACTTGTTAAGCAAATGAATGAATGTGAAGCTGGTACACCACAGGCATCAGAATCCACCCAGCTTTCTCAAGTATCAGCTGTGTGATCTTAAGAAAGTTGCTTAATCTTCCTAGTCCTCAGAGTTACTGTCTGTAAAATGGAGATCATAAAATCTATACTTTCAAGTTATTGCGAGCTTTAAACTAAATCACATAATACGTGTGAAATCCTAGGTGTCATGCCTCACATATAAGAAGTATTCAACTGTTGGTTGTTATTATTATTGCTGTGCCCTTCAAGACCCAGTTGAAAACATTCACATTCTTGAAAGAATTTGCATCAATTCCCAGCCCACCGATGACTGCGCTGCTCCATACATTTCATAATGTATTATTTTGCACCCTTGAATATATTGTTTGAAAGGGTCTGCCTTTTCAATACTTTCTTCAGTTGACCGAATACTTTAACAAATGCTTTTAGATGAAATGATGTTATCAAGTTCAGTTTTGTTCTATAAACTAATGGTGCCATTTTGCTATAGATCTTACAGTCCACTGGAGCTTTAAACCAGGGAAATTCATTTTGCAAGTCCTAATGATGCAAATATCATAAAGAGAGGCCAGTGAGAGGAACACGCTTAGGAGGAATGGCAGGGCTCTGGAAGGGAGACAGGTGGTGATCTCAAATTAGAAATCAGGTCTTAAAGGGACCACAAGCAAGATGTGGTTTCAAAAGAAGGGTGTCCTTTGTCACAACAGATGTGAAAAGGTGAATAGTCAGACTAGTGCTTAAAAGAAACTTACAGCTTTGCCCCTGTAAGGAATAGTGTGCAGTCACTAAAAATAGGAGACCAGCTAATAAAATGGCAAATAAGAACATGCAAGAGACAATGTTAAGTTTAAAAATATTTAGATAATATAAGTCTTTTGATCATAGTATGTAAAATTTGCTTTAAAATAAACAAAAAATCTAAAGGGAGTAGACCAAAATTTTAATAGCTGTAACACGTGGATAAGTTTGTGGGTGAAATTTTCTTTTATCAATTTCCCACACCGTTTGTAGTCTTGCCATATTCTTTTAAAATGTAAAAAATATTTCTTAGAAAATAGATATTCTGCGTGCCTCTCTCGCAGATGGCTCCAGAAAGAAATGAGATAGTGCAGAAGACACGCCCTAGACTGCAGGGGGCTCCATGAGCCCAGAGCCTGACTCAGCAGCGTGTGAAAAGGGGCGAACCTGGGCACGGGGCGCCCTGCAGCTCGATCCCGCCCTGAATGGGTCCCTTCTTTCCCTGCGGGCCCCCCTCGGTGGACGCAGCGCCCCTCGCAGCCCCCGGCCATGCAGTCCCCAAGCGACCTCCTTGCGAAGGATCCCTCCGGGAGGAGGCAGGGGCCGCAAGGGGCCGGAAAGAGAGGTCCAGGACGCAGGCCCCCGCGACTTCGCCCTGCCTGGTCCCGCGCGGCCCCCACCCCGCCCTCGGGCCGGTGCTCAGTACCTCTTGCAGGGGATCAGCGCCTTCCTCTCGTCCAGCACTCTCACGCGCTGGTTGAGCCCGTCGTAGGAGAGCAGGGCGCGGCTGTTGCGCCCGCTGCTTTGCTGGTACACAACCTGGCGCCCCTCCCACTGCTGCGGCGCCTGGCAAGGGCGCGGGGCTCCAGGGGAGCCCACCGCCCCGGTGCCGCTCAGGGTCCAGGCCCAGAGGCCGCCCAGCAGCCAGGCGCCCAGGGCGCCCCGAACCGTGCGGAGGGAAGCGCGTCCTGCCATCGCGTCGACCTTCCCCCAGAGAGCGAGCCCGAGCCCGGGGGCGCTGAGGCATCCGGGCGCAGAGTGGCTCCCGCCAGCTCCCTCCGCACTGTGCCGGAGTGTGGTCTGGCCCAAAGTGCTTCCGGCCACCGCGGTGGCCTCTGCCGCTGCTGAGATCAGGACGCTCGAGTCCCGGGAGCCGGGACCAGGGCCCTGGGAGGGCTCCAGGGAATCGCGCGGGAGCTATTTCTGCCTGGGCCACTGCCTGCTGCCGCTTGGGTTTTCACTGCTCACTGCTGCCAACAGGAAATGCAGTGGCAGTGGTGCCACTAGCATCCGAGGAGGCAGCCTGTTTTAAGAGGGGGATGGGAGAGACTGCTAAGAAGCGTGTTTCTCCACTAAGTTCAGTGTTCAACAGGTAATCACACACTGAGGGGCAATTTCAAAGTCAAGATCGGAAGAGCAGAGCTGCTGCGTTGACTGTGCCCCCACATACTTTGCCCCTGGACAAAACTGCAAACTTCTTCCACTAAATTAAAAGTGGAAAGATGGGTCTTTTCCTGAAGAAATGATACTAGCTATTCATGATGGCTGCTTCTCACACCCCATTCCCAGTGAAGAGCCTAGGAGACTAGTGGACAGCCTCTTGCATTGGGCCTAGGACTCATGGGCGTTGCCTCGAGGTCACGTTGCAGTGAGACTGCTCCTCCCATCGCCTGGCAATACCACCAGTCGAGTGGTTTGGGTGTCTGGGGGATTTAGCTTCTTCAAGGACGAGGTTAATCGGGCTTACGTTTATGTAATGTTAGGACTTATAATATGGAATGAGTGGGGCTCACACATCTGTATTCCCAGCTACTCAGGAGGCTGAAGTGTGACGATGGGCTAGGTAGTTACGGGTTCCAGTGAGCCATGATTATGCCATTATACCCCATTCAGCCTGGGTGCCACAGTGAGACCCTGCCTCCAAAAATACAATAATAAAATATGAAGTTGAGAAAAAAGAAAGCAACTAAAAAAATGAATGGTATCTTTCCATTTAAACTGCATTTCAAGGACGATTAAGATTGAGCCAGGTGAAAGTGGGAGATAACATTCCTGAATGAAGGACATGAAGACAAGACAAAATGGGAATGATGCTGGGGTTCACAGACAAGGCAGAGGAGTACTCTGAAGCCACAGTATTCATTTTAAGGATTTTGTCATTAATACTGAGGACCTTGGGAACCGTCAATTAATGTAAAGCTAGGGAGGAGCATCATTGGGCATACGCCTTGGAAAGCCCACTTAGGCAACAGAAGGGGTAAGGTCAAAGGGAAGGCAGGGAGAGGAAGAAGCTACTGTTACAATCCTGGAAAGAGATGATCCTGACTCAGCTAAGGCAGTGGGAGGGGGCACGGAGAGTGGGAAGACAGTGGGAGCTGTAGAGGGCATTTCAACTCAGAGGGAGAGGTTTCTGGTTTGGACCCCTGGGAGTCCAGTCCTGAGTGAGGAGAGACGATCAGTTCATTTTAGGATTGGTTGATTTTGAGCTGGCTGTGGAATATTCCGCTGGAAATATTCAAAAGACAGCTGGATAAATACTTCCAGAAACCAGCAGAGCTTTTGGATTAGGAAGCCATGGATACATAGGTGGTAACTGAAGCCAAAGAGCAGAACAGTGATTTCTGGAGCAATTCCTCACTCCCCACCTTCATCCAGCAAAGAAACGTCTGGCAATATCTAGAGACATTTTTTATGGTCACAATCAGATAGGGAGGAGGCTACCGCTGGCATTTTGTAGGTGGAGGCTAAGGATGCCACTAAACTTCCTATAATGCACAGTACAGCCACCTTTCCACGTCCACATGAAGAATTATCTGGCCCCAAATGTCAAAAGTGCTGGGCTTGAGAAATCCTGGAGCTCAGGGCAGTGTTGAGTGTGAGAAGACGGATTAGGATGGAGCCCTAGAGAGCTCCAGACACATAAAGGATGAGCAGAGAACAGGCATTTGAAGAGAACAAAAGGAGTCACCGGAGAGAAGCCACCAAACAAGGCAACTTTCTGAGCCTTATTAAATAAATGTAAGGCACAGAGAGAATAGACTGAATGCTGAAGTAGGGTCTTCTAGAATCACAGCCTCTCTGCAGGGCATGAAGAGGAGGAATAGTTGACAGGTTCTCCTGATGCATCCTTCCCTGCTGCACTCTCTCTGTAGAAGCACTAGAGACACTACCAATGGGCCAAATGGGGCAGGCACAGAGCATTTGGAAGAAGGGCTCTTCATTTCCTATTTCCTTTTCTTTTTCTTTCTTTCTTTCTTTCTTTCTTTCTTTCTTTCTTTCTTTCTTTCTTTCTTTGTTTCTTTCTTTCTTTCTTTTTTTTTAAGATGGAGTCTCACTCTGTCACCAGGCTGGAGTGCAGTGGTGTGATCTCGGCTCAGTGCAACCTCCACATCTCAGGTTCAAGCAATTCTCCTGCCTCAGCCTCCCAAGTAGCTGGGATTACAATTGTTGCCACCACACCCAGCTAATTTTTGTACTTTTAGTAGAGTTGGGGTTTCACCATGTTGACCAGGATGGTCTTGATCTCCTGACCTCGTCATCCACCCACCTCAGCCTCCCAAAGTGCTGGGATTACAGGCACGAGCCACCGTGCCCAGTGTCCTCTTACCTTTTCTTAAAGGGAATGCCTCAGAAAACATCAGAGAATCCCATGAGAGTCTGTGACTTGGCACTTGCTTAGTTAAACAGATGCAGCAGGTTCAAGTTGGCTGCAGAAATTTGGACTCTCTCCAAGTTTCTCAGACTCATAGGAAAAGAATAAGGGTAGTTCAGCTCATTCTCTTGCTCCTCTGGTAGAAACTCTGACTAATAGTCTTTTTCGCTCAGCGAAAGTGTTAGACTCATTGGAGTTTACTACTAGAAATAGCTTGAGATGTCATCCGGCTATCCTGTCGTGTGATATTTCACTAGCCTGGCTTGGCATCTTTGGAGGTTGAGACCTGTTCTGTAGGAATGTAGACTACCTTTCTAGAGTGGCTTGGCAGTGTAGGAACACCCAGGGCTTCCCCTAAATAAGAACCAGACTCTTTTGATGAACCCTGAAATGTATTGGTCTCATTTATCCTTTTAACTGACTACGTTTAATTCATGTTCCTTAAAAAATAAGATAACGCATTTGAAGTTCTTCGCTCCATGCCTTGACCACTGTAATCTCCCAGTAGATGTTAGTTGTGCTTGTTGCTTCCTTGGCTGTTTGAATCCATAGTCTTTAGTTTTAATCCTTAGTCCAAACTAAACTAATTTGTAGGTTTAAGCTTTGGAGAGAAAAACTGTGCATGTTAAATTCAAGTTAAACTGTATTTTCAAAGATTAACATTCAGAGAACATATTTCCATATTGCTGATGCCCTAGAAATTAGCATATAGCAGAAGTCTTACCAGCTGAAGAATTATATACACTTAAAACAATAAAACCTCCCTTTTCTGTGGATAGCTGAGCCGGAAATTGGAATTACTACCTCTTTCTAACGCAAATAAGATAAAAGAGAAAGCAAAGCACACATACTTGCGTTCCATAGCACACAGCTCCGTATTCAACTCAAGCAACAGTCTCTGAGCACATCAAAAACCAAGATTTTAGGCTGCTGAGGTGGAAGTCCTTCGGTGTGAAGGATTAGAGCAGGGGAGACCTTTCAGACTGCAGTGTCACGTGTTTTCTCCTGGGTTCCACTAATGCCGGAGAAGGGAACAGGGAGTTAGAAGGAAGAGGGAATGTCGGAAGACATTTCTCAAGCTGGAAGATGCCAGCGCACCTTACCCCAGCTCTGTTAAGTGTCTGGAGCAGAAACAAGCCAAGTGCCATACTGGAAAAATGTCAGCCCAAAGTGTCTACTAGCAACAACAAAGCACACTCCACACAACGAAGGGCGGAGTGGGGGTGACTTATACAATGTGTCCCTCCTGTTCCGACATTCACTGCATCTCCCTGCCCCGCAGGACAGTGTCCCAATTGTCCTCAGCGCTCCTCGTGCCACCTACTGGAGAAAGCAAATATGTTTCAGAATTAGAGGGCAGCAGAAGTTCCCGTTTCCCCCCAACTCTATACTTGGGAAAACTCTAAGGCAGAGGGAGCAAAGTTTAGTTTTCATTCCAAAGACTGTCTTTCTCTCTCTCTTGAAATTCTCTCCTGCACCCTCTAGTATCCGGTGTCGAAAACAACTGCCAGAGGTTCTTTTTCTTGGTCCGAAGAAAAAAGACTGGCCAGACGAAAAAGGAGGGACTTTCGGGGGAAAGCAGGCTTCCAGCCCTGGGCTGCAGCCCGGAGGGGATGATGTCACCGCTTATGCATCGAGGGGCCTAGGGGTGGGGCGGCCGAGGGGGAGCCCGCGCCGCGCTGCAGCTGCCAAGGGAGCGTTCTGAGCCCACGTCAGGGGAAGTGTCGGGATAAATAGGGTCCCGCAATGGCCGTGGCTGGCTGCGCTCCGAGCTGCGGAGCCCGGGACTGTAGCTGCCCGGGCGGGTTAGCGCCCCGAAGGCTGAGAGCTGGCGCTGCTCGTGCCGTGTGTGCCGGACGGCCGAGATCCGCAGCCGGACCCCGCGGCCGCGCTTTGCTACCCACCAGAGTTTAGGGGAAAAAACTCTCTTGCTCCCCGGAGAACTTCCTCCTTGGGGAAGGGACAGAGAGAGACGAGGGTGGCAGGAAGAGAAGGGCGCTTTCTGTCTGCCGGGGTCGTAGCGCGGGAGGGCCGTGCCATGTTCCTCTCCATCCTGGTGGCGCTGTGCCTGTGGCTGCGCCTGGCGCTGGGCGTGCGCGGCGCGCCTTGCGAGGCGGTGCGCATCCCCATGTGCCGGCACATGCCCTGGAACATCACGCGGATGCCCAACCACCTGCACCATAGCACGCAGGAGAACGCCATCCTGGCCATCGAGCAGTACGAGGAGCTGGTGGATGTGAACTGCAGCGCCGTGCTGCGCTTCTTCCTCTGTGCCATGTACGCGCCCATCTGCACCCTGGAGTTCCTGCACGACCCCATCAAGCCGTGCAAGTCGGTGTGCCAACGCGCGCGCGACGACTGCGAGCCCCTCATGAAGATGTACAACCACAGCTGGCCGGAGAGCCTGGCCTGCGATGAGCTGCCTGTCTATGACCGTGGCGTGTGCATCTCGCCTGAAGCCATCGTCACGGACCTCCCGGAGGGTGAGGACTGAGGAAGGATGGAGGGAGGCAAGGAGGCTCCTGGGGCCGGGGCTGCCGCTTGAGGACTGGATGGCCACACCTAAGGCTGTCAGGGGCTTCTGAGGCTTGTTGGAGGTGGGAAGGAGTGGGGGAAACATTTCCTTCAGAAAAAGTCTTGTTTCCCCATAGGACTTTTAGGAGCTAGCGAAGACCACTGCACCCCATAAAGAAAAGAAAAAGATTTTGCTTAAAAAGGGAGCCTTCGACAATGTTTGCATCTGTAGCAATAACAGAAATGATCGTAGCAGGGAACATCTGTTGCTATGTGTCTGCGAAAGTGTTAAACACATTACACGCTATTCACTCATTTAATGCCCAAAGTAACCTCACCAGGCAGGTGCCAATACTTGCTCCATTTAGTGTTACTTCTTAAAAGGTTTTTGTTGTTATTGTTTTTTTTCTGAAAAAGCAGCAATAGTCATTGCTTCCCACCGGGAGTGAGATTTGTAATTGCAGTTGCCCTGGAAAATTGTGAGGTCTGTTTCATGGTCCTTGACCTGGAGCCAACTACTGTGGCATTTTAGTTAACCCGATCCCTGCTTCCACTTTTTTCCTTTCTCTTTGGTCATTTGGCTGCTTTTCTAGGAAGAAGAGGTTTAAATTCACTTCTTAAAATGAAACCTAGGAGTATTTTTGCATTCTTTTATCCAGGCATCCTCTGACCCAGGTTACCCTACGTTTAAAGAGACTATGATATTTTTGTGCTAGAATCTATGAAGTTATACCTCAGAGCATGGCCCTAAACATGAAGGAGGAGCAGTTAAGTGAATGGGGTAATTGAAACTCCTCTCTAATTCAGAGTTTTAGAAAAGAACATATTTGTTGTTTAAATTTTATAACTAATAGAGGGTTATGCTTGGTTTTGGTTATATACCTCTGAACTGTTTCTGCACTGCAAGATATGAGGTGAGCATTTGGAAATACCCTGGTTGTTTTGATTAATGTAAACTGTCAACTTTGAAAATCAACATTTTAATATGACTTTGGGAGAGAGTGATGTGATTTATCCAGTTTGGCTGTGTATACCAGTGAGGTTAAATGCGTATACATTCACATCAGGTTGTGCTTGGATAGGCATATATTCGCCCAAAGGACTTCTTTCCTAAGTCCTGGATTCATTATGAAAACAGAAGTCATCAATCACATACCATTTTTACTATTAAGTACTATTCTTTTGTGATACTGTTAGTCGATATCTTCAGAGGGCTCCTTATTCCAGCTGGGTGAACAGACCAAATCACCAGCCACGCCCATGTGGCCCTGTTTGTGTTTCAGATGTTAAGTGGATAGACATCACGCCAGACATGATGGTACAGGAAAGGCCTCTTGACGTTGACTGTAAACGCCTAAGCCCCGGTGAGTTCCTTCTTCACGGAGGCTCCCTCTACTTCTCCCTAGAGTGATTTCTGTACTCTTTCCAACTTTCTGCCTCTCTTTTGCCTTTTTTAGATCGGTGCAAGTGTAAAAAGGTGAAGCCAACTTTGGCAACATATCTCAGTAAAAACTACAGCTATGGTAAGTCATCTGTTAAAGCCATTTACTTTTGAGACTCGGTTGGTTACAAAGCTGGAATCTCAATAAGGTTGTTCTCACTAAAGCTACTCATAGAGTAAAGAAAACAAAAAGTCGATTATTTTTCTAGTTAATTGTGGGGATTCTATTAATACATGGCACAATAACAACTACAAAATATCTTACTTTTCTGGACAAATCAAGCGAAAAAACAAAGGAAATGACCCAGGTGATAATAATTACATGCATCAGATTAAAAGTTTGACATCTTGATCCTCCTTGCCTTGGTAAAAAGTGCTGCTCAGCCCAGATGGCACATCCCACCTGCCCTCTTCCTGCGGGAAGAATGGGAGAATGATCCATGGATCTGATTATCTGAGGGTGAAGGAATTAAGGCCCATAGGCCCAGAGAATTAAGATTTGCCTGCATATCCTTTTACTTGTGAACAGTTACAAATATTTAACATCTTAAAGAAAGTTGGAGAAAAAAATGTTAATCACAAAATCCTACGGGTAAACTATTGAAATAGTTTAAATGCCCTCCTCTCTCATACTTGAAAGAACCATTCGACTTTGTCTTCCAAGAATATGTCAATCAATCATGATTTTTGTTTTTTTTTGAGACAGAGTCTTGCTCTGCTGTATGCAGTGGTGTGATCTCGGCTCACTGTAACCTCTGCCTCCCAGGCTTAAGCCATTCTCCTGCCTTCACCTCCTGAGTAGCTGGGATTAGAGGCATCGCCACCACATCCAGCTAATTTTTGTATTCTTGGTAGAGATGGGGTTTCACCATGTTGGCCAGGATGGTCTTGAACTCCTGACCTCTGGTGATCTGCCCGCCTCGGCCTCCCACAGTGCTGGGATTACAGGCGTGAACCACCAGGCCCAGCCTGAAATGTTTTAAGTAATTTTAATTTCACTATTGTCATCTGAAAGTAAATTGAATAAAGTATGTTCTTTTTAAATTTGTTTTTTTTAAATGTCCGTTTGGGCTGGCTACTTTATATTTCATTGCATCTCTTAAATTATTTCTGCTGAAATAACATAAAGTGCTTTTGGGGAAATTGCTTATTTTGTTTGCTGACTTAGCTTTCATATTGCAGATTGAAATTTTATATCAGTAAGAAACTTTGGATATATATCAGACATGAAAGTAGGAGGATCACAGCAATATGAATATCTGAAAAAAATAAGCGCTTTCAAAGCTATCAGATTTACAAATCCTATGTAGCCAATGTGGGTGGTTCAACTACAAAAAGTAGTTTATCTTTTCCAGTAGCTTTTTTTCTTAAAGCCTGATCTATGTAGATACCATCCTAATCTGATTTACTTAGTCCCTCATCTGCCAAGATCCAGGCTTAAATGCTAATCTGAGTTTCACGTCACGTTGCTCTCTGCAGTGTTGTGGTCTTGGAACATAGACCATGGTAGTTCTTGATGGTGAAATCATTTTGCATTCAAGTCCTTTGGTGTATTCATAAACTGGTTTCCTGAAATGGAATTCATGGCAGACTCATGTTAGGCTGATTTACAACTCAATGGGAGTCAGTAATTGCAAGAGACCACCGAAACCAGCATTTAAAACTTGGTCAGAGACAGAGGCATCTATAACAGTTCCGTCTCTGATCGTAATGGGTCTACTTTGTCAGTCTGTAAATTAAATGTTTGAGAACGGTAGTCCCCAGACTCCCTCCAGTTCAAAAATGTTATGACTAATAACTATCTCTATAAAACAGAAGAAGCTCAAACATCAAATGGATGATTAAAGAGATGCAAACTGTAAGATGACTTCTGAATCTGAAAATATACAATCCTCACTTCAAATCACCACAAGGAAGAATACAAACAAATAAATGTTTCTATGAAGTTTTTACTAACCTGACGGCAGAGCCAGAGACTAAAACCTGCTTTTCAGTTTGCTTTCCCATCTCTCAGTATACTCCAGAACATTTAAGACAATGTTGACAATATAGGACGCCATCCATTTACCATACGACTGTGGGCTTTTTGCTTACACTCAGGCCACTTGGACATAACCATAATTACAGGAGTGATTCTTTAAGAGAGGCTCAGAAGTTGGCGTGAATACACCATCCCTAGATATTCCCCACAACCTTCAATAACACTTTTATCTATTTTTAAATTGCAGTTATTCATGCCAAAATAAAAGCTGTGCAGAGGAGTGGCTGCAATGAGGTCACAACGGTGGTGGATGTGAAAGAGATCTTCAAGTCCTCATCACCCATCCCTCGAACCCAAGTCCCACTCATTACAAATTCTTCTTGTCAGTGTCCACATATCCTGCCCCATCAAGATGTGCTCATCATGTGTTATGAGTGGCGCTCAAGGTAGGAACAAAGAGGCAGAAGGAACTGTCTGCATGCTGCTTGGAAAAACCTCAATCTCAGTTAGCAGTCATGGTTTAAATACGTAACAAAAATATGCCAGTGGCTCTCTCTCTTTTTAAAAATAGTTTACCAGATGCCTCTGCTTGAATAGCATGTATTCTAAATATCAATTAATTCCTCATAGAATGGAGGAAAAATCAAACTAAGCGTATTTGAATAGAGTCTTTAAAAACCAATTTAAAATTCATTAAGTGATTTCAAATTTTATAGGCAAGTCAATTATTCTAAGGAAGAACAATTCTTTTCAAATCTTTCAGACAATTTTAGAGTGGCAAATACTGAATTGTTAAGGCCTCTTTAATAGCATACAGATCAAGTAAATAGGCATTTGAGAGTATAGTTCCCCATGTTTTCCATATAAACACATCATAATATTTGTTTGATAAAGTATTGCACAAACACACACACACACACAAACTTTAAGGTGATTTCTGAATTGAATATGTGATTCTTAATTCGAATCATAAGGCAAAGTATAAACAAATAAATATATGATTCACACACACTCATATACATACACACACATTCTAGAAGGGTGTGTTTGTCTCCCTGGCCTCTCTTTCCTTCTCATTTTTTGGGGTATTGGTACATTCTTTGTACTATAAAGTCAAACTCTTGAGCCCAGCCTCCATGTTGGGTCCCATAAGTTGATGCAGTCTACTTCTCCAGCAAAATCACTCATTTTTACAGAACAAGGCATCCCTCTCATTCTCTGTTGTTCATGCTCATCTGTTTCTCCTAGATATAGTCCAAGACTCTATTCCTCCAAAAAGAAACCACAAACATCTTTGGGAACTAACCTCACTTTTCTGTATTCCATCAGTACTTGGGTACCCTCCTTACACCAGGTGTATCACCTTGTGTTCTTGGCTTTAAAGCCAGACTCTGCTTATGTCTTGTCTCGCTTAAGAAGCAATCAGTAATTCTGAACTCATCTCTACCAAGGTGTTTGCATCTGCCGCAGTGCTAGAGATGGAAATTGGGGATATCAGGTTGCTAGTCATTACATTCTATCTGGAGAGATGCATGAACTATAACCCATCCCAGTAAAAATATTTTTGGTTGATTGGTATTTACGTCCTCACAAATGATCCTAATAAATTGGTAAGGATATAAAAAGATGATTGTGAAAATAAGAGAGGAAATCTGCCTCATGAGAACTGCAAAACTGGTATAAAGCTACACTTGTTAAAATCATGTGATGTTAATAGTAGATGTAAAGATAAATGAAACAGGAAAACTCTTGAAACAGATTTTAATACATAAAATATAGTTTTTTAATATGAAGGAAATATGGCAAATCAATAGAAAATGAATGTATTATTTGATAAATGTTGAAAGTATTTTTATTTGTAAAAATAATTTTTTTTAACTTTATAGTGTGCTATAAAATAAATTTCAAATGGGTTAAATAGATAAATATTCTAAGAACTTTTAAAAAGGATAAAACTAGGTGAGCATGTTATATCTGAAAAGCAAAGTAATTTGTAAACATAAAAGCAATGTAAGAAATTACAAGGAAACATATCAATACACATATTTGGCCACATTTTATTGTACACATAAAAATCACAAATGATGATAGAAAGGCAAATAAAAATTGAGAAGAATACTTGCAACAGATATGAAAAAATAGTAATCATACTCTATAGAGTTCATAAAATTAATATTTAAACATTGAGACCATGACATAGAAATATATGTATATAAATTTATATAGAGAAGTTCCAGAATACAAATATTAAATGTTTAAATATTAAACGTTTAAATATTAAACGTTTAATATTTAAATATTATTAAATAACATTAAATAACATTAAATATTATCTCCTTAATTCAAAATCCAAAATCCAAATAAAAACAAGATTTCATTTTCACCTAATTCTTAGTGAACTGGATGAAAGCACAACCATTTTGAAAACAACTTGTCACTATTCATTTAAAATCTTTTTAAAAAACAGAGGCCTTTTGGTTCAGTTTTAAGAATGTGTCTTAAGGAAATAATAAACAAGTGAACACTACTGTGTATGGGCTTATTCAATGCAACACTGGTAATCATAGCTAAGCAAAAAAGGAGTTTAGCAATGAAGACATGGCTAGATATATTATGGCTGTCCATATTCATATTATTGTTATATGTTTGAATTATTCTAACTACTTCAGAAAATGTATATAATATAATGACAAAAGGAAATTTGCAGATGATCTAAATACATAATGTGATCTACAAATAAATATTGTTACAAGAAGGAATGAAAGAAAATGATAAAATATAAATGGTGGATATGTGGATTATGAGATAAAGGATTATTGAATAATTTTTTTTACAATCTCTGTATTTTTAACTTTTGTAATAAAAAGCTGCTTATTAAAATAACTTTTTTTCAGGATGATGCTTCTTGAAAATTGCTTAGTTGAAAAATGGAGAGATCAGCTTAGTAAAAGATCCATAGTAAGTATCACGAGCAACACTGTGAAGGAGGATGTAAATGCATGTAAAGGATTTTTTTAGAATTTGGGAATTCTTCCCATTCTCTCATCTCCAAGCTCTCATAAGCGCCAGCAATAGCAACAGGATTTGTCTTTTGAATAGGCAGTTAAGAGTGTAGCTATTCTCACTCAGAATTTTTACCGGGAAACTATCATTCTACTTCAAAGGTGATTTAGTTGTGTTCAATACTAATGTGCTGGTTATTTCCAAATTAAATGAGTTTTTGTTTTTTAATTACATTTAATTGCATGGTTTTAGTGAACCATGAAATACTTAAGCAAACAACATCTATTGAGATTAAAATGACATATATTTGAAGGCGTGGGAAATACCTAGTTCTAAAACTTGCCCTATCACTATACATAGCAGAATCTTTTTCTGTGTTTATAATAATTTAAGACTTTTGTCAAAAATCATTTGCAAAAAGTAATCATTTTGCTGTCAAATCTATAATTTTTTGTGGTAACATCATAGAAATATTGGTAATTCAATTAGAGGAGTTAGAATAATTTTTTGCCCAGAGATGTGAAATTATACCAATCTAAAGATATCAGGTAATTGGTGTGAAATTTTTTAAGCATCCCTTCTCTGCAAAATATTTTCATATATATTCAGAAGAATTTGTGTTTACAGGTTCACAAAACATATTGCTATCGCCTATGCTCTCTTAGTTTGCACCAATAAAAAGTCCCAGGCAAGAGAAAAGCACATATTAACTGAGTTACGGAGAATGCAGTTAGAACACAGCCTCCCCTAGTCAATGTACTTCTGAATAAGAGAAGCAAACACTATTGTGCTAAATCAGAGCTAAAAACTCATGAGCGTCTCAGGAGCATGCTTAGTTCTATTAGACGGAAAATTCTAGCAGGATTGATTATCTGGTTTCCGGGACTATCGTAGATTAGAAGCATCAATACAGAAGGCAAGCAGACCTTGAGAACCTGGGCTTGCCAAGAGGAAAGCTTTCAAGAATTATAGCTGTGGGGACCATTTACTTTTGCAGCACGTTTCCAATATACTTCAGTAAGATTTTGAAAATATCACCACATGACAGCAACATATAGTAATGAGTTTATTATTTTAGAATAGACTAAAATTGTGTCGCAGCACAGTGGGGACAATGTTTTTCTTTTCCTTGCCTTCCTGGCTAATGACGGTGCTCCATCTTTTAGATGAATGAAATATACTCTAACCAAGCAAGGACATCTGTGTTAATATAAAGCAGTGTCAATTCAAGTGGACTCACTTTTTTATTGTTCCTTACCTGAGCTATTTAAAGAATGATTTTTTTGCTATCAGAGAAACTTGGTTTTTCAGAATGACTTGTTTCCCGGTGGTTCTGGATAGCTAGCACGTGAATGGATGACTAGGTGTAGAAGGCGCCTCTGTCTTCCTTTGGTTGTGGAAGAATGAAGTGAACAAACCCCTGACTTCCCAGTGACATGGGGCAAACTAATGCTAGTAACCATGAAATAGGAGCTCTTTTGAAGGCTTTGCACTGTAGGAATGTTGCATTATGGCGCTAGTGGTCCAAAGTGCATGGGTGAAGGCCTCAGGCTCTGGAGTCAGAGTGGGTGAATATGAATCCTGGCTCTGACATTTACCAGCTCTGTGGCCTGCAAATAACCTCTTTGTGCTTGTTTCCTGCCCTTGCCAATGATGCCTATTTAGAAGGACTGCTGTTTCAATGAAATGGATGTGTGTGAAAACGTCATCATACTCTGAGCACTTTCTAAGTCACCTGGTATGATAAGTGCTTGATGTAGAGTTGCCATCATTAGTATATTACAGTGAAAAATTTGCCTTAATTCTAATACTGGCTGAACAGCATAAAGGGGTGAGATGATCTGATAGTCATGTTTACAAATTGCCTTCCAGCAGTGGGAAGAGAGGCTGCGGGAACAGCGGAGAACAATTCAGGACAAGAAGAAAACAGCAGGGCGCACCAGTCGTAGTAATCCCCCGAAAGCAAAGGGAAAGCCTCCTGCTCCCAAACCAGCCAGCCCCAAGAAGAACATTAAAACTAGGAATGCCCAGAAGAAAACAAACCCGAAAAGAGTGTGAGCTAACTAGTTTCCAAAACGAGACTTCCAACTTCCTTACAGGATGAGGCTGGGCATTGCTTGGGACAGCCTAGGAAGGCCATGCACCCCTTGCCCTAACAACTCACTGCAATGCTCTTCATAGACACATCTTGTAGCATTTTTCTTAATGCTATGCTTCAGTTTTTCTTTGTAAGCCATCACAAGCCATAGCGGTAGGTTTGCCCTTTGGTATAGAAGGTGAGTTAAAGCTGGAGGAAAAGGCTTATTGCATTCAGAGTAACCTGTGTGCATACTCTAGATCTCTGTGTGGGGAAAATAATGCTTTTTACAAGTTGACCTAATATGTGCATTGTAAAATAAATGCCATATTTCAAACAAAACATGTATTATTTTTACAATGTGTTTTATTTCTCTGACTTCTATTGTTACAATGTTAGTGATGTTTTAAAATGTAATCAAAAATAGAGTGCTTCTAAGAAGGAAAGATAGTAGAATGAATGTCTAAAAGATCTTTATGTGTTTATGGTCTGCAGAGGACTTTTGTGATGAAAGGGGATTTTTTTGAAAAATCTGGAGAAGTAGCATATGGAAAATTATGACGTGTCTTTTTTGCAATGACTTCTGCTCTGTTTTTAGCTAGAAACTCTAAAAACTAAAATACTAATAAAGAGAAATAAATTAAAAAAAGAGGCAGACAATGTTCAATTCCTGTTTTCTGGTTACCTGATTTCACGATCATGATGTTTCTAGTAAACACGCTCTTAAGTAGCACTAGAAAGAGTCAGTTTGTCTGTACTATTAGGAGTTAGGCACTAATGAGTTGGCTAACACTCAAGTATTTTATACCCACAACAAAAGAGGTATGTCACTCATTTCACTTCCCAGGACATCCACACTGAGAATAATTTGACGAGTGTAAAAATGGCCTTCATGTGAGTGCCAAAAATTTGTTTTCTTCACTTAAACATTTTCTTTGCCTAAATACGTGTGAGAGGAGTGGAATATAAATATACAGAGAGGAAAGTTGAGGTTTCATCTCAGAAATGAGAATTACTTGACGGTTGGGATATTTTAATAAAAAAAAGAACTTACCTGGTAGTATTTTATCAACAAATTTTATGCTTGTGGATAATTGGAGGCATTTATTTAAAAAACAATTTTATTGGTCTTTTGGTAACACAGTAAGCATGTATTCTTTATAAGGCATTCGATAAATGCAAAATGTCAAAAGGAAACAAAATCCTATCTAATCCTACTCTCTACTACACAGAGGTAATCACTATTAGTATTTTGGCATATTATTCTCCAGGTGTTTCTTATGCACTTATAAAATGATTTGAACAAATAAAACTAGGAACCCACTATACACGTGTTTTATAACCTGCCTCCTTTGCTTGGCACTTTATTGAGATAAGTTTTCATGTCAAGAAAGTAGATACCACCTCATTTCTGAGAGCTGTGTTATATTCCATAGTATGCATTACTCAACAAACCCATGAGCTATTGGGTACTTAGGATGTTTCCAAACTGATCATACTGAGTAAATACCTCAACAGCCAAACATCTGTGCACATCCTTCATTGGTACCTTGGGATATATTTGCTTAAAAAGCATTGTTGGGCCAAGGATTATGCTCAGCAAGGAAAATTCTTGATTATGTTGTCAATTATGCCCCAGAATCCTTTGACCATTGGTATATGGAAATGCTGACTTTCCAACCCCTCACTAAGATTGTTTCTCCTTCCACATATTTGTTATAAATTTAAAGTTGGAACTGGTGGCCGCTTTGTGCAAACCTCCTCCCTTCATCTGTGAGCCATCAGCTGACAACGTTCTTAGCACTTCCTACACTCCTGGAAGCTGGGACATAGTGATTTGAGCACCTCAAAGTATATAGATAAATAGATAGACAGATGTAGATATATGGATGGATGGATGGATGGATGGATAGATAGATAGATAGATAGATAGATAGACAGATTAGACAGATTTCTTGACTGCCGGAAAAGCATTTTCCTTTCATAACCTCCATTTTTAGTGAATCAAACTTAATAACATAACTGGTTAACTACAGGAACTGAAGAATTAGAGTATAGCAGAGCTGCCAATAGATGCTCCCTGCCTAGCCTCCTTTTAAGATATATGAGAAATTACATAAATAGCCTTAGTTCTTACTTCCCATTCTAAACCAATGCAGTCTGACCACACTTTTGGTTTCTCTCCTTGTGTACCCATAAGATTGTCTATTGCATTCTTACAACAAAACCCATTACTAGCTTAAGGGTGTTTCTGGCTGGGGGGAACCAGTCCCTGAATAAAAAAGAAGGGCACATTTTTACTGCAAGTTTCTACCTGCTACTATCTCCAATTCAAAAAGCAAAAATAGTTATTTGGAATCATGGAATTAAAAGGTTGAATGAGACCTCAGGAGTCATCATCTTGCTTGTTGGAGAAAGGCTGTGTAAGTTTGTCTGATTTCTTGTACAAAGTTAGAGACAGATCCAGGCCCTCAAATTTCCTGAATTTTAATTTACTGGTCCAAAGTGCATTGATTTTTTTGGTAACATAAATCTGGGCTGCTAGAGGGACTACTCATTTATCACCATAGCAAGATTATTAACCATAATATCAGTTAATTGTCAATTGCATGATTTAACTGACAAGGAAGCATGCCATGTTCTCCAGACAAATGAATTATCCGAGATAGATCTACTTTAATTTAAAGTACCCCAAAGAAGAGACCGAACTCTAGGATATCAATGGAATATCCTGCCTTATTGTTCAGACAACAGAGGTAAGCAAAAAATAAGATAAAACAAAAACACACAAAATGTCAAAGTAGCTACTCAAAATGTCAAAATTAGCATATTGGTGTGAATTCTTCTGGGCTTTCTTTCCGTTTTGTGTATGAACTTAATAAGGTAGTACAAAAGTTGCTCCATGTAAAGAATGCAACAGTAGGTTTATATTGCACAGTTGCATAATTTGGATGCATCAGAGTTTATTTTACCAATAATTTGTGAAAAATTACTTTTAAAATTGTACTTTAAGTTCCAGTACATGTGCAGAACATGACATGCAGGTTTGTTACATAGGTACACATGTGCCGTGGTGGTTTGTTGCATCCATCACCCCTTTATCTACATTAGGTATTTCTCCTAATGCTATCCCTCCCTTAGCCACTCACCCCTGACAGGCCCCGGTGTGTAATGTTCCCTTCCCTATGTCCATGTGTTCTCATTGCTCAACACCCACTTATGAGTGAAAACGTGCCGTGTTTGGTTTTCTGTTCTTATGTCAGTTTGCTGAGAATGATGCATTCCAGCTTCATCCATGTCCCTGCAAAGGACATGAACTCATAATTTTTAATGACTGCATAGTATTCCATAGTGTATATGTGCCACATTTTCTTTTTCCAGTCTATCATTGATAGGCATTTGGGTTGGTTCCAAGTCCTTGCTATTGTGAACCATGCCACAATAAACATATATGTGCATGTGTCTTTATAATAGAATGATTAATAATCCTGTGGGTATACACCCAGTAATGGGATTGCTGGGTCAAATGGTATTTCTGTTTCTAGATCCTTGAGGAATCGCCACACTGTCTTCCACAATGGCTGAACTAGTTTACACTCCCACCAACAGTGTAAAAGTGTTCCTGTTTCTCCACATTCTCTCCAGCATCTGTTGTCTCCTGATTTTTTAATGATCACAATTATCTCAACGTGGTTTTGATTTGCCTTTCTCTAATGACAGTGATGATGAGCTACTTTTCATATGTTTGTTGGCTGCATAAATGTCTTCTTTTGAGAACTGTCTGTTCATATCCTTTGACCACTTTTTGATGGGGTTGTTCGTTTTTTTCTTGTAAATTTGTTTAAATTCTTTTTGATTCTGGATATTAGCACTTTGTCAGATGGGTAGATTGCAAAAAAAAAAAAAATCTGGAGGCATCATGCTACCTGACTTCAAACTATACTACAAGGCTACAGTAATCAAAACAGCATGGTACTAGTACCAAGACAGACATATAGAACAATGGAACTGAACAGAGGCCTCAGAAGTAATGCCTCACATCTACAACAATCTGATCTTTGACAAACCTGACAAAAACAAGCAGTGGGGAAAGGATTCCCTATCTAATAAATAGTGTTGGGAAAACTGACTAACCATATGCAGAAAGCTTAAACTGGATCCCTTCCTTACACCTTATACAAAAATTAACTCCAGATGGATTAAAGACTTAAATATAAGACCTAACACCATAAAAACCCTAGAAGAAAACCTAGGCAATACCATTCAGGACATAGGCATGGGCAAGGACTTTATGACTAAAACACCAAAAAGCACTGGCAACAAAAGCCAAAATAGACAAATGGGATCTAGTTAAACTAAGGAGCTTATGCACAGTGAAAATGGACTTTTAAATGTGGTTTTTATGTCATGCCAGGGTAGGATAGGTGTTTGGGACACAAATACTTTCCTTCATTATTGAATACTCAAGACCATAAAAAATGTTGTAATAAAAGAGTGCAAAAGAGTGCAAGGCATAAATGTTTTCTGTATTTCATCTAATGAACATGTGTTACTTTTATAATTATCAGACACTTCAAAAATATTATCAGAGATGGATATATTTAGAATGTAGCTTGGTTTAAAGACATTTAGACATGCTAATTTGAAAACTATTCCCTTGATTATATATGTTTTCCTCTGGGTCCTCAGAGAAGCAATTGCCAAAACAGAATTAAATGTGCAAAATGCCTGTGAGAGAGAATGGTGAGGGATCTGAGTAGGGCTGGGAGAGCTGCCAGAACACAATGGATGCCCACCCTGGGTGACGGGGAGAGAGGAAAGAGAGAAGAAAGGTTGAGTAGAAGCATTCCAGACTGCTGCAACATCTCAGGAAGGTGTGGCAAGGCTACTTGGGAGTCTTGAGCCGGTCATCTATCAAAGGGGTCCCTCTTCTCCCAGGGACAGCACTAAGTATTCTGTTGTGCTGTCTCTGAGTGGGAGCGACCCATAGGTAGTGTGGTCTTGCTGCAAAGGTGGCAATAAATTTCAGGGTGCAGAGCTAGAATCCTTGTCAATATGGCCCCTACAACTGGAGGTTGTGATTTATATTCTGATGGTCATCATACTTGACAATCATGAAAATATTAAAATTTGGCCACCTCATTTATCCAGCACAATCTATAAGGTAGTGTCAAGCAACAGGATGTCTCTGTCAATTTCCGTAACCGGAAGCCATACACTATTTAATCCCTCAGCCTTGGACTTTTATCTTCACGCTTTTTCATGTCTTTTTCTTCTCAAACCTATTGAACAAAGAGTGTGTTGATCACCACTACAGATCTTACAGTATTTATTTGCTCTGCTACCTGACAGAAATCTCTTTCTACTGGAATGTAAGAAAATATTTTTAAAGAGGTAATTCATGGCAAGAACAAAGTCATAGTATGTAATTTTGCCTTTACATCATAATTTTAATATATTTAGTTGTCAAATTTGTATGAGAACAATTTTAGAACTAAAACATGCAGCTGCAGTATCTCAATAAGAACAACTTTATAATGGCTTGTATGGCTCACTTTAATGACATGTCATGAAAAGGGAAAACAATTAAATTCAGCTAACAGGGAGAGCTTATAACCAAGGACTATTCCTAAATATCATAAAATTATAAGAACTTGAATACAACAAGGTGCAAAGAACTGAAGTTAAGCCAGAAAATGGTATCATGAATAAAATTTTGCCATGGTAGCAAAATAAATCTAAAATAACACTGTTGATTCAAACTGATGGACTTTAAAAATTCATTAACATTTTAATGATAATTCTAATAGTTCAAAACATTTATTATATCACTGAAGTATTTCAGCAGCTGAAAATCAGTAGACAATTGCTGAGTCATGTTTCTGCCTTTTGGAAAGCATAAAATGTCTGGCTTTGGAGGTCATCCAAAGTAGCTTCCAATGGATGAGCAGGTTCAGACACAGTTCAGATAGGCATCAGTGTCAGGAATCCCTTTCAGTATCCAGAAAGGGCACCAAGACTGTCCAGCTGGCAGGCTACAAATAGAGGATGGCATATTTTACAAAATCTATTCATTTTCCATAAGCCATTCAAAGAAAGTGCTGGAGAGCATTAGGCCCGAGTCAAGAATGCTTTGAGTGTCCTGTCACAGAACTGGGCAGAATGGACTGAGTGCAGCCATCAAAGAGACCTGGCTTTAGGGTCAAGGTGCATGACTGAGACAGTACTAAAGAATGGGGACTGTTCTGTCCGGGGGAATTCATGTAGACACTGACCTCATCCCAGCAAAGTCATCCTCATGTGTTTGCTGTTGGGATAGAGGTGTTTTCTGCACAGCTGTCCCATGGCCTACTTACTGAGCCCATCCCTGAATTTGGGCTCAAATTCAGGGATGGGCTCAGTAAGTAGGCCATGGGACGACTGTGCAGAAAGGAATGGGACGCACATCCCCACCTTCATAAGTATCTCATCTGCTGACACTTCCCAGCCCCAAGCTCCAATTTTTCCTACTGAGTTTTCAGGCCTTATTTTCCTCAGCCACAGTGGCCCAGGCCATGCTTTTACTACCTAAAGTTCAGCCGAAATTCAAGGCCAGACCATTTAGCAGAAGACCTGGTGACTTTCTAGCCCTTTCAAATCTTTCTCCCCCAGGGAAGGAAGATATTTCCAAGTACTGCTATACCCAGTCCTTACATGCCTGCCCCTTGCTGCTGTGTTCCACCCACTAAATGCAATCACCTCGAGACCAAGATGACCTCGAATTTCTCTTTACACATTGATTATTAGATTTCTGGCTACTTCAACTCGAAAGAAATGGCCTTTCTCTGCGTCTTGTGTGTGAAATCTTTACCCAGCTTTAGTCACATATACACACAACTGAGTGTAGCTTGCCATCTTCTGGTGAAACACGATATCACTTTTAAGAGAGTCTTTCCCAAGGCATTCAAAGGTCTGGAGCATTTTATATATATATAATATATATATTATATATATATTTTTAAGTTACAGGTTACGTGGGCAGATCGTGCAGTTTTGTTACATAGGTATACACGTGCCATTGTGCTTTGCTGCATCCATCAAGTGGACAAACAATATGAACAGACATTTTTCAAAAGAGGACTTTCATGCAAGCAACAAATAGAAAAATGAGAACACATGGACACAGGGAAGGGAGTACTACACACGGAGGTCTATTGGCGGGAATAGGGGAGGGATAGCGGTGGGGGGAGCTGGGGAGGGATAGCCTGGGGAGAAATGTCAAATGTGGGTGAAGGGGAGGAAGGCAGCAGAACACACTGCCATGTGTGTACCTATGCAACTATCTTGCAAGTTCTACACATGTACCCCAAAACCTAAAATGCAATTTAAAAAAAAAGAAAAAAAAAGTAAAAAAGAAAAAGCTCATCATCACTGGTCATTAAAGAAATGGAAATGAAAACCACACTCAGATACCATCTCATGCCAGTCAGAATGGTGATCATTAAAAAATCAGGAGACAACAAATGCTGGAGAGGATGTGGAGAAATAGGAAAGCTTTTACACTGTTAGTGGGAGTGTAAATTAGTTCAACCACGATGGTCTGGACCATTCTTGAGGCAATAGGAGTGTGCCACTTAGCACATTGTATTATGAAAATCCAAATACTATTAGGCTATGTAAAGCAGCAGACAATAATATTCAACATGTGGGAGCAGGGAACGTGAAGGAAGTGAGGAAACTGAAAATATTTACTGTACTTATTTCTCTGTACAATCTAAAGCAAGCCAATAATTGATTTATCTTATTTTTGTAATGCATTCTGGAGAAAGATTGAGAAATATCCTTACTGATAACTTCCATGTACATAACTCGATTTTGTATAATTTAACACTGTTCACAGGCATGTTTCTCAAACATTATGTTGGAATGTGAAAGTATTGCAGTGAGTAATCTGTTACTCATGTGGAAGGATCAAAGCTTGTGAGTGTCTTAATTTTATTAATATTAGAGTTAAGACATTAGACTGGAAACTTAATCGTTCCACAACATTGTTCCTACTCATTTGCAACCTCATATTTCTCCTGAGTGGAATGAAAAGGAGAGTGTCAGAGCTAACATGACGGGAACCACACATTACTCTGGCTATGGGCTTAAGAGCATACCACTGCAGAAAACACACGTCTTGTGTGTGAAATCTACCCAGCTTTAGTCACATATACACACAACTGAGTGTGGCTTGCCATCTTCTGGTAAAAATATGCAGATGTTTTCATGCAGAAAACATCATTCAGAGTACATCGTGCGAGTGGAAAATGAACAAAAAGGAAAAGAAAATTGGCCTATTACCTTCTTGCATTATCTTACAATCAGAGAGTTAGGTATACTGCCTGCACTGTATTATAGTTTGCAAATTATATGAGTCTATACGTCATCTTTTCTGCATTTTCTGCAAGACAGTTTAAAGTAAAAATTTTTACCAATTTTAAATATACATTAGGCAGCATACATTTGTATTTACCTCCACTTTTGGCTTTATTTGACCTCATCTACTCTCTTCTTCCCTACATTCCATGTTCTTCTCTCAATTATCTTGTTGTGTATTGTGTGCATTTATATACCTTAAATCTTTTCTGGAAGATCTGCTAAAAATAAACATTAAGATTTGTTTGGGGATAACTTTTTTATTGTTATTATGCATAGCCATGCATTTTTGTATCTTGAGGTGAGTCTTCCTTCAAAGCATGTTTTCCTTATTATTCCTCCCAGGAAGCTGTGCCGAATGACTATATGTTGATGTGAACTTTTGTTTTATCTTCTCAAAGTCCTAGGAAAAAGAAAGAATGCACTTAATAAGATGAATGAAGAAAGAGTTTAGGGAGATTGTTGTTATTGCTATTGCTGTATCTTGTTTGAAACAAAATTTCCTTTATGTATTATCTCTTTAAGAACTTTATTAAAAGCTTACTCTTTTTCTTCAACTTTATTTTAAGTTCATGGATATGTGTACAGGATGTGCAGGTTTGTTACGTAGGTGAAGGTGTGTCATGGGGGTTTGCAGCACAGATCATCCCATCACCTAGGTATTAAGCCCAGCAACCGTTAGCTATTCTTCCTGATGCGCTCCCTCTCCCAGCTCCCACCGACAGGCTCCAATGTGGGTTGTTCCCCACCATGTGTCCATGTGTTCTCATCATTCAGCTCCCACTTATAAGTGAGAACATGCAGTGTTTGGTTTTCTGTTTCTGCATTAGTTTGCTGAGGATAATGGCTTCCAACTGTGTCCATGTCCCTGCAAAGGACATGATCTCATTCCCTTTTATGGCTGCATAGTATTCCATGCCACATACGTACCACATTTTCTTTATCCAGTCTATCACTGGTGGGCATTTAGACTGAGTCTATGTCTCTGCTATTGTGAATAGTTCTGCCATGAATATACATATACGTGCACGTATCTTTGTAATAGAAGGATTTATATTCCTTTGGGTATATATCAGTAATGGGATTGCTGGGTCAAATGGTATTTCTGGTCCTAGGTATCTGAGGAATCAGCACGCTGTCTCTCACAATGGTTGAACTAATATACACTCCCACCATGAAGCCTTACTTTTAATCAAGGGTTTTGATGTTAGGATTACATGCATTTTCTTTTAAAAATGTAAAACTAGCCTAATTTTATATCATTTTGGAAGGGGTTTTGAAGAGTTGTCTTGCAAGAGCTTTTGTGCTTGTCTGAAAAACAATTCTTCCTTAATTTCACTATTTTTGTTCCTTTTGTTGTCCTGGCAGTATGTCAGGGTGTGTGTGTCTAAAATTGTCACCGCAACCATGTAAGTGTACAAATCAATGATATTAGTGACATTTACATGGTTTGCAAATGTCACCACAAACTATTTCCAAAATATTTTGTTAACTTAAAAAAAACTGTATCCATTAAGCAATAACTTACAATTTCATCCTTTCTTCATCCCCAAGTCTATAATTTTCTTTTTATTTCTATAGTTGCCTATTCTAGGTACCTCATACAAGTGGAAACGTACAATATGCATTCTTCTGTGTCTGACATTTCATTTAGCAAAATGTTTTTGAGATTCATCCATGTTGCAGTATGTATCAATACTAAATAATATTTATTTATTAGTGGCCAAATAATATTCATTGTATGTTTATACCACACTTTGTTTATTCATTGTTCTGTTAATGGACACTGAGTGGCTTCTGCCTTTTGGCTATTGTGAATAATTTTTCTATAAACATGAGTGAACAAGTGTATGTTTGAGTCCCTGTTTTCAGTTCTCTTGGAAATACACCTAGGAGTAGAATTGATGAGTCAAATAATGATTCTGTGTTTAACCTTTTAAGAAACTGCCACACAAGTATCCAGAAGATGTACCGTTTTACTTTCCCACCAGCCCAAAGTGACTGTGGGTTTTTCTATCACTGTACACTGCTTTCAAGCAATACTCACTCTTTTTCCACCCTGAATGGTTTCCCAGTCAGGTAAAACAGAGATGAATACCTTGTTCAGGCAGGCTCCAGAAAGGTTAAAACAGACAAACACTATCATTTGTGAATCAGATCTGCTCTTTTCTCTCTGGAACCAGAGATAGGGTCCCAGCCTGGGAACACAGGCTGCAGTCTTCAAGCCGGAGTTGTGGGACAAGCAAAAGTGCCACACAGCTTTCATATAACATTCTTAAGTTGCCTTTGTGTTGATCCAGCATTCTTTTGGTTGCCGTGAACCCTTGATTATTTTCCAGGTTCTGACAAATTTGGTTCTGACAGTCTCTGGTTGTTTACTCAACATTCCTATAGAAGTGTGGGAGCTTAGAGCTGTCTTCCTCACCATGTTGCTGACACCACTTCAATGGATCATTCCTGATGTCCCTGCTCTGCAAATTTGACTTACACGCCATTAAAATGCTCTCTACCCAGCATGAGCAAGACACAACTCATAGTATTTCCCTTTAACTTGCTTCTCTCTTCTGGCACCCTGCCTAGGAATGGTTAGATCCTTTTCTCAGGTACTCAAGAAGTTTCTCTTTTCTCACTTATTCGGTAGAGTGCTAGTCAATCAGAATTGTGGATGCCATGCAGACTTCTAAGACTTATCTGATCATTCCTCTTATGACAAAGCTTATTTTTTTCTAAATTAGCCCAGTCTTCATCATAGTTCATTTTGATTATTGCAATGCCCCTGCCTGGATAGTTTTGCATTCCATTCCCCCTCTCTCCACTTCCTGTATGCATCTGCCCAAAGAACTCATGCTTACCTCTAGTTACCCTAAGACACACGTTTACTTTCTATCCCTCGCTCTTGGAGTCATTAGTTCCTTTAGGCCAGGAACAAGGACTGCATATATTCATCCCTGCAGCAGTTTCCAGCATATAAAATGAGCTGAACAAATGATTCCTGAATGTCTGAAACAGACCCACAATACCAGCTCTCAGAGTGATCTGACATGGTGTACTATACGTAGTAAGACAGAAACCAGCAAAATGTCTATGCGTGTCAGTATATATATATATATATATATATATATATATATATACACACACACACACACACACACACATAGATCTACAGTTGCTTAAAAACTTTCAAAAATGAATTCTCTTTCTTGCTTCCTTATCTCCGATTTTGAAAATGCTACCCATTCTTCAAGGTCTATTTCATTTCTTACTTTCTCCAGCTCCTAACGATGGAACATATACCTGCCAATTCAGCACTGAATTCCACTAATTGGAAATCCCCTATATCAGTCCTATTGCTTCCCCCATCACCAAAGGGAGGGATATGTAGATGTTAGGAGAGAGACAGGAGAAGCAACAGAAGCTATAAACAGAGTGTGGCTTCAATGACAGCCCCACCCTGCCAACAATTAATCACTGACATGCTTAATAATGTACTGCCTGATGGTGTTTATGATTAAATACTGTGTCTGTGAGTTTCACCACTCCATTAGATTTGCATTTCCCTGAAGGTAGCAACCTTCATCAGCTAGTTTTGTATTAATCAAGAACCCACAGTTCAAGTAGACATATAATACATATTTTCCCAACATAAATTTCCATGGGCTGTGAAATCATGCCTTGGTCTGCTATTGAGTCAGATTTTTGAAATAAACTGTGTTATGTTAGAAGTAACTTTTATTTTATACATCTGATGTGTCAACACACTAGGAAAATTATATCCTAAATGACAATACTAAGAAAGTAATTCACTCTTCTCTCCATAAAGAATCTTGCTGGGTATGCAGGGGCTTCTCAGTTTCACAGTGCTTTGTCCTTATGCTCTAAAAATTGACTCTCAGTTTGGCTCATCCAAGAGGAGACACCACTCCACACACAAAGAGGCTGTGCAGTCATATTCAAGTCAGCAGCCAGAGCCACGTGGTGGACATTGGTGAGCCTGCTCTTTGAAAATCAAGAAAGCAAGTTTGATGAGCAAAGTGACCCATCGTGCCCTTCATCTCCTGCACTGTTTAGTAAACAAGGAGATTCAATGAACTTACTTATTCTGCGACCTCTATCCAATAAGTACTTATTTGCCAAGGCATAGAAACAATATCCTTTTGCTTTATGATTTCTACTCTTCTATTACATTATCATATATCATGAAGATGTAGTTAGTAGGTTCTAAATTTCCAAATAATTAGAGAACAGAATACAGGGTGCTGGATGAAACTTTGGCCATTCAGGTGATTGTTAAAAAGTCAGGAAACAATAGATGCTGGTGAAGCTGTGGAGAAATAGGAACGCTTTTACACTGTTGGTGGGAATGTAAATTAGTTCAGCCATTGTGGAAGACAGTATGGCGATTCCTTAAGGATCTACAACCAGAGATACCATATAACCCAACAATCTCACTACTGTGTATGTACCCAAGGGAATATAAATCACTCTTCCATAAAGACATATGCACACGTATGTTTATTGCAGCAATATTTACAACAGCAAAAACATGGAACCAACCCAAATGCCCATCAATGATAGACTGAATAAAGAAAATGCAGTACATACACCATGGGATACTATCCAGCCATAAAAAGAGATGAGATCATGCTCTTTGCAGAGACATGAATGAAGCTGGAAGTAACCATCCTTAGCAAAGTAATGCAGGAACAGAAAACCAAACACTACATGTTCTCACTCATAAATGGGAGTTGAACATTGAGAATGCATGGACACAGAGAAGGGAACAACATATACCAGGGCCTGTTGGGAGATGGGGGCTGAGGGGAGGGAACTTAGAGGACAGGTCAACGGGTGCAGCAAACCACCACGGTACACATAGACCTACGTGATGAACCCACATGTTCTGCACATGTATCCCCACCCATTTTTTTTTTAGAATAAATTGAAAAAAAGAAACTTTGACCATTCAAACTGGAGAAGTGGAGAGGAGTTGAGGAGAGGGACTACATGAGACTTTTTATGTCACCACATAAATGACACCACAGCTCAAGACCAAGGCGTGCAAACCAATGTGGCTGTTGCTTGCTCTGCTGCCTCCATCTCTGCAGCCTGGATGCAGCATCCTCAGCCTGGTTACAAGCAACCTGAATCCCTAAGGTCGTCAGCATCTACAAGGCCCAGCTTTGAGGCTGAGGGGCTACTATGAAACAGCATGGTGTGTCCAGCAGGAAATAAAGATTCAGGAATTTAGGAAAAGTTCCGCTTTCTTTTAGGAAAGGCTTGTCCTAGCCTCAGCCACTGCAACAAGCAGATAAAATAAAATAATAATTAAATAGGTACGTACTTCATAGAATGTACTTTAATTTTCTTCAGGATTCTCAGAAGAAAAATCTTCAAAGAGTCTATTAATAACCTCTTTTGCTTCATAGACAGTAGATGCTCCATGGACAATATTTTTCAACTTACTTATTCCAAACTGGGCTCGGATGGAGTCAGGGGAAAGTACTTTTGCTTCTTCTGGGTCCGTTGGGCCTATTAATAGTCTCCATTTTGCAACAGCATTCCACTTAGTCAGAACCATAACCATAGATGGACCCCTGCAAAGAACGATGATTTCAGAAGACCCAGCCTACTGAAAACTATTGACGCTGCAAACGAGTCTAAGGACAGAACACTGCAGCCTGGGCAAGGGAGCTCCTCTTTATTCTTTGCCCTGATCAGTGCAATCAGGTACTTTCTTTTTTTCATTTCTCCCTCTTCTAACAGGTTTATATGCCAGGTAAGTGTTACAATTTAATTCTAGAGAATATTTGTCCATGAAGTCTGACTATTTTGCTCCTTTGAGGTCTGTAAATAGAGACAACGCCGTACACGCAAGACGTGTTGCTTATGGTTGCCGTGCATCCGCGTACCCCTGCAGGGATTGCCTGCAGTTCAGACAGCCACCTCGCTCAGGCCACCCTCATTGCCAGGTTGGCCTACCTTCAGGTGACTGACTGATGCGAGGATACAGCAGCCTGGCCATCTCAGCCAATACTGGACAACGCTGATAGACCAATCTAGCTGTGGTCAGCAGAGGCTGTTTCCTGGCCTGCACTGCCTCGTGACTCTCCTTCATCCCCATCCTGTTCCTTTGCCCTCTCTTCCTCCTGGCATCCTTAATCGAGAGCCTGAACAAGGAACTCTTCCCACTCCCCAGAAAATGCAACTTGCAACAGTTATGAAAGTTAGTTTTCTAAGCTGTCACGGTGCAGTCCTAGTCTTCAGCTTATTATTTATATCTAAAGAGCACTTATGTTCAATTAAATGTTAACTTTATAAATTCTGCCATCCTAAACTCATTGACGAATGGTCAGGAATTGAAAAAAGAAAAGGTGTGCATTTAAAGAGGCTTCTTATACGTGTGTGCGTGTGTGTATTTGTGTGTGTGTGTGTGTGTGTGTGTGTGTGTAGTCATGTATCGTTTAACAATGGAGATACATTCTGAGAAAGGTGACATTAGGTTATTTCATTGTTATGCAAACATCATAGAGTATACTTACAGACCCCTAGATAGTATACTCTCTTACACACCGAGGCTATCTGGTATAGCCTATGGCTCCTGGGCTATAAACCTGTATAGGATGTTATTATATGGAATACTGTAGGCAACTGTAACACAGTGGTAAGTATTTGTGTATCTAAACATAAATGAACAGAAATGGTAATGCATTGAATTATGACATCACAATGATCATGATGTCACTAAGGCAATAGGAATTTTTCAGCCCCATTGTAATCTTACAGGACCACTGCTATACATGTAATTCATTATTGACTGAAATATTGTGCTGCAAAGCATGACTGTATATGTACTTTTTGATATTTAATATAGATAATGGAAAAACATATTAACTCATAGTAAATCTGTAAGGATGTTCACATAATTATGAACTCTGTGTAAAAGAGACTTTTGGAAAGCAGCAGTTAAAGGCAGTTTGACTGGGTTCAGGACCCAGTCAAACATTAATTTTGTGACTATAGACAACTTCTAGCCCTGGGCCTCTGCTCTCCCAAAATCAAAGTGGAAATTCTAGTAAAACCACTTCATAGAGTTGTTATTAGAAAAGTCAAATGAAATTAAGTGTCTACAGTTCATTACAAGGCCTGGAACTAAGGAAACAATAAATGTCCACCTTTAATTCCTATGAGTGGTTACAAAGGTATGTGTGGTCGGTAACAGAGCCATCATGTAGAAGGAAGTTTTAAAAGAGGGCATTTTTATCATAATATTTATGCCATTGTGTATACATAGTTTGACAAGGTATCAATACGTGTACAAAAATATGTGAATATATCTAACATTTGTCAAATGTTTGATATCTGTCATGCACTGTTCCAAGTACTTCCAACACATCAATTACATAGTCCTCACAACAAGCCTATTAGGTATACAATATATATATACTATATTATCCCCATTCTACAGATAAGGAAATGCAAGCAATAATTAAGTATGTTGGCCAAGCAGGGGTTTGAACTGAGGCAGGCTCTATATACAATGTGATATAGGAAATGTGAAACAGGAAAAAAGGAAGGAAAGTAGGAAGGAAGGAAGAAGGAAAGAAGGCAAAAAAGGAAGGGGAGCAAGGGGAGACAGAAGGAGGGAGAGAAAGGAAGAGAAAGGAGGGAAGCAATAAAAAAATGATGAACCTCAAATGTTAACAGAATGTCTTTTCATGAATGAGACTAGAGAAAATGTTTTAATTAGGTTTTGTATTTTTCAAAGTTTCTATAATGAACATTTGCCACTTATAGAATGCAAAGAATTATGTATCAGAGACTTACTCAGATAACATTTCCAGTAAATCTTTATAAAAGTCTTTTCCTGTTATTTTTGAATATATTTTCTCTGCTTGATCAGGAGTTAGGAGCATTTGCTTCACCTGTGTCAGATCAAATCCAGCCTCCTTAATAATCTTCAGGATCTTCTCTAGGAAAAACAGATATTTGATAATATTGCAGATTACTTCACTTTTCCTCCACACTCCTGTAGACCAAAATAACTAAGGACAATGATAGTTTAACTTGCACCCTGTGGTTTAACGCGGCAAAATTCTGCTAAACTAAGTTCAACTTCAAAAGCACCAAATTCGCATTCAAAGCTTTAGGATGTTAATGTAGATTTTCAGTCTCTGAGGTTCACCTTTTCAGAAACCACCTGAAACACCTAGTAGACAACAAGAGTGGAAGGGAAAGGGACCTGCTCTTATGCTAAGAATAAAGATACGTTTTCACCTTTATGCTACAAATGCCAAAGCATTTCTTGCTACATATGGATTGAAGGATAATGCCAATCTGAACTCTTCTCCCTGAAGAATCAGAGTACCATTGAAGAAATTAAATAAAGCAGATGTTTTCAAAATCTCACCAACAGCCTAAGTTTTGAGGGCTACATTCTAGAGACAAAGGTGAACCAACTGAGAAACTGGGATCTTTCTGGTAAAATAGCCTCTTCCTTGCTCCAGATCAAGAGCACATAGAGTAAGCTGGGAGCTAATGAAAATCTGATTATAAGCAACAGATAGCCTGGAGAAGGCTGGACCTCTCCTGCTAGGAGGGAGATGGCCAGGATCTGCCCTAACCCAGCACTGCAGAAATGAATGGGAATAAAACATAAACCTTTCCTCAGATATTAATTGTCTCAACAGAGAGCCAGACCTATAAGATATAATGAGAAGGTGATCATTATTATAGAGTAATATATAAAGGTACCCATAACCACAGGTGAGAAAACCATTAACTTTCTCTGGAGACGTCAGGGGTGACCTCTCAGAGACACAGACCTTTGTGTGAAGCATGGGAAAAATACAGCGTGATCACCAAGTGGACAAGTAGGGAAAGGACACTGCAGGCAGAGTGAGCAATGTATGCCAAATGCAGAGGGTGGGAAGAACAGACTGGGTGAAAATATACTAGAGATGAAGTTGGCCAAGTGAGTAGAAGAAGGATTATCAAGAGCTATGCCCTGTGAAGAAATCTAGACTTTACTCTAAAAACAACAAGGAACATTTGAGACATCTTAAGAAAGAACATATTCAGATCTGTGCTCTAAAATGTTAATTTTCTTTGCACCATGAAGGTGAATTAGGGTAGGAGTGGGTGATTACGGCATTGCAAGCAAGGCATTTGAAGACTAATGCAGTTTTTGGAAGGCAATACTTCTTGGGAAAAGGAAACACCTTGGAAAAGAAAAGAACATTCCTTGATGTTCTTAGGTAAAGGCAGCAGGTGGCTCAGGTTAACATTCAAGATAAAGATAGAGTGCCATAGGCAAAGAGACAGAGATCCCCCCTGCAAAGGCCCTACCTATTAAGAAACTACTTAATTATGTTAATACAAAGCCAAGAAAACATCTGAGCTGAGAAATAGAATGAGCTAACCCAAACCCTTATTAATCTTTATGAATCCATTATAAAAGATAAAATTAAAATTACTATACTAATTAAAAATTCTTCCCCATGAAATAAAGAAATAAATGAATGAAAGAGAAGGAGGAAGATAGGAAGAAAGAAAGCCAGCAGAAGGATGACAAATACCCCTCAAACTGTAACGCGACACTCTAATGTGAATTCAGCAGGTTCAACATAAAAAGTCATAAATCAGAACTTCAAACTCAAAATCAGAAGTGTCCAAGCAATGAGTAAATGTGAAACAAAAGCTGCACTCACGAAAGACAAAGATAAAATAACAGAAATAAACTAGGTGTCTAATGTAACTTAAAATATAGAGAAGGACATGGAGAACAGAAGTAAAAATAGCCAAGTTAAAGAAAGAGAAGTCAATAGGGGAAGTGATAGATACAGAAGTTAGGCAAAGACAAGCATGTCTACACATGTATGTATGTATGTAGGTAGGTGTGTGTGTGTGTGTGTGTGTGTACATATCTGTGTATACGCATAAATATTATATATAATATATAGTACTGTATTTATTTTAGAAATTTGACTTTAGCATATCAAAAAAGGATAATTTTTAAGCTACAAATTGAGTAAATCAATCTAAATACTCAGAAACTTCAAAAGAATTCCCCATTAGTTCAGTTAGTGGAGTCTCTAAGAAAAACAAAGAAGAACAGGGAGGGGAGCATCACACACTGGGGTCTGTTGCAGGGAGCCGGGGGCAAGGGAGGGACAGTGAGGGGGTGGGGAGGTCAGGGAGGGAGAACATGGGAGAAATGCCAGATGTAGGAGACAGGGGGGATGGAGGCAGCAAACCACATTGCCATGTGTATTCCTATGCAACAATCCTGCATGATCTGCACATGTACTCCAGAGCCTAAAGTACAATAATAAAAAAAAGTAATAACAGTGGAACAGAGCTAATATTTAAAACCGTGAGGCAGGGAAACAATCTTGAAATAAGAGAAAAATCTAGACAATGAAAAAGACTAGCATGTATCTGGAAAAATAAGCCAAGAGTGGTCAAGTCTCAGACGTATTTTAGTAAAACTATTAGACTTGAGAAGCAAACAAAAATCAACCTTTTATTTTGGCCACACACCATGTTACTCACAATGAAACAAAAGCCAATATGGCACGGGGCTTCTTGAAAGAAACACAGGAAACAAGAATAGAGAGTCCCTGTCAAGAAACTCCAAGAAAAAATGTGAGCCTAGGATTTTTTATCCAGCATTTATGTAAATATATTTTCTAACAAAGTATATTTCACACAACTTCAAAAAATAGCATAGCTCTAGAAAAGAGAAAGTAGATTAAGCACACTAACTATCACAAAGGTAATAGGATATCATTTAAATCGGAGAAAACTACATGCTAGTCTTTTTCATTGTCAAGAAAAGGGAACTTTCGAGCGTATCCAGATCACCTTATTTTGTTGCTGTTGTTTTGTTTGAGGCTTTTAGCAGCCTGAAGACATGGTTTTTAGTTTATCTCTAGTGATAACCAGAAAAGAAGGATGAAGAAGGCCCTTTACTGGCCCAACCAGAAACAGAAACTAAGAACTCATGACTATATTCTCTCCCTTGGACACCCCTGATAGACATCCCCCCAAAAATAACTTCCAGAACAAAGAAATTTCTCAAACACAAAGAAAATGTAAAAGAAAAAGAACAACAGTAAAAGAAAAATAACATGTAAATATAACTTAAAATAATAAGACATTTGAAATTAAACACATTATTAACATAAAATAAATATATTATGTGAGTTTATCTCACCTACTAATTTTTTTCCTGTAAGACCTAAAACAATAAAACTACTGCAAGAAAATACAGGTGAAATGCTTCATAGCATTGGTCTCAAAATTACGTAGCAGTAATTTTTTTTGATAAGACCTCAAAACACAGGTGACAAAGCAAAAACAGACAAATGGGATTGTATCAGACTAAATTCTACACGGTGAAGAAAAAATCAAGAGAGTGAAGAGACAACCTACAGCATTCAAGAAAATGTTTTTAAGCTATGCAACTGACAAAGGGTTAATATACAGAATATATAAGGAACTCAATAGGAAACAAACAAAAACACGAAAAAGGATTCTGGTTTAAAAACGGGTAAAAACTGGAATGGACATTTCTAAAAATAGATGCACAATGACCAACAGATACATGAAAAAAGGCTCAACATGTCTTAAAAAATTAAAATTAATAGCACTACCATATATAATCCAGCAATCTCAGTAAGGGTTTATATCCAAAGGAAATAAAATCAGTACATTCAAGAAATATCTGTACTCACATGTTTATTGCAGCATTATCCACAATAGCCAAGATATGGAATCGACCTAATTGTTCACTGATGGATAAATGGATAATGAAAGTGTG
>CM052658.1:110701887-110777560 GCA_028533165.1 Leontopithecus rosalia
AAGGAAGGAAGGAAGGAAGGAAGGAAGGAAGGAAGGAAGGAAGGAAGGAAGGAAGGAAGGAGAAAGAAAGAAAGAAAGAGTGATATGTAGTAGAATATTATTGAGCTACAAAAAGTAATTAAATCCTGTCATTTGTGGCAACATAGAAGAACCTAGAAGACATGCTCTTAAGTGAAATATGCCAGGCACAGAAAAGACAAGCGCTGCATGACCTCACTCATATGCGGAACCTAAAGAAGTTGATCTCCTAGAAGCAGAGAGCAGAATGCTGGTTACAAGAGGTGGGAGGGTATGGAGGAGGGAGAAGTAGGGAGACAGAAAGTCGTTGGGTACAAGGTCTGGTGCTCTACTGCATAGCAGGGTAACTATCGTTAACAACATTGCATTGTATATTTCAAAACAGGTAGAAGAGGAGATTTTGAATGTTCTCACCACAAAGAAATGATAAAGTTATGAGGCAATGGATATGCTGTATACCCTGATTTGATTATCACATAATGTGTACATGTATCAAAACATCATACTGTACCCCATAAATATGCACAATTGTTTCAATTAAAAAAATTAAAAATAGATGAGTTGCGCACTGTTTTATTATAGCGAATTTGGCTGTTTAACAAACATTTTGAGAGAAAGTCATAAATACAAATCCGCCTTTATGGGTTTTATGTGTAAGACAAGCCTGAAAAAAAGTGACTCAAAAAGGCTAAAAATAAATAGGCAAAAATGTACAAGGCAAATGCAAATAATAAGAAAGCAGGGTGTGTGGTCTCGATGGCAGACATGTAGAATTCGGGTCCTAAAGCCTTAAAGGAGACAAATAAGAATCTGTGTAAAGCTAAAAACTAAGTTCACCATGAATAGTTTTAAATATCTATGTATCAAATAACATGGCCACCGCCTTTATAAAACAGAAAATACAGGAAATGTAGCCAGAGATATGCTGAACACAGGTAACTCACATCTCTAGTTTCTGACAGATCCCCCAAATCCAAGACAGATCAAGTTGGGAAACCCATAAAGCAAGATGAATCAAACGATAAGGCTGGTTTTATCTCGTACTCAAGTGATCACCGTGATACTGGTGATCATATCTTTTCTCCTCATACACACAGTCTTCCCAAAAGTTCACCGTTTGGTACTTCAACAGAACCATAATAATTTCAAAAAATGCAAGCTTTTTCTTCTACCAGAATTTTTAAAAGTCTCTTTAAAAAGTAATTTATTTGTTGAATAACTGTAAGGCCCAAGGGAAAACACAAACCAAAATTACAAAATTTTAATAATTAATTATCGATAATCAATAACAATGGAAACACTACACATTAGAACCTGTGAGCTATAATTAAAGCAGTAATCAAAGGAAAATGTACAACCTTAAAATTTATATCATTAAAAATTAAAAGCTGAAAATAAATAAATATCCCACTCAAAAAGCTAGAAAAACATAAAAAGAAAACTACTGGAAAACAGAAGGAAGAAAATCGTGAAGATAAAACCAAAAATAATAGTTAGAAAAGAGAAAAACGTAGCGCTCATGGATGAATTAAATTTGTATTGTTTGAAAAGGAACAAAATAATAACGGGTAAGTTAGAAATAATCATTGAAACAGAGGAAATTTAATAATGATAAGAAATTACAAATCACCCAGATGAAGAGATAACTTCCTAGGAAAATGTAATTTAATGATACTTGCTCAGAGGGTGATAGAAAGTTTAAATAAAGCAATTTTCATAAAAGAAACAGGGAAAGCAATCAAATAATTATCCTATAAAAAAGCAGCAGGCCCAGATGTTTTCACAGGAAAATTTAACGAAATCTCAAATATCAATCTCAGTGCTGCTTACACTCTTTTGGAGCATTGAAAAAGATGTTCACATTCCTTATGAAATATTCTGTTGATTTCTAAACCTGATAGATACCAAACCAAAAACTGGAAAGTAGAGATCAACCTCAATTTTAATTCTCAATGCAAAAAAAAAAAAAAAAAACCAACAACAAGTAAAATAGAAACAAACAGTATCCAAAATCAAACCTTAAAATGCATCGTAACTAAGCAACACTTATATAGAAATGGAGGGATAGTTCAATATTTGAAATATCATTAACATAATATTTCATACTAATATATCCATAAAAAGTTAACTCATCATTTTTATAAATTCTTTAAACGACTTCAGCAAAATTCAATACCATTTCTGATTAAGTGAAAAACAAAGGGAAGGGTGAGGGAGGGACTGGTGAGAGAGATAGAGAAATATGACAAAGTTAATTGTTGAATCTAAATGAAGTATATGCATACTCATTGCACTTTTGTTTTTTGAATTTTCTGTTTCTTTCCTGTTTTGACTTTCTGCTTGTAAATTTGTTAAATGTTCACAAAATTTGGAGAACATGTATATATTGGCTTTTATTCTTAAATGTTTACCTCTTTGTTCACGTGTTGCATGAGGTTTAATCAAGGCTAAGGTGCTTTGAAGAGGAAAGAAATGCTTTATTTCCCTTTCAGCAGTTTCTAACGAATCGCTGCCATATAACTGGTTGACTGGCAAACTGTCCATCGCAAATCGTGCACATAAACTTCGAAAAAGAAGTCAAGTTTAAAAGCTATTAGAATAGAACAGAATAATACAACACAATTTATATAAGTTGTTTCAAAGTTATGAATAACAGCAAGTCATTCCAGATATCGACACTGTGCAAAAGTAAGTTAAGTACATAGTGGCTTAGGGCATGCTACTTCTTTTCACGGAGGTAACGGTCATCAGAAAGCTTTCCTGAGAAGCTCCCTGGGACCAGAGCTGTGGTTCCAATACCCTACATCTAGAAAGATATTTTAAATGGGGCGCATGGAAACAGATAGGGACCCATGATATGAATCCTACCTCTCTGGAAAATATTCAATGGCTTCTTCAACTGTTCTTGGTCCCAGTAACTGTTTCCAGTATTCCAAACCATTTTCTCTCAATAAAACAAGGGCTAGAGATGGACCGCTATTAGCAAAGAACAAAGAGGGAATTATGGCTCAGTAGCTAATTACATATAGGCTATGAAACATATATAATGTTTCATATTGTTAAATAGATTTAAAACACGTAACATATAAAATAACCTTTTTAACAAAGGTCTAAAGTTAGTTTCCATTTCTATGTTTTCAGGAGTATATCTATAAAAGAACAGAAGCAGAGAAAGGAGGGGAAGAGGAGGGACATGATTCTTGTAGATGTTTCTTTGTTCCCATGCTCCTGCTGGTTGATATGCCCTTGTAGGATTTCTGCCTCAATTTCTATTTCAGTTATTCTTCTAGAAAGAAACCCATCAGATTTCTAGCAACTCATTGTTTCCTAGAACGAGTTAACTATGAGATTCCAAAAGCTCTTGAGAGTCAGTCAGTTCTCTTCTTAAACTTGATAGTATTGTACACCCTGGAGTTCTAGTGTTCAACTCAATGGGACTCCAGTAACTTCCTCTGAGACCTTCCTATTGTTCAAATAACATTCCAGGAAGACTAGAGAAGACAGGCAGGTGAGCAGAGAATTGAGATGGGAGCAGGACTGTTAGAGAAGTAGACTCACAACGTGTTTACAGACTTGAGGAATTTGGCAACTTGATAGAAAGCAGACTTAAGGGAAAGTTTACATGATTCAGAAATAAATCAGACTGAGTTTTCTAAATCTGACTTCTACCTGGTCATGTTTTCTATAAGTTTCTTAAAATAATCTTCATTTTCATATTCCTTGCACAGTGCTTGTGCTTCTTCTTCTGATAATACTAGCTGTCTTTGCTCCAGTATTTTGAAGTCTTCGTCTTTAATAATATGCAAAACATCATCTAAGTAAAAACAGTCACATAATCAGTTTTAAACTGGTAGGTTACTGGTTGTGTACATAATACATTATATAGTAGCCTGAGAGCATACAATGTAGTTTATTCTCATGAAATTTTAAAAGTTTGCGAAAATAGCTTCTTGGATTTTAATTTAAGGTGAACAATATCTCTTAACATCTCATTACAATGCCATTTCCAATTTTTCATCACGTAGGAATCATCACACATACATACACATATATCACACACACACACACACACACACACACACACAAACACACACACAGGTATCTCATTAAATCTTTTTCTTGGATATATGCATGTGAATGTGAGTGTGTGTGTGTGTGTGTATGTGTGTGTGTGTAGATAGTAACCTAATCAACCAATACAATTATGAAAGTTGCTATAAATAAATCTATATTTAATAACCACAATTTTATTTGTCCCATTTAGGAAGAAACAAGTTGATTGGATATCTGAAAGTATTTCTCAATCTTCTCTCTTGCCTGCTTCCTACTACAGAAGACTAGAAAATCCAATACTCACCCCTCCATCCTTCCTTACAGATAGTGTGGCAATGTGATCCAGCTGGTCAATGATATTTATAGGAAATACACTGGGGACTTATCTGAGACAGGCACCCAGGAAAAAACCTCTGTCCTACATCACCTTCTGCTTCCTGCTTTTGGATGTTTGAGGGACATGACGTTTGGAGCTATGCAGGTCATCTTGTGACAAAGAGGCATAAATTAAAAGCACAAATACTGACTGAGATATTGAACAGCCTTAAGCTCCTTATAAAAAAAAAAAAACCAGCATCTTGACTGATACATACTTCTCCTCTGCTGCATGGGAAATAAAGTAAAAAAACTAGATCTAAGCCATCTTTACAATTATAAGGAAAGAGTAAAACAAAGTATCATGCGTGTGAATACAGTTTAAGCAATAATTGCTTCAGAACTATCTCATAGGAAAAAAAAGGAAAACACAGGATGTGTAGTTCCTGAAATTTGAAAAGATGGAATCATATTAATTCTTAGAGGATACTGAAGTTTTTTTAATTATTAATTTTGTGAAAAGATTTCTCAAATGAGGATACCTGATGACCACAGATTAAAAAGTGACAACCAATCCCCAAGCAATTGCCATATAATATTAATAGCTTCTTGAAATGACTCATGATAAAAGCTGAGGAAAAATATTCAGGGAAGGTAAATCTGCATAAAGCTAAATAAAAATTAGAATTAATGGGAGAGTAGGTAGATTGACGACCCTTGAGAATCCTCGAGGTTGCCCCCCCTAATTTGCACTCTCTCAGTGAGCTGATCAGAGAGGGTCCTCACTGTCCAATGGATAAACTGAAAAAATACTGGCAAGTGTGCCTTATTTGCAAGATGGCATTGAGTTTCTTTGAACTCACCACTAAAGGATCGTTTCACTCTAAATTCCATGATGAATATAATAATACATATTTTATTTGTTTGCACTACGTCCATGAGAATTTTCAAACATCCTTTCAAGCATTCCAGTGAGTGACACTATCTGATGCTGTATTTGGTAACAGGTATGGAGAAACACCGAATTCCTGGTTCTAGATAAAGGCATGCAGCAATTGCATAGACGTTTCATGGAATAACCTGATGCATAAAAAAAAAAATCACACTTCAAAGCCCAGAAAACCTTATCCTTCCTTCCTTCCATCTCTTCCTTCCTTCCTCCTTCCCTCCCTCTCTTTCTCTTTTTCTTCCTTCCTTTCTCTTTCTTTCTTTCCTTACTTCTCTCTCTCTCTCCCTCCCTTCTATCCCTCCCTTCCTTTCTTCCTTCTTTCATTTTTCTTTCTTTCTTTTTTTTTGTTGACAGGGTCTCATTCTGTTACCCAGGCTAGAGTGCAGTGGTACCATCTCAGCTCACTGCAACCTCCACCTCCCAGGTTCAAGTGATTCTCCTGCCTCAGCCTCCCCAGTAGCTGAGACTACAAGTGTGGGCTACCACACTCGGCTACTTTTTCTATTTTTAGTAGAGATGAGGGTTTGCCATGTTGCCCAGGCTGGTCTTGATCTCCTGGGCTCAAGTAATCAGGCCACCTGGCCTCAAATGGTGGTGGTACTACAGGTGCAAACCACAGTGCCTGGCCCACACCTTGACATCTTAGTTCTCATCAATCAAAGGCAAATTTCTAAGCAAGGTGCTTAGTAGTTAAATAAATATGTAAACATCAGTTCATTCTTAGATAACTGCACAATCTTGAAAAACAAGCAAACGTAAAGGGAAAATATTTTGCAAGTATCTAAATAAAACAAGCCACAACCACCTAAAACAAACACTGAATTATCTACAAAAGAACAAAAACCAAGCTGACAGCAGACTTTTTCTCTGCAATACAATTTTGTGCTCACAAATTTGCTAATTTAAATAAATTGACCCATTTTTGGAAATACACTAAATACCAAATACCAAAACTCACACAATGAGAACTAGGTAATATGATTAGCTCTACAGCTATTAGATAAATCGAATTAATCCTTAATAACATTCTGAAAGTAAAGCACTAGGACCAGATTATTTCATTAGTGAATTCTACAAAATGTTTAAGGAATAAATGACACCAATTCTCTGGAAACAATTTTTTTTTCCAGAAAATAGAAGCAGAGGGAATACTTTCTATCTCATTCAATGAGGCCAGCCTTACCATAATATTCAAAAAGATATTACAAGAAGAAAAACTACAGACCAATAGCTCTCATGAACATTGGAGCAAAAATTCTTAACAAAATATTAACCATTCAAATTTAACAATATATTAAAAAGTTACAAACCGTGACCAAGCAGGATTTATTCCAACTATGCCAGGGTGGTTCAACATTTGGAAATCAATTAACATAATTTCCACTAATAGGCTAAAGAAGAAAAGTCAAATGATTATATTAGTAGATGCAGAAAAATCATATGACAAATTTAACACTAATTCATGATAAAAATTCTCACCAGGGGTGAAATAAAGGGAAACTTTCTCAACTTACTAGAGAACATCTTCAAAAATCCTACAGTTAACACTGTTCTTACTGAAGAGCAACTAGATGCTTTGCCTTAAGGTCAGGAAAAAAGAGCAAAGCTACTCCCTCTCACTACTCCTCTTCAAATTGATAGCAGAAATCTTAGCTAGAGAAATAACACAAGGAAAGGAAATAAAAGAGGAATGAGGAAACAAAACAGCTGTTGTTCACAGAGAGCATGACTGTCTATGTAGAAAATCCCAAATGATGATGATCATCATCATCACCACCAACAATAACACAAAATTCCTGGAACTAATAAGAGAATATTACAGCAAAGGTTCAGGTTATAATTAATATATGAAAGCCATTTTTTTTCTATATACCAGAAATGAACAACTGGAACTTGAAATTTTAAACAAAACAATTTATACTAGCATCAAGAAAAGGAAATACATGGGTAAAAATATATCAAAATATGTAAATCATCTAAATGAAGAAGACTACAAAACTCTGGTGAAAGAAATGAAAGATCTAAATAAATGGAGAGATATTCCATATTCATAAATAACAAGACTTAATATTAAGACGTCAGTTTTTCTCAACTTGATCTGTAGATTAAACGCAATCCCAATCAAAAGCTCAGCAAGTTACTTTTGTGGCCATGGATACTGACAAACTGATTCTCAAGTTTATATGAAAAGGCCAAAAACGTGACTCAGTATTGAAGAAGAACAAAGTTAGCGAACTGTTGCTATCTGACCTAGCTGCATGGATTAATAGAACAGAGTAGAGAGCCCAGAAAAAGACCCACACAAATACAGTCAATTGGTTTGTGATAACATTGCAAAGGCAATACAATGGAGGAAGGACAGTCTTGTCAACAAATCCTGCTGAAATAATGAGAAATACCCTCTCAAAAAAAAAAAAAAAAGAATCTAGACACAGACCTCATACTATTCATAAAAATAGCTCAAAATGGATGGCAGGCCTAAATGTAAAACACAAAACTACAAGCTTTCTACAGGATAACACAGAAGAAAATCTAGCTGACCTTGTGGTTGACAATGAGTTTTTACATACGACACTAAAACCACATCCAAAAAGAAGCAACTAAGAAGCTGGACTATATTAAAAATTAAAAATTTTCTGTAAAAGACACTTTTAAGAAACCATAGAGTCAAAAACTTGAAGAAAATATTTGCAAACCGCATATATGATAAAGACTTGTGTTCAAAAATACACACAAAAAAATTTAAACTCAACAATGAGAAAACGAACAGCTAAACTAAGAAATGGGTGAAAATCTAGACAACACAGCACCAAAGAAGAGATAAAGATGACTAGTAAGCATATGAAAAGAAACTCTGCATAATATGTCATTAAGGAATTGCAAATAGAGATAAAAATAAGATAATATTATTCACCTATTAATATAACCAAACTCCCCAAAACTGACAATACCAAATTATGGCAAGGTTGTAGAGCAACAGAAACTCTGATTCATTTCTGGCAAAAATGGAAAATGATACAGCTGCTTTGGAAGACATTTTGGCAGTTTCTTACAAACTACACATGGCTTTACAACATGATTCTATACTCACGCTCCTACATAGTTACCCAATTAAATTGAAAACTTACATCCACACAAAAACCTGCATATGAACAACTACAGCAATTTTATTCATAATGACTGAAAGCTGGAAGCAACCAAGATGTCCTTCAATAGGTAACTACATAAATAAACTTAATTGCACACACACAGTGGAATGTTGTTCGGTGATAAAAAGAAATGAACAATCAAGCCACCGAAAGACGTGGAGGAGCACTAAACTGCACATTGCTAAATCAAAGAAGTCAATCTGAAAATGCTATCTACTGGCCGGGTGCCGTGGCTCACGCCCGTAATCCCAGCACTTTGGGAGGCTGAGGCGGGTAGATCACTTGAGGTCAGATGTTCTAGACTACCCTGGCCAACATAGTGAAACTCTGTCTCTACTAAAAACACAAAAATTAGTCCAGCATGGTGGCATGCCTGTAATCCCAGCTACTCTGGAGACTGAGGCAGGAGAATCTCTTGAACCTGTGAGGCAGAGGTTGCAGTGAGCCGAGATCACACCACTGCACTCCAGCCTGAGCAACAGAGTGAGACTCCATCTAAAATAATAATAATAATAATAATAACAACAACAACAACAACAAACAAACAAATGTATATATTTGTTTGTTTCTCTTAATGGCATAGGAGGGAGCAGGTATATGGGAACTCTGTATTATTTTTCTGAATTTTTCTGTAAATCTACAACTGTTTACTTTTTTGGCTTGATTTTTCTGTAAACCTGAAACTGTTCTATAAAGTCTATTCATTTAAAAATTACATGTAATTGAAAATATTATCTCTTAATTATTAAAAGACATTTAACATGGCTAAAAGACAAAAATAAAATCTTCCAAAAAAGAGAACGCCATGTCTAAATAATTTTACTCATAAATTCCAGTAAACATTTAAGATATAACTCCAATTCTACACTATCTCTTCTATAAAACAGGAGTGACTGCTTCTCATCTCACTTTATGAACGTGCATTACTCTGATGCCAAAACCAGATAAAAACATAACAAGAAATTAACACATACCCTTCCTGAATATAGACACAAAAATTCTCAACAAAATATTAGCAAATCAAATCCAGCAGTGTGTAAAAAGGACAATACATGACAGCCAAGTGGGATTTTTTCTGGAGAATGCAAGGCTGTTTCAACATTAAAAATCAAAATAATCAGCTGGGCATTGTGGCTCATGCCTGTAATCCCAACACTTTGGGAGGCCAAGGCAGGTGGATCATGAGGTCAGGAGATCCAGACCATCCTAGCCAACGTGGTGAAACCCCATCTCTACTAAAAATACAAAATGTAACTGCGTGTGGTGGTGGGTGCCTGTAGTGTTACTCGGGAAGCTGAGGCAGGAGAATTGCTTGAAACTGCTAGATGGAGGTTGCAGTGAGTCAAGATCGTGCCACTGCGCTCCAGCCTGGGTGACAGAGCAAGACTCTGACTCAAAAATAAAAATAAAAATAAAAATAAAAATAAAAATAAAAATAAAAAATCAAAACATCCACCATATTATCAAAATGAAGGAAAAAAACACAATCGCACCAATAAATATGGAAAAAAACATTGAGAAAAACACAACATCCATTCATGATAAAAATTCTCTCCAAACTAGGAAGAGGTGGCAATTTTCTTTTTTCTTTTCTTTTTTTTTTTTTTTTGAGAGGGAGTTTCACTCTTGTTACCCAGGCTGGAGTGCAATGGCGCGATCTCGGCTCACCGCAACCTCTGCCTCCTGGGTTCAGGCAATTCTCCTGCCTCAGCCTCCCGAGTAGCTGGGATTACAGGCACGCGCCACCATGCCCAGCTAATTTTTTTTTGTATTTTTAGTAGAGACGGGGTTTCACCTTGTTGAGCATGATGGTCTCGATCTCTTGACCTCGTGATCCACGCGCCTCGGCCCCCCAGCAATTTTCTTAATGTGATAAAGGACATACACAATTAACATACTTAATGGTAAAAGACCAAATGTGGTTGCTAAAGATCAGGTTCAAGGCAAGGATGTCTCCTCTCATTACTCCAGTTCAGCATCACACAGGAAGTTCTGGCTAGCTCAACGAGGAAAGAAAACGAAATAAAAGACATACAGATGGAAATGAAGAGGTTCAAGTATCTCACTTTGCAAACCATATTACCGTGTACCTCAATGATTCTCAGCTGGAGAGATTTTGCCCTACATGGGGCATTTGGCAACCTCCAGAGACATTTTTGGTTGTCACAACTTGAGAGTGGGGGGTATTGATACTGGCTTTTAGTGATAGAGGCCAAGGATGCTGCTATACATTTTATGATGCACATGAAACAGCTAACCCTCTGCCCTGGACAAAGAATCATCTAGCCCAAAATGTAAGCAGGGCTGAGGTGGAGAAATCCTGGTCTACACAGAAATGCCAAGGAAACTATATCAAAGCTCCTAGGAAGCTCCTAGGGAGTTCGACAAGTCAGAGAATAAAAGGTCAATATATAAATATTAATGTTAATTATGTTACAAACATTAGGTATAAAAAAGAATGAAGTGTAAATTTATGACTTGTGTTCTTGTTCTGCCACATTCACTCTGCTATGAGAATATGGGGTGAGGTTAAAAAGAACTCTTTATGCACAAAGCAGTTTATTTATGTTTTCTCATTTTAATGTTCTGAATTTTACATGTGAAGAAATAAACTCGGTAATATATCTTGTTCAAGTCACAGTGTCAATTATGGTAGACCCACACTCTCAGTTATGTTTGAACTGAGGTGTTTCAGACATAAAAGTTTTTATTCTATATTATGCAATAATTCCTGCAACTCATTCTCAGCAAATTGACACAAGAACAGAAAAGGAAACACCGTATATACTCACTCATAGGCGGGTGATGAACAATGAGAACGCATGGACATAGGGAAGGGAGTACCACACACTGAGGTCTATTGGGGGAAATAGGGGAGGGACAGCGGGGGGGGGGAGCGGGGGAGGGATGGCATGGGGAGAAATGCCAAATATGGGTGAGGGGGCAGAAGGCAGCAAAACACACTGCCACGTGTGTACCTATGCAACTATCTTGCATGTTCTGCACATGTACTCCAAAACCTGAAATGCAATAAAAATTAAAAAAAAAACAACAAAAAAACAACAAAAAAAATCTACTCTAACAAATTCACAGGTTGGAAAATGCCTTGTAAACTCTTCCGCTACAAAAATGTTTTATTCATTATTATTAGGAAATTAGTAAGTTAATATACTAAATTTCTTACTCTAGGTGCTTTTTCTTCAATGTTAAAATTTAAAACAGTGTTTTTAAATATAATTATACTAGGGTTTATTCAAATCTCCTCTATGAAATACTTAAACAATTTATGCTCGATTCCCTACCTTTCCTTTCATGAAAGAGATTTGGTCGAAGTAATGCCAGTATCTTTTCTAATTTCGTTCTTTTAATTTTTTTAAAACCAGGAAAGAAGATATCAAGGAACTTATCCACATTAGTTGCCTCCTCTTCAATGTCACAAAACTGAGACACATGCTGTCTTCCCAGATATTCTTGTAAACTGTCAAAATCCAAGACATAATTTAAGATTATTACAAACTGAAGTTGATAACCATGCCAACACATTAAAACTGGTAATATGCTGAGAATTTACTAGAAGTTTAATAAAAATTAAATCTCATGTAAAGATAAGTTATATCTCCATATTCCAAGAATATGATACTTAATTGAACTTTTTATTGAGCCCACTGCAAAAATCACTTACATGATATCGTCTATGTTTGACTTTAGGAGAGAATAAATAAAGACTGAAACAAAATTTTGTGTTTTTAAGGAAAAATTTTTATTTTCCCTATGTAGAACTTTCCAGATAGTTTTAAATTTTCCTTTGAATCTTGTCTTTAAACTAAGAGTTATCTAAACATGCATTTCATATTTTCAAATAAACATTTTTGATTACCTTTTTTTGTTTATTTGCAATTTTATTGGATTATAACCAGAAAATATGTGTGGTAAAATTTTAATTAAAAATTTGCTGAAGGATTTTTTGTGAAAAAGAAAAAATTATTTGTGATATGTAAGGTTGTATCTATATTTATGTTTCATATATTATAGATGATTTATTATATGTTATTTATGGAATATGTATTTTCCATTCCTCTACATCCTTGCTTGTTTTTGTCTGCTAGCAGATATTTTTTTCAGTTCTCCTTATTTTTCCAAAGATGTTTTCCTTGTGTATTTAGATGCTATGTTGATAGAGGCACAATTTTTTTCTTGTTTTGGTTGCTACGTTGCATAAATGTTTCCTTCTACATCATGTTTTTCTTTATCAAGTTTAGCAAGTTTAATGATCAATGTTAATACTTTATTTTTCCTGGCTATTTTTTGGCCATCCCTTTATTTTCAATTATTTTGTCTTTTTTTAAAGAAAAATATAGTAAAGTTGTTTACAATTCTTATTTTGAAAAAAAATTAAATTAATAGAAAAGTTGTAAGACTAGGACAATGAACTCCCATTTATATCCTTCATCTAGATTCACTAACTGCTAACATTGTGCCATATTTGTTCTCTCTGTCTGCTGCTTTCATCCCCCAGTGTGTGTGGGGGCACTTGGGGGCTCTGCATGGGTGTGTGTATGTGTGTCTCGGCAGATCCATTTGAGAGTAAGCTTCAGATATTTTAGCCATTCACCTCTAAATACTTCAGGGAATATGACATTGATACAAAACTATCGTCTCATAAACAGTCCATATTCAATTTTCGCCAATTTTCTAATACCGTCTTTTCTATAGCAATTCTTTCCTAATCTGGGAGTATGGAGTTGTCCTGTGTCCTTAGGTTGCTTTCATCTCCAGCAGTGACTCGACCTCTTTTGTCTTTCTTGATATTGATTTGCTGAAGAGCCCAGGCCATTTGTTTGTAGACTTCCCTTCATTTTGAATGTTTCAAACTGTTGGATGGCCCAGTCGTTTCCTAATACGTTCTGGTTATGAATCTTCGGCAAGAAAACTACCTTCGTGAGCCTGTGTTCTTCTTGGTCCAACATTTGCTCTGTCACATAGGAGGTATATGATGTCAGCTTTTCCCAATTATTGGTGATATTAATGTAACTAAGGTGATATCCCCCAGTTTTTTCTACTGAAAAGCTACAATTTCCCTTTATAATTAACAGGTCATCTCTGACGACATTATATGAAACTGTGTGTATGTTTTTCACACAATAGTTTTAAGCCCATTGATGATTCTCGTGTGCATGATTACATGAGGGTTTTAAATTTAGTCTATTTTTTTAATCTTTACCGAGTAATCTCTATGTGTGATAGGAAAATTGACCTTTTCATAGTTAGCCTAGTGGCCATAGTCTTGACTTTATTTTTTTTATCTTACCTTATCTAGACTACTTATTTTAAATTGAGGTCTCTTCTTTTTCCCCCTTATTTTGCTGGTCTGAGCAAGCTGCTATTCACTCCACGTTTTCCCTTGTTAATGTGGAAGTTCTGCTATACTTATCCACTGCACTAATATCGACTGTCTTTTTCCTGCTGCTGTTGTCAGATGCACATGTCCCAAATATTTCTTGCATTCTGACACACTCTCTCCCTACTTTCATACTCCATGTATCCCCTTTCTACATACTCGCATAAGAACCTCAAAATCCAACTGTCCAAATACTGCCTTCTTGATCATTGAACCATTTTGCCACATACACCCAGAAACGTCTAGGTTTTCTTGAGATAATTTAGAATCTAGAAGAATTTTCTTCTATTTCTAGAGTTCTTCATCAGCTACTATATTATAAAACCCAGAAATATGTGTCCATGTGCGTGGTCAGAGATTCAAACGTTCACTGATAAGAACTGTTTTTCTTTTTTTCCCTCCCATATTTTTTATTTGATTGAGTATATTCTCAGATGTTTCCCACAAAAGGGGTATACAGGTGATCTATTTGCTAAGTGTGTCCTTGAAGATATTCATTTGCTTTCTCAGGTAAATTCTTGGCAGGGATTGCAGTCTTTTTCTTGCAGTAGTCCTAAAATGAGCCCAGTGGCAGTCAGGTATCTTTCCCTTGTAAGTAACTTATTTTCAGTTGCTGCCAAGTACGCAGTTGGTGGAAGGGATCCACCTAAAGTGCAAGGACAATTTTAAACCAGTAACAAAACCAAGTAAAAGGCTGGTGGTTTTTTATCAGCACCACGTGGCAGCATTCCTAAACATTAGTGATAAATGCTCCTGTGTACACTTGGAATTCGCACCTATTCATTACTTATCCTTCCATAAGCAGTGTTCTGCTCAGGGTGCTCTACATACAATCAATCCCCAAACAACAAAGCTATTGGCAGTACTGAAATTTACACAATGTCCAAATATTAAGGCTTTCAAAAAGCAAAAACTGTACTTCATTTCTGTGATAAATTAATATGTACAGGCATACATATGTTTTACTGATAAGATACTAATTAAACAATTCATCTATCACCTTTTGCATTTGGGGCACTGTAACATTTATTTTTATTTTATACTCATATATTTATATATTCAAAAGTCCATGAAAGACTCTTTTGTTTTTCTTTCTTTCTCTTTTCTTTCTCTCTCTCCCCCTCTCCTTTCTTTTGACAAGAGTCTCACTTAGTCATCCAGGCTGGAGTGCAGTGGCACAGTCTTGACTCACTGCAACCTCTGCCTCCCAGATTCAAGCAGTTCTCCTGCCTCAGTCTCCCAAGTAGCTGAGACTACAGGCATGGGCTACCACACATAGCTAATTTTTATATTTTTAGTAGGGACAGTGTCTCACCATGTTGGCCAGGCTGGTCTCAAACTCCTGACCTCAAGTGATCCACCCTGCCCAGCCTCCCAACATGCTGGGATTACAGCCTTGAGCCATAGTATCTGGCTCATAAAAGACTATTTTCACTGTCTATATGTTTATTCTAGCATAATCATTTGCCTTATTCAGTAATTAGCACTTAAATATAATTTTGTTATACAAAGGAAGAGGATGTTAAGAAGATGACCTGCTCTGGGTTCAAACACATTAGGTATGCAACTGCTTATTCTGTCTGTCTGGAAACAGTGTGCAGTGTTTCCTCCCGGGATGCTCCTGTATTTGTGTGTGGAGTTGGGTGGAGCAACATCGGTTGAGGGTGGGCCATTGTAAGCCCTTGCAGTTAGCAGACAAATGTGTTTATTCTGGGAAAACATTTCCCCATTATTTGTGGAATTATGGCTTGTCCATCTGTTCTTTCTCCTCTGTGTGGAGTTTCTCTTTAGCAAGCACACTGGTCCATCAGTATATTATCCAGATTGCTGACTTCGGCTCTCATAATGTCTGTCTAATTTGTGTGTGTGTGACTTTCAGCTATTTCCTGCACCTGACTTGCCATGTCATTAATTTGAGTCTCAAAGGATGATCATACTCACTAATTTTCCCCTGAACTTATAATTCAAATCAAAATTTGTATAATTCAAATTTGAAAGGCTTTTTAAATGTATACATAGCACTTGAATCTCAAGCCTTATTTTTACTGTTATTTTATTTAAAGATTTTTCTGTCTCTACATAGTTTTTCACCAGACTTGTGCTGTGAGTTTTGTATAGGTCTTCCTTTCTCTGTCCACCAGTCTCCCTTAGGCAGGTAGGCATTTTTCCTTGTTGGCTCACTGGGGCTTAGGTCTGGTTTTTGATGTAAGTGTTGGAAACCCTGTAGTTTGAAGGCAAGATGACTAGGTTAAAACTTGCAGTGTAGAAGATAGAGGGTCATTATTCTTCTGCAGGGCAATCAGGAAAAGCTCCGAGGAGCTAGCTAGGGCAAGGAATTCAATAATTCTACTCAGTTCCATCTTGGCCCTTTAGGAATCAGAAAAACTCAGTGAAGTCCACAAGTCTGTTATTCTCAAGGTCTGTAATGGCTCCAGGTCCTTGCCTCCCAGGGAGCTCAGGAGCTCCCCAAACTCTCAGTGGAGAAAACACCACACCACCTTCACCTTCTCCTGCATGTAGACCTGAACAGAGCTCCAGACCTCACCAATAGCCAGCTCCTTATCAGTACAGCTTCCCTTTGACTCCAGAGAGGAAAGAAAGCTTTGCAGATGGGAATAGAGTCAGGGGATAGAATTCAGACTACTCTGACCTCAGAAATACCTTTAAGGATTATTTTAGGAATTGTATCTATTATGTTTAATTCAGATGAGAATATGATAAAAGAAAAAATTAGGCTCCCTATAGCTATGGCATTTATAAAGACAAATAGAGAGGTAACCGAAAAAAAGAAGAAATACTTTCTATGGACAGAGGAATGCAATACAGGAGAGGAGGTTGCAAATGTCACCTTCACTCTGTCATAAAGACTTAAAACTGAAAGTGACCTCAGAGGTTGTCATCTAATTCTTCCCCATCTTTGTATCTCCAGGATTTGGCATATAGTAGGACTTTAATAAATATCAGGTGAATGAATCAACACACAACAGAATAAGTGAAAGAATGAGAAGACTGCCAGTTACTGTTTGTGTGACTCTGGGCATTGTAGTTAACGGAACCAAACCTTCCTGATCTGTAGAAAGACTGGAAAACAAAGCTAAATGCCACTATCCTTTGATTCCTTAAAACAGACTGATTAAATGACAGACATGTAAGTCAAGTGATAAAAAGCTATCATGAAGGAAACTGGAATGTGAATGACAAACGTGGGTACCTCTACCCTGTTTCCCTGACTCCCCTTCCTTCTGCAGCCACTGGAGCAGGGAGGTCATGGGTGGCATGGAGAAAGTTTCCCCACACCCTGTGGCTTCATGAGCTGGGAGTGTTTGTCTCTGTAGGAATAACCAGCCCAACACAGCCCTGGGGCTCTGCTGCTCTGTACACAGAGAGGTCATGTTCATGGGAGGGATCACCAATCACTCCTAGTTCAAATTCTCTGCTTTTAACTTCTCTCCCGTCTCACCCTCTTCATCCCCACCACTTAAAGAATGGGGGGAGCAGGCTGGGAGATAGGGGAGGGGGGCAATAAAGAGTGAAAGTGAACAACTGAATAATTACTCATGTGAGTTTTTTTGTCCTTATTTCTTTACATTCTGGACCTACTTGAAAGATGTCAGATGGAAGTGACAGTGCCTTTCAGGCCCTCCCTCCAGAACAAGATCTGTGAACACAAGAACAAGCACTATAGAGGCTAGGGGAAAGCTTCCCCTCTGCCCTCTCAAGTTTCACTGAAAAATCAACAACATCAATAGACAAAATGTAGATTAGTTGGAGAAAAAGCAGACTCATCTGATGAACATGTACACGGGAAGAACCACAGAGTGAGTACCCGCCCCCCAAGGAGGTTCAGAAGCTTATAGACCAAGCTTGCCCAAACTGCAGCCTGCTGGCTGCATGAGGCCCAAGAAGTCTTTGAATGTGGCCCAACAGAAATTGGTAAACTTTTTAAAACATTATGAGATTCTTTTTTTAAGTTCATCAGCTATCATTAGTGTTACAGTATTTTATGTGTGGCCCAAGACAATTCTTCTTCTTCCAGTGTGGCCCAGGGAAGCCAAAAGATTGGACACCCCATTATAGACCATCTGGCAAAACAAGTAACAGAGCCAGGAAAGGAATTTTGTTGAGGGCAATAAAGGATGACTTGGGAGAATGAATGGACCAGGGCATAGAAATGACCTTGTTCACTATCTCTTTTCAGGTGTGGTTACATTCTTGGTCTCATAGGAAGGGGAAGAAAAACAATTGTTCTCCTTGGTGGATCTGTGGCTATTAGGCAGATAAAAGAACTTCAGCTTTATGGTGTGCTTTGAGAGAGACAGCTGGCCGGGAGTGCTGGGGCAAGTCGGAGAGATCTTGAGGCTTTTTCAGTCCAGCACGTCAAAGCACTGTATTTTGGATATCAGTTTCTGAGCCCCAACACACCAAATAAACCTGTTCCACACTGTCCCATGCTGTCTGTTCTGGCCAGTTTGGGATAAACAAAGATAAATGGGGACTCTACATTTAGAAAAAAAAGTACTGCAGACTGTGTCAGAGCAAGGTGTACACACCTTGCTTTTTTTTTGTTTTGTTTTTGAGACGAAGTTTCGCTGTTGTTACCCAGGCTGGAGTGCAATGGCGTGATCTCGGCTCACCACAACCTCCGCCTCCTGGGTTCAGGCAATTCTCCTGCCTCAGCCTCCCGAGTAGCTGGGATTACAGGCACGCACCACCACGCCCAACTAATTTTTTTTGTATCTTTAGTAGAGACGGGGTTTCACCATGTTGACCAGGATGGTCTCGATCTGTTGACCTCGTGATCCACCCACCTCGGCCTCCCAAAGTGCTGGAATTGCAGGCGTGAGCCACCGCGCCCAGCCTTACACATTTCATTTCACTCTGACCTTGGCGCCTATAATGCTTGCTCCTGTTCTGGAGGGAGAGCTGTTGGCCCTTCCATCTGACACGCCAATTGATATGCCTAAATTGTTCGTGGTGTCATGTGAGCATTGAACAGTTGGAGCTTCTCAAAGTTGGATGTAATGGAGGCTTATTACCTAAACAATAGCCCCGTGGAATGACAACTTTACTCATTACATTAATGAGTGCTTCATAGAACACTTCTTTTAATGACTCAAAAATTCTAGGATAAAATCTGGTGTCTTTTGAAACGTTACACACCCGACCCAACAAACCTTCCCTCTGCCCACTCATTACTATTTTCCCTTAAAACCCTGAAAGTAACTGCTACTGTTTACAAAGCTCCTTGTCAGCAGGATTTACCTTACGAGTTCCTTTATCCTGCATACAACTTGGAACTAATGATATTAGGATCTCCCACTTCCTAAAAATATGGCACCACTAGGAGCCAACAGAGGTAGGCACCTAAGAAAAGCCACCACAATCATTAATAAGACAAGAAGGAACTACAAGGAATGTTCTGGATATTCTCAGCCAGAAAATGCAATAAACATGGGCTGCCAAGCACGGGAGACACAACTCAGGAAGCCTCAAGTCTCAGATACTCTAAGTATGTTCCTAAGTCTCTCTGGTGCAGCCTGGCAACTGTTCTGTTACACCCTCCGCTCTCTGAGTCTTCAGAGGGTAATGGGCACAAACAGCAGCACGTACAACCAACATTCTACAACTTATTTATATTCATTTTTGAATTTTTTCTTTTTTTTTTTTTTGAGACAGAGTTTCCCTCTTGTTGCCCAGGCTGGAGTGCAATGGCGCAATCTCGGCTCACCGCAACCTCCACCTCCTGGGTTCAGGCAATTCTCCTGCCTCAGCCTCCTGAGTAGCTGGGATTACAGGCACGCGCCACCATGCCCAGCTAATTTTTTGTATTTTTAGTAGAGATGGGGTTTCACCATGTTGACCAGGATGGTCTCGATCTCTTGACCTCGTGATCCACACGCCTCAGCCTCCCAAAGTGCTGGGATTACAGGCATGAGCCACCGCGCCCGGCCCCATTTTTGAATATTTTAAAATGCATCAATAAAAATATATAACCATTTTGTTCTCAGCAATTTATAAGTACAAACTGCCTAAAGTACAAGTATGTGTTTTCTGTTTTTTTTAAGGCACTGAGAAGGTGGAAGGAGAAGGTGGAGAGATAGGAGAGGAGACTGAATTGGGAGGGATTGTGCATGGTTCCAATACACCCTTTAAGCCCCAGCCCATGTGGCCACTCTGGTGTCCCCAGCTTTAGGAAGACAAAGGGGGAACAGGCTTCCCCTTCTAGTGTTCTTGACATAAACTTGCAGGGCGGTCACAGTGAGGGGAGCAAAGATCACCCGAGGGCCATCAAGCCGACCATCCAAGGCAGAACTCCTCACCTGGGGAATATACAAGTAACTAGACTTCCCTATTATTTAAACTTGACATCTGGTACCAGGCTTTAAAAAGCATTATAAGTAACCAGAATTTCTATACATCTCTGGAATGCATGCATGTCCAAACTCAATGTGCAATCCTTGCTGACATCAAGGCACCAAAATGTCTATAAATGCAATTATTTATCATGACCTACGTGGCTAAGAAGGTTCAAATTATCATTAAGCACCAGCTTTAAGGTCCATAAATATCCTTAAGGAAAAATCCACCATGGCAAGCTCAGTCCTCTCTTACTGAGGAGCCCTGCTGTATTCTTCTGCAGTGTTCTTTCTATCCAATAAAACTTTCCTTTCAAACCTACAGTGTCATCTATAACTTTTTGCTACCCTACAGACCATGAGCTAACTGCTGTTTCCAATGCCAGGTATCTGACACTTCACCCAGCACATAGCTCTTCTGAATATACAGTACGTTAGGTTGACTGGAATAAATATTTATGCCTTTAACATAAAAACATTTGGCCTTAGGTATTGAGGTACCTATAATCACACTTCATTATCCAATAACACATTGCAAGTGACAAAATTCCTGGTCTTGAGCTATACCTGTCTCGTTTCTTCTTTGTCACTCCAGCTGTGACCTTGGCTTTGACCTCAGGCCGATCCTCAGACAGTTTGTGAGGTTCAGCATCAGGCTGTGGTTCAGTGTCTTCAGAGGGAGGAGGGTGTTTACTTCTTTGAGATAGAACTAGAACATAGCTCAGGCCACTTGTCATAAAAGAGACAAACTCTTCAAAGTCAGGCTACAAAATAAAATGATAAACTGTTTCCTTCAGGCTTCTGAAATGGATGGACTAAAATGGTGGTCACTACCCAAGTTAAATGAAATCTTCCCTCCATGATCCCTGGGCAAGGGAATGTCACTTATAAAAATCTCCTGTTAACAGTATGTTTATTTTGGGGGGGAGGGTTTTCTTTTTATTGAAAAGTAATTGTATATATTCAAGGGGGACATAGTGATGTCTCAATAAAGAAAATGTATAATAACCAGAGCAGGGTAATTTTGTATCCTTAGAAAAGTAAATCTCTTGGACAGCAGAATCACTGAGACAAAGGAAAAAGTCAAGCTGGGAACTCCACTGGGGCAAACCTGCCTCTCATTTTATTCCTAAACAGGATTGCCACAAAGATTAAAAAGCTATATACCTCCCTTGTAGCTTGTCCACAGGGAAATTCCTTGTGGGCTTCCTGATCTTTACCCTAAAACAGTTTGGTTGGATGTCACCTTGGCAATGTAAATTGATCATTGATAGCCTATCTTCACAGGTGAGGGACAGAGGACAGACAGAACTGAAAGTCATTCCTCTGCTCACCTGAGACAAATGCAAACCTGATGGTTTCTTCTGCCCAGGTGTTTATGTAAAGATACAGATTCACCAAGCCAGACTAAGGCATAAGTGACTATTCCTCTATGGCATCTCACATGTAAATCATGTATTCAGTGAAAGGCTAATCAGAGGCTCAAAAGAATGCAACTGTTTGCCTCTTTTTTACCTATGACCTGGAAGCACCGCACCCCCCAACCCTGCTCCAAGTTGTCCCACCTCTCCAGGAAAAACCAGTGTACACATTACACACATTGACTGATGTCTCATATATCCCTAAAATGTATAAAACCAAGCTGTGCCCCAACCACGTTGGGCACATGCCATCAGGACCTCTTGAGGCTGTGTCATGGTTGTGTCCTTAGCCTTGGCAAAATAAACTTTCTACATTGATTGCAACTTGTAGCAGATACTTTTGGTTCACACCTTCAACAAACCTCTCCCTATCCCTTTATAGTTTCTAGTCTCTTACATTTTTGAGTGGTAGAAGTTCAAAGCCAGCAGGAATTGATCTTACTGATAACCTAACAACATTCCCAAATTTTAGGATGTTTCCAAGTCACCTAAAGGGCTTGTTAAAACATTTATTTCTGGGACCGGGTGCAGTGGCTCACCTATAATCCCAGCACTTTGGGAGGCCGAGGCGGGTGGATCACGAGGTCAAGAGATCGAGACCATCCTGGTCAACGAGGTGAAACCCGTCTCTACTAAAAATACAAAAATTAGCTGGGCATGGTGGCACGTGCCTGTAATCCCGGCTATTCAGGAGGCTGAGGCAGGAGAATTGCCTGAACCCAGAAGGTGGAGGTTGGGGTGAGCCGAGATCGTGCCATTGCATTCCAGTCTGGGTAACAACAGCAAAACTCCATCTCAAAAAACAAACAAACAAACAAAAAAACACATTTATTTCTGGAGCCCAATCCTAGAGTTTCTGATCTAGTAAGTCTGGGATGGGACTCAGGAATTGGATCCTCTCAAAAGTTTACAGTATTGGGAATGCAGTTGCCATAATCATTTCCTTCTACACATGTGGAAGCTGGGGCCAGCAGAGACGGTGTGCGTGGTGCAGCCAGTGCCAGTCCCACAAAGTGATGTCCAGTAGAACAGTCTGTGATGATGTACATGCTCTCTGCCCTTTCCAACGAGCCACAGGTGGGTATTGAACACTTAAAATGTGGCTAATGCAACTGAGAATTCACATTTTCAATGTAATTTAATCTTAATGAATTTCAATTCAAATGGTCACATGTATCTAGTAGCTACCATATTGGACAGTGCATCTCTAGAAGTGAAGTCTCCTGACTCCCAAGCCAGTATACTTTCTAATACACAGCACTGCCTTTATTACATTCCCCCAGACAAAAGAGAGTTGGTAGGGCAGGGAGGTGGCAGGGCTGTGGCAGTTACGGTGGGAGCAGCCTGAGAGAAAGGCCCTTAGATAAAGAAAGTATTAAAGCATTCTTGTGAAGCTGCTGACAGAGCCTTCAACCCAGAGTAGAAATCTATAGGAAGGAACTGGATATTCACTTCCAGAGGACTGAGGCAGGGGCTCTTGGAGGACATGACATAAAGGGGTCTTCATGCCAACGTAACACAGTCAGACCATCCAGTTTTACTTGGCAGCCACTATTTCTACTGAAGATTTCTTCAGAGCCACTGTCATTGGCATCTCCATGATATGGACACCAACAGGGACACCAGGAGCTTGTTTAGTTTGTCAGACTTACTCATTTGCTTTTCTGTAATAAAGATATAAAGACTATGGGAGGCTACTGTTTTTAAACACACAGTGGCTTTTTTATTTTTAACTTTCATACCTGGTCCACTATTCTGCTATAGAAGTTGACAACTTGTTCTTCAGTGAGCACTATCTTATCTTCTGCTTCTATGATAAATCCTGCTTTGGTAATCTTCAATTAGAGAGTAAGGTCAAATCCAGGTGTCATGGAATCACATGTAAAACAAATAAAATTTGTTTCCTGGGCTTAACAAGTCACCAGCTTTAAATGCATTTTCTTTAAGAACCTCAGCAAAATCTATGGGGCGCTAGGTTTGAAGTGGCTCAAAAATATACGGACTTTAAAATCTGACTTCTCTGTTGGATTTCAGACTTGCATGGGGCCTGTAACTCCTTCATTTTGGTTAATTTCTCCCATTCGGAATGGCTGTATTTACCCAATACCTTTACCCTATTGTTTCTAGGAAGTAATTAACTTGCTTTTGATTTAACTGACAGACAGAGGGAATTTGCCTTATCTCAGATGAGACCTGGACTATGAACTTTTGAGTTAATGCTGAAATGGGTTAAGATTTTGGGGGGCCATTAGGAAGGCATGATTTGTTTCAAAATGTGAGGACATAACATTTGAGAGGGGCCAGGAGCAGAATGATATGGTTTGTCTGTGTCCCCACCCAAATCTCATCTTGAATCTTAACTCCCACAATTTCCATGTGTTGTGGAAGGAACCTGGTGGGGGGTGATTGAATGATGGGGGCAGGTCTTCCCTGCACTGTTCTTGTAATAGTGAATGAGTCTCTGAGGTCTGATGGTTTTAGAAACAGAAGATTTCTTGCACAAGTTCTCTTTGCCATTGCCATCCATGTAAGATGTGACTTGTTCCTCCTTGCCTTCCACCATGATTGTGAGGCCTCCTCAGCCACATGGAACTGTAAGTCCAATAAACCTCTTTCTTTTGTAAATTGCCTAATGTCAGGTATGTCTTTAACAGCAGCATAAAAACATACTAATATACAATGTAGCATAAGAACTGTAATTTTTAAAATTTACATAGATGCTGGTAGTGTAGGATCATTTAAACAAGGATGCATATAACATTTACATAAGATGCTGGTAGAGTAGGATTATTTTCATAAGGATGCATGAATAGATTGAAACTTTGTAAAGATGTAAAAGCCTTTAGAGATACCTAGCCTTTAGAGGTACTCAAAGCCTTTAGAGCTACCTAGCATCAGCAGCATATTCTGTTATATTTCACTCTAAATGATAGGTTTGTCTTCAAACTGACGATTAAGAAGTTGTTATTTTGCAATTAATTTAACCATAGTTGGAAAATATTACTTACTTTTCTTTTAATTTCTACACCTTTTCTACTAATCACAGCATCAGGTTTGATTATAGCAATACTATATGATTCCTCTAGAAAAAAATTAGAAAAAGACAGAATTTCATTTTCTTGGCACAAAATCTGGATAATGAAGGATCTGGCAATTAACAATGTAAATTCCTAATGATCAGTGCATTGCTGCTCATTGGTAGCTGTACATCTTATCACAGCATTTCAACTACCAAAGAGTTTCTACTTACAATCAAATGGCAGTTCCGATATTTGCATGGAGGGGAAACATTCACAAGAGTTTTTAATCAAGAGGCAACAAAAATTGAGTAGGTAGGCCATGATGGTTTGAATGCAATTCCCATGCATAAGAATCACACACAGGGTCCATCCAGGACAGTATCACCAGTGAGTACAGTTTTAATGTTTACGTGCAGTGAATCATGCAAGTAAACATTACCAACAGATTCACCATCTAAGAATGTATCGGCATCCTTATAATGAACTTTTAGTGTAAGATAACTCATTTGGGTGTGGCTGTTTGCCTCTGCTCCCTCCAGAGTATGAACACATACACCCCACCACCCCAACACAGGTAATCTATTGAAGGTGTGAAATTGTCAACTGCAATGTACACAAAGAGTATGGGTCAGCAAGGAAGAAATTATCTTCACAAATTTTTGGAAGATTATAAAGTATGAAATAGAAAGCTGCTGTCCTGATTAGTCACAGGAGACAGGAGTCCATTGTCCTGGGTGTTCTCGGAAAGGCTCCAGGCCCAGAACCAAAGGTAAGACAAGTGAGGAAAAGGGTGTGCTTTTTAATAGCTGAGTCTTGCAAGGCACAAATCATCAGTTATCTGAACAAGTCCTTGTTAATAAATATGGATTTTGTTACCAGTGTTTTGCTGTAACAAATGATGCTGTGATGACCACCTATGTACAGAAAACCCTTGGATTGCTTTGAAGTGAATTTACTTACGATCACTTTCATACAGTGCTTCCTCATCAACTTCTGAATCTGAGTCTACTAACGGAATTTCAGGATACTATAAAAAGGAAATGCAATGCAAGGCAAACAGAATTATGTTTTAATATGATAGTGAGTGGGGTCTTAGAAATTTTATGTCTAGTAAATAAACTAAGAAATAGAAAGTAAAGTGGAGGAGAGCCTGAACTTATCTAACATGACAGGACTATCTCCAGCTTTCCACTAACATAAAATAAGGGATGTTTTAAAACGGAGGGGGAGGAATAATGCATATGTGCAGTATAAAAAGGGTCACAAACTTTAATTTTTTTTTTTTTTTTTTTTTTTTTGCTTAGTAGTCTTGCTCTGTTGCCCAGCTAGAGTGCAGTGGTGCTACCTTGGCTCACTACAATCTCCGCCTCCTAGGTTCAAGTGATTTTTCTGCCTCAGCCTCCCGAGTAGCTGGGATTACAGGCGTTCGCCACCATGCCCGGCTAATTTTCATATTTTTAGTAGAGACAGCATTTCACCATATTGTCCTGCCTCGACCTCCCAAAGTGCTGGGATTACAGGTGAGAGCTACTATGCCTAGCCAAACCTTAATAAAAGCATGAGAGATAGAATATGAACAAAGCAGAAATTTATAAATAAGAAAGCCATAAACACGTAATTATCATGTTAATGATCAAAAGGGCATTTGATAAGTGTGAAGATCTATTCTTGACCATTACTCTCAGTAAATTTGGAACAAAAGGGCATTTTCTTAACTTAAAAAAAAATCTTTCTCAAATCAGTAATCAATATCCCATTACAGAGCAAAATACCAGAAGGACAAAGGTTCCTAACTTTCAGGGAAGCCATGAATATGCTTCTGTGATTCTGGGAACTACCCGAAAGACTTCGTTTTTATGTACAAAAATATACATGCACACCCATTGCCAAAATGCTTCCCAGAAAGGTTGCAGCATTTATACACCTAGATAGCTATAAAATTAGGTTAAATAACTTAGAAAAATATTAAATAAAAGGTAACCTGCTTTTTAAAAATTAGAATAGTTGTTAATCCAAAGTATTACCTGAGGTCGAGCCATTTCACCTGCTGCAATTTTTCTCTCCTCATCGATCAGGTTAACAACTTTTTTACTAACAAGCGGTGCATTTGCACCCTGAATCTTTGCGATAATTTTGCCATTCTATAAGGGAAATGAAAACAGGAGGGAAACTTTCATTTGCCGAACACGTCAAGAATTAACACTTAAAACTGGACTAAGTCATCCCTCTCTTCTACCCTACCCTCATGCTCAGCAATCCTCTTTTAGTGATGGAAATTAATAATTTCACAGTGAAGTATTAATAATATGAAAGTTCTTCTTGACTTGGTGAGCTCAGCTCTGAGTTCTACCTCCAATTTGCATATCCTCCAGCTCCTTGCAGCAAAGTCATCTTCCTGCAGAAGCTGTCACCTGACGCAATCTCTCCCGAGGCATCCCAGTTTTTAAGTAGAACAATTCTGGATAGACCTCTCAACAACATCCTCCCTAGCTATTTCTAACACCATGCCCCTTTTGCTCATCTTTCAACACCTGTTTACTAAGTATCTGTTTACTGGTACCATACCGGTCATGACAGTATAAAATAATAGATCTGGGACCTGATCTATTTACATAAAAAAAAAGACCTACGTAAACACAAACACGTGACACAGAAACAGTAATAGGTTCCACCAAAAGCAGTGCAAAGCCCTCGGAACACCTACGAGCATGGGTTTCGGTCAAGGAGATCAGGGAAGGTACTTCTCAATGTCAGGAAGTGACTCTTGGTGTAAAATATGAAGGATTGGTCAGGGGTAATTGGGCAAAAAGGAGAAGGAAGAGCATTCTAGGCAAAAGGAGTAACAGAAGAGTTCTAAAGCTGGAAGTGAAGATGGTGAGGGAGGAGGCCAGGTGACAAAGTGAGGAGGAGCCTGGTGTGAGTTGAAACCCAGCACCCAGGGGAAGCCACACTGTGCACAGCCTGATGGGCCAGGGATGCAGCCTTCATCCTAAGTACAGTCAGAGTGTTTAGACAGAGGCTATGATCATGATTAAAATCATTTGTCAAAATTATTTCACTTACCTTGTGGAAAAAAGGCTAGGGGAAGCAAAATAAAATATTTCCAGACAAGTTAGGAGCTACGCTAGAGGTGGAGGTGGAGAGATGATGGGCACTCAGTCTGTGGCAGTGGTGGTGGAGATGGAAAGGGTGGAGGGTGGAAAGAGGGAGATGAGCGTGACAGGGACTTGGTCAGTAACACTGACATGTCCAAGGTATGATTTCGATAGAGTGTGGTGTAAAGAGATGTCACCGAGGCGACGTTCTGTTTCTCACTTGAAAACTGGATAAATTATTATGTTATATGCCAAATTCAGAGACAATAGAAGTGGACTGTGTTTTGTAGGGAGGAAGATCTAATGTTAATGAGTTTCCTGTGAGATGCTTTTGAGAAAGCCAAGAGGAGGTGCCAAGACACCAGCTGGAAATGCGAGCGGAAAGCGTAGAATTCAGTCAAAGATGTAAACGTGATTTATTGATATACAGGTGGTGAGGACTGAAACTGTGGGTAGAGAAAATTTTCTAAGGAGAGCGTATAGCCTGGTAAAGTCAATATTTAATCATTGAATAAAGAAGGGTGAATTTGCAAAAGGGACAGAGAGAAGTGTCATCCAGGAAGGTGAAAGGAAAACCAAGTCACATAAGCCAAAAGAAGCAGATGTCTTAAAAAGGAGGCCATGATTACCATATTCAATCCATTTAAGAGGTACCAATGATGAATACCTAAAAAATGTCTGTAATACTTAGCTGATACTTGGATACATTAGCAACAGCAATTGTGGTGGAATAATCAGACAGAAGTCAGATTGAATGGATTGAGGAGTTAATGGGATGGAAAGAAAAGAAGTAAAATTAAATATGGAAACTTTTTTTTTTTTTTGAGACGGAGTTTCGCTCTTGTTACCCAGGCTGGAATGCAATGGTGCGATATCGGCTCACCACAACCTCCGCCTCCTGGGTTCAGGCAATTCTCCTGCCTCAGCCTCCTGAGGAGCTGGGATTACAGGCACGCGCCACCATGCCAGGCTAATTTGTATTTTTAGTAGAGACGGGGTTTCGCCATGTTGACCAGGATGGTCTCCATCTCTTGACCTCGTGATCCACCTGCCTCAGCTTCCCAAAGTGCTGGGATTACAGGCTTGAGCCACCGCGCCCGGCCTAATATGGAAACTCTTTTGACCAATTTAGCTATGGGGTGAAGATGAGAAATGGCTGGCTAGAGAGAGACGGGGTATCAGAAAGAAGTATTATGTGTTTTTTAGTTTGAAAAGACTCAATCATATTCAAAAGCCAATGAGAAGGATGCAGTTGAGTAATGTTTAAATGAAACTTGAAACTCTAATCGTGATTTCCCCACACAAAAATAGTATCTTTCAACAATCCTGTGAGCTATCTAATAATGCTTGAGAAAGGCTTCCTGCTGAGACTATCTCAAATGAATCTGTAGTCAGCTAAAAATGCTGACCCGTACAAACAGACATTGAGGGAATATCTGAATGAACAAGCAATGGGCTTGATGGTGTCTTGTGATCACAGAATTCTATTCTTAAATTAATGATTATGGATATGGAGCCATGGGCAGTAAAGTCTAAGGCATGATTCCAGGGGTGATTGGATGAAATTTATTGCAAGAAAAGTTTATTAGCAGCAAAGAGGTCAATAATTGAAAGGCTAGGATATTGGGTGAGTCGCCAATGTAGATACTAAAGTCCTCAAGGTGATGGCAGGATTCAGATTTGAGAGTACGACTTTGAACCACATGCCAAAGCTTTCAGTTATCAATAGACCTGATTTGAAGGTCAGTAAATGACACAAGTGAAATGGAGGAACAGGAAATTTAGCCATGTGAAACAGACCTCAATAGCAGAGAAAAGAAAGTTATTGAAGAACTAAGAAGTAAAAGAAACACCAACGTGATTCCACATTCTGAAATAAACAGTTATCACCTCTGGGCTGCAGAGAGAGTGGCCAAAGGAAGAAGCTAAAATTAAGGTAAGTCAAAGAAGTGAGGCAGAAGCTCAGAGCCGTGGTCAAAAATCTTGGGAAGTCAGTTTAATTCCAGATGTCATGGAGTGGAAAGGTTTGGGAGACAGGAGAACTGGAGAGCTGGGTCTCACCAGGAATAAGCATTAGAAGGATGGATGAATCATGGCTACAGGGAAGGGTGGACTTACACTCTGAGCACTGATTCCAGGGATTAGAGAACATGGACTGCATGGTCCACTTAAGAAGAGTGGGCATAGGTTTACTGGTCTGACTGGACTAGCTGTCAAGGTGATGGCTCTATTAGTCTGTTTTGTATTGTTATCAAAGAGCACATGAGGCTGGGAACTTTATAAAGAAAAGAAGTTTATAAATCACACTGCCACATGTATACCTAGGCAACTATCTTGCATGTTCTTCACATGTACCCCGAAACCTAAAATGCAATTTAAAAAAAAAAAGAAAAGAAGTTTATTTGGCTCAAAATTTTGCAGACTCTACAAACATGTCACCAGCATCTGCTTCTGGCAAGGCCTCAGGAAGCTTGTTCTCATGGAGGAAGGGAAAGGGAGACGGCATGTTACATGGAGAGAGGGAGTGAGACAAAGGCGCGGCGGTGCCAAGCTCTTTAAATAACCAGCTTGCATGAACTAATAGAGGGAGAACTCACTCATTACTGTAGGGAGGGCACCAAGCCATTCATGTGGGATGAATGACCCACATGAATGACCCAATGACCCAAACACCTTCCACTAGGCCCCACCTCCAACATTGGAGGTCACACGTGTGCATGAGAGTTGGAGGAAACAAATATTCAAACTCTATTATCAACTATCCCAGAGCTCCAGATCCTACAATGTGACCCACTTGCCCAATCTTTTCTCCTCAGTCCCATGCTCCTACATGCCACCTGCAGCTAGAGCCTCCTCATTTAGCACTAACTGTGCACTGTGCTTTTAGAAAATAGCGCTTTTTATGTCTTTCTAATTATTAATTTATGTTTTATACTTATTTTATTACTACTTTTTTGAAAATAGAGATGTGGTCTCTCACTATGTTGGCCAAGTTTATCTTGAATTTCTGGCCTCAAGCAATCCTCCCACCTCAGCCTCCCAAAGTGCTGGGATTATAGGCATGAGCCACTGTCCCTGGCCTCTGTCTGATTAATAAAGTTGTGTGTTCATCACAGAACCTGTGGAAAGTACAGAATAGTATGAACAATAAAACGTAAATCATTCATCTGTTTCTGACATATAGAAAACTACTGTAACATTTTGGTGAATCCACTGTCTTCTTTCTGTGCATTTGTAAATACAGCAATAAGAGTAATATGTACTACAAAAGACTGATCATACAGATGCTTCCTGATATGGGTAAGTAGGAATATTTATGACCAATTCTCTCTTGCTAGGTATCTAAGAAATTTCCAAGTTTTTACTCCTGTGAATAATTTATTGTATACATCTGTCATCATTTCCTTAGTAAAGGTAAACACCATCTTACTTTTTCTGTCCATGATCAACCCAGTGTGTAATAATCTAATCTCTTCAATCCATTATAAGCTCCTAGAGGTCAAATTATAAAATTTATAGATAGCCAAGAAAAGATAAGGCAAACGTTGTATAATTACTGTCATCGGCAAACAATTCCATGGTAATTTTACAATGTTACTTGTTCTTAACTGCACATTGGAATATGCTAATACAATTGAGAAAGTCAATATTATACTTACAACACTAAAGAGAAAAACGGGTTCACATTTATCTCTAAGTGGCTGCAAAGTCACAATGTTGTCAGCTTCTGCCTGGAGAAAGTAAATATTTCATATAATGATAAATAAAACTATATTCAAGTCATTTGATACGATGTTGTGTTGCAACAATGCAGAGATACGTTTACTGCAACATTGTCTGGGTATGCCACAGTGGTTTAGGGATCAAACTGCACATACTGGCGACTGGAGTCCTTCATCATTTGGCCTCAACCTTTCCCCACTGTTTCCCTTTACAGTACCCAACCTGTAGCCAAACTTATTTACTCATCTTTTCCTCCCTCCGAGCCTGGTCCTGCCCTTCCTTTATTGTCCCGGTTCAACTATCTTTCCTCCAACTCTGTCTCACTTCTTTTTGCTGTAAATCACCTCTGGTTCAGCACAACACGTTGCTATGCATCTCCCAGGGCACCTATGACCCTTTCAATATTCTACTACAGGCACATGTGTGTAGAAATCCTGGACAGTGAGAACCTTTTTTTCTGGATTGGTTCCATCAATGCTTTATCCCTGCTGTCAGAAGTACCTTGCCAGTAAGAGACTGTTCTTAAAATTCTTTGATACTGGACAACGCCTGAGAATCCTGGTCACTGAGAATCCTATGAGGTCAACACCAATGATGTCAAAGTGATCTACCTGTCCCCAGAAAAAAACATCTATAATTCAGCTTCTAGATCGGGGGTCATAAGGACTTGCAAGGCTCATTACACATGGTGCTCTATGGAAAGGATGTCAGTGCTATAGAAGAGAACCCTGATAGAACGTCATTAAAGTCTTGGAAGAATTACACCATTGAAGATACCATCATTCTTATAGAAAAAGCTGCAAAATCTATCAAGCACAAATTAATAAATTCCTGCTGGAGAAAACTCTGTCCAGATGTTGTGCATGACTTCATGGGATTTATGACAGGGCCAGTTAAAGAAGTCATAGAAGAGATTATATATATGGCAAAAACGTAGGGTGTGAAAGGTTTCAAGACATGGATGTTGAAGAAATCCAAGAGCTGACAGACACCATACCAGAGGAATTAACAGAAGACAAATTGATAGAGATGCGTGCATCTGAACCAGTGCCAGCCTGTGAGGAAGCAGATGTGGAAGAGCAGTGCCAGAAAACAAACTGACATTAGAACATCTGGCAGAAGGGTTCCAGTTATTCATGGCTGCTTTTGACTTCTTCTACATGGACCCTTCTATGATATGGGCACTGAAACTAAAGCAAATGGTGGAAGAAGGATTGGCACCATATAGAAACATTTTTAGAGAAATGAAAAAGCAAAAAATTCAGACAGAAATTACCATGTATTTTCATAAAATTACATCCACTATGCCTGCTTTTTCTGCCTCCCCTTCCACTTCCTCCACCTTTTTTGCTTCTACAGCCCCTGAGATGTCAAGACTGACTCCTCTTTTTCTCCTCCTCAACCTACTCAATGTTAAGATGACGAGGATGAAGACTTTTATGGTCATCCACTCCCACTTCATGCATAGTAAATATATTTTGTTTTCCTTATGATTTTCTTAACACTTATTTTATTTTCTCTAGCTTACTTTATTGCAAGAATGCAGAACATAACGTGCATAATATATAGAATACGTTAATCGACTATTTATGTATCCTTAAGGTTTCCAGTCAACAGTAGGTTATTAGTAATTAAGTTTTGGTGGAGTCAAAAGTCACAAATAATTTTTTTACTGCATAAGGTGGTTAGTGTCCCTACCTCCAGCATTGTTCAAGGGTCAACTGTATTCAGAAATAGTATTATAGTAACTATAATAAATACCATTTACTAAATGTTTATATGTATATATATCATGCCTATATATATATACACACACACGTGTGTGATTTAATGTTCATCTTTTTAAAAGGCACATAGCAGAAAAAATGTTTTATACTGACCATCAGCTCAGGGTAATTTTAATAGCTAATCAACCTCATATCTTTTAATTTTGGACCTACACGTTCAAGTTCTGAGTGTCTCTTTGTCTTGATTAACAGCAGAAAACAATGTGTCCAGCAGAGGGCATTCCTCCATTACTGTTCACAATGGAGGTTTGGAGATAATTTTTCTTTCACCTTTATGGGCGGGTCACCAGAATCCAGAACCCCTAGTCTATGTGAACATCTATTCCTTCCACTTTTGAACACATTTTCCTAATGCCAACTGCCAGGATTCATAAGAATTTCCTGATCTTCAATTCCCTGTGATCTACCTGTCAGCCATTAGACACCTGTGATACTATCTTTTTACTTTTAACCCCTTTTCAACCGTATGTGACAATCTCCTTTAGGCCCTATTCTCTGCTCTTCAAACTTGATTTTTCTTCCCTGCAAAGAATCAAGTCTGGAATAACCTAGTTCCTTTCTGGTGGTTCTGACTCTTCAGAGTGCAACAGGTTGTTACAGAATCTTGTCAGGATAATGAAAGAAAACAAGCCACAGACTGGGATAAAGTATTTGCAAAAGCAATCCCTCATAAAGGACTGCTATCCAAAATACACAGAATGCTTAAAACTCAACAATAAGAAAAACAAAAACCCAATTAAAAAAATGCCAAAAAACTTAGCAGAAGGTTCTCCTTAAATAAGGAGATATTTATTTGCTATCCTGGCAAATAAGGATAGCAAAGGTGCCCCACATCACATCATCTCCGGAAACACAAATTAAAACTGCAATGTGATGCCACTGCACACCTATTAGGATGACCCGAAGCCAGATGACTCATGCTAGTGAGGATGTGGAGCAACAGAAACTCTCATTCACTGTTGGTAAGAATGCAACATGGTACAGCCACTGAAGAAGATGACTTGGTTTCCTACAAAATAAGACATGTCCTTACCACATGATCCAGCAATCATGCTCCTTTGTATTCACCCAAATGAGTTGAAAATTTATGTTCATACAAAAACCTACGCATGGATGTTTATAGCAGCCTTGTTTCTAACTGCTAAATGTTGGAAGCAACCAAGATGTTCTTCATGCACTGAGGGAATGCATATGTAAACCGCGGTACATCCAGATAATGGAGTATTATTAGACACTAAAACAGAATGAGCTATCAAATCATGAAAAGACATAAAGCATATCACTAAGTAAAAGAAGCCAATATGAAAAGGCTTTGCAATATGTGATTCTAACTTTATGACATTCTGGAAAAGGCAAAACTATGGAGATAGTCAAAAGATCAGTGGTTGCCAGATGAACGGATTACAGAGGATGTTGCAAGGAGTGAAACAATACTATATGATGCCATAATATAATAAATACATGTCGTTATACATTTGTTAAGGTCTCTAAAATGTACAACACCAATAATGAACCTTAATGTAAACTGTGCATTTTGGTAAATAATGATATGCCAGTGTAGGCTCATCCGTCGTAACAATGTACCACTCCGATTTGGGATTTTGGTAGTGGAAAGGGCTATGAGAGTGTGGGGACAGGGGATATATAAGAACTCGTACTTTCTGCTCAATTTGGCTTCAAACCTAAAAGTGCTCTAAAAATAACACCTATGTAAAGACTTTTTTCAAAACAGTTAAAGGAATGAAAACCCTATAAAGTCCTTATTTCAGAAGATAAAAGTCAATTCCTTCATTCAGGACAACGGGATTTAACTGCTGTAGACAGCCACTTCCCCTCTTGAATAGAAAAATAATAAGAGGTGAGTGTGTAGGCTTTAGACTACTTATTCATAATCTTGAACTAAGGAAAATAAGTCCTACAGAAAATGTGTCTAAAGAAGGGGACGGATAGTGAGATACAAGGTCAGTAGGCAAACTCATTCCAATGTTTGGGTTGAAAGGAACCACAAAAACCCAGTGACTGGGAGAGCCTGAGAGGCTTGTGGCTGCAGGTCTGCTTTAGGGACTATGTGTTTCAGAGATAAGGGGTAAAGATATGTTCATCTGTTATCGCCTTCTGTATCTTAAGTCTAGTGGGTTTGGGTGTTTTTCTGTATACTATAAATACATTATGAAAGCCACACATATAAATTCTCCAGTAATCACATTTAGAAACAAAAAAAGGTGAAAATAATGTGATAATAAATTTTACTTACCCCGATATAGCCAAAATATTCTCATTTCAACACGTAATCAATGTATAAAATCATTAATGGCATATTTCACTTTCTTTTTCCATATTACATCTTTAAAATTTAACATGTGGTGTGTCTTACACTTAAGAGTACATCTTAATTGTATGCTAAATGTTAATCAGAAATTAATCCTTAATTAACTTTAATAAAATTTACAGTTAAATCATAGGTTCACATACTCAAGTTGTTACAGATTTTAAAAGTTTTACAATAACCCAATTGAGTATCAGTTTTAAAATTAACTTTTGAATTCATTAAAATTAAAAATTCAGTTCCTGAGTTGGTCTAGCTACATTTCCAGAACTCCTTAGTCACTTATGCCTAGTAGTTACCACGTTGGACAACAAAATTCTAATTAGTTGATAATTTCACGTGACTAGATTGAATAAACAGTACAATTAAGTAAAATGTGTTTAGCTATAACATTTTAATCCTTTGTCACAACTAGGTAGCAAATAAATGAGGAAAAAAATAATTGCCACTGGAAAATATGGTAACTTGGTTAATGCCAGGGCACCGCCCAGCACCCAGTAAACAGCTTTTGCAACCCTTATTCTAAGGGACACACTCTGAACAAGTGGTCAGGTGAAAGGAAAAAGAACAATAGATGCATCCGTTATTACACTTTTCTAACTTTCGCGGTCATGGTAAACAGCCTTGACATTATAAGAACAGGATAAAAATCATGTTCATTCTCGGATCTAGTAGAATTAAATATATAGTAAAACCACCAAGTAAAGACGATCTATTTTGAAGAACTGACAGGTTGTTTAAATTAAGACAATACTTAAAGTATTAGAGGATACTTAAACACTTAATAGAACGTGAAAACAACAGTTTAATGAAAACAAAATCCTTACGATAGCAAAATGCAGAATTTCATCTTCGTTCAGGTCATTTTTCAATTTTCTGAATAAGGGTTGCATTGCTTTGCAAGGTCCACACCAGGCTTGGTAAACATCAATCACTAGAACATGATGATATTTATGAAATAACTGAGTCTACCAATCTAGGATAGCAACTTATCCCAATCTGGAGCCAGGGCCAGGGCAAAGGCACTGCAGGATTTCTTGGTCAAAGTGGGGAGTGGCACTCTAGAGGGACAGGGTGCTGGGAGGTAACCTAGGCCAAACCCCAGGTGGCCAGACAACCGGAAGCCCTTATACCTGTTAAGCCTTTGTTCTGCAGCATCTCATCCCACAGGCTTTGATTATTGACGACTGCCTGCAAAGAGGAAGGCACTGTGAAAGGTATCAAGCACCAGTGCAGCAGATGAAGAATCGTTGACATGTCAGACCCACCTGTAACTGGACCTCTCGTTTTTTGCTTGCCATTTATCTACTATTATAGGAAAAAGAAAGAAAACTTTTTAAGTAGGAAATTTAAATATATCTTCTTTATGCATGCAAATAACATCTTTTAAAACAATTTTAAATTTTTGTGGGTACATAGTAGGTGTATATACTTATGTATCTCTGTATTTATATGCTTAAATATTTGTGTATTTAAATCTCTGAGATATTTTGATACGGGCATGCAATGCATAACAATCACATCAGGGTAAATGTATCCATCACCTCAAGCATTTATCCTTTGTGTTACAAACAATCCAATTATACTCTTTTAGTTATTTTAAAATGTACAATTTAGGGGTTTTTTTGACTGGAGTCACCCTGTTGTGCTAGCAACTATTGGGTCTTATTCATTCTTTCTAATTGCAAATAACATCTTAATGTACCAGTGAAAATTTTCCCTACTAAATATTGGATTATGCAGCCTCACCTTTGCTGGGAAGGGAGAAGCTAACGTCTGGGAAGGACTAATGTATGCTATGCTCTATGTTAAATTCTTATAGCTACCAGGCTGTCTTACTCTCCCAGCAGTCCTGAAGCAAGGCAAGAATGTTAGGAGTTACACGTCGTCTGGTTTTTTTTTTTAAGTTTTGTTTTCCTGAAATATTAGGAAGCATTTCCTATGTTATCAATTGCAAACATACTGTCTATCAACATGCCCATGGATCTTTCTGAGGTCCCTCTTCAGATCTGACTGCTCTAAGTATATTTAATTTTGAGAACAAGGTCACTAGTATTTTCTGGGGCACAATATAAACTTCCCAGACTCCCGGGCCGGGCGCGGTGGCTCAAGCCTGTAATCCCAGCACTTTGGGAGGCCGAGGCAGGTGGATCACGAGATCATGAGATCGAGACCATCCTGGTCTCTACTAAACCCGGTCTCTACTAAAGATACAAAAAATTAGCTGGGCATGGTGGCGCGTGCCTGTAATCCCAGCTACTCAGGAGGGTGAGGCAGGAGAATTGCCTGAACCCAGGAGGCGGAGGTTGCGGTGAGCCGAGATCGTGCCATTGCACTCCGGCCTGGGTAACAAGAGCGAAACGCTGTCTCAAAAAAAAAAAAAAAAAAAAAAAAAAAAAAAAAACAACTTCCCAGACTCCCTATTCAGTGGAGTCAGGGGCGGTGTAGGGCAGGGGTCCGTCAGCGTGTGGGTGATAGTGGATACGAGCGTTCAACGAAGGAAAGGCCACTAGCAAGACTGTGTCCCAGAAAAGGTGCTGCTTGCTCCGGCAAGCCTTGCACAAAACAGGTCCCCCTCTAAGCTAGACTGGGACGTTTAAAGAAAAGTGAGGAACAGGCCCGGAGGATGTAAATCCGCTCCTTCGCTGTGGCCGTTTGCGAGGCGACCTCGGTGAAGTTCCATTCCAGTACCTGGGGCCTCGGTAGGTCCCCTGGCTGAGGCTGGCCAGCCCCTGCTGGGCTTTCTTCTCCAGCTGATTCAGCGAAAGGAAGAAGAGGGATTACCTGCCTGTCTGGGGAGAAGAAGGGAGCAACGGTTTGTCCGACTCATCCACCCGCGAGGCTCCAGCGGCGTCCCGAGGCCCCTGCCCCAGCCAGCAGCTATACCGGGCAGCGCGGACAAGACAAGGCGGCGCCTAAAATCCTCCACCTCTTCTGCCCCACAATGAAGAAACAAGGAAGTCCTGGTTCCACCGTCACAAGACTCTCCCTCTTTTTCAGCTGCCTCATCCACAAACTCCCATCTTCCATCCTCCCATCCCCCCATCACCCTATCCCCCAGGTGCGCACCAGGGTGGGCTCTCCCAAGTGCAGATTTGATCGTATCTCTCCTTGGCTTTGAATCCTCCCGTGATCGGCCACACTTTACATCATACAATGCATACTCCTCCACCCGAGCAGAAGGCTCTCTGCCAGCCCAGCCTTTTCTTTCTCTTCAACTTTGTCTTCACCTACCCTGGTTCATTTTCTCCTCCTCCTCCTTCCTCTTTTTTTTCTTCCTCCTCCTCCTTCTCCCCCTTTCTCTTCCTCTTCTTCTCCTCCTCTTCCTCCTTCTTCCTCTTCCTCTTCCTCCTTCTTCCTCTTCCTCTTCCTCCTCCTTTTTCTCCTCTTCCCCCTCCCCCCTCCTCCCCTCTCCGTCTCCTTCCCCCCTCTCTCCTCCTCCTTCTCTTTCTTTCTCTCTTTTTTTTTTTTTGAGACGGAGTCTCGCTCTTGTTACCCAGGCTGGAGTGCAATGGGATCTCGGCTCACTGCAACCTCCGCCTCCTGGGCTCAGGAAATTCTCCCACCTCAGCCTCCCGAGTAGCTGGGATTACAGGCACGCACCACCATGCCCAGCTAATTTTTTGTATTTTCAGTAGAGACGGGGTTATGGTCTCGATCTCTTGACCTCGTGATCCACCCGCCTCGGCCTCCCAAAGTGCTGGGATTACAGGCCTGAGCCACCGCACCCGGCCCTCTTTCTCTTTCTTTGTCTCTTTCTTTCTCTTTCCTTTTTCCCTCCCATGTGTAGCATCTGAAAATAATTTTTAACAATAGTTTCTAATTCATCCACAGGCTGAGATACAGAAAGCAACTTTAGAGTAAAGGGACATAATGAATCTTTGTAGGGATCCTATCTCTGGAGTAGACCAACTTAATGAGCAGGATTAGTAACTACATAAGAATTTTTGACTAGGACCATATCCTGTCAAGACAGGACAGGTGGTACTCCTTCACTTCGCCATCTGCTATTTTCTCCTTTTTATTATACTTTAAGTTCTGGGATACATGTGCAGAACATGCAGGATTGTTACATAGGTATACACATGCCATGATAGTTTGCTGCACTCATCAACCCATCATCTACATTGGGTATTTCTCTTAATGCTATCCATTCCTTAACCCCCACCCCTGAACAGGCCCCAACGTGTGATGTTCCACTCCCTGTGTCCATGTGTTCTCATTGTTCAATACCCACTTATAAGTGAGAACATGCAGTGTTTCAGTTTCTGTTCCTGTGTTAGTTTGCTGGGAATGATGGTTTCCAGCTTCATTCATGTCCCTGCAAAGAACAGGAACTCATCATTTTTTATGGCTGCATAGTATTCCATGGTATGTATGTGCCACATTTTCTTTATCCAGTCTATCATTGATGGGCATTTTTTTGGTTCCAAGTCTTTGCTATTGTAAATAGTGCTGCAATAAACATACATGTGCATGTGTCTTTACAGTAGAATGATTTATATTCCTTTGGGCATATACCCAGTAATGGGATTGCTGGGTCAAATGATAACAAAAGCTAAAATTGACAAATGGGATTTAATTTAACTAAAGAGCTTCTGCACAGCAAAAGAAACCATCATCAGAGTGAACAGGCAACCTGCAGAATGGGAGAACATTTTTGCAATCTATTCATCTGACAAAGAGCTAATGTCTCGAATCTACAAGGAATTTAAACAAATTTACAAGGAAAAAACAAACAACCCCATCAGAAGTGGGCAAAGAGTATGAACAGACACTTCTCAAAGAAGGCATTTATGAGGACCACAAACATGAAAAAAAGCTCATCCTAATGTAGATGACAGGGTGATGGATACAGCGAACCACTATGGCACGTGTATACCTATGTAACAAACCTGCAAATTCTGCACATGTACCCCAGAACTTAAAGTATAATAATAAAAAAACTCATCATCCACTGGTCATTAGAGAAATGCAAATCAAAACCACATTGAGATACCATCTCACGCCAGTTAGAATGGCGATCATTAAAAAATCAGGAGGCAACAGATGATGGAGAGGATGTGGAGAAATGGAAACACTTTTACACGGTCAGTGGGAGTGTAAATTAATTGTGCCTCCATTGTGGAAGACAGTGTGGCGATTCCTCAAAGATCAGAACCATCTGTTATTTTCAAAGAAGTGTAATGTATTTCCTATCATTGCTATATCACCAGAGTCAGATTGATAGTAAATTGACTTTTGATTCTTCTTTGTGAACAATAGTTCACATGAAGACATATTCATGCAAACATTTCAGGAAAATTCTTCATAAAACACTTTGATACAAGAAGTTTCAATGTATTGTAAAATTAGAACAAACATTTCCCAGTGGCCAATACATGAAAGGAAGGTTTAATTATGTTTTTTGTTTGTTTGTTGTTTTTACATCATTACTACTAATTGCAAGAACTTTGAATGTTGAGGCTTTGAAGCATAAACCTGAAGAGCCTTTGACTTGGGTCTGCCCAGAATTGACTTCGAGGGCACATGCTCTGAACATGTTGGTTACAAGAGAATGTATTTATATTTTATTATAGGAGAAAATAAGCTATAAATGACAAAAAGCTTATAAGAGATGTTACTCCTGAAGAGACCTAATAGTTTGTTCTGCTCCTTGCGTATATTTGAGTTCATCTTTCAATATTCATTAAATGTACTCTCCGACATCGTCCTGCCTTTTCTCACCCTCACACAGAACTATGTATATTGCTCAATTTGCTTTCCTTGAGGCATAAGTTTATTAGTGCCTAATTATTTCATTTGTGTTTTATATATATTTAAAACTCATGACCTTTGAATATATATAAAGACCCAGAAGAGAAGAATTGGATTGCAGCTTTGTTTTCACTTTGCTCTCTTCCTCTTGAAATCCTCTCTGGCACCTAGCATCACCGTTTGTACATAAACACTTTAAAATTAGGTAGCAAGCTAGTGCATTTGGAAATAGGAGGTATTCTTGACACATTTATGAACTCTTTAATGAGCATAAACAATTCCTGAATTTTTGAATTCAGGAAGTCTGTCTGGTGATTTCTCAAAGACCTTAAAACAGAGCTACAATTTGAGCCAGCAATCTTATTGGGTCTACACCCAGAGGAAAATAAATTATTCTACCAAAAAGACAATGCACTCATATGTTCATCACTGAGCTATTCACAATAGCAAAGACATGGACTCAATCCAGGTGATCATCAATGATAGACTGGATAAAGAAAACGTGTATGTAAACATAAGCACAGTGGAGTACTACACAGCCATTAAAAAGAATGAAATCATGTCCTTTGCAGCAACAGGGATGCAATTGGAGGTTATAATCCTAAATGAATTAATGTGGGAACAGAAAACCACATACTTCATGTTCTCACTTGTAAGTGGAAGCTAAACACTGAGCACACATGGATATCAATATTGGACAAATAGACACTGCAGATTACTATTAGTGAGAGACAAGGAGGGAGACATGGGTTGAAAAACGACTTATCAGGTTCTATGCTCCTTACCTGAGTGATGGGATTTATACCCCAACCTCAACATCATGCAATATTCCCATGCAATAAATCTACACATGTACCCCTCATTTCTAACATGAAAGTTGCATTTTTAAAAAAGTTTAATAAAATAAAGACAGAATGCTTAGAAAAAGAAATATGGTCCAAGTAATTAAATAGACTATAAAGAAAATAAATGGTATGAGGGACTTACTTTATCACTTCAGCTAGAGATAGAAGTAAGCTAGTCATCTATCCAGGAGAATTTTATCTAACTTTAAAAAAAATTTATCCTATCTCCACTAGACCAAAATGGCAGATTCTGAATTCCAATTTTAAAAGTCACCTGCATACTACTACTTAAGTAGATATTCTCTTTCCCATTGTATATGAAATTCAGACACTGAGAATAACGCAAACTCATAATAATAAAACACAATGAGTTAACCTGTTACTACTGCAACCTATTGGGAACTGCAAGATTGATGGTTTTGGATTGAGATAAAAATTTTGTGCAGTTTCTATATCTGAGCAAATCTGCTGGTCTGAAACTAATCAGGAAGAGGCTTTGGACCTCCCTGTCCGCCTTCTGTGTCAGAGACTCAGAGAGTTGCAATCAACCAAAGCAGTTGCCATCCCTCTGCAGTTCAGGCCCTGATTCGTAATGCGATTTATGTACTATTTTCTACATTTTACCATCTTTTTTAGTGCTGTATTTATGGAAGATCGTAATTCTTTCTAAATAAGAAAGGCAAGTGTGAGAAAATGGAAGAATTAACTTGTGACATCCTGAGAGTCATAATCGGTGATATGCTGGTAAATGTTAATAACCAGTTCTCTTGGAAAAGAATGTATATAAGAAAGTGTTATAAATTTAATTATTAAAATAATGTTTTACATTTTTAATATATACCATGAAATATACAGTATTCTTTATTGCAAATTCCATGCAGTCAATTGATTTTTACAGAAACATTTTCTTTAATTTTTGCCAAACTCTTGTTTCCATAGCCAATTTACGGTTGCAATTTATTCAGAAGATGAATAAATGCTTGTTTGTTTGCTGTCTGGTTCAGCAAAGAAATTACTCATGTCATCAATTAATGTGTGTAGTTCCAGTAAGAATGTTGGTCAGGGCCGGGCGTGGTGGCTCACGCCTGTAATCCCAGCACTTTGGGAGGCCGAGGCGGGTGGATCACGAGGTCAAGAGATCGAGACCATCCTGGTCAACATGGTGAAACCCCGTCTCTACTAAAAATACAAAAAATTAGCTGGGCATGGTGGCACGTGCCTGTAATCCCAGCTCCTCAGGAGGCTGAGGCAGGAGAATTGCCTGAACCCAGGAGGCAGAGGTTGCAGTGAGCCGAGATCACGCCATTGCACTCCAGCCTGGGTAACAAGAGCAAAACTCCATCACAAAAAAAAAAAAAGAATGTTGGTCAACATTTTAATATACATTAATGAGTTTGACAAAGTGAAACAATAAAGATGTAAGTTCGAATTTCACCCATTCATCAGTGACATAAATGACTTCTTGCTGAACATGGTAATAGTTTGCAAATACTGGAAGATTATTTCTCAGATATTGGGTGCTATTTAGAATGTAACAACTACAGAAGCAACATACTTTTTTCTTTTTTTTTCAGAAGTAACATACTTTTAATCTGCATTAACAATAAACAAATAATAAAGTGTTAATTTGTAGCATTTGCAGATTTCCATGGTGTAAATATTCCCACCGTGTTCAGTTTCAAATCCCAGCACGATGTCATGGGACACAAAAGATATGCACTAGCACTTCATTATATGGCTGGTATTTTTACCTAGAGATACAACATATGAAAGTACTTTTAATAGCATAGAAAATAGTAAAATGTGATAAAGTGATAAGGATAAGTTTGAGAAATTTATTACTTACATTTTAAATATAAATAATTTGTTGCTTTATATAATTTTCATAACAGCTGTGATTAACAACCACCTCACATCATTCCCAGAACCTAGTAATTTGTTCTCATTAGCTAGTATAAGCTGGTTCCAAGATCCCACTGGATAATAATCTTTTTTGAAACAGAGTCTTGCTCTGTTGCCCAGGCTGGAGTGCAATGGCATGATCTCAGCTCACTGCAACCTCCACCTCCTGCATTAAAGCAATTCTCCTGCCTCAGCCTCCCGAGTAGCTGTGATTACAGGCGCACACCACCAAAATTAGAATTACCGATGATATATAAGATCTGGTAAAAGGACATCCTTTTTCAATCAAAGATATATATGAGTTGAAAGTCAAATATGGAAAATATAATGTAAAAAGTAAGAATACAGACAGGATCATGTTAATATTAGACAAAGTAGACTTCAGTATAAGGAGTGCTTCCACAGATAATAAACATTTCCTGGTGATGAAAGAGTTCATTAGGGAGAAATAAGTATTTTAAATGTGTGTATATTTAAGAACAGAGATTCAGAATATGTGAAACAAAAATTTCCTGAATTAAATGAAAAAGTAGATAACATTACATCTCAGTAATTGATACAAATATATAAAATCTATAAAATTATTGAAGATCTGAACAACTCTGTCAATCATCTTGACCTAATTGGCACTTACCGAATAACTGCAGAATATACTTTCTTTTGAAATGCACATTATTTACTTTAATGAATCATAAGCCAGAAAATAAAATCACATGAAACTTCAAATATTTGCATCTTTCACTATATTATCTCTGATCACAATAGAAATGCTAGAAATTAAGAATAGTACAATAATGGTAAAGTCTGAAATACTTGAAAGTTAACAATATACTACTAAATAATCCATGAGTTAAGAAATCAAAAGGGAAATTAGAACATATTTTATGTATTTATTTATTTTTGAGACAGGGTCTCATTCTGTTGCCTAGGCTGGAGATCAGTGATGCGATCTCTGCTCACTGCAACCTCTGCCTCCCAGGCCCAAGCAATTCTTGTACCTTAGCTTACCATGTAGCTGGGAGTACAGGCATGAGCCACTAACACCCAGCTAATTTTTGTTTTGTTTTTTGTAGAGACAGGATTTTGCCATGGTGCCCAGGCTGGTCTCAGACTCCTGAACTCAAAGTGATCCACTCACCTTGGCCTCCCAAAGTGCCAGAATTACAAGAGTGAGCCACCAAGCCCAGCCCAGAAACTATTTTAAATTGAATGATAATTAAAACACACCATATCAAAGTTCGTTGGATGTTGCTAATACAGTTCTTAGTGGGAAATTATAAATGCTTAGATTAGAAGATACAACAGGTTTAAAATAAGGACCTAAGTTACAACTTATGAACTGAAATAAATGACTTATTTTTCAAAGTAAATTGAGAGAAGAAATGAATGAAGGTTAGAACAAAAGTTAATTAAATAGAAAACAGAAAAAATGGAACTGACAAAAATACAAGTGTTTTTTTTGTAAAGATAGTAAAAGACAAACCCAAAGCTAGACTAGATAAGAAAAAATAGGCTACATTCAAATTACCAGTATTGTGAATGAAAGAGGGTGTATCACTAAAGACCTCATAGCAATGAAGTTACAATGATGGAATATTATAACTATGCCATAAGCTGTTAAAACTTAGATGAAAATAAAAGTTACTTGAAAAGTACAATTTAGCAAAGGGACACAAGAAACTGAATTACCATGTATCTGTGACCTAAATTGAGTTTGTAATTAAAATAGTTTTGTAAAGGAAATTTTACATCCAAATAAGAAAAAAATTAATACTGTATAAACTACTCTATAAAATAGAGAAAGAGGAATATATCCTGAGATGTGTCTGCTTCCAGACCAGCATAACCCTGATTCTAAAATCTGACAGCAGTGTTGCAAAAAAAATTGCCAATCAATATACCTCATGAACATATATGTAAATATACTAACATGTTAAGAGATCAATTCTCATAATACATGAATAAGAGCATGTATCATGACCAAATAAGGTTTCTCCATCAATGCAAGCTTGAAAATCAAGTAGTTACCCACCATATTAACATAACACAAGAGAAAAACTATATCATGATCTACATAAATGAAGAAAATGTTATAATTTTGATATTCATTCATGATAAACACACGCACACGATCTCTTAGCAAACTTCTCCAATTTGATATAGGATATCTCTAAAACATCTTCAGCTAACATTATATGTAATGGTCAATTATTAAACACTTTCCCATAAGACCATGAACAAGTCACCTCCCTGCTTCTACTAAATGTTAGATTGAAGTGCTAACTAGTACAATACAAGGGGAATATAAATAATAGGCATAAAGATTGAACAAAGTATATATACATATATTCATACATATATACACACATATATAAATATGCAAAGGCACATTCTGTATCCTAAAGAAACTTAAGGAAAAATAAACCTACTAGAACTAATAGATAATTAATCAAATTGCAAAATACAAGGTAAATATAAAAAAAATAGTATATCATAAACAAGCATTGAAGGTTTGGAAAACAAAATTAACTTAAAGATTTATAATACCATCAATAAGACAAAATATTTAATAAATTTAAAAAGAGAAATATATCTTATTGATGAAAACAAAATATTGTTGAAAAAAATTAAAGAAACAAATAAATAAAAAAGTATCATATTCATAAATTAGAAGACTCATTGCTGAAGATGTCACTTTTTTTTTCTTTTTTTTGAGACAGAGTCTCACTGTGTCACCCAGGCTGGAGTGCAGGGGCATGATCTGGGCTCACTGCAACCTCCACATCCCAGATTCAAGAGATTCTCCTGTCTCAGCCTCCAAGATGGTGGGACTACAGGCGCTTGCCATCATGCCCAGCTTTTTTCTTTTTTCTTTTTTTTTATTTAGTAGAGACAAGGTTTCACTATGTTGGCCAAGCTGATCTTGAACTCTTGAACTCAAGTGATCTACCCCCTCAGTCTCCAAAAGTGCTGGGATTACAGGTGTGAGCCACCAAACTCACATAAGGAAACCCTGTCTCAAAAAAAAAAAAAAAAAAAAAAAATCCTGGTGTGGTAGTGCATGCTTGTAGGTACCTGCAGTTACTTGGGAGGCTGAGATGGGAGGATCACTTGAACCCAGGAAGTCGAGGCTGCAGTGAGCCTTGATCGTGCCACTGCACTACAGCTGAGTGACAGAATAATACCTCGTTTTAAAATAAATAAATAAATAAATGTGATACCCCAACTATAAAACCTCTAGAAGAAATTGTAGGGAGGAAGCTTTATGACAATGATCTTGGCAGTGATTTCTCGAATACAATACCAAAAGCACAGGCAACAAAAGTAAAAATAGACAAGTGAGACTACATAAAATTAAAAAGTTTCCGTACAACAAAGGAAATAATCAGCAGAGTGAAAAAAAACCTATGAAATCAGATAAAATATTTGTCAACCATTTTTATGATAAGCCAAAACATATAAGGAACTCCTACAACTCGATAGCAGAACTGCCCGAGCCTCCTGAGTAGCTGGGATTACAGGCGCGCGCCACCACGCCCAGCTAAATTTTTTGTATTTTTAGTAGAGACGGGGTTTCACCTTGTTGACCAGGATGGTCTCGATCTCTGGAATTCACACCTACCAGGTAGTCCTGCAGCCTAGTTGTCCAGGTTTACGTCGCAGTTCCGAATGGAAGGGACTTCCCAGCAGCCTGACAATACAGCCGGAAAGCATGTTATGGGGCAAGGTGATAAACACGTGCCATATGAGCCGTCCCCCGCCCTCTCACTAAAGTGCTCACGTAAAATCCTAAAATGCTAACGTAGCTGAAAATGTTATCTTGCTCCTGTTTTTTAATTTCTTCAGCGAAAACGAAATCAACTCAATTGAATATATTGTCTGAAGTCCTCATGCGAATTTTCATTGTAAATATTTATAAAAACTAACCATAACATTATTTGTCTTCTGCATTTGAATTTTATGTAATATAATTAACGTTTGAGTGTAACTTCTCAAGACGGCCATAAGGTGGCAGTGTGCCCTTTTGTGGTGGCGGTAGAGCAGCAGCGCACCAGAAAAACCACGGAAACGTCCACGCGACCACGTTCCGCTGCCACGGCTCTGACGCGCCCCTGCCCTAGACCACTCGGAACCCTAAAGATGTAAAGAGCTCGGAGCCCATATCCGGGGCTCGGCGTTTTCTTTCCTGTTGACCATCATCTAGAGCCCCAGTTCTAAAATGACACCCCGTTTGGAAACGCATGAACCTCTGGAATTCGCACCTACCAGGTGGTCCTGCAGCCTAGTTGTCCAGGTTTAGGTCGCAGTTCCGAGTGGAAGGGGCTTCCCAGCCGCTGACGGTACAGCCGGAAAGCATGTTATGGGGCCAGGTGATAAACACGTGCCATATGAGCCGTCCCCCACCCTCTCACTTTTGTAGCAGACATCACTCATCAGTCGTGATAGTTCTTGCTACTCAGCCTCTCCCTTTCTCAGCAGAACCCCAAAAGCTCCTATATAGAGAGTCCCTGTCGGCCGGGCGAGGTGGTTCACACCTGTAATCCCAGCACTTTGGGAGGCCAAGGCGGGAGGATCACGAGGTCAAGAGATCGAGACCATCCCGGTCAACATGGTGAAACCCCGTCTCCACTAAAAATACAAAAAATTAGCTGGGCATGGTGGCGCGTGCCTGTAATCCCAGCTACTCAGGAGGCTGAGGCAGGAGAATTGTCTGAACCCAGGAGGCGGAGGTTGCGGTGAGCCGAGATCGCGCCATTGCACTCCAGCCTGAGTAACAAGAGCGAAACTCCGTCTCAAAAAAATAAAAATAAAAAGAGAGAGTCCCTGTCTTTACAAGTGGGGGGCGATTCCCAGAAACTCCTAGGATTCCAACATGAGTATGAAGGGTCATCACATATCAACCATGAGCAGCAAGAATAGCCCCCTCAAGACTAGAGTCTGCACAAAGCAGGGGCCCCCCACTTCTTCCCTCATTAATTCTGCCCCTCTCTCTACCACGGCCCCTGAGGATTCAGACTTTTCTTTTTTGCATTTTCAGCCAAATTTGATGTTATTTTCATTGGCGTAATCAATTTTTCTTCTTTCCTGAATTACTTTCCAATAACATTTTTATCCTGATGGCATAGTATTTTTTTTTAATTCTCTTGTATATCAAAATTTTAGCTTTCCTCAGAAGCGAATGTAGGATTTGAAGTAAGTCTGGATCCCAAAATGGAACCCCCAGAAGCCCTGGATTATAACCAAAGACCTGGATTACAGTTCCGTCTTGAAAGTTATTTCTAGGAGATGGATCTGCCATCCAGAATGGGGAAATGAGGCCAGCAGTATAGCCCTCAAAGGAATAGGAAGATGAGGGAAAGGAGGAAAAATTGCTGGTTCATGGCCATCAACCTGATGCTCTCTTCAAGTAAAGATCTTTGATTTGATTATATTCCTGATTCTAGAATGGCACCTAGACCTAGGATAAACGTCCCCAACTGAGGAAACGGGTCTGGGAAAAATATCCTTAACCTTGTCTTGGGGCAGAGGTGCAGGTGATGATGATGGCAGTGTGAGCAAGTACATCCAGGGGCTGGATGATGCCAGGATCACTGCAGAGGCAGCATCAAAGCTACCAGAAGAAGCCACAGGGTAAATGTGGCACCCAGGCCCACAGTGGGTGGAAGAGGAGGACCTTAACTTCCTAGGGAGCCTCAGCTGTGATAAGGGCTGAGAAGCTGTGATAAGCTGTGATAAGGGCTGAGTCCACCAGACATTGTGCCAAGGAAGGGAGGCACCTGCATCTGGGAACTTAAAGAGTTGTCCTGGTGACAGAACCTATCTGGGGAGGCTCAGGAATTTTACAAAATATTAGTAAACTTTTTCCCATGTGACTCAGGAAATATTCTATTTGTTGTGAATTTAATATGACATAGAAGAATATTTATACTATGTTCCCGTGAGTATTAAGCATACTGTTCTTCACAGTGAGTAATGGTGACAATTCTACAGTGTGAAAAATGATAAGAAGCAGTAGGCAGTGTCCCATACACAGAAATAATTTCTAAATTATTAATCTTTAATATATAAATCTTTAATATGATATCCTACTGAGCTTGGTATTTTTTAAGCATCCAATGTTGCAATTTTTTTTTCTTACTCTGCTATATTTTCAAAACCCTCTTAATTATTGCAGCTTTTCTCAACTGGGGTTCTGTAAAAGAATTACATGCAGACATCCATTTAACTTCACTAGAAAACTTGGTAATACTAGTATTTTAAAAGGATCAAAACCCATAATACCAGCTCCCATTATTTTCAGTTTCTATGCTTTAAGAACAGACATACTTAGACCAGGACACATAAGAATCTTGGAAATAGTGAGCCTTATTATTATAGTGATTCTATTTTTTCCTGATTTTCATCTTAGCTTAATCTTTTTGTCCCCTTTGTGAACAAAACTTCTCTAAAAAAGAATCTGGAGCAAAGAGATTTTATTCCAGTGAACTGTTTGCAAATCAGGGATTCATGCAGGCTTCTGTGTAAAATGAAGGTCCATTCCAGATAATGAAGGGATGGCATGCCTGGGGTTTTATAGAAAAAGTCCCCCCCCCTCCACCCACAGGTTCCCAAACAGGTCCATTTATGCAAACAAAAGTTTGGTTTTGACTGACTGACACAACTGAGATCTGATTGGTCTATACAGCTGAGCCTTAATTGGCTAGGGCAGGTGATTTCTTGCTGCAAAAGCCCCAGAGCAGAAGTTCCTATCAGATGTTTCTTTCAAATGGCCGGTGAGGCCTGGGGCTTGCAGCATTGCGGGGTGTGAAGAGGTTCTGTGCTTTTAGCAGCGGTTTATCTTGTAGCTCAACAACAGAACAGGAGCTTTTTCAGCTTGATTGTACAAAGGGAGGTCCTTTCATACTTTTATAACACCCTTCCGAGAGCACAGAACATGTGATCATTCTGTCACTCAGCTAAGGACACCTAGTTCTGTTTTGAGTTCCTCAGTTGGCCACAGGGAGCCCATTTTGTCTAGGGGAATACTTTATCACCTTATTTTCTAATTCCTATATTATCTAATTGAACTGCACGCTTTAGCACTTATTCGTATTGGTATACAATACTAGTTTATTTAGAATTTTTTTTCTCAAGTTGTTTCAATTGCATGTGCCTTGCCCTCCTTAAGTAGAGTGTGAACTCCTGTAGGCAGGAATTGCTGAACACATATTCATTTTGTTGTCCATAATTTCTAAAAATGCACATTTTACTAAAATAGCCAAAGTTACCCCTACTGAAGAACACTTAGAGGCAATTAGATTAGATGGCTCCTTGGGCTCTGTGAATCCCTTCTTGTTAGTCATGGAATCATAGTTCTTTATCTAAGCATCGGGTACTCATATCTCTGGTAGAGATGAGTTAAGAAATTAATCCAGGATGCATTTTGGAATGTGTACTTATCATTCCTAAAGCCTCCCACAGTCACTACTCTTAGAACTGGAAGGAACTTCTCTTCTTACAGATGTAGAAATTGAAATCCAGAGCTGATAAGAAAATAGCCTGATTAACAGACTTCAATGTTGAAGACATTTGAAAATTAAAGAGGAGCATTGCTTTTTCTCAGATTTAGGATTAAAAGGGAAAAAGAAACAAGTGACTTTCACATTTGGTGCGAAGCCTGAAAATATACGCTTAGCTTTACTCACCGGCACATCTGAGCACCCTCGTTAACCCTTCCTCACCTGAGACAAATTGTAAAGAGTCTACATGAGATGAGCCTCCATACACGCGCACCTTTTCCATCCCCTTCTATCCTCTGCCATTACATTCAGGGAAGACAGTGACTGAGAAGTGCCGTCTCTCCCAAGTGTAATTGCATTTTTAAGCTTCCATTTTCATTTTGGTAGAGACGATGTGTGCTTCCCCACATCTGCTCTCATTTCCTTCCCGGTCATGCTGGGAAGTCTGCAGAGCTAGTTCCTGACAGACAAGATCATGTGATATATTCTAGCCAATGGTATGTGACTCTAGAAATGGCACCTTTAGTTTCTAGCAGGGGTTATCTAGATGTTGGTCTGCCACTTCCGTATTCTCTTTTCTTTTCTCCCCTTAATAAGCATAAGACAGAAGGAGCCTGGATCTTTAAGTCATTGGCTGGAGGTCATCCCTAGTTAATCTGGTGGCAGACCGATATCTAGACATTCCCTGCTAGAAACTAAAGGTTTCTAAATAAAACTAGTTTATTTAGATTTGTGTGAGGGACAAATCAACCTTCAGTGTGCTATGCCACTGGGATTTGGAAATTTACTTGTTCCTCAACATAGTCTCATTCATCTCCTCTAATGCAATAATAGAGAGAAATGTGTGTTCATTGGAGAAAAACAGAAATAAGAAAAAAATCAGTATTTTGCTATTCAGTATATCCTCACACACGTTTTTCTGTGTGTCCTTAACAAATCAGAACCAATTGTATCTGTAATAATTCCATTTTGCTGCATATTACACGAAACCCAAATAAGAAAGGCTTAAAAGCATAGTGGTTTAATTTTCTCAGGGTGAAAAGAAGTGTGAATGTAGGCAGTTTGAGATTTGCGTGTCATTCACAAAATATCATCAAAATCCTGCCTGCTCAACAGCATTTTCTCCCAAGGGCTGTGTGGCCTCAGTGACTTTACCTGTGATCAAGTAGCCAGGAAAATTAAATCAGCACGGCGTGGTAAGTCCTGGGGTAGGCACTGACAACAACTGAGTGGAGAAACAAGAATCGGAAGAGGCTTCCTGAAGAAAGTGGTGTTTAAATGACTCCAGTTGTGTCCCCCACAGAGGGAGCCTGTGCAATGACCCTGTCGGGAGAGGGACCAGCCCACTTTAGGAAGCTGTAAGGAGCTCGGTGTCACAGCAGCAGGGTACAAGGTGAACAGGAGGCAGATCTGGAGGAGCCTGGGAAGGGTATGAAGATGGGCATGCAGTCTGAGGGCAAGCGAAACCACTGCAGCCTTCCACTGAGCAATGTCATGACTCATTTTTACATTTTAGAAACCCTACTATGGCTGGGACTGGAGAATGAGTTGAAGGAGACAGGAGACGAAGGAAAAAGAGAAAAACTGGGGGAATCCAAGTGAGATAGGTGGTCGCTAGAAGACTGAAGAAAAAGCAGAAGAAAGTATAGGAATCCACAAGAGGATTAGGAGGTACTTGATAACACATTTGCAACAGTAAAATTATTTAAACCTGCACATCAAATTAGATATCTTTGTGTTTTAATAGATTACATATTTTTCCTATTACTCAGCAATTCTGCATGTTATAATGCTTAAACAAAACCAAACTGCATTGAGTATAGTAGTAGCTCACGCTTGTAATCCCAGCATTTTGGTGAAGCCGAGGTGGGTGGATCACTTAAGCCCAGGAGCCGGGAGTTCGAGACCAGCCTGGTAAACATAGTAAGACCCTGTCTCTAAAAAAAAAAAAAAAAAGAAAGAAAACTTAAAAAACAACCATAACATTAACTAAGATTATGACCTGATTAAATATATACTATTCTTTACTTGCTTTATCTTATTTATTAAGTACTAGTTAAGTGCTTATTTATTAAACAGTGAAGTTCTGAACTAGTACTTAATAATATTTGGAAACGTTAATCTTTTTCCAAATATTAATGTTATTAATAGTTAAATGCTTAAACAAATATTGTTATTAATATTTAGTGAGATATGTAATTCAATGTTTTCATTGTTTTTTTGAAATCTTGACTTAATATTGTGTGATAGAGTGACTCAAATGCCTACTTCTAAGTTTTGAATCTATTTCAATGCTGAAAATACTTTCTCACAAGAAATGCCATTTAAAACTAAAGATGGATACTTACCTTTAAGTATCTTGAGAAATTATGAAAAGACTTTTGTTACAATTACTCTGTAGCTTTTCAACATCCTAGTAAAATCTCAATTGCTACTTCTACCAAATAAATCAGAAGAGTTTGCATTTGACAATTGATTTAAAAATGTAACCTTTTGGAAAATTTTTAAACACAAAAAATTTGTGATGCTAAAGTATCTTAAATGTGTAATTGTGAGAGGGTTTTATAAGTAATGTCCATTTTCACTATTAAACCATGTTAATTATGGGAACATTTCAAATATTAGTTTTCCTGTAGGTCCACCTCCTCATCATGACTTATTTCAAAAGGCAGTAACTTTCTCACTGGTTCAAAACATCACTCTAGTCTTGAGGGAATAAATAATGATGATGAGTTTTTCAAATATACTTCTTAGATAGCAAAATTTAGACAACCACATGTCCTCAAATTTAAAACATTTTTTAACAAAATAAAAATAAACTTCTTCGTGAGATAACCAATAAGTAATATTCTGTAACCATTGTGATTTTTTTGTTTTGTTTTCTGTTTTTTTTTTTTTTGAGACGGAGTTCCTCTCTTGTTACCCAGGCTGGAGTGCAATGGCATGATCTCAGCTCACCACAACCTCCGCCTCCTGGGTTCAAGCAATTCTCCTGCCTCAGCCTCCTGAGTAGCTGGGATTACAGGCACGCGCCACCATGCCCAGCTAATTTTTTGTATTTTTAGTAGAGACGGGGTTTCACCATGTTGACCAGGATGGTCTCGATCTCTTGACCTCGTGATCCACCCGCCTCGGCCTCCCAAAGTGCTGGGATTACAGGTGTGAGCCACCGCGCCCAGCCCCCATTGTTTTGTGAGTTGTGTCGGCATGCACATACCAGTTTATCAGCATTGCTCAGGAATAATAACTGGATTTAGACTCATGCCACCTGGTTTTGCTGGAGCCGAGGGATGAGGTGGGAGAGGGGGTTTAATGATCAAGGCTGACCAACAGCTGGGATGTTCTTGTGTGACCAGCTCCTTGTAAGAGACACTCAATAAACCTTGAGCTTCCTAATACCTTTGCATGCGTGTGGTGGTTGAAGAGCCAGAGACAAAGCGTTCCCTGTGCAAAGCAGAAACAGGAGGACGAATAGGCCATTGAAGACATCACTGATGATGCAAATGATAAACATTAATATATTATCAGAGTCTCTTTTTCATATTTCAGATTAGAAGCTAAAAATAGAAATATCCTTTTCTTTGTGTAGCCTTATAGATTTATTTTGCACACCCAGGGAAGGTGTACATAATACATTGGAGACCACTGGATATGAAAGATACTCGGGAAATATCTGTGCTGGAGATAAAGATTTACTGATAATCAGCACATGAGAGGAATAGAAGCCTGGGAGATAGCCAAGGAAATTGTGTAGTTTGAGAAAGTGAGGGTCCAGGAGGATATGCTAGGAACATCAACTTTTAGAGACAGGTCATGAAAGTAAAGCTAATGAAGAAAAATGAGAAGGAATAGCCAAAAAGGCAGGAGAAGAACCAAGAAATGATGTCATAGAAATCAAAGAATGAGGCATTGTTGAAGCAGCAATACTCAGTATTGCCAAATGCAACACCGTGGCCAAATAAAACAAGGTCTGGCGAAATAAAATGTCACTCACGTGGACTGAGCAACAAAGATGCCAGTAGTGATCATGAGAGTGTCTTCTGCAGAGTGGTCTGGGAAAGTCTCTTGAGAGACTGTAAAGACAGGAGATGGGGACAGAATCAGCAACTCTTTCCAGAAGCATAAGGGTGAATAAATGGAAACAGAGAAGAGACAGATGCCCAGGAAATGTGAGTGTCGGAGGGCTTGTTCTTCTTTTTTAAACAAGGTGGAAGAAGTTTGACTGTAATACTATATTTAAATGCTAATTTTTTGTTTGTTTGTTTGTTTTTATTGCATTTTAGGTTTTGGGGTACATGTGCAGAACTTGCCTGATAAATGCTAATTTTTAACAGTCAGGAGAGTAGGAGCTGAAGAAATAGAAGATGGAGGTGCTGGTGAAGAGGATATCTCAGATGAGAGGAGGGACGCTTCCTCCAGCATGACTGAAAGAAAAAATGCAGCTTTTCCATATCTTATTTTTCTCTATTTTATGTATTTAAATGGCTTATATTTTCAATGACTTTTCTAGCATCTTTATGCAAATAGTTTCTATTATAAACATCTTCGAGGATCCCTGTGATCCAAAAATATTACCATTTAAAAAAGCCGTATCCATAGGCTATGTCTTTATCCAGCAAATCTGTAATCACAACTATTTAAAAATTTCTATGAAATGCAAGGAAAAACAAAAGATTAAAGCATTCAGTGTATGCTCATGTAAACAATCCCCAATAAAAGTGACACATCTCATTTGTAGCTGGTGATGCAAAATAATTTCAGGCCTCAGTGGAAAAAAATCTACATATTACTGGCCTGTTAAGCTCCTTTTTTTTAAATCATATATATAAAATATATAAAACATATATATTCATATATATATGAAAGATACACATATATATGCGTGTGTGTGTATAGAGATACACACACACACATATATACATGAATATACATGTATATATAATATAAGTATATACACATTTATAAGACAAAAAAAGGCTTTTGATGGGCCGGGCACGGTGGCTCACACCTGTAATCCCAGCACTTTGGGAGGCCGAGGCAGGTGGATCACAAGGTCAAGAGATCGAGACCATCCTGGTCAACATGGTGAAACCCCGTCTCTACTAAAAATACAAAAAATTAGCTGGGCATGGTGGCGCGTGCCTGTAATCCCAGCTACTCAGGAGGCTGAGGCAGGAGAATTGCTTGAAACCAGGAGGCGGAGGTTGCGGTGAGCCGAGATCACGCCATTGCACTCCAGCCTGGGCAACAAGAGCGAAACTCCATCTCAAAAAAAAAAAAGGCTTTTGTATAATACACATGTATATAATATACTCTGTAATGTTATATATGTTATATATTATGTATTTTTTCAGAGGTGATTTTATTAAACTTTCGTTTTATGTTTACACTATTTCGGTGGCAAAACTAATGAAAATCAGTTTGGTGGTCCCTCAAAAAGCTAAACAAAGAATCTTTGTAAAAAATATTCTTTTTAAAAAATGTTTTTAAAATTCTACTTTTTTCCCCAATAAAGTTCTTAGCCCCAGTTTGGTAGTTGAGGAGGAGTCTGATAAAATAAGCCCTTCCTCAGTATCCCTGGGAAAGAAGGGCTCTGAACGCTCTGAGAGAACGCAGACCCACCAGGCCCTGGGTGACTGCATTGCTGGGCCACGCAGGGCCTAGCACTCCACCGAGGGAAAGCGCTGATCGCCCTTGTCATTATCCTCGCCTTGCTCCCATGCTTGTCCTCCAGTTTTCAAAAGTTGTCCTGTTCCAAGAATGGCTCCTTTCTTTAGTTCACTAACATTTTCACTTAGTGAAAAACACTTACTCTTCTCTGCCTTTGCCTGTCATGGTATCAGGGTGCCCAGGGAGCTGTCCTCCTGCAGAATAGTGAGGAGGGGCATCCCTTGTACCTTAGTTTATAAAATAAATTTTAAAGTTTGAGGTTTACAACATGATGTTATAGAATACGTACAGATACTGCATTTATTACTATACTGCAGAAGAGTAACATGTATTTATTTCATCTCACATAGTTACTTTTTGATGAAGAGAACAGCTAAAATTTGTTTATTGAACAAAAATCTTTAATACAATGCAATTTTACTAACGATAGTCCTTATGTTGTACCTGAAATAATAACTTCTTAGAGGACACCAATACATATGTTGAATCTGCTTTTCTGTGTTCAACGAGTATAATTTTCTTGTTAATTTGTTTTACTTTTTAAAATGCTCATGCAATTATGTTTGCTTTTGTCAATCCTGATTTCCAAGTCCTTTGCTATGTTTTCAGCAATTTCAGTTCTGTACAATGAAGTTTTCAACATGGCCTTGATTTCTAAATTTCTGTTTTATTTATTCTTTGAGTTGTGCCAGCTTATATTTTACTGCCTTTTGTTTCCTTATTATGTCTGACAAATTTTACCTCTGCTTTTTGCTCCAGTTTTGGAGGCAGTTGTTTTAATAAGGAACTTTAAGTCTTTTGTTTGTTTTTAACGTGGGACTTTGTCAACACTTTTCTCCATAGTTGTCTACCCTGCAAAGAAGCTGATCTGTGTGAACTACATCAACAGGCTCCCTTGCCTTCTGGCTTCTGGTGAATTCTGCCACAACCACAAAAGATTGGCGGGATGGAGAAGAATAAGATTGTGATGTGTATTCCACTGGCTGATGCTCTGTGCTGTTGCCTTGGGGTGATTGTGTTTCTAAACCTAAGATCAGAGGGTCTTTCAAAGCAGCTCCCTCCATATAATTCCCTCTTTCCAGCTTTGATAAACACACACTCCCTTTGCCATCCAGGCCTAGGAATATTGATAGCACTGCTGTACTTCACTTTTGTCTGTGGTTTATCTACATTTTCCCCACACTTTTGTAACTAGCCTCTTATCCTTGAATTATTTTGATTTGTGAAGATCATCTGTTTCCTGACGGGCCCTTGACTCAATAAAAGCTGGGAATGCTTGATCCAGCTAGCATCCCCTTCTAAGCCTGAAGATTATAGATTTAGTATAAATAAAGTAGGTAATGAGATTATCCTCCTTGTAGTTCCTTGTAAATGGAGCATCTGATAGTGACCTTTTATGTACAGATTTTTTTTTTTTGAAATGGAGTTTCACTCTTGTTACCCAGGCTGGAGTGCAATGGCACAATCTCGGCTTACTGCAACCTCCACCTCCTGGGTTCAGGCAATTCTCCTGCCTCAGCCTCTTGAGTGGCTGGGATTACAGGCACGCGCCACCATGCCCAGCTAATTTTTGTATTTTTAGTAGAGACGGGGTTTCACCATGTTGACCAGGATGGTCTCGATCTCTTGACCTCGTGATCCACCCGCCTCGGCCTCCCAAAGTGCTGGGATTAGAGGCTTGAGCCACCGCACCCGGCCCGCACAGAATTTTATTAAAGATTTATTTGCTATAAAGTGACAAAATACCTGGTGGAGGAAAATAATATCAGAGAATAGTATATCAGTGAATGAAAAGATTTGATCTGGATAATGTCTGAGATCTATTCTGCTCCCTAATTTGATAACGTTCACTCCGAAGTATCAATGTTTATGATTATCTAGATTGAGAGGTATTTGCACAAGCCCCCGTCTGCCCAGGTTGTGAGATCGTTGGCTATTCTGTATTATGTGAGCAACTTCCATCCTAGGCAGAGGCTCATAAACAAATAAATGATACTTGAGGTCAGAATATTAGATTTCACAGATTCAAGCTCTCATTCTTTGCTTAAAGAATGGTTTGATTTATGGGTAGAGTTAAACATACACAATCAGATGAGACTAACTTTTTACTCTCAAATATCTGGTGAAATGAACAGTGGCATATTTGAAAGAAAATTCCATATAGACAAATAATTATGTAACAGGGGCAATGATAGATGTCTCTATAAATACGTTTGCCAAGTATCTGATGGTAATTTCCCTACTGTATCTTGGTGGTCATTTTTTTTTAATTGTATTGTTTGCTAAAGGCTTGAGATGAAAATAATTGAAAGGGAAATATCAAAGGAGTTAATGGAAAAACGGGCTGGAGCCCCAGATAATATAGGAGAAGAAGGAGGCTTTTTTTTTTGAGACGGAGTTTCGCTCTTGTCACCCAGGCTAGAGTGCAATGGCATGATGTCGGCTCACCGCAACCTCCACCTCCTGGGTTCAGGCAATTCTCCTGCCTCAGCCTCCCGAGTAGCTGGGATTACAGGCATGCGCCTCCATGCCCAGCTAATTTTTTGTATTTTTAGTAGAGATGGGGTTTCACCATGTTGACCAGGATGGTCTCGATCTCTTGACCTCGTGATCCACCTGCCTCAACCTCCCAAAGTGCTGGGATTACAGGCATGAGCCACCGCACCCGGCCCAAGAAGGAGGATTAACTGAGCTAAGGAAGCCTGCATATGCACAAGAGCTAACCACCAGTGATTATCCAAGGTCTAAAATAATTCCTGTTTTTCAACCATTCTGAACTGTACTGATGAGTTCCCCGTATGAAGCGCCAACGATTCTTTGGACTTGAGAACCTTGAGAAGCTTGCTCTGTGTGTACCCACATCCTTCGTCTCAGGGTACCCTTTCAGTAGTTGTTGTTCTGAATCCGGGCTTTACATATAGCTCAGAAAGTGCCAGCACTTAATAAGCTGGAGCCTGAATGGGGAGAGTAAGGGGCATAAAAGCAAAAGCAGTAAGAGAGCCTTCGACAAAGCAAACTATGAAGGAAAATCTCTAAGAAGGTGCAGTGAGGCCCAGGTACAGGGAACTGAATCCGTACAATGCATTGCAGCTAAGATGGAGACGCAAAGCTACTGAGTAAGTTTTTGCACTGTAACAAGCCAGTATCTGTTCCTCCCTGAGTGCTGTCATCACTGTTGTTATCACTGCCATCATCGTGTGTTTAGTGTGTAACCTGACGATGTGCAAGTGCTCTAGCATCTGAGGTTACTCTTATTTCACAGCCAAACAAAATGATTCAAACCATTGTAGAAAACTGTGCAACCTGTGGTGACTCAGTGACTTCTCAAATATTTCCAAAAATTCTCCAAAGTTCATAATTTCCTGGATGCTTTATGCTCTAATCTCTGAGAGTCAACAGAATTCTCATTTTGTGTCTTGTGTTGTCTCTCTTTTCCACTTTATTTTATTTTATTTATTTTTTTTGAGACGGAGTTTCGCTCTTGTTACCCAGGCTGGAGTGCAATGGCGCGATCTCGGCTCACCGCAACCTCCGCCTCCTGGGTTCAGGCAATTCTCCCGCCTCAGCCTCCTGAGTAGCTGGGATTACAGGCATGCGCCACCATGCCCAGCTGATTTTTTGTATTTTTAGTAGAGACGGGGTTTCACCATGTTAACCAGGATGGTCTCGATCTCTTGACCTCGTGATCCACCCACCTCAGCCTCCCAAAGTGCAGGGGCCATTTTTAAACATACCACAGCGTTCTGTTCTTAACAAAATCTGTTGTCAGGGGAAAGTAAAGAGCCTAACCTGCTGGAATGGTATCAAGCCTAATTAACCTGAGGGAATGGAAATACTCAACTCCAGCTTATTCTAGCTAGAGAAAGTTCATAAGTTATCTCCATCATGTCTCAGCAAAGGAAAGAAAAGACAAAACCTGAGAATCATGTGTAAAGTTCACAGTCCAGAGGGACAGGCTCACTATAAGACTGACACCTAATCATAAGACAGAATGCATCTCCTCCCCCAACACCTTAACCACGATAGTACCAAAGGCCTATTTATGGCAGTTTCTTTTACCCAGCATGTCGTGTCTATCTAGACAGCAAGAAAAATTACAAGACATACTAAATGGCAAAGTACACAGTTTGAAGAGGCAGAGCAAGCATCCCAACCAGACCTGGATAAGGCAAGAATATTGAAATGATCAGACTCAGCATTTAAACAACTGTGATTCACACGCTAAGAGCTCTAATGGAGAAAGTAGACAGCATGCAAGAACAGATGGGCAATGTAAGCAGACAGATGGAAATCTTAAGAAAGTCCCCAAAAGAAATGCAAACCAAAAACACTGTGACAGAAATGAAGAATATCTTTGATGGGCTTATTGGTAGACTGGACATAGCTGAGGAAACAATCTGAGCTTGAGACTGTCTTCACAGAAATCTCCAAAATTGCAAAGCCAATAGAAAAATATTTATAAAAATGTAACAGAGTATGCAAGTACTGTGGGACAACTACAGAAGTAGTAGCATATGAAGAGGGAGAATACCAGAAGAGAGGAAAGAATAGAAGAAATATTTTAAATAAGAATAACTGAGAATTTTCCCAAATTAATGTCCAAAATCTGCACCAACATAAAATTCTGTAATCTGCAAAGTTACCCTTTGAAAACAAAGAAGAAATAAAGATTTTTCTCAGACAAACATAAGTTCAGAAAATGTGTTGCTAGTCTACCTGCCTTGCAAAAAACATGAAAAGTTCTTTAGAGAGAAGGAAAGTGACATGGCTCAGAAACTTGGATCTATGTAAAGAAGGCCAGCACATCTGGACAGGTGCAGTGGCTCACACCTGTAACCCCAGCACTTTGGAAGGCTGAGGTAGGTGGATCACTTGGGGCCAGGAGTTCAAGACTAGCCTGGCCAATGTGGTGAAACCTGTTTCTACTAAAAATACTGTGTCTGTGTTTGTACCAATAGCATGCTGCTTTAGTGACTGCAGCCGTGTAGTATAGTATAGTTTGAAGTCAGGTAGTGTGATGCCTCCAGCTTTTTTCTTTTTGCTTAGGATTGCTGTGCTTATGCTGACTCTTTTTTGGTTTCAAGTGAATTTTAGAATAGTATTTTTTAAATTTTGTGAAGAACGTTGTTGGTAGTTTAATAGGAGTAGCATTGAACCTATAAATTGCTTTGGGCATTACGGCCATTTTAACAATATTGATTCTTCCTATCAGTAAGCATGGAATATTCTTTCATTTGTCCGTATGGTCTCTGATACCTTTCAGCAGTGTTGTGTCATTATTATCCTAGAAATCTTTGACTTCCCTAGTTTGGTGTATTCCTAGGTATTGTATTCTTTTTGTGGCTGTTGTGAATGAAATTTTGTTCTTAATTTGGCTCTCAGCTTGGGATATTATTAATATATAGAAATGTGACTTTTTTTGTACATTTATTTCATATCCTAAAATTTTGCCGAAGTTGTTTATAGAACTAAGAGCCTTTGGACAGACTATGGGATTTTCCAGGCATAGAATCATATAATCTGCGAAGAGAGATAGTTTGACTTCCTATTTGACTGCCTTTTATGTCTTTCTCTTGCCTGATTGCTCTGGCTAGAAGTTCCAGTACTGTGTTGGAGAGGAGTGGTGAGAGTGGGCATCCTCATCTTGTTTCAGTTCTCAAGGGGAATGCTTCCAGCTTTTGTCCATTCAGTATGCTGTTGGCTGTGGGTCTGTCATAGATAGCGCTTACTATTTTGAGGTATGTTCCTTTGATGCCTAATTTATTGAGGGTTTTAACATAAAGGGATGTTGAATTTTACCAAAAGCCTTTTCTGCATCTAATGATATTATCTTCTGGTTTTTGTTTTTGGTTCTGCTTATGTAATAAATCATGTTTATTGATTTGCATATGTTGAAGCAGCCTTGACTCCTAGGAATAAAGCCTACTTGATCCTGATGGATTAGCTTTGATGTGCTGCTGGATTTGGTTTGCTAGTATTTTCTGAGGATTTGTGTGTTTATGTTTATCAGAGATACTGCCCTGAAATTTTCTTTTTCTGTTGTGTCTCTGCAAGATTTTGACATCAGAATGATGCTGGCCTCATAGAATGAGTAAGGGAGGAGTGCCTTCTCCTCAATTTTGTGGAATAGTTTCAGTAGGAGTGGTGCCAGCTCTTCTTTACATGTCTGGTAGAATTTGGCTATGAAACTGTCTGGTCCAGCCTTTTTCTGCTCAGTAGGCTTTTTACTACTGATTCAATTTCTGAACTCATTATTGATCTGCTCAGAGTTTCGATTTCATCCTGGTTCAGTCTTGAGAGGTTGTTTCCAGGAATCTACCCATTTGTTCTCTGTTTTCAAGCTTATGTGCATAGAGGTATTTATAACAGTCCCTGAAGGTTTTTAATATTTCTGTGGACTCAGTGGTTATGTACCCTTTGTCATTTCTTGTTGTGTTTATTTGGATCTTCTCTCTTCTTTTTTTTAGTAGTCTGGCTAGGGGTCTACAAATCTTATTTATAAAAAAACCCAATTTTTGGTTTTGTTGATCTTTGGTATGATTTTTCTTGCCTTTATTGCATTCAGTTCAGCTTTGATTCTGGTTATTTCTTTTCTTCAGCTAGCTTTGGGGATTGGTTGCTCTTATTTTTCTGGTTCCTGTAGGGATCATGTTAGGTTGTTATTTAAAGTCTTTCTAATTTGATGTGACCATTCAGTGCTGTAGACTTTTCTCTTAACCTTGATTTTGCTGTTTCCCAGAGCTTGGTGTGTTTATCTTTGTTTTTATTCATTTCAAATAATTTATTGATTTCTGCTATAATTTCATTGTTTACCCAAAGTTACTCAAGAGCCAATTGTTTACTTTCCATGTAATTATACGGTTTTGAGAGATCTTCTTGGTGTTGATTTTTGTTTATATTGTGTTGTGGTTTGAGTGTGTGCTTAGTGTGAGTTGTTTTTTAGTTTATTGATAATTACTTAGACCAAGTGTGTGATCAGTTTTGGAGTATGTGCCATGTGTATAGTAGAGGAATGTATACTCTATTGTCAGGTGAAGTGCTCTGTAAGAGGTTGTTAGGTCCATTTAATCAAGTGTCAAGTTTAGGTCCCAGATACCTTTTTTTAATATTCTGCCTTGATGATCTGTTGAATACAGTCATGGAGTGTTTAAGTTTCCCACTATTATTGTCTAGTTATCTAAGCCTCTTTCTAAGTCCTTTAAGAACTTGTTTCATGAATCTGGGTGGTACCATGTTGGATGCATATGTATTTTGGATAGTTAAGTCTTCTTGTTTAATGAAACCCTTTATCATTAGGTAATGTCCTCCTTTGGACTTTTTGATCATTGCTGGTTTAAAGTCTGTTTTGTTAGAGATAAAAATAGCTACTCCTGCTTTTTTTTTTCCATTTGTTTGAAACACCTTTCTCCATCCATTTACTTTGAGCTTCTGTGTGTCCGTGCATGTGAGATGGGATTCTTGAAGTCAGCATACAGTTGAGTCCTGCTTCTTTACTCAGCTTGCCAGTCTGCTTTTAAGTGAGGTGTTTAGCCTGTTTACATTCAAGGTTAATATTGATGTGTGCTAATTTGATCCTGTCTTCATGTTCTTGGTTGTTAGGTAGACTTGATTGTGTTGTTGCTTTATGGTGTAAATAGTCTAGTACTTAAGTACGTTTTTGTGGTGGCCATTAGTGGTCTTTTGCTTCCATATTTAACACTCCTTTAAGCACCTCTTGTAAGGCAGGTTTAGTGGCAACAAATTTAATTAGCATTTGCTTATCTGAAAAAGATTTTATTTCTCATTCACTTATGAAGCTTGGTTTGGCTGGTTATGAAATTAGTGGTTGGAATTTCTTTTTTTTTAAGAGTGCTGAATATAGGCCCCCAATCTCCTCTGACTTGTAGGGTTTCTGATGAAAGGTCTACTGTTAACCTCATGGGGTTACCTTTATAAGTAACCTGTTCCTTCTTTCTAGTTGCCTTAATATTATTTATTTTGTATTGACCTTGAAGAATCTGATGACAATGTGTCTTGGGGATGTTTGTCTTATACAGTATCTCACAGAGGTTGGCTGAATTTCCTGAATTTGAATGTTGACTTTCCCAGTGAGGTTGGAGACAGTTTTGTGGATAATACCCTCAAATTTGTTTTCCAAGTTGCTTGGTCTTTCACTCTCTCTTTCAAGGGTGCCAATGTGTTGTAGGTTTGGTCTCTATACACAGTCCCACACTTCTCAGAGGTTTTGTTCATTTTAAAAATTCTTTTTTTTTTAAATTTTTGTCTGACTGAAATAATTTGAAGAACTGTTCTTTGAGCTCTGAAATTCTTTTCTCAGCTTGGTCTTTTCCATGGTTAATACTTTAGATTGTGTCATGAAGTTTCTTTTAGTGAATTTTTCAGCTCTATCAGATCAGTTTTGTTCTTTCTTAAAGCAGCTATTTTGCCTTTCACCTGATGAATCACTTTACTAGATTTCTTAGATTCCTTGAATTGAGTGTCAATTTTCTTCTGAATCTCAATGATCTTCATTGCTATCCAGATTCTTAACTCTACATCTGTCATTTTAGCCATTTCATTCTGGTTGAGAACTGTCATTGGTGAAGTGGCATCATTGTCTGGGGTAAATACGCAAGGTTAATTACCTCATATCAAGGAAATAAAGTATGTGTATGCAAGTAGTTTTAAGAGCAGAGGTTTAATAGGCAAAAGAAAGAAAAGGGAAATAGCTCTCTCTCCTTCCATAGAGAGTGGTGCCTGAATGGGACTTCTGGCCCACAGTGGAGTGCTCAGAATTTTACAAGCAAGCTTGAGGAGGCAGTGTCTGATTTACGTAGGGCCCAAAAATTGGTTAGACTAGGTTGACATTTACATAACATGTGGGGAAGCCGCATCCTAATCTTATTATGCAAATGAGGTATTTGCTCCATCAGCACCATGTTGTCTTCTCCTTACTGTATACATGGCTTGGCAAAGAAGAGGAAAGATGGAGCTGACATTTTGAACATGCCTAGTCCCCAGATAGCCCCTTTCCTACTGGGGTAGCTGCCAGCACTCATTCATGCAAGCTTCTAGCTTGCCTTTCAATGTCTACAGCTTTATTTTACAGGCTGCTTTTGTTAGAAAAGAAAATGATTTGGGGGCTGCTTTTCATTAAAAGGAAAACCTTACCGAGGACTTTCTTACCCTCACCATGTGCCTAAATGATTTCTTTTTAACTCCCATGTCATTGGGTAGCTACTATGCTCATCTGGGAGTAAGAAGACACTGTTGGTTTTAGAGTTGCCAGAGTTGTTTTTTTTTTTTTTTGCATGTTTTTTTTCTCATCTGTGTGGGCTGATGTTCCTTTAACTGTGGTATAATTTGAGTACAGTCAGTTGGTTTCGTTTCTGGATGTTTTCAGAGGCTTGAAGCTTTGTGCAGGGTCTTTATTTGTGGCTGAATTCTTGTCCTTGATTTCATGGGGAGGTATGTTAGTGATTATTTGTTTGGGCTGCCATCCAGTGGATGGTGCTTAACCATAACGGCTGGTAGGTCGGCTCTTACCCAGATGCATGGTTCCTCTGTATTTCCTCAATTGCAGCCATGCCCTCTCTCGGTGCTCTGAGCATGTGGACCCCTCTCCTACTCAAATTCTGGCCGTATTTCTCAGCTTGACACTCCCAGGTAGTGCACCACAGCCCCTTCATGAGCTCAGGGTTTTTGTTCTCTCCACAGCTTAGGGACAGCAGGGGTGGGAACCTTGATACTCGCAGTGGCAGGTGGCCTTTCACTTGTCTTTGAGGGATTCACCCCAGAAAAGAACAGAGCTGCTACCAATCTGAATGATCGGCTGGGGGTGGGGCAGCTGCATTGTGAGCCCTCAAGTCAGGGGGCACTTCCTGGTGAAGGGCTGGGGGTATTGGAGGCTTGCAGTAAAATCACTCTGGCCTCTTCTCCACAGAGCAGCTGTGGCATGGAGGTGTGAGTAAAGCGCTTGGACTCTGTTCCTTCAAAGTCTGGTGGCAGTAAGGGTGGGTATCCACTCCAGCGGTAGTAACGTTGCCTTGGGAAACTCCACCCCAAGGAGACGTGGAGCTGCTGCCAAAGAGAACATCCAGGTGGGTGTGGAATGGCCGTGCTTCAGAGGATAAAGAGCAGAGAGGTCAGGGGTTCACCAGGAAGACAGACTGGACACCTTTGCATATGGGGGCTTCAGTGTGCTGGAGGTACAAGCAAAACAATCAGTATCTTCGTTCATTCCACAGCCCAGTTTGTTTAAAATAATAATATCAACAATGCATTCAATTAGTATACTTATGTGTATGTCTTATGCATATGTCTGCCTGTGCTTGTGTATGGTTACATATAAGTAAAATGAATGATAGCAATGATACAAGAGCTAAAAGGGAGGAGTTCAAATTGTCTTGTTATCATAAGGTACCTGCACTAGTTGTGAAATAGTATAGTGTTTTTTGGAAGTTCCTTTGAAATAGTTATAAATATATACTGCACACTCTAAGGCAACCACTAAAATAAGTGAAAAAAGGCGTAACTGATATGCTGAGAGGAGAGAACATGAAAATATATAAAATGCTCAATTAAAACCACAAAAGGCAGAGAAAGAGTGAAAGAAAAATAAGAACAAAAGAACAAGAACAACAAATAGAAACACTAACAAATACGGTAAATATTAATTCAACTATATTGATAACAACTTTAAATGTCAATGGTATAAAACAACCAACGGAAAGACAGACATTGTCAGAGTGGATGAAAAAGTGACACAACTACACGTTGTCTAGAAGAAACCCACTTAAATATAATGGGACATATAAATTAAAAGTAAATGGATGATTCGGGTGTGGTGGCTCACACCTGTAATCACAGCACTTTTGGAGGCCAAGGCAGGAAGGTTGCTTGAGTTCAGGAGTGCAAGACCAGCCTAGGCAACGTAGTGAGACCTTGTCTTCATAAAAAAAAAATACCCCAAATCATATTACTGCTCACCTATAGGAATTCAAAAGGGCACGAATGCATAATGCAAGTGCATTATGGCCTACATTTAGGTAACAACTGATAAAGTTCTCATTTGCTTTGGAAAAGAGTAAATATCATCCCCACCTGTGCCATCTGCTCCATAATCATCCAACAGTGCTTGTGGCCACAGAGATGTAAAACAACAGAATCCAAATGTTATGGAGCCATATGCTTAATTGTTTCCCAAGAAAACCTCTCAATAAAGGTAAGATTTTAATTCTTATTCTCAAGTATGGGCCAATCAACTCAGCTGGAAAATTTCACATGAAACCAATTTTTCATCTAATTTTATACAAATCTACTTAAATGAAATTAATTCAAAAATATAAAATCTGGGTTGTAGTTCTGAATTCAGACGTATTATCTGACAGTTCCTTATTTTCCAGATAAAATGTGTTTCTGGAATCAGCAGGAGAATGTATGTTCCCATAGAAACTGTGCTATATTTAGGGGTTGCTTGTCTAACAAAGGACAAACTAAGAAATAAGTTAGATGTGACCAACGGTGGCGTATAAAAATAAAAATCAGCTACAATTTGGAAATATGACCCACATATACTTTAATTGCTCATACGGATGATATTAGGATTTCAAAGCATTAAAATCTATACCTATTGCATTTGCAACACAGCTAGAAGAATTCTGATGTTTCATGTGTTTTCTTACTATACTCCGCATTCAGCTCTTTTTTCTTGGGTTCTGCCAAGATTTTAAAGAAAACTAAGGAATCCTTAATGTAATAGCTTAGAAACAACTTACTACAGAATAGTACAATTCTCTTATTTAACAGATGAAGCCACCCCAATTCGGAGTTTAGGAATTTACCACAAGGCCACAGGGCTACTTAGGGAGAAGATAAAGATGAAAACCAGAGCTTGTGTTCCAAGTCTTCATTTCCACTGCACCACGGCAAGAAATTTGAGACAGTCTCTGGTAGACACATTAACAATCTATGGCTTCATTTTCTACCTTTTTTTTGCTTTCTGGAATGTTATTTTTGAGTTGGAACTTAACCTTTAAATAGAATTATATTTTTAAATCATACAGAATTGAAATTCTTTAATTATTTTTCCTACTGAACTGTTAAATTAAGACATTAACATTAATGATTAGCCAAATTTTATTTTCAGAAGACAAAGTCAATCTGTCCTTGGCTGAGACAGGTTCAAAACAAATGCTCCCGGAGATGCCACCAACTTGCCCACTTCTTTTCCACGGAAGTGCCATTTGAGATGGCCTTTGCTGGGCAATCTCTGCTCCTGAAAGAGTGGGTGGAGGTCACTTGTCTTCTCTAGAGTCTTTAAATTGCTACTGTGAAGTGTCCTTAATGAAAGTGGTATCAAAATCTGCAACTGCTCATTTCCAACCCTGTTTACACTCAAAAGTCATTAGCCAAAAACCTGAGATTCCAGGGTTGGTGCCCTATTTGATAAAAAAATAAAATAAAATAAAATAACCAGAGGCTAAGCCAGCTTAGAAACTGGGAGTAGCGTGTAGGCTCTTCACACGGGTACTTGCATTCTAGCCACCAGCATTCCTGAAGTGTGTGTCTTTATTCGTCTGTATTTCTCCATGTATGTGCGTATTTCCCTCTGTCTCAGTCTCTCTTGATTGAATTTATGCTCACTGTGGGATGCTTCCTAAGCGTTAAGACATACGGTGCCCTAAAAAGGCCGTCTTTGGAACGTGGAGAATCCCCCAGCTGTAGTGGATTTGAGATGGTCCCTTTGGGTTGCAGTGCTGGTTAAGAAAGGAGGATGAGCTGAGAATCTCAGAGCCAGGGCATTTCAGTGTTTTCCACTCAGACCGCCTCTCTGGGTTCTGGTGCTAAAGCACTTTACAGTAAAGAAACAGAACCCAAAGACATAGTCTGAGGAGAAATCATAGAACAGAGATGGCCCAGCAATGGTACAACAGACCTTTCTTCCATTGAGAAATGAGATTCCAAATGCGAAGAGTCCAGATAGGTTATCTCATCCCTCTCTTCCACTTTGCAGATGAGAGATGGAGGCCCACAAAGGCCATTCTGTGTCTCACTCCTCCCTGCAAAGGCAGGTGATCCAAGGCAGCATTTCTGAGCATCCATAGGACCAAGAAAATCAGCATATTTTAAAAACATACTATCTGACATTTGTTTTCTAGTCTAGATATAGTCTCAAATAATGAAATCATAGTTGGCACACAAAAATCTTGGATGGTGGAAAGCTGTGGATATTAGTTTTCAGATATTTATAAATGCATGCCCTGACCTATAAGAGTACTCTCTATATCTAATAAACTGATAAATGATTTTAAGTGCAGCAAGAGAGCTTGAGATTAGATACTAAGAAGGGGTCTCTAATGAATACAGAGAGAGATTTATGCTGGCCTACAATGTCCTCCTTTTATATGCTCGACCATAATTCATACCACGCCATGCTCAGTCCCTTGGATTTTATTTTGCTCCTGGAGCCCCCCCAGTTCTTTGTGCACCGTGTGCTTTGTACCTGTGGGTTTCTCTGCCAGGAGTGCTTCTCTGACTTCCACATGCGGGGCTTTCCCTTGTCATTCTGTTCTCAGTATTAATGGCACCCACTTGGGGAAGCCTGTTTGGATGGCCACGGTGTTAGGAAACTGCTCAAGTGCTATCACATTGTTCTATTTGAATTCTTTGCATATGACTTTGCACCGGATATTTTTATTGCCCTGTTACATGGCATGAGTTGCTTGCCTGCCTTCTGCTGAGATATTCTACCTCCAGCATCTCAGGGCACTTAGCCACTGGGCTTTTAAATCAAAGAGGATACCCCGCCTGGCATTTTATAGCCTTGATCAGTATAAACAGGGAGGTTAAACAGGTTTGAGAATTAGCAATTACTGATTTAGCTAACGCTTTTCTAATGATATACCGCATGGCCCTAACTGTATTGTTTATTGTTATTTCCCAGTGCCCAGAATGATGCCTTGCACATATTTGTTCAATTAATTCAGTATTTTCAATCACGGTATTACTATACATGATTTTCTGAGAGTAGTTGTGGAATAGTCCTTCTTTTATGGATAGCTATTTAATCATTCTTAATTTCATTTTCACAAGTTCTCTGGGATCAGGCTTGAATGTAAGGACAATCAGAGAGAGTTCTATTGAATAGATTTACTAAAGAACACGACTTTGTCAAACAACTAATTCCTGTGATCTCACCTCATCTCTTTTCTAGCTATGGGCTGACAGTTTATATTTGGAGAAGAGCAAAAATTGGCTGTATAAGCACTTGGGTTTGAAACTGGGGGCAATGGGGCTGAAGAGAACCAGGGAGAATAATTGTGAAGGAATCAAAAGAACAAGGGGATTTCAAGAAAGGTGTGGCCAACAGGGTTAAATGCTGCTTGGAGGAAAAAGAAGCGAAGACTTGAAAATGGTTCATTGACCTTGAAAAGAAAGACAGCATAAGAGGGCAGGAGTTGGTGGAATACAGCATCAAACAAGGGTTTGTGAAGATGGAAGATTTTTGCTTGTTTACATGGTAACTCTCAAAATAGCCATGGGGATATATTGGTTTTGAATGCTCACTTCAAAATGGGCTCTGTGGTGACCTAGCTTATGCTCTGACAGTTCAAAGAACTCAAACAAATACCATTAGCTATTAAAGATTTCAGTCTCCCATTATAAGAAGCAAATCTCAAACCTTCAAAGAAACCTTCCATTTCCTTCTGGCTACGTAGAAAAAGAAATACTTTGTCATGAAGACACCAGTGTCTACAGAGCTCTTCGCTCTTTTGCAGGCTCTAGTTAGGATGAGGGGCAATTTCACGAATCACTTTTTACTCAAAATCTCACCAGACCCTTAAAAATAAATCCTCTTTGCTAGGAGAGGCCAAGTCTTATGGGATTTTGCCAGTCAAAATCTGACATCTTGTTCAGAATGTGAAAAGCAGTTTTAATTAGGAACACAGGCCGGCCTCTTTTTAAAGGAAATAAAACTTCTTAAAATTTATGTTTATGAGTAAGTAAAAAACACAAAAGGCTGTAGAACTTGGTGATGAGCAAAGCCGATTTCATTTTCCTGCTGCAGCAACAGAAAAGCCCACTCAAGGAGAAGGGCATGCATCATGGACTGGGGTAGGCAACATTTAATTTCCCTGGGGCAGTGCCACACTTTGGACATGGAGAATACTGCTTCCTGGATTGTTCCAAATTGCTACCAGAGTATTGCATCTTTGCATTACGTGCTGGCAAAGGACAACTGACAATGTTACTTGAAAGGACTCCTAGGACAAGTGGGACATGGAAATTTGGCTCAAATGGGTACTGTGTGACTTCAGGCAAACCACGGAATATTTTAATTATTTTACTTTGCAAACAGGCGACATGTAATTTTTTCCCTCAAGAGATTTTATTTTTAGAAGAACAAGAAACAAAATAAACAGGACATCAAAGGCATCTTGATTTCTTCAGGTAGTTGAGCAGGGCTGACCCAGCTCATGCACCAAATATTAGTTGATGGCTAAGACTTTTATTTTAACCAATTTTTTAAAAATCTGAATTTCCTATGATTAACTAACAGAAGTCATTCGTGGGGGACACAGTATCAGTGGACATCTGGGAGAAGGCAGAATTAAGTTTAGCTTAATTACAGACACTGAGAGAAAGATTAAAACAGGACAGATTGGACTGGAGAAATGGACACCACCAAGGGACTTGTCCCATTGGGGCAGCAGGGCCATCCAAGGGCAGGCTCAGATGAAGTGACAGAGTCAGGCAGGTTAGGCCTGGTGAGGACAAGGAAGCAAGAGGAGATCCGGGTGGTGGATGTAATCTAAACCCAGGCAGGTAGAGGCAATGAACCTGGTATTGTGTCCCTTTATTCATCAGCCTGGTGACAGCACAGCCAGAGGGTCAGGCGGAGCTTTCAGCTTTTTTGTTTGTTTGTTTTTGAGACGGAGTTTCGCTCTTGTTACCCAGGCTGGAGTGCAATGGCGCGATCTCGGCTCACTGCAACCTCCGCCTCCTGAGTCCAGGCAATTCTCCCGCCTCAGCCTCCTGAGTAGCTGGGATTACAGGCACGTGCCACCATGCCCAGCTAATTTTTTGTATTTTAAATAGAGACAGGGTTTCTCTGTTGACCAGGATGGTCTCGATCTCTTGACCTTGTGATCCACCTGCCTCAGCCTCCCAAAGTGCTGGGATTACAGGCGTGAGCCACTGCGCCCAGCCGGAACTTTCAGCTTTAACCACTTCAGAGTCATCTGGGAGGCTTGCGGACCTGACATTTCCTGATTGACTGTGGGGTGCTGGGGAAGATCAGGCAATCGCACTTCTGAAAGCCACTAGTTCATCCTAACGCGACTGATCAGATGACAACTTCTAAAGCAACGGAAAGCAGGCCTTGTCATTCCAGGTGTCAAGGTAGCACACAACAGGACCAGAATTTACCTTAGCATCACCTAAAAAGGAAGTTAGTGTTCTAGAGAAGGAATGGAAGCAGAGTCATAGTTTCAAGGACCAGGCAACAGGCTGGCGAGTAGAAAATGTTTAACTCAGGGGCTAGCCAGAGATGTTCACCTCATGCATGTTGGCCAAAACCCTACCACACTTCCTGCATGACTATGGTCTGTGAAATAGAATCCTAGAGGCAGGGCTTAGAGGCAAATCCAACCACAGAGAAGCCTAGAAGGTAGGGATACATCACATCTAGAGTAGGCTCAGTGGTCAAGTTACAGAATTCCAATAGAAGTGTCTTAGATAAAAAGAAATTTTGTATCCCACTTTACAAGAGATTCAGGGTGGATGGCTCCAGGCTAAGTTATTCTTGAGCATTCACTGATGGCAGAACTCTGGCTTGGTTTCCCTGTGAGTCTCATGGCTTTCTTTTCAGCTACAAAACGATGGCTGTTGCTTCAATTTTCAGGCCATCACACAACTTTCTGGAGAGAAAGACAAAGAAACTGTATCTTCCTGGTGCCTCTTTTTATTAGCGAGGAAAACATTTCCTGAAGCCCCTGTGCAGACCTGCCTTTACATCTCACTTGACAGAATGAATATTTGTTGATTCCTCAATCCACCTTAGAACCATCATGGTTCACAGCCTCTGGCTAGAGAGGAGCCTCTTTTCCCTGAGCCTACTCCTCTCAGTACAGAAAAGTACTGTGGTGCAGTGAGCAAGGAAGGAGTGGGCATATCTCTTCAGAGAGAACACATAGTGCCTTTGCCCTCTGACTCAGGAACTTAAGAAATTCTAAATGCCAAGAACACATCTGTCACATCTGTGCAGAGTTTACTGCCTGAATTCCCTATGGTCTGTCCATTTTCAAATTGTGGCAGTAATGACTTCAAATTTCAAACTGTGACCACTGTGGTCACAGAACTAAGCTCCAAATACAACAGAAGCCTGTAAGTCCTCCTTCCATTCGTCCTCCTCTGAAAAGCAGTAAAACAGTGTACATTCCCAGCACACAGCCTCCCGGGCAGGACTGTGGGGATCTTCTCGGTGTCATCACAGCCCTTGCGATGCACTTCTTAGCGATATTTCAGGCCTTGGATGTTTCCTCACTTTAAATAAAAACCCACAGATTCCACCTTTTAACTTCTTTTCATTTTATTTTTACCAAGGTTCATCTTAAGATGTTGCGCCTCTGACATATTTCCTTCTTCAAGGGAAAGTGTCCTAGGAAATGCCGTAAAAAAGTAGCCTGGGTTCTGTTTTTGAAATGACATGAAATCATGTTTTTCTGTATGCCCACAAGGACGTTCATGCCTAACGATTTCTGTAAATAATGTAACTTAGAAACATATAGGCCAGGCACACTGGCTCACGCCTGTAATCCCAGCACTGTGGGAGGCCAAGGAGTGTGGATCACTGGAGGCCAGGAGTTCGAGACCAGCCTGGCCAATATGGCTCTACTAAAAATACAAAAAAAAAAAAAAAGAAACAAACAAACAAACAAATAGACTTCCTGCTTGGTTCCATTAATGTTTCATAATTTTATTCTCTGGTTTGCACTTTTAAAGCTGTGTCAAGAGAATAAATACCAGCAGTAAGAGTATCTTAGTTGGCTTCTGTGTTCCTTCATTCCCTTTTCTTTGGCAAAGGTTTGTTTTAAAAATCTCAGTATCAAGCAACTTGTGTTTCAATATTCAAAACAAGCATTTTTTAGGAATAAGAAAATATGTAATCCCAGCACTTTGGGAGGCCGAGGCGGGTGGATCATGAGGTTAAGAGATCGAGACCATCCTGGTCAACATGGTGAAACCCCGTCTCTACTAAAGATACAAAAAATTAGCTGGGCATGGTGGCGCGTGCCTGTAATCCCAGCTACTCAGGAGGCTGAGGCAGGAGAATTGCCTGAACCCAGGAGGCGGAGGTTGCGGTGAGCCGAGATTGCGCCATTGCACTCCAGCCTGGGTAACAAGAGC
>CM052658.1:110778060-110852611 GCA_028533165.1 Leontopithecus rosalia
AAGAGATCGAGACCATCCTGGTCAACATGGTGAAACCCCGTCTCTACTAAAGATACAAAAAATTAGCTGGGCATGGTGGCGCGTGCCTGTAATCCCAGCTACTCAGGAGGCTGAGGCAGGAGAATTGCCTGAACCCAGGAGGCGGAGGTTGCGGTGAGCCGAGATTGCGCCATTGCACTCCAGCCTGGGTAACAAGAGCGAAACTCCGTCTCAAAAAAAAAAAAAAAAAAAAGAAAATAATATTGCAGAATAATTAGCCATTGTATCTAGAATTTAGGTAAAAGTCCTGACAGCTGGATAATACATGAAAAAAATCCAGAAGACTAGTTGCTGAAAGAGAGCATAAGATCATAAAATCATCAGTGTTCAAATGAAACACTGATACTCTAACACAGCCCCTAATCTTACTATAAAGTATCAGAGATGGAGAGGTTTCAAGCCTTGCCACATCTAACATGCAGAGACAACCCTGGACTTGCTTGGGCTTATAGCTTGGACCTGCGCTGCTTAAGGCAGCAGCCCCAAGTCAAAGGAGGCTGAACCCATGAAATGTGGTCTTCCTAGCTGAGATGTACTTAAAGGTAAACTACACACTGAGTTTTGAAGTCTTACTATTAAAGAAATGAAATGTGGGCCGGGAGCGGTGGCTCACGCCTGTAATCCCAGCACTTTGGGAGGCTGAGGTGGGTGGATCACAAGGTCAAGAGATCGAGACCATCCTGGTCAACATGGTGAAACCCCGTCTCTACTAAAAATACAAAATATTAGCTGGGCATGGTGTAGTCCCAGCTGCTCAGGAGGCTGAGGCGGGAGAATTGCCTGAACCCAGGAGGCAGAGGCTGCGGTGAGCCGAGATCGCGCCATTGGACTCCAGCCTGGGTAACAAGAGCGAAATTCTGTCTCAAAAAAAGAAATGTAAGATATATTGTTATCCTTATATTGATTACAAGTTGAAGCAATCATATTTTTAATATACTTGGTTAAACAAATAATATATAAATTTCACTTATTTCTTTTTGCTTTTCAAAACATGTGGTTAGTAGGGAACTTCGATTTCCCATATGGTTGGCATTGTATTTCTGTTGTATTTTAACTGAGATGGTTGGCTCGTTTGGTCCTGAATACTGCCCCTATTGCATGAAAAGTGTAGAGTCTGGCCTCATGGAAGGTTTGCTCACTATTATTTAAGGAATTTTTTTGGGGAAGGGGGAAAAATTGTAATTTTTTTATTGGAAAGCAAATATACAATTGGAATGGATTTGAGCCAGATTGTGCTGTAAGCAGATTTTCTTTAAGTGGCTAAGCAAAGTTTAAAAAGCAAGTAAAAACAAAAGAAAATGTTTCTGGTACAGGACCAGCAGTACAAAAATAGCATACGAGCACCTGGATAATATACGGTTTTGCAGTAGTGCAACTTTAAAGTACACTATTTTAATGACTTCGTTTGTGGCTTAGTCCTTTCGATCATTATAAAACATGTTTATGAATCAATCAATAGCCAGGAAATTTGAGATATATTTTCTGTTTCTATTGTTTATGCTGTGAATGCTGGTCTCTAGTCCCACTTAAACTCTATAGCCCATGCCTGGCAAGAAGGGACTAACACTATGGATAGAGGTATATGGTTTTACCAGAAAGACCGACTGGAAAAAACAATCAGCTTTAACTAGTTAGAAGTCGTCAGTGTTGATTTACATATTAAATAAATCTTTTCCATAAGTCTGACAGTGCCTTAGAAAGAAGCACTTTTCCCTGGAGACACAGAGCACGGAAGAACGGACTCCGGAGCCAGCCATTGCTGGGAGGTGGCACAACAGTAAGGAAGCTGAGGGTAGCACGGTGTCAGTCCAGAGCTGTTCCCTGCAAGCAGCAGAAACTCGCCTTGGCTGACATTAAACAGAAAAGGAGATTTCGCAAGGTTGTTAGTTTGCTCACAGAATCATTGGGAAGATTCAGAACTAGCGTCTGAAAACAGGCGTGAACACAGGGCAGCCTCAGACTCAGAACTTGACCTTAGGGTGATCAGTGCTGCACTGCAGATGCCGCAGCTTCCCCTGCAGCCACTGCTGACCCTGGACTCTGAGGCTGAAACTGCCACCCCACACCCCAGCAGCAGGTGACCCACTTGTGCTGGTGTGCTGAAAACTCTCTGCTGGTTTTAAAACTGACAGTCTGGCCTCGGGAGAACCCCCTCTGCCCTCAGCAAAGCAGGACTGTTGGTCACACTAGTGGGAATGAATTATCCACCATTCCTGGCTCCCATGTCCAAGTGTCTGGTTAGACCCTGCTGGGTCACCTTCTAAGTTCTAGCTGCCAGAGAGATGAAGAGAGAGGGTCTGGCCACTTTTCTTCACTAGTGGGCAGTTGGCTCAGCTTTCCATCAGAGGCTTATGACTAAAACATAAGCAGAATAATTCTGAGTAATTTAAGTTAAATACAGGCTACAGAACACAAAGAAAAGCAGCCAGGAGCAACAGAAACTGGTGGCTCTCCTCCCGAGGCAGCATCCTGTGGTCGAAGGAGGAGGTGCTTTGCTGGGACTCATTTTGTTCATTTGTAAGTTGGAGAAAAGGACTCTAAAGGAGCTAATATAAGGAAAGTGCCTAGCCCATATCACATGCTCAAATATTTCTTTCCCCTTTCTACTTTTGTTTCACTTTCTTTTCTCACCCTTTCATTGGAATCTGGTGTCACTGCTATAGAAACTAAACTGATTTACTTTCTCTACCAACTAGCCATTATTAAAAATTCAAGTAATAATGTGTAGAACTCATCACTCACTAGAACTCATCAATTACTGTATTTTATTTATTTATGCTTTTGAAATTACTTATGTCTTAGTTGCAAGTTGGGAGTTTTACATAATACTATGTCACTGCACATCTCCTCCCAAATCTATGTCTGGTGACATCACTCCGATAACTTGAAATTGGCCTGGTGGGAGTACATATATTTCAAAAATGGGCAAATGCTACAAATTAGTGCTCAATTTACTTTTTGTTGACTGTCTAGACTTACGAAAGTGGTAGAGAAAATGTTGATAAAGCAGATTAAACTTACAGGTGTGTTGTGTGACTATAGCTATTACACTGACCAGCACAGAAATAGAGAATATAGTTTTCTAGTATTCCACCACTATTACACAATTCAACAGAGAAGTTGCTCACACCGTGAACAAAACAGTGACGTTCTGAGATGTGGTTCTTCATTGTTTCACTTCTGTTTTACATGAGATAAACAAATGTGTCAACTAAGCTGTTCATCAGTTGCAGACACAGGTTGACTGTAGATAAGAGTTTGGTAAAAATTAATAATAACATTCTGTGGGAACTAGAGAATATTGTGTGTATACATTATTTATATACACACATACACACACACAGGTTTTTTTTAGGAGACTGGAACCAGTACACCACAGCTGTCTGCTCTCTTTATACGTGATCTATCTTTACAATCATATTATCATTATTTTTTTAATTTTTATTTTACTTTACGTTCCTGTATACATGTGCAGAATGTGCAGGTTTGTGACATTGGTGTACATGTGCCATAGTGGTTTGCTGCAACTATCAACCCATCATCTAGGCTTTAAGCCCCACAGGCATTGACTATTTGTCCTAATGCTCTCCCTCCCCTCTTCCCCTTATAGGCATTGGTGTGTGATGTTCACCTCCCTGTGTCCATGTGTTCTCGTTGTTCAACTCCCACATACGAGTGAGAACATGCAGTGTTTGGTTTTCCGTTCTTGTGTTAGTTTGCTGAGGAAGATGGCCTTCGGCTTCATCCACGTCCCTGCAAAGAACATTATCTCATTCCTTTTTATGGCTGCATAGTGTATATGCACCATATTTTCTTTACCCAGTCTATCATTGATGGGCATTTGGGTTGGTTCCATGTCTTTGCTATTGTAAGGAGTGCTGGGATAAACATACATGTGCATGTATCTTTATAGTGGAATAACTTACATTCCTTTGGGTATATACCCAGTAATGGGATTGCTGTGTCAAATGATATTTCTGGTTCTAGGTCCTTGAAGAATCGCCACACTGTCTTCCACAATGGTTGAACTAATTGACACTCCCACCAGCAGTGTAGAAGCGTTCCTATGTCTCCACAGCCTCACCAGCATCTGTTGTTTTTCCGTCAGTTCATCTGTCTCATCCTTCATCCAGTTCTGTGTCCTTGCTGGAGAGGTATTGCCACCATTTGGAGGAGAAGAGGCACTCTGGGCTTTTGGATTTTCAGCGTTTTTTTGTTGATTCTTTCTCATCTTCACGAGTTTGTCCAGTTTTGATCCTTGAGGCTGCTGGTCCTTGGATGAGGATTTGTGGGACGTTTTCTGTTGATGCTGCTGTTACTGCTTTCTGTTTGTTTGCTTGTTTGTCTGGTTTTCAGTAGTGAGCTCCCCTTTCTGTAGGGCTGCGTGGTTTGCTGGTGGCTCACTTCAGACCCTATTCCTCTGGTTCACTCCGTGCCTGGAGATTGCACTTGAGGAGGCTAGAGAACAGGAAAGATGGATGCCTGTTCCTTCCTCTGGGATCTCTGACCTCGAGGGGCACCAATCTGATGCCAGTAGAAATGCTCCCATATAGGGTGCCTGACAACCCAGTTGGTGGCATGGGATGCAGGACCCATTTAACGAAGCACTTTGGCTGTCCCTTGGTGGAGGGGGTGTGCTGCACTATGAGGAACCTTACTGGGCTGACCAGATTCCTCAGAACTAGCTGAAGGAAACACTAAGTCTGCTGGTCCACAGAGACGATGGCTATGCCTCCTAGGGGCTCAGGCCTAAGGAGATCAGAGTTCTGTCCATGAGCCCCTGGCTGGAGTTGTTGGAGTTCCTGAAGGGTGGCCACACCCAGTGAGCCATCCCATGGTCAAGGTCAGGCCTGAAGAGGCACTCTGGTCATAGTCTGCCACGGCTAGAGTGTAGGGCTGTGGGGAGTACCTCTTGGAACCAAGCCATCCAGTGTTCTTGGCTCACACAGGGGAAAAGCATGGCCTAGAGCTGTAGAGATGGCTGCTGCCCTTCCCCGGCCCTGGGAGCTTAGTGTGTTAGGCAGCTAGCGGTCCCAGAGGACTTAGATAACAGACAGCTGCCCAGGAACTGGGCAAGCTTAGGCAGATTCTAGTTGAGTGGCTGTTGAGAATCTGCAGGGCTCCATGGTTGAGACCCTAGGCTCCAGTGGGCTTAGTCTCACCAGTGGGATCTTCTGATCTGTGGGTTGCTCAGTTCCATGGTAATAGCCAGTTTCCCAGGCTGGGTAGCAGCTCACTCACCAGCTCCCAGGCTGGCTCCTGGGGGCTCCCCTGCCCCATATGGCTCTCAGGTGGGTTGCCCATCACACTGCTCTTCCTTCCTCTCCAAGGGTCACGCCAGCCTCCTAGTCAGACCTGATGACAGAATCTGGAGATCTCGGTTGCTGGTGGAGGATTCGGTTCTTTTCCATAGGAGCCTCCAATTGACACCGATCCTAGTCGGCCATCTTGGCCCTGCTCCTCAATTATATTATTTTCTAAATCAAATAAAAATACATGATTGGACAGATTAATTTTCTGAGTTGTAGGGCTTTTTACATGAAAATGCTTACAAATAACTAAATCACACTTACTTTTATGTTTACTAGGTTGTCTTAACTGAAAAAATTTTCACAAAAAACTAACACATAATTCTAAATTATAACATTTAATGCATTGCCTATTTGAATGATAATGATGATGTACTATATTTTGAAAATATAATCAGAAAGACTTAGTGTTTAGCTTTTGCTCTGTGATATTAGGCAAATTATTCTGAGTATCCATTATCTCATCTATACATGCAATTAATGATATCTCTTATCCTTTTATTCAACTCTTTCAAAATAATTTCAACTTTTATTTTAGATTCAGAGGTACATGGGCAGGTTGGTTACATGGGTAAATAGCATGATGCCAAGGTTAGGAGTATGAATGATCCTGTCACCCAGATAGTGAGTATGGTACCCAATAGGTAGCTTTCCAGTCCTTCCCTCCCCTTCCCTCTCTAGTAGTCCCAAGTGGCTATTGTTTGTCTTTATGCCTATGAGTTCCCAAAGTTTCGCTCTCACCTATAAGTGAGAACATGCAGTATTTGGTTTTCTGTTTCTGTGATAATTCACTTAGGGTGATGGCCTCCAGCTACATTCATGTTCCTGCAAAGGACATAATTTTATTCTTTTTTAAAGAACGTGTAGTATTCCATGGCATATGTACCATAGTCTCTTTATCCAATTCCCTGTTGATAGGTACCTGTGTTGACCCCATGTCTTTGTTATTGTGAATAGTGCTGCAATGAACATGACTGTATGTGCCTTGTTTGTAGAATGATTTATATTCCAGTAATGGGATTGCTGGGTAGAATAATAGCTTGGTTTTTATTTCTTTGAGAAATCTCCAGACTGCTTTCCACAGTTAGGCTAAACTAATTCACATTTAATCTGCAAGTGTATAATCTCAACAAATATTTGTTGAGTACCTGACATGTACCTCACACAGCACAGAGTGCATTGAACAAGACGTGGTCACTGTCCTCAAAGAAACGATGATTTCTTGTCATATGAATTTTTTGAAAATAACATAGAGTTTCAAACACAGCAGGCTGCTCTCAGTAAAAGTTAGTTTCTTATTTCCTTCTCATTTTTCCTCTTAGCCCCATCATATGGTCATATGGTCTTCAAAACTATGTACTTTTTTGCCCTCCCTGGGCTCTTAAAAGAACCTACAACTTTCTTCCCTTTGATCATCTTTTTTTCTTTTTTTTTTGAAACAGAGTTTCGCTCTTGTTACCCAGGCTGGAGTGCAATGGCGCGAGATCGGCTCATCGCAACCTCTGCCTCCTGGGTTCAGGCAATTCTCCTGCCTCAGCCTCCTGAGTAGCTGGGATTACAGGCATGCACCACCATACCCAGCTAATTTTTTGTATTTTTAGTAGAAACGGGGTTTCACCATGTTGACCAGGATGGTCTCGATCTCTTGACCTTGTGATCCACCTGCCTCAGCCTCCCAAAGGGCTGGGATTACAGGCTTGAGCCACCGCGCCCAGACTGATCATCTTAATCATAAGATCTCACACACACACACACACACACACACACACACGCACAGAGAGAGAGACAAAAGTTGGAGAACAAAAGTGTTTCTTCTGCAACTTGTCCTCTGACCTAACAAACCCTAAGTATCAGAGCCAGATAAGAGAAATTCAAAAATCAACTAACTTAAGAGCTGAAATAATACAGAAGACACTGTTTCCCTAGAAGCTGAAAGTAATATTTTCCTTGTTCCTCTGTGAGTGAACTTAGCTGCTCCCTGAAGTCTTTCCTGGCCAGGAATTAATTGGCTATGTAAATTGCCTTTCTCATTCTGTTTCTATCTCAACGTAGAACTACTCTGAGCTTGAAGTTTTATGAGTCTGGTTTTGCCACAAAGGAAATGAAATCAGCACCTGGTAGAGATATCTGCACTCTCACATTGATTGTAGCATCATCCACAATAACCAAGCTACGGAAACAACCTAAGTGTCTATCAATGGATGAATAGATAAAGACATTGTGGTATACATCTGCAGTGGAATAGTAACTGGGCTTTAAAAAAGGAGGCGATACTTTTACTTGCTACCACAAAGATGAACCTGAAGGACACGGCTCAGTGAAATAAACCAGATCTCAGAAAGAAAACTACTGCATGATCTCGCCTATATGTAGAATGCAAGTAAGAGTCAAATACATAGAAAAGGATAGTTGGAATGGTGGTTATCAGGGACTGTAAGGGAGAAGAAATGCGGAGATGTAGGTCAAAGAGTACAAATGCAATGATGTATGCTGTACAAGTCTAGAGGTCTAACGCACAGCAGGGAGACTAGTTAATAATGTATTGCTTATTGAAAATTTGGTAAGGAGTGAAATTTATGTTAAGCATTTAAAATAAAAATGCTTACATATCATTAAATCACATTTAGTTTTATGTTTACCAGATTTGTCTTAACTGAAAAAAGTTGTCACATGAAAGTAATACATAATTCTACAGAAATTATAACACGTAATACATTACCTATTTGAAAGAGGCATTTCTCTAGATAATGTATACTATAAAAAATATAACTGGAAAGACAGTGTTTTGTTTTTGCTGTGTGATATTGGACAAATTATTCTAAGTATAGCTTACCGCATCTATACATGCAATTAATGATATATCTCTCTCACCCTTTTATTCAACACTTTTTAAATAACTTCAACTTTTATTTTAGCTTTGGGGGTACATGTGCAGGTTTGTTACATGGGTTTACAGTATGATGCCAAGGTCAGGAGTACGAATGGTACCATCACCCAGATAGTGAGTGTACTACCCAGTAGGTAGCTTTTCAGTCCTTCCTGCCCTCCCTTCCTGTTTCTAGTAATCCCCAGTGTCTATTTTTCCCGTCTTCACTCCCACATGTGCCCAGTGTTTAGATCCCACTTATAAGTGAGAACATGCAGTGTTTGTTTTCCTGTTTCTACATTCATTTTCTTTGGATGATGACCTCCAGCTACATTCATGTTCCTGCAAATGACATGATTTTATTCTTTTTAAAGAATGTGTCATATTCCATGGTATAAAAGTGAAGGTACCACAAAGCAAGTAAAATACCTATACTGACCTGTAATAATAATCTCACTATGTGTATGAACACATCATGTTGTGCACTGTACATATACACAATAAAAAATAAATCAACTAAGCAGTTCATTAATGAAAACACAGTTATATTTCCTTCAGTATTTAAACTGTGATGACAACATCCCCAAGCACATGGTGGGAAAGTGACATTTTATTCTGGAATTCTATCCAGGTCATGCTAAGAATCTCTAGTGTAGTTTACACTCCTGTATAGTCAGCTCTCCTTGGTGTTTCCCTGTTGCTGCCATCTGTCTGGAGGCAACAGAATCAGCTGTGCCCATGACAGCTGATCTCAAATCTGCTCACTTCTGGGCAGGTGGTACAGGCCTCGTGCTCTGCTGGGACCCGCTGAGCAGTAAGCCAATGTGATCCACAGCCCTGGATCTGGGCTCTGCTTACTCAAGGAATCACCATGGTAACCAAGGCCCAGCCATCCTTGCACAGCTGGCACTCCAGCAATCCTGTGTAATATGCTGTTTACAGCCTCTGATCCTTCAGTGTTTCTCTGCAGTGGATGACAGTGTTTGACTCTCTAATAGAACACTCGATCAGGGATGTCCCACAGCTACAGCCACAGAAGGCAACACCCAACCACTGTGGGCTCTGAGACACCACCTCTCTGAGTGTGCACACGTGCAGCCATCTTCCCAGTAGAAGATAGGAAGAAACAGTAAAATAATGGGAATTGCATCAGAAAAGGGTACAGTACAGCCACAAATTGTGTCTCGATCCAACCTTTTTCTGAGAATATCTATACCCTGGGGCTACATCCAAATCACTCATTTAGATCCCTCCCTGATGGTGAGTTACCTCTTAGGGTACCCTATTGACCTTTCTTGGTAGCTGATTTTATTTGCCACTCTTCTAATCTATCAAACATGTTCTAGTTAATTATTTTAAACTTTGGAGATGAAATTTGTGTTCTATTTCCCTTTCTTCCAGAAAGATCCTTCACTTCCAGAAAAAATAAATAAATAAAACAGAATCAAATTGATACATAAAAGTGCACTTTGCCTAACTTTACCCACAAGATTTCTGTGTCCCAGAAAGTTTATATGAAGCTGTACGTGAATGACACATTCTTCTTTCAGAACTGTGAGTGGGTACTCGATCTACAGCAACATCACTAAGAGGGACCACTGAGAGCAAAGGGTCTATTTCAGTAGGTACAAAACTTCAGGTATAAAGATATGAAGCCTGGTTCTCTCCAGCCCTCAGGAGAAAACTGCTTTCAAAGGAAATATGAGCTTTTCAGCATGCATTTAAGTTCTCTCTGTTATGACATCTTTTCCATGTGTTCTGACATATTCCCTTGAAGAGGAGAGGACAGTGTAGAATTACAGCTCTCCCAGGGAGAATGTCCACCAGCCTCCAGCCTCTGTGAGCTCTCCTGGGATAGACAGTGTCATGTGTGTGAACACAAGCCATCCCATGACAGGAGTGGGAGGAACAGTTGAGAATGGCCGTGCAGAACGACATGCACCTTGCTGTTCACCCACTTCATGCTGCACCTGTCGCCCTTGCCTACCCGGGCACAGAAAATATCTCTAACAGGTAGTTTGTCAAATATTTTGTTGTCCCCAAATTTAATCTAATTTGGAGAATATAACTGGGCTCTTGTCTGAGGTGACTGGACATCGCTAGACTGCGGTTGAACTAGGAAAGCAGGCCCGTCCAACCTTTGCCCTCCCAATCTCGACACCTGCCTCTCTCCACTGTTTCTTCCTCAGAAACTAGCCCTCACGGATTCCTACTCAGAACCCAGGTTCCAGGCACTTGTACTGATTTCCTGTCAAAGTCATCTGCCAGCGAGGATTAATTTCTTCACACTGAAAGAAAAATGTCTGGCCCGGCCAAGTGCTGCTCTTCCCAAAAACACAAAAGAATGCAAAATGAAAAGAAAGAGAATCTGAGGGCTCCCCACTCTCCAGGCCATATTTGCAGACATACACTAAGAGTCTTGTTACCTTGGAGAAAAGCAAATCATCAATACATAGAGTTACACAAATTTGATTTCTTCCAAAACTCTAGTTTTAATCAAGGAATGCTGACACTAGCTGATGTCTGGTGTATGGCACCACTAAATTAAATTAAATTATTAATTTATACTAGATTAAATGTTTAACTGCTGTGACCACATGGCAGACCTTGAAATAAAGATTGTTTCAGCAACAGTCCCTGCCTTCAAGGAGCTCAAGATCCAGTAGACATATAAGCAAATACAAAAGAGCAGAGTATTCCAAGTACCTGCTTGTACTTCACGTCCCTAACATCACGTTATGGAGTGATGACGAGAACCACAGAGCCTAGGGAGGACGCAGCCAGCCAGGTTTGTGTGCTACTAACACACTGGAAGTACTGCAGTCCCTACCAACTGTCTTGATTTTGACAAAAGTGATGACATCGCTGTGGTGACAGCTAATCAGCCACCTCTGACAGCACTGGTTAAAAATCACGTCAGGCCGGGTGCAGGGGCTCAAGCCTGTAATCCCAGCACTTTGGGAGGCCGAGGCGGGTGGATCACGAGGTGAAGAGATCTAGACCATCCTGGTCAATATGGTGAAACCCCGTCTCTACTAAAAATATGAAAAATTAGCTGGGCATGGTGGCACGTGCCTGTAATCCCAGCTACTTGGGAGGCTGAGGCAGGAGAATTGCCTGAACCCAGGAGGTGGAGGTTGAGCCGAGATCGCGCCATTGCGCTCCAGCCTGGGTAACAAGAGCGAAACTCCATCTCAAAGAAAAAAAAAAAATCACCTCAAATGCTGCACTAATACATGGCAAGAGAAGACGAGCTCTGGTTGTGGGGCTTCCCTCAGAGTGCCCCCATTATGCCAGGGGACTTTTCCACAAGGGGCATAGTTGATACTCTTTTACCTCATTTTTATCTTAATATCCTAATTTTAAAACTTTGGTGATTTGTTCTTTTTCTGAAAATACTCACGTCAGCATCTAGGAAATATTTCATTGAAAAAAAAAATGCAAGAATGAATAAATTGTATTGAATCTAGTTCCACTTTATAACTCAGCCTTCCCGTGAGACTTGGTTCTCTCTCCTTATTCCAACAGAGAGTAGTCATGTGACACCACCTCCTTCCAACTGAAAACCACCTTCTCTCCTTATCTGTGACTATGGTTTACTGTCGTTAGATACTCAGCCTTCACAGCAAAAGTATCCCTTGGCAGATTAAATGAGATTACCTCATGATCAACATTCTTTCAACTCTGCTTTTAATTGATCACCAAAGGTGGCCATTGCACCATTAAACTCACCTTTTCCAAGACTGAATAGATGACTCTCTTAAACCTTAAAACATTATATGAGTACAGTAAAATCTCAATTTATATTTTTCTTGATAACTCTACATGCAAAGATACACACACTGTTTTTGCTTAGTTCCCTTAATAATATATAAAGAACATTTTCTCATGGAAAGAAAAGTTCAGCAGTACCATTTTTAGGATTACATAATAAAATAAAACACCTATGGATAATATGCAGGATTGCACATATGGAGGAATGATGAGCTCTTCTTGAAGGAATGAATTCTCTTCCGGGTTTTAAAGGACAGTCAGCAATTCACTGGGCAAACAATAGCACTGTTGGCAGCAGAGAAGATGACATGACAATGGCGTGTGCAAAGTCACTGAGGCAAGAAAATGTGATGTGGTTTGGGAGTTTTAAAGAAACTTCATAATGCTGAATCACACATAAGAAAGTCACAGTGATGACTCTCTTTCTAGAAAACTAAGTAAGGTTTTTTAGTTTGATGTAGCCCCACTTGTTTATTTTTGTTTTGTTGCCTGAACTTTTGGTGTTGTAACCCAAAAATCACTGCCAAAGCCCACATGAAGGAGCTCATCCCCTATCTTTTTGTCCAGGAATTTTACAGCAAGTCTTACACTGAAGTCTTTAATCCATTTTGAGTTGATATCTGTGTGTGATGTAAGATAAGAGTTGTTTCCTTTTTTTTTTTTTTTTTTTGCATGTAGGTATCCAGTTCTCCCAACAGCATTTATTAAAGAGACTATCCTTTCTCTGTTGAGTATCATTGGTTCCCTTATTGAAAGTTAGAAGTCCTTATATGTTTGGATTTATTTCTGAACTCACTATTTTGTTCCATTGGTCTATGTGTTTGTTTATACGCCAGCACCATACTCTTTTGATGACTATAACTTTGCAGTATAATTTGAAATCCAGAAGTGGGATGCCTCCAACTTGGTTCTTCTTGCACAAGATTGCTTGGGCTATTTGGGGTCTTTTGTGTTCCACTTGAATTTTAGAATTGTTAAAAATGTCATTGCGATTTTGAATAGGAACACATTGAATCTACATATTGCTTTGGGTAGGATGAACATTTTAATAATATTAATTCTTCTAAACCATAGACACAGAATATATTTCCATTTATTTCTACATAAAGATTGGGGGAATATATTTCTAAGCCATATATCTGATCAAATATATAGTAAATGCACACAGCTCACTAACAAACAAAAAAAACCCAACTGGATTAAAAATGGACAAAGGACCTGAATAGACATTTTTTGAAAGAAGACATACAAATGACCAACAAGTATATAAAAAGAAGCTCAACATCACTAATCACTAGGAAAATGCAAAAGCATTACAATTCTTCTCAGCAGAGGGATCCAGGAAGACAATATCATTCTAGTGTAACTGGTCCTCAGGATGAAGATTCTTTGATATCCTGAGCAGCTGATTCAATCACAAAGCCTCACAACACAGGATAAGCATCAACTCCTTCCCATAAATGCGCAGCTGCTCAGGGATATACTCTCCTCTCTTCCTTATTACATGTAGATTTTTGAAAAAGTAAATGTGGTGAGTAATTACTTTTAATAACAAAACCCACAATCACTTTTGCACCACCCTAGTATCTTTTGTTTATGTAGAGATGTTATTAATTTTTAAAATTAATCAAATTCACTGACAGACTCTAATTTTAATTCCCACAACAATTTTGTCAACATTATTAAAACAAGAACATTGCCTAATTAAGTCCTAAAGCATTCCTGAGGTTTATGCTCTACTGCACCAACTCACAAAGTCAAAAAGAGCTATTGCAAACCCATCGGAATTACAGAATTTCCCCAAGCACATAATTTATCATCTCTGAAAGAAACATTTTTAAATCAAAAGAGACAAAAACCATTTTATTAATGAAAAGAAATTTTCAAAGAAGCCAAAACATGATGCTTTTATCTGAATACATGCTGTACATGCTAAGTTGCTCGGTGAAGGGCAATTCACTTAGATATCTACTCTGCTGCATGGCATTGTGCATAAGGGCTGGCACTGTTTCCACACCTCACAAATACCATCTCACTTGAGATGTGGAACCAAAATACCTCTGTTCCATATAAACAATGCCATAGAACATACTTTCCTGCCCCAGTGCAGCCAACTCTGAAACAAAATATTCTTCCTGTTTCTTTATTAATCACTATTGAGAAGAAGCAAAACAAACTTAGCCACTTGCTTGTGGCCTCGATCGTGTTGGGATCACCACCTGAGGCGTTGGTCACCACCTGCGGAAGTCTGACCTGCAGACCCTGACACAACGACGGGTGAATGAATGCACTCTCATGCCATTACAGTGTTTCAAGTGAGATAGGGATAGCTGTTGGCTGCTTTCGGAGTGCTAAATGCAACCAATCGACCAAGACCCTCTGTCCATCTTGAAGGAATATTTATTCCAGCAAGATTTTACAACAGAGGTTCTAAGTTAACACACTTGTGGATAATTACCATGGTTAGAAGAGTGGTTTTACGGATGATAAAAGCTTTAGGGCCCAGAGTAAACACTATTAACAGGTAATTCCTCTTTGATCTCCCTCTGAGAGAGCCGTCCAGCATGAAGTTAACATGAATAAACAGAGATAAATGAGTGTGGGGTAAGCCCTTGGATTGGTCTCTATCTCTTTCTAACTTAATGGACCAGCCAGCCGCTGTCAGCCCGCCCCAATAAAACCTTTTGGCCTTCCAAAAGGTTCGAGACTATAATCTATAACTTTCCCTAAATACTTTTCTTTCTTGTTACCCAGGCTGGAGTGCAATGGCGCGATCTCGGCTCACTGCAACCTCCGCCTCCTGGGTTCAGGCAATTCTCCTACCTCAGCCTCCTGAGTAGCTGGGATTACAGGCACGCGCCACCATGCCCAGCTAATTTTTTTGTATTTTTAGTAGAGACGGAGTTTCACCATGTTCACCAGGATGGTCTCGATCTCTTGATTTCATGATCCACCGCACCAGGCCCCTTAATTGCTGTTTTTAAGAAACTACTTAGACACCATCAAGAGCTGGTTCTGCTTGATCAAGAAGTCTTTCTGATGGTTTTTAGAGGAGTTATCATCCAACCCAGTGAATTTCCACAGTAACCTTCAGAGAGGTAAAGATTTTGAACTATCATCTTACAGAAGAAGAATTTGAGGTTTTTATAAATTGAGAAACTGACTCAAATTTTATATGCTAAAAATTGGCAGGTCGTGGGTTCAAATCAGTCTGTGGAAAAGCAGGAATTCACTCTTTTACTCATTCATTTGTGCTTTCAACATAGATTTATTGAATACCGTTAATCCTTAGCTTATAATAGCAAGGCAAAAATAATGTCCTTCTTTATGACACTTAAATTCTAGTGAACAAGAATTTAATTAATTCTTGTTAATTAAGAATACATAACATAATTTTTGGTAGTGATAAATGCCATAAAGAAAGTAGCCAGGTGTGGTGGCTCATGCATGTAATCCCAGCACTTTGGGAGGCCAAGGAGGGGTAGATCACTTGAGGTCAGGAGTTCAGAATCAGCTTGGCTAACATGGTGAAACCCCATCTCCACTAAAAATACAAAAATTAGCCAGGTGTGGTGGTGCACCCTTGTAATCCCAGCTACTTGGGAGGCTGAGGCAGGGGAATCCCTTGAACCTGGGAGGCAGAAGTTGCAGTGAGCCGAGATTCCGCCACTATACTCCAGCCAAGACTCCATCTCAAAAGAAAAAATAAAAGACATAAAATAGTATAAAAGGTAGGGAATGAAAAGCTACAATTTTAGATAGAGAAATCAAGACTCTCTTTGCGGAGATGGCAATGAAGCAAGTGTAAATGATGAGGAGGAACGAGCCATCTGAGGAAACGATCCCATCAGAGGTAACAGAAAATTCAAAGCTTATGAGGCAAAAACAAAGGAACAGAAAGAAGTTGAATGAGAGGCAGGCAGGGGTCTGATCATGAGGTTTATGCTTTCATCTGAGTGGGATCGAAAGCCACAGGAAAATTTTCAGTGGAGACGATCATGATTTGACATCAGTACTATAAGTTAGTATAACGTTGAACTTATAATTTGATGTGATATATGGCTAATATGTGGAGAACTGACCACAGTGCAGCAATAGTGAAAACAGGGAGAGGGAGGATGTGTGCTAGCCCAGGAAAGTAGTAGCAGTAGAAATGATGATAAACGGTCAGATGAGGGATGTGCTTTAAAGCATAGTCACTGGTATTAGAAGATGTAGAGTATGTGGGTGTGAACAAAACAGAGGCTGTCCATCCATATATTGTCTTAAGCTCCAAATCTCTCTATTGCCCTGCTATGAAACTAGCACGTTTCTCCCTTAATGATGGGCAGGATGCTAAACCAGGCTTCGTCATTACAAGGCGCTGAAGCAGCACTTGGGGAGGAACAGGCTTTTCTCCCTGGCTCTGGTACCTGCTCTCTCATAGCAGGCTCCTGCCTAATGCATGCAATGCAAGAGACCTTATCGTGGACAATCACCCCTGCCCCTCAGAGGGCAGCTTCCAATGGTATTCAGTTCCTTGGGCAGATTCCCAGCATGGCCTGAGATGCAGTTTCTTCCCTTGGACAGCTTTTCCTAATACCCCTATGAGTGGCTTTTCAGCAAGTTCCATCAGCGCAGAACCTCTGTGAGCTTCTCCATCATCCAGGGGACCCCACCGCACATTCCCTCAAGGTCTGCATTTCGGTGCTGGGTGTGTGTGTATGTGAGGTGGGCTGGTGGGAGTGACAGGAAGGATTCCTTACCCAGGTTTGTCCTTTCTTTGCATGCTTTGCCTCTGATTCAAAGATAACGTCTACTCACTGTATATCCTATTCCTGTACTCTTTAGACATCTCTTTACCTCTTAGTAGCTAATCTCCCAACACTTCAATCTCCTGTTATAGTTAATGATTAAACTTTTCCTGTTTAAATCACCAAGCAATTTCTGTCTCATAATTGGAACTTGATGGACACAAAGAGCATTGAGAATGACTTCTTGGTATTTGGTTTGAGGAAATGGGTAAAAAGTGATGCAGATTTCTGAGATGGGGAAGTCTACTGAGGGAAGGAAATCCAGTGTTCTGCTCTAGTGAAGTTAAATTGAAGTTGCTTATTATAAGTAGAGGTTTCAAGTGGGCAGTTTTATATATGTAGCTGGAATCTAGGAGGGAGAACAGAGTGAGAGATACAAATTGGTGAAGATTAGCATACAGATCACATTCAAAGCCACAAAACTGGCTGGGATTTTTAAGAAAGCGTAAAGAGAAAGGCAGGAAGGTTGCTGAGGAGGAAACCCTGTGCACTCCAACCATTAGAAACTGGGGAGAAGAGGATGAATAGCAACTGCATAGAAATGGAATACTTAATGAGGTAAGAGAAAACCCAAGAGCAGGAGACATTTTAGTAATTAAATGAGGAATTTTCCATAAAAAGAGATTGCTCAACTGCATCCTACCTTACTTTGAGATTGAATAAGCTGAAGACTCAAACTTAACCATTGAATTTTATAATTGGTACCATTTATGACCTTGACAAAATTGGTATGGTGGAGTCAGGCATAAAGGAAACTATGGAACTGGGCCAAGGGAATACTGGAAGGTGAGAAACTGGAAACAGAATGCAGCTTTGGGCAAATCACCTAAGGTCAGGAATTCGAGACCAGCCTGGCCAACTCAGTGAAACCCCTTCTCTACTAAAAAATATAAAAATTAGCCAGGTGTGGTGGTGGGCACATGTAATTCCAGCTACTCAGGAGGCTGAGGCAGAATTGCTTGAACCCAGAAGGCGGAAGTTGCAGGGAGCTGAGATCCTGTCATTGTACAGCCTAGGCAACAGCAGCAAAACGCCGTCTCAAAAAAAAAAAATTCAGGTGTTACTTTTAAGAAGTTTTCTTGTAGAAAACTTATACAGGGAGGCAAAGCAATAGCATGGCATTTACTGGAGATGATGGGAGTGGTTTCGTTTCATTGCTCCAGTATCATTTATGCAGATGTGGATGGTTCAGTAGAAAGAGAGAAAATGACGGTGCAGGAGTCTGAGGCAACAGTAGCAGGGGCAAAGTCCTGAGTGGACAAGGAGGATGAGGTTTGTGGATTAAGTAGATATCTATGTACCAACACTCAAGATTTGGTTGTTTCATAATTTTGGAGCATTTTTATTTCAAAAAAATTTGCATTGATTGTTTAGGGTAGTGTCTTATATTTAAATGTCTTTAAAGGTTTTGTGGCTTTAAAACATCACGGCATACAAAACTTATTAATATCATGCCCTAGACTTACTTTCATTGTTTTCATTTAGCTCAATACAGCTGAAGTTGAATATGTGAACACTCATATTTTCTGGTGATTCTGCATGACTCTCCTTGGCAGGCTGGATGTTATTCTCATCATGCCCTTATGTGAATGTGTTCACAACACAATTCATAGCATAAACATGTTTACTGTCAGGTCTTTTTAAAACCGTTCAAGACCAAGTGTGGTGGCTCACACCTGTAATGCCAGCACTTTGGGAGACCGAGGTGGGTGGATCACCTGAGGTCAGGAGTTTAAGACCGGCTTGGCCAACATGGTGAAACCCCGCCTTTACTAAAAACAGGAAAATTAGCTGGGCATGGTGGCACGCACCTGTAATCCCAGCTACTTGGGAGGCTGAGGCACGAAAATCACTTGAACCTAGGAGGCAGAGTTTGCAGTGAACGGAGATTGTGCCATTTGCACTCTAACCTGGGTGACAGAGTAAGACTCCATCTCAAAAAAAGAAAAAGAACATTCAAACACACTAACCAACTGATCTTTTAATATCTGTAAAAGGCAGAATTAATTCAAATCATCACATATATCCAAAGTCAGGACTTTGAGAGAAATTCAATGTGTGTCTACTTATTGATTGTTTACAACTAATTTCAATCTTGAGTCAAAATTTATTTTTTTAAGAACTTTGACAGATCTTTCTGGAACAATGTGTCTTCTGTTGTTTCCTGACAACAGCAGCAGGTACAGTACTTGTTTTGTGTCCATAGTATACCAAGACTGACGAAAGGGCACCTAAGGCCAAATACTGGAAACTGACCAACATTCTCAGGAAAACTGTCTGTGTGGTTCTTAGCACAACCAACGTCTTGCAGGTTACATAATTACACTCTTATAAATGGTGCAGGTTACATTATTATACTCCTGTAAATGGTGTTTATAATATTTCTAGTACATTATGATATAATGAAAATAAGGTGAGTTATAAAAATATATCTCTGAATATGTCATTAAATGTATTTTACTTTAAGAAAAACTCTGTGCATCATCATTGCGTCTCTTATTTCCCTGGAAAAACCAAATTTGATTATGGACCAGCACCTCTCCTTTGTGGATTGCAGCTTACTTGGAGGGCTACTGATATTGGGTGGGGGAGGTTTGTACACAAAGAAAACACAGTTTCTTCACTCCAGAATCCTTCTGGGTACACAGGGCTGACCACTTTACACAGGGAATTAATAACTATAGAAAAGAAACTGCAGCTCTAGTAGAGCCTTTCATAATCCTACAGCCTCTCTCCTGGCCTTGGGCACTTACCACCAGGAACTGGTAATCCATCTTCAATTTTTACATTTAAGTGGAAGCCTCTAAGAGCACCTCGTGATAAGGAGATACTGAGAAGAAGCCACTGACACAGTGATAGGGAAAATTAGGGCTTGGCAATCTCTAATCATTTAGGAATACAGGAATGAGGGGAAAAAACTACATATGTCCAATAACCTGAACTACTCAGATGGTAGAAAGAACATTGTTGAAAAGAATTTTCTGAATGAGACAGAAAGACATTGTAAACAGTACTGGTCAATATTAAACTACTCATAAAATACAAAATACATGCTTTCTGTAGAACTAGAGGTTAAATGTGATCTATGTTAACGGGTTGTGATAAAAATGGAGATGAGGCAGAAATTTAATTTTAGGGAAGTTTAGGAAATAAGGTTGTAAAACTAAATATGCAATAAAAATGTAAATGCCAAGCAAAATTTTGAAGATGGTTGTGGCAGGAGGAGAGAGACAATTATTTCAGAACAGAAACTTGGCTCTCTTTCTAGTCTAACTAAGGAAATAGTGACATGGGTATTGAACCTAGAACAAGAGGCCATCTTCCTATTGTAAGAATCATGGAAGAAACGTTTTTCTAGATTCAGTGCCGAATGGATTATACTCTAAAAGAAAATGTAGGATTCGCCAGCAACTTGCCTCCTTAAAAGATAATTTGGCCTCAAGGTGATCAAGTAGCGTTCCTCTCCTACCTAGGGAAGACCCTAGAGTTGGAGAAGCAATGGCTTTGGGATGATAAACTTCGAGATGGAGAAGAAAATTCATCTCAAGTCTCTTTGTCTACCCAGGGGCATGCAGAGTAATTGGCCTGCTTATAGAGTTCTTAGCCATGATACTTTAAACCAAAATCCAATAGGCATTGCCTCCCATTTTCTGATATTTAGGCTGTGAAGGAAAATACTTAATACCTTTCAAATTGCTTTTCTTTCTATTAGAGGTAAACATTTCTCTTGCTGGCTTTTGTTGGACAAATTCTTTGCTCTTAAAATTCAAAGCATTCTCCAAGGATATGTCCAGATGTGAAGCGTTTTCCATTTGCTTTCCCGACACTCAGTAGGTATCCTTGATAGGAGGACTGAAGTCTTTCTATGTCTCAGACTAGCATTTTTCTTTCTACTATTTTAACATTCTCCATCAGCTCAGTTCTTGCCTGTTAAAGTTTCCAACACAATTATATATATATATATAATTATTATATATATTTATAATTATTATATATATTATTATATATATATATATATATATATATATATATTTAAATTAGAAGACATATATATATATATATATATATATATATATGTCTTCTAATTTATAAGCTCATTTATTGCAGTAAATATGCATGACATGAAATCAACCATCTTAGCCATTCTTAAGTGTACAGGTCAGTATTGTGTCCCATTGTTAATCCCAATGCTATGAAAAGAATAGAATTCTGAGAGGCAAAGGACCACTCAGAAAATGGGTTACCCACTGGGCTGCGGTAAGAAGTGTGCTGTGTTATATTGAATTGAACGTCATTGGAGAGGAGGCCTAGTTGTCTTTCCAGACCCTAAGAGTGCCAGAAGGCAGGTGTGGACTTCGGCAAGTGTCCACTCCTGACTCTTCCGACTTTTCTCTAAATTCTGAGGGATTCTTTTCTTATTTGACTTAGCAATAAGCTGGAGATATTTATCCAAACTCTTTGATCAGGTTGCCAGTGGTTATATCTTTGTAACCACACCTTGTTCTCCATGAGATCCAAGGCCCAGATCAGCAACAAAGGGCAGGAATCATTTGTTGCTAATGACATAAACTAGTAGGACAATCTGCAAGTAAAACAAACCATACCGTCTAGCACCTTCTTACCTCCTGTTCAAAACTGTCTCCTTTGTTTTCTGCCTCAATTGTCCTGTCTTCCAAGAGCAGTGGTGTTAGCTTAGGACTCCCGAGCAAGGCTCACTCAAGTCCCCCCTGCTCTCAGCTGGTAGTTCTCTTACCTGGGTCTCATTTCCCCAGCAGCTTCTGCTAGGTCTTCAGAATCCTGTGGTTTCCAATACCCATGGGTGTCCCTTGGCATATTGGAAACCCTGGGCATTATCCCAGCAGTTCTGCCATCCCTGTGCCCCTTTACCAAGAAGCTCTCAATACCAACTATTTGCAAAATGCTGTAGTGGCCCCTATAACAAGAAGAGCTTCCTTGTTCCTACCAGCCCCAATAGTTGTGAGAGTCTTTGGCCTATGTCTCATAGAGGGAAGTGGACAAAGTCTAGCCAATCAAAGCTATGACAGCATCACAAATTCTAACATCACACCAAAAGCCAATGACTGAGAATGGATTGGCCCAATATCCTCCTTCAGAAAAACTGAATCTCAACCCAACAATGAAGTTTTAATGTCAGCTTCACTGAGGATGACTTGGGGAAGCAGGAGGGATTTATCAGCACCTCTTGAATCACTTTACACAAAGTTCACTTCACCTACAAGTGAGATAATCTTTTTCTACCTAATTTATATGAAGTTGAGGAGGAAGGCAGGGGACTCAATGATCCTTTCACAGGAAAATTAAGAAATAAACAAAAGCCAAGTAATGTCCCTTTTAATGGGTGCCTGAAGAGATCTTTCTAACTGGGCCTCAAAAGTTATTATGCCTGAGTTAAAAATCTGGTAGATATTGACCAAGAGCCAATCTGAGAGTGGTGTGCCTCAGAAAAATGCATTTTCCTTATTGAAAAAGAAAATATATATGTGTATTTTCTTCACAGTTTTCTAAAAGTTGCATTTAATTGCTGTAGAAGCAAAGGAAATAATTTAGAATTGAATGAAGATGAGATGTTTCAAAAAGAGAAATACTTTTCATGTCTATAATGTTAACATTTATAAATTTCCCTCTTACATTGTCCCTTCATGGTAGTTCAGTGGTTCTCAACTTTCTCAGACCCAATATCTTGCTTTTTATCACAATATTTGGTAATACTTCTACCATTCTAAAATAAAATAAAACTTACAGATAATTTTACTGTCTCAAAATGAAGTGTATGTGCTTTCTACACGAATAATTTAAACATATTTTTATGCATAACGTTTTCACCATAATATAAATGAGTAATGAAAAGTTATCAGTAATAAAATAGTATGTAATTCAGTGCATAAATGCTCAGGCATAATCACATAAAGAGACAAAACGAGTCAGTCTGATTACATACACCTGTACGTAATATCGCTTGAATGCAAATTGCTTACAGGTGTGTTGTGTCTTATGCTCATGCCATAAATGGTATTGCAACTTATCAAGTCATTTCCAAAGGACTGCACCTGGTAAAGTTCAGGGGAAACCAAAGTAAAATCTTTCCTCAATCCATGATCATTGCATTTCCAGAAAATTCAAGAATTAAAGTTTTACCAAAAAAATGCTGTGTTTATGAAAACTGGATAAAACCTGATAACTGCTCTATTGTGATAATATGTTTCACGTCATTAATATCCAATAGAGCATTCAAATACAGAGCAAGGCCTGATAGTTCTTTATTGTACAGACAATTAAGTGCAAGGCAAGATGTCTATTTCTTGGCTCCCACTGCCAGATACTAATCCTAGTGCTCTCCTATAATGGTGATATCCAAAAATGGCCCTAGAGGCCAGTGTCACCCCCAGTCCCACATGAGATTCATTTCTGTATTGATTAAAGACAAAGAACAGGAAAACTGAAATTTTTCTATTTGCTCCATAAATACCGATGAAAAAGATATTTTATTATTATGGAATATTGCATTTTTATGTTTTGAGTAACATTTCTAATAAGCCCTTTATTATGATGTGTGAAAATAACCTAGTGTTATATTAATATTATAACAGATTAATACAGAGATTAATTCTTCTGAATTGCCTGACCTCAAGATACCTAAAATCTGGAAGAGAGTATGACATAATCTACAAGATAACGACATTCTCACAAATACTTTTAATTTCTTTTTAAAGCATATTTATAGGTATTATAAATTTTCTTGAAAAAACTATCAGAGGTCTTAGTAATTGTCCTGTAAATTTTATGATTCAAAATGAGAAAGAAAAAAATGTAGAAAATAAATGAGTAAAAAGACAAGGAAAAAGAAATATTACTTTTTTAAAAAAGGACAGATGAAAGAATATGTAAAACAGAAAATATACGAAAACAAGTCATATTTGAACTATATTGCTACTTTTGCTTCCTCAGAATTAATTTATATGGTTCAGTAATTTTAGTGACCACAGAAATTCACAGGGATATTTCTTATTCATCTGAGAAATTTGTGAATCCACAAAGTGATAATAAATTAAGAAAAACTTTTAAATTCTAAAGATACACCTTAATAAAAAAAAAGTTCCCTTAATTCATTCAGTTATTCTATTCATATTACCAATTACTTCAGGTTTTCTGAGGCATTAAATATGAAACCGGATCAGATGCTGGGAAAATTTTTAGAGGATAAAACATTGAAGGCAATAGAAGGATGGGCAGGAGGAAAAAAAACCCAAAAAGCAAAAACCCACAAGCCTGGGTATCAACAGTCATAGATGTCCTTAAAATAAAATTAGTTTAACATGCCACATGTCACAAGTTATTAATAAAATTTTACAGAAAGTAACTCAGAATTTGGAAAAATATCCAAATTATTTTATTACGATGATTTTAAACTTTTAAGTTCAGGGGTACATGTGCAGGTTTGTTACATAGGTAAACAGGTGTCATGGGAATTTGTTGTACAGATTATTTCATTACCAAAATATTAAACCTAGTACCCAAGTATTAAAACATTTGTTATTTCCCTGTATTTTAAAGGATTATAATTTTATTACTTTCAAGTACATTTTATTTATCCATTCTTCAAATATTCAGAAAACCTTCTTCATGCAGCCTAATCTCACAGAGTCTAAAGTAATGGTTTTCTATATACTTTTCAAAAGTCCTCTTTTAAAAATACAGTTTTCATTTGTTTAAAAACATGTAATTTTAAGGGTGGAAGGGAACTCTAAAGATTTCAGTATAGCTTTCAGTCCCCACTAAAAGTCTTAATTAACTGTGGCCCAGGACATCTAGAAATCCTCTCAAAAAACAGAAGAGAAAAAAATGTTAATCACTTCCCTTGGGAACTCATTTTAATGCATACCAGCACATTGGTCAGGAATATTCTCTAAATTACAGTTTCACCATTACGTAGATACATCCAGGAAGCTTTCAAATGGCTTTTGGAGCAACATGCAATTGGTGAGATTGAGGGAGTTGATCCCCATGTCCTTAAATGATCGTTTACAGGACAAATATAAAAAACCTTGTTATAATCGAAGGCCGTGAGTTCTTTTTCACTTCATTTCTAAATAGATGACTTCCCACCAGAGTTATGATACCCTACAAATATTTTTTTACCATTTTCCCCCCTTATTGGTTTTTATCAGGATGTGAGATGAATGGGATATAGAATCTGGTTAGCCAAGGAGAGTTTGTGTCTTTGGAGCTGGGTCGTGGCCAGGTTTTACTTACCTAAGGTGAAGTGGGGTGAAAAGAACTAAAGGGCTGAGTCCAGTCTGAAACCTAAGAAGAAACCATGCTTCAAACAGAGGCAATTAGAATGAACTTAATAAACCCTTAAGACCTATGTCGCCTGGATGGATGGGCCACACAGGCATTCTGTATTGGAAAATAATGTAATATTCAACTCCAGGTAGATTCGGCATCACTGGTCTTTGTCTGGGCATCAGTCATAATGACTACATGAGGGCTCTGACATATTATGGTCCTTTGGTTTTGGGTAGATCAAGGCATGGTTTTTTATCCAGTAATGAAATACCATTCTTATCTTCTCTATACCCATTTTTATAAAGGAAGCACATATGAATAACATGGTTTGTGGTTAACGGCACAAAACACAATTCCATAAGTCAATTATCTTTTGCTTAAACCAATGACTTCCCCCAAAGACAAAGAGAAGCAAATCATAGCAACTAATTGCGGTTACGCTCAAGAAGATTTCATTATAAAATGCAACATCGCTGTTACAGGCATTGGAGTGTGTCACAACATTCAAGTAATAGATCCTAAAGAACTGGTAGGGAAGGAAACAGACAAGGATGATCCCTATAAAAAATAGGTTTTTCAGTTGAGCCCAGAACTCCTGGTGGGATAGTAAGGAGTGGCGTAGCTTCTGCACCATAAACATAATGATGAAGATCTGGAAGACCAAGAGAGTCACAGCAATGGCTATGACAAAAGTGACTATCATATAGTTGATGACTTTCACATGCACGTGGGCAAGCTCTTTGTGGAACTTGAAACAGTACTTCTCATTGTATTCCTCATGACTCCCATACCGGGAGACAACCACGGGTACCACAATGACAATCACCAGGGTCCACATGCCAGCACTGGCAGCCACAGCATGCAGTTTTCTGTAGAATTCCACTTTGTCTCTGCGCTTGAAGAAGATGAGGTACCTGGTGACCAGGATCACCACATAGAACAGGAACGTGAGGTACATATGGATGTGTAGCATAGCACTCACGAATTTGCAGAAGGGCAGCCCAAACGTCCAAGTCTCCTTGATGAGGTAGGTCAAGCGAAATGGCACTGTCAGCAGAAAAACGCTATGGATCACCACCAAGTTAATGACCGCCATGGTGGTCACTGACCGGGTGTTCATTTTCACCAACAGGAACAGAATGGAGATGACACCCACCAGCCCTCCAATGAGGACTACGAAGTAGAGGCTGATTAAGTGGGGTGTCAGTATAGGATCACAAGAGGAATTCCTCGAGGTATTGTGGCCAGCCATACTTGGGAAGTCACCTGGAGGAGAAAAAGCACCAGAGTAAACTGACAAGCTTTCAGAGCTTTGTAACTGCCTTCTTCTTCTTCTTCTTTTTTTTTTTTTTGAGACGGAGTTTCGCTCTTGTTATCCAGGCTGGAGTGCAATGGCGCGATCTCGGCTCACTGCAACCTCCGCCTCCTGGGTTCAGGCAATTCTCCTGCCTCAGCCTCCTGAGTAGCTGGGATTACAGGCACGCGCCGCCATGCCCAGCTAAGTTTTTGTATTTTTAGTGGAGACGGGGTTTCACCATGTTGACCAGGATGGTCTCGATCTCTTGACTTCGTGATCCACCCGCCTCAGCCCCTCAAAGTGCTGGGATTACAGGCGTGAGCCACCGCGCCCCGCCTGTAACTCTCTTCTTTATAGCACTGACAATGTGGCTTTGTCATTTATCTGCTTACATGAAATAAACTTTACATGCTTTAAGAATGAAGATGTCCTATGAACGTTTGCATACCCTAGACCCAAAACACAGTAAGCCATTGATTCTTAATCTTTAATAGAAATAAAAATCAAATCTTAATCTTCAAGTTGCCCCCCAGAGACAGGCATGCAGATAAGACAATTTACATAAAACTTCAGGAGGATTGCAGACCATCTGGAGCTGATACATGCATACTAGTGCTACAGTAACCCTTTAAAAAGTTGTAATATGGATAGAAAGGTCAGTGGATGATGAAGCATACAATTTTTTTTCTTATGGGGGTGATTGTAATTCTCTAATTCTTTCATACTTATTAGCAAACGACCCAAGAATATTCAGACTTAATTTATTTAGAATACTGATTAATTTGACCATAAAAAAATCATCTAAGTCAAGGCAGCAGCCAGCAATAGGAAGGTTTATCTGAATTTCTCATTATAGTTATGTTGTCATCCAGCAGTGAGGCCTTGCCAAGCCTTCCCATGGGCCCCACTGAAAATGCAGCACGTCTCCCAACCCTCCCGTCTCTTACCCTCAAAGGTCTTGCAAATTCATGGCAGAGCCATTGTCATTTCTCCTCTGGACTCCTGAGAGATCCTCTCCACAAATACTCTCAGTCCTTTCTAATTCATTCACCGTATTCTTATTCATGACTTGCTATAAAAGATTTCATAATCTTTTAATTTCACAAAGAAGGTCGCGGCAGGTTTTCTATCTAAATCTCTTCAATGGCTTCCCATCTCTTCTAAGAAAAGATTGATAGCTTTATGTCTGGGATGTTCTGGGTTACAGTGGCAAAAATCTATTCCCCTGACACAAGATTCAAGCAATAATCAAGAGATGAAATTGACAGGCTTTAATGTATTTCATATGGGGAAATGAGGAAAAAAGAAGTGTCTTGTTACTCTCAGATTTCTGACTTGAACCATCGTGTTATTAGAGGTATGTTTACCGACATCAGGGAGACTAAGGTTTGAGAAAGAATAGTAATTGAATTATGCACTCACTCCCTGATCTTTGTAACACATACACAATTATTCTTATTCATTTATTGAATGTCTCTACTTACGAAGGAATATTACCCAGCAACAAAATGAACCAACTCCTGATACACACACTGCTGATGAATCTCAAAAACATTATACTCAATCATGTATTCTCAATGGGGCAATAGCGCCTCATAAGGGGCAAAACATTTTGAGGTGTGAAAAAATATCTTACTCTGTATAAAGCACAGTTGAATATACAGTACGTAGACATATAGATATATCTGTGGTATCAACATTTCATAAAGGGGAGAGAGACAATTAGGGAAAAGATTAATTAGAGGGACTGTAACAAACACAGAAAGTTGAGAAACCTTTCTAAATGAAAGATTCCAGCCACAAAGACTATATATTGTATGATTTATTTTTCTAGAAAAAGCAAAACTAATGGACAAAAAGGAAATCAGTTAGCCCAAGGTCTGGGTTGTGGGAAAAAGGATTGGTTTCTGTTTTATAACATGTTAGTTACTATTGTGGTCATGCATAAAAATCCATTGAATTGTATGCTTAAAATTGGTTATTTTATTGCATGTAACTTATAAGATAAAACTTTTTTAAAAGATAAAAAAAACCCAACCTCAGGGAGCCTTCTGCATTTGTGGGCATGGAATACAATTTCAAGGAATTGTGACTCACTTAACCTGACATTCTTTTGTTGGCTCTGCAACAGCTGTCTCATGTTATACTGTGCAATCTCTCTACTTGCCTTTTATTTTTCCCTGTAGAAAAGTAGTTTTATCAAGGAGACATGAAATTATATTGTGTTCACATGTGAGTCAAGAATGAATGTGCCACCATAAGTTCTTCTCACCATTTCTTCTGGCTATTGGCCTAGTAGGACTGACTCCTAATTGAAGAGAGTAAAGTAAGTAGTGTTATCACTTGTCCCAAATCCTCGTTCTTATTATAAACTGCCATGATCATTGCCAGATATCAGAAACACATGTTAAACATCTTCTATGTTTCAGATCTACACTACATCTTTGCCTATACTTTGTCTTATTTAATTTAACGCTTACAACAGTTCTATGAATTGTGTATTGTACTTTTATACTGAATTTTAGATGACAAAACTGAGCCTTAGCAGAATAAGTCATTTGACCAAGGTGTTCAAGATACACACTCCCCAAAACTCTTTATTATATATTATGGAGAAGCATTGTGAATTTCCTAAGTCCAAGTTTCTAAATCTTAATGTGAAAAAGAAAGGAAGCCATGACATTTGGTTCTACTCCCATGGCTGTAAGCCAATATACCTTGTAAGGTGCTTTTCTCTCTTTTTGGATAGCCTATTTTCCCATTCCCTTCACTTGGTTTATAGTCAGTCTCATAGGTTAGTTCACTCAATATTCATCAGAACCCTTTCTGGACTGCTTTTCTATACAGACTTTTTGCATCTAGAGTGCTTGTATGTGCCTTAGTTTCTGCTAGTCTGTTGTACTATTGCAAAACTTGGAGGCAAAAGTGAGCCAAATGAGGGATGTCAACGTGCAGAGATTAGATCAGAGGTGTCTAATCTTTTGGCTTCCCTGGGCCAATTGAAAGAAAATAATTTTCTTGGCCCATATAGGAAATACACTAACACTAATGATATCTAATGAGCTAAAAAAGAAGAAAGAAAGAGAGAGAAAGAAAGAAAGAAAGAAAGAAAGAAAGAAAGAAAGAAAGAAAGAAAGAAAGAAAGAAAGAAAGAAACATTTTTTTAAAAACACCACGTAATTTTTAAGACAGTTTACAAATTTGGGCTGAGCTACATTCAAAGTCATCCTTGGCCTATGGGCACAAGTTGGATAACCTTGGATTAGACCATTTGGCAAGACAGTAGTAGGATTATCTGGTTCCTCTGGGACTGCTGTAATAGAATCCTGCATTTCAAATACTAACATGATATATTACACATAATTTCAATAACATTTTACACTAAATGTAAATAAACAGTCCAATTAAAAGATAAAGATTGTTATACTGAATTAAAGAAACAGGATCCAGCTACATGGGGTTTACAAAAACATTTTAAATATAGGAAAGCGATTTAGGAGATACAGGAAAGTGATATATTCATTATGATATTTCCTCTTTATTTCAAATAATAATTTTTCCTTGAGATCAATTTCTTGACACACTGGAGCTTTTTTGTTTAGTGTGTGTACCTCATATCTTCTTCCCTCTTTCTTGCAATCTTTATAATTATTATACTTAAATTGTGCCTGTTGTGAATAGAAATTTTGCCTCTTCCTTAAAATGCTATAAATTTACAGCATTTTAATTCCATTTACTCACTCCCTTCTTCTTATAGTTTTCATGCATTTTATTTCTACATATCTATTAAACCCACACAATATTATTGTATTGTATCATTAACATTCAATACCTAGTCATTTATTTTTGTCCATTTAGTTTTCTTATTCACTGATTTTTATACCTTCAATTTCTGTGTTTCCCTTGGATATAACTTTCCTTCTACTGAAGAACTCCATTTTAAATTTCTTTTAGTACAAATTTCTTAGGGATAAATTCTCTAAGCTTTCGTATATGTGTGTCTGGAAATGTTTTCATTTCATCGTTATTTTTAGGATATATTTGCAAGGCATAAAAGCTAAGGTTGGCATTTCCTTTCAGTACTTTAACGATGTTATTACATTGTCTCCTGCTTTTCATCACTGAGACTTCAGTTGTCAATATTGCCATGGCTTTTATTAAGGTTGCATGTCTTTTTTTTTTAAGATTTTTTTTGCCTGGTTGTTGTTGTTTTTTTTTTTCCCTCTGTTTATACAGTTTGGGGATTCTTAAATTTATAGGTTAATTTCTTTTGCCACTTTTGGGAAATAATTGATTTTACTCCTGCAAATATTGCTTTGTCCTAATCTGTTATCTCCTCTTAAACTTCAATTACAGTTATGCTAGACATTTTAACTGTTTCCCTTCTGTCTCTACTTTTTTTCTGAATTTTGTATACATTTCATCCATCTTGTCTTCCCTTCTTCCATTTAGATATATTTGGAAACAGAGTCTTGCTCCATTACCCAGGCTGGAGTTCAGTGCTTTACCCAGGCATGATCTCAGCTCACTACACCTCTGCCTCCCAGGTTCAAGTGATTTTCCTGTCTCAGCCTTCTGAGTAGCTGGGATTATAGGTATCCACCAAAATGTCCAGCTAATTTTTGTATTTTTATAGAGATGGGGTTTCACCATGTTGATCTGTCTGGTCTCAAACTCCTGACCTCAGGTGATTTGCCCACCTCGGCCTCCCAAAGTGCTAGGATTACAGGCGTGTGCCACCACACCCATCCTGGATGTATTCTTGATCAGTACTTTTATCTCTGGCTGTTTCCATTCTACTGTTAAACCAACTAGAGTCCTTAATAACAGACATGAAATACTTTTAATTCTAGGATGTGTAAGTCTTATACATTTCTACTTTGGGATATTCTCATCTATTTCATTTTCTTCATCTTTCCTTAGATTTATTAACTACTTTAATCATAGTTACTTCAAAAGGCTTTTGTAGAACATTTGTAGATATTTTTCTATTATGTATTTGTAGATGTATTTCTATTATATGTTTTGTTCTCTCTTGGTTTTCCATTATGTGATCTTATCCTTCGATATATCTAGTAATTTACTAGTAAGTTCTGAATATTTTTCTTACAAAAGGTAGTGGTTCCAAGTAATGTTCTTTTCCTTGAGCAGGGCCTCCTGTCTGCCACTATACTAATGTTATTTTGAGTCAAGCCTTGTTTGCAAGGCTTAGTGTACTTCTGGGTCTCCTTAGCCCCCTCTGTACTTTCAACTCTAGTCAATAGTCTTATCTTTGACCTCTTTTTCTGATGAATCTGGCCTGACTTCGAATCCTGGTCTTATAAAACTGCTGACATCTTTGCTACATTTTTCAGATGTTTTAAGACTTAGAATTTTAGTCTCCCATCCCCCAGAGCCCTAGAATTCACCAAAATATCCTTATGTATTGGTGAAGAAATTGAATTCTCAGCTCTGAATTTAAAAAGCTACTTTGGTAAAAGAAGTTGGTTTGAGCTTTTCTCTCCTCTGGAGTCAGGACCTCTTCACTAATTGCCTCAGCCATGCTCCACTGTCTTCAAGCAAGTAACTTCTGTATTTTACTTTATTTGATTTCTTGACTTATTCCTGGTGGGAGCTCTGATCAGATGATCAACTTTTCATCCCATGAAGATGCAGAAGCTAATGCAATTTTAAATGCTTCAGTAGCGCAAGACATTCTTAGAGTCTTGAAATTAATTGAATGAGCAAGAGAAAGGTAACTTCCTCCTCAACATACAAAGATCAGTTCCCTAATTTTATAAATTTCTTTTACATGTTGTAAAAGATGTAAATATGTTGTAGTCGTGTTACTTGCACATTTTAAAGGGCATCATCTAACCCTGCTTACGGCAGCCACACTCCGTAACATCTTACCTTCACTCAATGCCCCAAACTCTTGTTTGCCTTAACACCAACACATCTTCTCTTCCCTCCCCAGCCACCTTCAGGACTCAAGTCTATTATCAGTACTTTAGGGAATTTTCTCTGACTTCCACAATAGATAAGATATACTTGGCCTTCTCTTTCAGAAGATAACTCAGAGAATTCCTAAACTACATGAGATCTACCTAACCTTCTCTTTTCTTCTCTTAAGAGAAAGGAATCACCTCTACAAGGACAATTGAATAATCACTTGGGTAAATAGGTGCTGGCTGCTGGTATTGTCCCTCTTTCCCCAGGTTATAAGCTCCACAAGGACAAGGACTGTGCACAGTTTTACTCTTTTCCACTCTTGCATGCATAGCAAAAGCCAAAACATAGAAGATAGTCTGTAAATACAAAGTGAAAGAGTAATTAAATATTCATAATATGTAGCTAAGAGAACAGTGCATTACTTCAATTCTTGCTTCTGCTACTGTTCGCAGTGTTACCGTGAACAAACTATTTAACCTCTCTGAGGCTTATTTCTGTCATCTAAAATGTGGATAAGCTCTACCTACCTCATATAGTTATGAGACAAACTAGATGATTTATGCCAAATTAAAACAATATGCAACATAATAATTGATTGATTGATTAATTAGTTGAGGCAGAGTCTTGCTTTGTTGCCCAGGCTGGAGTACAGTGGCATGATCATGGCTGACTGCAGTCTTGATCTCCTATGCTCAAGCGATCTTCCCACCTAGCCTTCCCAGTAGCTAGGACTACAGGTGTGCACCATCATGCTGGCCTAAATTTTTGATTTTTTATATAGAGAGGGTTTCACCATGTGTGCAGCCTGGTCTCAAACTCCTAGACTCAGGCAATCCACCTGCCTTGACCCCCCAAAATGTTGGGATTACAGACATGGGCCACCATACTCAGCCAATATTGATTAATTCATGAGATAAGTACCCAACGTATGAAGTAGAAAAAGTCTTCCAGGAATATTTCAAATATCATCTTTTGGCTGCAAGATTTCTGCAAGTGTCTGCTTTTCTGAGAGGACTAGCAAGTTGGCAATAACTGGAATGATAACTATCAGGAATGCTAATCCTACAATTCTTTTCCGTGGCTTTCCTCATCCATGTCCCTGCTCCATTTGCTGGGACAAGTCACCATGTGTTATGGTGACATCACAGTTATTCCCAGGATGTGAGGCTTCTTCCTGTACCAAAGCCTAGGACCCAAGCTATTTACAGTAACATTCCTCGCAAGGCTGTGTGAGAATAAAAGCACCTGTAGCTATAGAAAAGCACCACAGTGCAGAGAGCCAAGCCCATGTCCTCCCTGCCCTGACCCATCCAAGTACTCTGTGTTGCTTGTTCTTGACTTGCCGCCTGATACCCAGTTTTGGTTCTCTGCCTTACCTGGCACAGTGGCTTACTTCTCACCAGCTCTCTGGATCAGACTCAGCTCTCTTGATTGTTTCTCAGGCAAACCCGTCTTCCTGAGTTTAAAGCCTGATTTTCCCTTCTAGGAAATGCCCCTTCACATTTCAGCTCCCCCATTTATTCTTGCTCCTTTCCGGTGACCACATCTCCACCTCAAGTTTTGGAATAACCTTCTCCCAATCAGGAAGGGTTTATCCATATCTCAGGAGATTCTGCCTGAACCATTGCTGTGCCAACCCTCTCCTTATGCCCATCTAGCTCTTGTAAAGAGTTCTGCTCTGCTCCTTTGTTACAGCTCTACTACTGAGACTCCTTGGTGGTGCTGTTTACCTGCTCATTATCTTCATAATCTATTCATTGTCCCTATATGGTAACCTTGAGGGTCAAGTTCCATGATCCCACTTGCCTCTGATCCCTTGTCCTGAGACTGGGTCCTGATAGGTTTTCCAGATGCTGCCTTTCATTTCGGCCTGAACCCCGCATGTTGCCAACTTCCACATTCCTTTTCTATTGTGCTCTGCCACACTTAATCAGAATACTGTGCAAGATGTTCAGATGACCTGCCTCAAATTGCAACTTCTCCATTCTGCCCCACGAACTACAGCTAAAATAATCCTTCTGCTAAACCATGAACTCTCTCAATCTGCCTGCTGGGGGCACACCCTAGCAACTCATCACTCTCAAGGGGAAGGGCTCTGACTTTAACCTATGTGATAGATTGTTGCAAAAGTAATTGCCGTTTTTGCCATTACTTTGAACTTAATAACAAAAAGAGAAACATGTTGCAATGAGTCGAGATCATACCACTGCACTCCAGCCTGGGTGACACAGTGAGATATCATCTCAAAAGAAAAGAGAGAGAGAGAAAACAAAGAAGAGGTTAGAAACTTATTTCTTCCTCAAGTTTGCATCTTTTAAAATAAAACTACAGGCTGGGTGCGGTGGCTCAAGCCTGTAATCCCAGCACTTTGGGAGGCCGAGGCAGGTGGATCATGAGATCAGGAGATCGAGACCATCCTGGTCAACATGGTGAAACCCCGTCTCTACTAAAAATACAAGAAATTAGCTGGGCATGGTGGCACGTGCCTGTAATCCCAGCTACTCGGGAGGCTGAGGCAGGAGAATTGCCTGAACCCAGGAGGCGGAGGTTGCTGTGAGCCGAGATCGTGCCATTGCACTCCAGCCTGGGTAACAAGAGCGAAACTCCATCTCAAAAAACAAAAAATAAAATAAAATAAAATAAAACTACCTTCCTCTTTAGTTTGCTTCTCTCTACAAGGCACTTGCTCTTTTACTGTTCCCTTGAGGACCACTTCATCTCATGCAATGAGCACCCTACTTCCAAGATGGCTTCCCAGCATCTCAAAGCCAAGGCAGAGCTAGGATGGGGTCAAAAGAAGGAATAGAATGAAGAAATAAAGGCTTTCAAGATTCACAGATAATAAGGAAGGCCAGAAAGAATAATTCTTTCCTAGTGAGACAAAAAGATTATAGATTTTGTATAAGAAATAGTCCTTTGCATATGGGATACTATTCTAGGGATTGACGGGAATTTTTAATCATTTGACCTAAATTTGCTCTCTCCTTTTCTTTCATAGAGACGCCTCGCTTTCTCATATACATGACTTGCTTGCAGCCATGACTATATCCAGTGACTGACCAGCAGAGCTGGACAATCACCTCCTCACCTGTGCAGGTACAAGGGGGATGGCTGCATATTCATAACAGCCTGTTCTCGAATCCCTGAGAAGAGATGGGTTCACAGGAACAATATCGTGATTTTATCAATATCACATTAAAGAAATGTATTCTCCAAATTGAAGATGATAGACTGGACAAAAAAAATGTGGCACATGTACACCACGGAATACTATGTAGCCATAAAAAATGATGGGCTTGTGTGCTCTGTAGAGACATGGATGAACCTAGAACTGACACAAGAACAGAAAACTAAACACCAAATGTTTTCACTCATAGGCGGGTGATGAACAATGAGAACACGTGGACGCAGGAAAGGGAGCAACACCCACAGGGCTAGCTGTGGGGGGAAGGGGAGGAGACGGAGGAGACAGTGGTGGGGGGTGGGGAGGAGGGGGAGGGATAACACCACGAGAAATGCTTGATGTAGACAATGGTCGGGGGGATGGAGACAGCAAACCACCATGGCATGTATGTACTTATGCAACGATCCTGCAGGATGCAGGACTTGCACATGTACCCCAGAGCCCAAATACAGTAATAAATAAATAAATAAATCTGTAGTTAATTCTCATTAAATTTTAATTTTAGCACTGTCATATTTATCCTCCAGGGACTATTCCTTTGTACAGTGGTTTATTTCAATGGCAATTAATAGCAACATCAATTCAACCAAAGTAAACATATTTGTTTGAACTTAGACTGTTAAATATTTCCTAGTCTATTAATTTATGTGTCTGTTAGAGTTGGATGCCCACAAAGAATGAAGGAAATTTTGAGCCTTTTCACAAAATGGAAAGTTCAAAGCTTAACAACCTTGAAAGGAAATGTCTTCATTGCTAAAAAATTGAGCACATCCAAAAATGATAAATGCTGCTCAGAAATACTTCCAATACCTCACTTCGGAATAATAGCTTGCTATTTTGAACAGTCCCTGAGACTGTGGGAAAGCCAAGAGAATGTCTGAGAGACACAGTGAGCTGTGGAGCAGTAAGCCTGCCAGGTATGAGACAGACAGGCCTGAGAAGCAAATGGCTGTGCCCTGGGGCCATGGAACAAGGCAGCCAGCACCCACGGTCACAACAGCAAGTGTAAGTGTAAGTGTAATTGATGGCTTTGACGTGTGTTATATACAGAACCTGCCACGTGTGGTCAAAACAAACACTTGCAGGTAGAAATATGCAGGCTCTGATCAAATGAAAAGCTCTGTTTTCCTGGATGCCAACTTTAGATGATGTATGTTTTGATTTCTTAATATTCAGGTTCAGGTTTTGAAATTTATCCTGAGCTCTGGGACACAGACACTTTGAAGAGAAAACAACTGAAGCTTACAAAGTGCCCAGGATAGACTGTTTGAGACACACTTGTTATTATTATTAAGTGTGAAGATCCACCTCACACTGAATTTTATAGAAAAATATAGCATATACCCTAGCTCAGAATTTGGGACACAGTAGGTGTCAAGTTCTTCTGTAATGATTCAGTATATTCATGAAAGAAAGAAAGAGAGAGGGACATCAAGAAAGTGGGGGAGAAAAAGAGAGGAGAACGGTGGAGAAAAACAAAGAAAATGAATAAGAAAAAGAAAGAACAGAAGATGAAGGGAAAATAGGAGAGTAGGCTCTGAGGGTCCCAGCCAGAGATGCTGGTGTCATAATCAGGCATTGAACTGACCGTAATATTTTCCTGGTTCAAATGTCTCAGTTATTCTCCCAGCTGATTGTCCAATGCACTTTTGCCAAGGAATGCAGCTGATCCCAGGAAAACCTGAAAGAAGGCAAGAGAGAGGTAGCTTCTGCTTCCATGGAGACAATCCACTCCAAATACAAGAAGCCAGGGAATTTTTAAAAACAACATTAACAAGTTATTTGCTGATGCTATTTAGATATTTCACCTATGTATCTCTGTTGCACTTTCTCTTCCCAAAATATTCCCCCCTTCACACACTCTTGCACATCTTTGAGGTGTCAGCTCTGACTGAATTTTGTTTCAGGCCTTTCAGCTCCACCGGGACATTCTCAGTTCTTTCTCAAAATGCTTTACAGGTGCCTCTCAGTCCATCCTTTGTTGTCATATTAATTTCTCTGTTTCAATTCTTTATTTTAGTCATTTGTAGACTTGTTTTTAACTTTGAACTTCTTGCAAAACTAGCATAATTTTTTTTTAAATAGTGGGCATGAGTTGTTAACTGAATGGGTGAAATAATGGTGAAAAAGTGCCTTAACTGGATTAACCATTTTTTGGATACAGCCACATTTGGATCTAGACTGACAACTTGTGTCAGAATCCCAGAAATAAACTGCAGACCCAGAGCCAGCCCTCTCAAGGGGGCAAGGCTGCCTCTCTGGCTGGCTGTGGATCTCCTTGCCCACATGGGAATCACCTCTTTACCTCTCCAATTGACCTTGGAAGGTCATCATGAAGCCTTGCCTCAAACTCTAATTTCCCCCTGCCTTCCTATCATGTCTATGCTTAAAATCCTTCTTTGGTTCCTGTTAGAGAAAAGAATAAACTCTAAGTGCCTACCATGACATGTGAGCCCTTTGTGAGCTGGCCTCAGCTTCTATTTCAAGGCACACCTCCTCTCTAACCCACTTCCTTCAGCCTCATCCTATGACTCAGACTTACCTGCCATTCCTGGAATGTTCTCTATTATACCACCAGCTTGTTTCTTATTTGTCTAGGCCTCAAATGCACAGCTAAACAACTAGACTACAGTCCAAATGGCATCATCAATGATTTCAATTCTCTTTTTAAAAACTTTCTGGGCCGGGCGCCGTGGCTCAAGCCTGTAATCCCAGCACTTTGGGAGGCCGAGGCGGGTGGATCACGAGGTCATGAGATTGAGACCATCCTGGTCAAAATGGTGAAACCCCGTCTCTACTAAAGATACAAAAAATTAGCTGGGCATGGTGGTGCGTGCCTGTAATCCCAGCCACTCAGGAGGCTGAGGCGGGAGAATTGCCTGAACCCAGGAGGCGGAGGTTGCAGTGAGCCGAGATCGCGCCATTGCACTCCAGCCTGGGTAACAAGAGCGAAACTCCGTCTCAAAAAAAAAAAAAAAAAAAAAAACTTTCCCTGGCCTCGCATTGTCAATGGGAGCTGTGGACTCTGACATATTAGCTAGCCTGACATACCAGACCGGGTCTTGCTGGTCTTTGTAGCTCTAAACAAGCCTCTCCCCTATCCTGATGCACGGGGATTCTCCCATCCTGCCTGCATGATTCCAGTCTGATCTCATCCCACACTCAAGAGAGCTCCTCAGATCTGCCTGAAGCTTGCCTATTGGCTATTCCCTTGTATTTTACCAATTCCTTTCTGAAAACCTTGCTTACAGCCTTGTCAGGCCTCGGTGGTTATTTTCCATGGCCTGAGGACGACGTCAATATCAGAAGTGTGATATGGAAGTGGTTTCTGTGGCTGTTTTGTAAGTACCCTATGGTAAAGCCCCAACATCAGAGACCAGCCTACAAAGTGAGAGTCCGACACAATTTGTAGAACCCTACAAAATAACAATAAATAATCCAAACGCTCATTAGCGTGTAGACCTTAGTCACCAGAGCCCCTCCCCTCATCATTTTAAAACAAACTAGTATAACCTACTTTGGGATGTCTTACTTCATTTATTAAACAAATGACATCACTCTAAGTGTCTGTTTTCCAATAGGTAGCTAAGATTCTGAAGTGAATAAAACACATTCCTGCATTTAAATCTTCTGTTTGGAAGGAGAGAAAGAGGCACATCAATTATTTACAGAAACACCTACAGGTAAGTGAAAAATGCTGCAAGAATTCAGAAAGAGCAGTAGTTATTTAAGATGTACTGGAGGATGATGGCATCAAAATAAATAAAAGATGCTTGAGTACAGATATGTAGCAATTACTGGATCTTGAAGGATGCATTGAAGTTCTGGATGCAGAGAGGAGGAAATAAAGCAGTCCGGGGAAAGAGAAGATTCTGGGCAAAGGCTTGGATGTGCATTCGGAGAATTACTAATAGTTTGCTGTGCTTGAAACATTTGACACATGAGAACGTGGGTGAGAATCTGTAGATGAGGCTTGCCATACACATGGCATGTTGCCACTCTAAGGATTTTCCATTTTATTCTGAAAATTATGCGGGATGCAGAGAACTTTAGAATACTAAATGACATCTCAATATTTTAGTTTCGAAAGCTTGTTTTGGCAAAGAATGAAGAGTTGGAGAAAGATTATTCAAGTTTAAATGTTATAAGGGTTGGAGCAAGTTGGCACCCACCTAGGAGAGTATGTCCCCAAATCAAACAGAAATTGAAGAGTCTGGGCTTGGAAAAGGAAAGTACATGCTTCAGGTACTTCCATCCACAACGGGTGACATCTTCATATCACATTCAATGGTAAGAAGACAAGGAATAGTCACTGGACATTTTAAGAAAGCTAATGCCACATTAGATGGATACCAAATTTCCCAGACAAAAGAACTAACAGTCGTGTTGGTTTGCTAAAAGGGCAAAGTGGAGAAAATGAACTTTACATGTGCTCAGAGAGAAGAGAATGGTGTGAAATAAGACTCAGAGTTGTTATTTTAATTAAAATGTACCAAACCACACAATCAGTGAGCTTGTAAGAAGGTTGAGAAGACTCCCATGGATAGAACCAAAAAAGGCCAAGAGATGGAAGATTTAAAGGAAAAGCTAAGAAAAACCTAGAACAAAACTATTAATAGAAGTTCCAACATCATCTGGAGACGGCAAAAGAAAATGAAATGCTCAGATAAATAATTAAAGTACCTTTTCTACACATACAAAGATAAAGGATTTATGTTGAAAGGTCCCACCCAGTGCTGAGTCGAACTACTAGAAAAGACTCACATTTAAACACATAAAGATGGAATTTCAAATCACAAAGAACAAATTCACATATCCACTGTTGTGTAATAAACGTCTCAAACTTAGTATATTATAGGCTGAACTCCTGTGACCCAGATATACACATAAACTTCTTCCCTGCAAAGTCCTTGCAGTTTCACTAGTAACCCTAACTCTATTTTCTACTTGCGTAAGTAAAAGACCTTACGGTTATCCCTAATTCCTTTTTCTCCCCAATTCACCTCCATTCCTTCAGTAAATTCTAACCCGTCTCTCATGTTAGTCCACATACAGTACCTGGACCAGATTTATTCTATAAAGGCTTTTTTAAAATAAAGGATATTACTGGTGCGATTAACCAAATATTAACACAATCTGCAGATTTAATGATAGAATTGAATCATGTTATTTTCCTGTTCTTAACCATTGTATGTGGTTGATTTTGACCCTTGCATGTGGTTGTATGTGTTCTTATAAAATATACATTGCATACTATATGGCTAAAGGTAGCATGCTTTCAGTTTGTTCTCAAATAGATCCCAAAAAATTACAGTATGAATCTACAGAAAGGGAAAAGCCAGCGTGGAAAAGATGACAATCTGGGAATCTGGGTGAAGGTTATACTGGAGCGCTTTATGTCACTCTTATAACATTGTAAATGTTTCCTGTAAAAGTATTTCCAAATTTAAAAATTATAAAATTTACATAAAATAAACATAGAGTTGGTCGACTCTTCATTGCCTACGTTGCTACAACTGGAATTCGGCCACATTATCTCTCAGTGAGATTACTGCAACAAGCCCCGAATTCTCCTGTCTTTTATTCCTATCTCCCCTATTCCCAATTCAGCAGCCAGAGTAATCTTTCAGAATGTACATTGCAAGATGTCATTCGTCTTAACCCAATCCCCCAACGGCTTCTCACCCTCCTCAGGGTCAAATCAAGATTTGGAAACGGTCTGGAAGGCCTTGCGGGGTGTGAGCCCTCCTCCCACTCTGTGTTTTGATCTTACCTCCTACAGTTTTCCCCGTCATTGATATTTGCCAACTAAACATCTTGACTCCTTGCTTTTCCTCAAACATCTCTGCGGTGCCCCCATCTTCGGGCCTTTGCACACGAAATTCTTTCCTCTGATATCTGCACCACTTGTGCCCACATCCCCTTCATGTCTCTGGCCAAGGTCACTTCAGTGATTCCTTTCCTGCCTTTGTATCTAAAACGTTGACTGTCAGCCACTCCGCATTGCCAACGCCATGATTCTCCACACCCTATGTCCGTGATTTACCTACTTGTTCCTTCTGCTACAAGGCAAGCAGCTGGAGATCATAGGAATTCTGTCTTATATTTTTACCTCCAGCTGCTGGACTAGAGTCCTGGAAATAATAACTTCTCATTGAATAATTGTGGAATGAATGAAACCAGACATTCTAAAAGTTATAATCGAGGGAAAAAAGGTGCCAGATGATCGCTAAAGGAATTACAAACAAATTGACATCAGACTTTTGACATCTTGAACGCTCTAAAAACATCTGAATGGTTTTGAAAGATTATTTTGTATTTAGAATTCTGCTTCCAACCAAACTAGCATTCAAGAGAGAGCAGAAGAAAGGCATTTTCTCAGACACAAACACTCAGAAACTTGACCCCTCTCTGACCATCTCTGAATTATTAACGTATATTCTACCAAAATGAAAAAGGACCCTAAAGGAGTAAAATACAGAACACCAAGAATATAGTAGCAAGCCAAATGCAATGAAACACATTTTAAATCTAATATTCTAATGACAACACAAAATTAAAATGCCCATTGGTTTCCACATGGTGCAAGTGAGGGAAATAAAAGAGAAACTGTATGTGAAGATTTAGGTTTTTTTTCTTTTTTTTTTTTTCTGGTGGTGAGGTGGTTAAAGGTACTTTTTAATGTAGAGAAACAAAAAAAATGAGTATAAATTACTGATGAAAATTTAAGAGCAATTAATTCGTGAACAAAAGTTGCATATATGGCTTACAAATTATGAGAATGAAAAATGGAGCACAATAATAGCAGTAACAATCAGGGGCAGGGAGGAAAAAAAACAAACAAGCAAACATGGTTAATAGCCACATTTTAAAATAAAAGAATGAAAAGTGCAGATAGCTGAAATCACACAATTTATAATTTGTTTCTTCTTCCTCCTACAAAAAGGAGAAATTTTGCCTATCACTCTGTGACTATACTTAAAACCACTGAATTGTGGTTCACCAACCGTAAAGTCATCCTTTGAAAAAAATGACTTTTATGGTTGGTGAATTTATCTCAGTAAAGCCATTGTGCAAAAAATGAGAGACAGAAATTGTGTCTGAACTGAGCCTTGGTGATGAGGGAGGAGCAGGAGAAATCTTGACAGAGAATCAATGCTGCTGATGACTACCTTCATTCATTCATGTCAGGGGCGGAGCAGGAAGCTCCCCTGATTAGAGGGGTTGGTGGATGTTGTGCCAGGAACCAGGAGCCCAGGGTGCCTCACTGTGCTCAAGATCACAGGCCTGGTCCCTCTGATGTGGCCGCTCATTCCTCCTTGCTCCCCACTCCATCCCTGGCTTCACTTCTTTCTGCTGTACTTTGAACAGATGGGACTGCAGATTCATCTTCTTGACCACTCATACAAGGAACCAGCCCTACCCAAGCCATGTTCTTCATAGCACTGATCACTGTGGTCTTATTTTTTCTTTGTCATTCTCTATATTCACCCCCGCTTCAAAGAAGGAAAGATCCATGAGAATTGCCATGGTATCTCCATTTCCAGGACAGGAGGAACCCTTGGACCAGTAATTGGAAGACAAAATCACAAATTATTAGTGTCAGAGTGAAACCTAGAGATTACAGCATCCAATGCACTCATTAAACTGAGGAAGACACCAAGGCCCACACAGGGACCTTTGAAAGCTAGCAGGGCTCATCACTGGCTAAATTCCAGGTCCTATGTCTTAGTCAGAGACTATTTCTATGACCCAGCGCTGCTACAGGCGAACTCCACAGGCCCAGAGAGACAGAAGGCAGCTTCTAATCAACAGAACTATGCTTTAAGCCCAGCCCCACAAGCCTCACCTCAAGGGTACCAGTTGGGAGCCAGGATGGATGTCCAGCCCCAGCTAGAACAGGCAGCACAGGTTGTTCTGAGAAAAGGTTGTCAGCAGACAAATGGTTTTTCTGCCTTTGAGCTCTCCTTAGAAGGAATTATAGTTTGTTGTGTTAGCAGAAAACAAATAGGAACAGTCTCTTTAATTACTCACCCAGGGAAACTCAAGCAGCAGTTCATTCAAAATATACTGAGAAAAGACTCTAGGATGGCAGCTCCCATATTGGGACCAGCTCAGTTTATCTAAAAAATGAAAAACAAAGAGTCTGCCTGAAAATATCTGAAACAGTGTGAGAAACAACAAAAAAGAAATATCAACTCTAAAGAAATCCATTGGAGAGGATTATATGCCTAAGAAACATATAAAAGTTGCCCCCTGCTGTGTTCATATTCAAACTCTCAGAGTCCTCTTCCTCTGTACATCCTATTTCTGAAGTTTGAAAGGCATCCCTCTGGTTTTCTATGGTTTTTTCCGCAGTGGCTCAAGCCTGTAATCCCAGCACTTTGAGAGGCCGAGGCAGGTGGATCGCGAGGTCAACAGATCGAGACCATCCTGGTCAACAGATCGAGACCATCCTGGTCAACATGGTGAAACCCCCTCTCTACTAAAAATACAAAAATTAGCTGGGCATGGTGGCGCATGCCTGTAATCCCAGCTATTCGAGAGGCTGAGGCAGGAGAATTGCCTGAACCCAGGAGGCGGAGGTTGCGGTGAGCTGAGATCGCGCCATTGCACTCCAGCCTGGGTAACAAGAGCGAAACTCCGTCTCAAATAAATAAATAAATAAATAAATAAATAAATAAATAAATAAATAAATAACAAAACACATTTTTTAGACAGTTTCAAATAAATTTAAATCTGCAGCATCACTCATCTGAGACATCAGTTTCAACCAAAGAGCAGGCTTTTGGATTTGAGCTATCTCTTCTCTCTTCACTTGAGAAATTCACCATTGCTGCTGACTCTCCAGCAGGTAAGGATGCAAGTTCTGGTTACCTACAAGGGAAGTGGGAGCTGAAGCTCAGAGGCTTTGTGTCTGTACAGAATGAGCCACATTGCTCTGCAAGGCACCCAGGGCGCCCCTGCTGCCACCTGCATTCTCCAGAATAAAGAACTGTCAGTGAATTCTTTCCATTCCCAGAGAGAGCTTTGCACAGATCCACAGGTCTGCAGATACTAAAATGTGCTGTGAATTCTGATCTTCGTGAATGTCCATCTTCTCGCCGGAAATTTTGCTTCAAAGAAATCTTTCATTGGCCAGGAACTGTGCTTTATTCTCAGAAAATGTCAAATCTGGGGGACTGTGTTCCTGGAATTTTTTTTCTTCTTTTTTTTCTTTTTAGACAGAGTCTTGTTCTGTCACCAGGTGCCGGGCTGGAGGGCAGTGGCGCGATCTTGGCTCACCGCAACCTCTGCCACCCAGGTTCAAGCAATTCTCCTGCCTTGGCTTCCCAAGTAGCAGGGATTACAGGCACCCACCACCATGCCTGGCTACTTTTTGTATTATTAGTAGAGATGGGACTTCACCATGTTGGCCAGGCTGGTCTCGAAAGACCTCAAGTGATCCGCCTGCTTTGGTCTCCCAAAGTGCTGAGATTACAGGTGTGAGCCGCTGCACCTGGCCACTTTTTTTTAAGAGCGGGAACCTCAGTTGAGACTGGTCTCAATCTCCTGACCTCAAGTCATCTTCTTGCCACAACCTCCCGAGTAGCTGGGATTGCAGATGCCAGCCCCCGTGCCCGACCCAGTTCCATGCACTCTCATCAAGTGGATGCCTCCAAAGTGATTTGACCAGATTTTCAATGATGTTATGTTTCTAACCTATTGATGTTATAAATAACTCTAGGATAATCCATGTCCCCGCAAAGGACGTAAACTCATTCTTTTTAATGGCTGCGTAGAATGGTCATCATTTAAAAATCTGGAGACAACAGATGCTGGAGAGGATGTGGAGAAATACGAACACTTTTACACCGCTGGTGGGAGTGTAAATTAGTACTACCATTGTGGAAGACAGTGTGGCAATTCCTCAAGGACCTAGACATAGAAATTCCATCTGACTGAGCAATCCCATTACTGAGTATATATCCAAAGGATTATAATTCATTCTATCATAAACACACATGCACACAGATGTTTATTGTGGCATGGTTCACAATAGCAAAGACTTGGAACCAACCCAAATGCCTATCAATGATTTTTTCTTTTTTCACAGAAAGGGACTTTTGTGAAAGTCAGCAGAAATGACTTTCTAACCCACTTTTTCTCTAAACTTTTTTTCTTGAATGAATCTTTCCTTTTTTCCTTCCTTCCTTCCTTCCTTCCTTCCTTCCTTCCTTCCTTCCTTCCTTCCTTCCTTCCTTCCTTCCTTCCTTTGAGACAGTCTCATTTTGTTGCCTAGGCTGGAATGGAATGGTTCAGTCATAGCTCAATGCAGCCTCAAACTCCTGGGATGAAGCAATCCTCCTGTCCTAGCCTCTCAAGTACCAAGAGTAGCTAGGGCTAGAGGCACATGCTACCATGCCTGTTAATTTTTGTGTTTTTTGTACAGATGGGGTCTTGCTATGTTGCCCAGGTGGCCTTGAATGCCTGGCCTCAAGTGATCCTCTCACATCTTCCTCCCAAAGCACTGGAATTGTTTAATTTCTTTATAGCACTTATGCAATGTCTAACTGTAAATCTACTTGTCAATTTGCGTATGAATTGACCATTTCCTCACTAGACTATAGTCTCCATGAGGGTGGTGAGTGGGACTACTCAGTTCATCACTAGGTACCTAGTAAACACTAAATACTTTGCTGAACATTTGCTGGATTTAGGGCTTCGGATCACCCTTACTAGTTATAAACTTTGTAACAATTCTAACTTTTGATATAATTGACTTATTTCAGCCCAGAGAGAAGACGGAATACTTTGCAAGGCTATGAGACCTGGGAATCCATTTCCTGGTACATTTATCACACAATTCCACTTAACAATTATATTTATGAGAAATATAAACAATCATATTTAAGTACATATGTTTGCCCACGCGATGTATAAAGATTGTTCAGTAATTAAGGAGGGACACAAAGAAAAAGAAGAGTGGTCCTTCCCTCAAGTAGCTTACAATTTAGTGAAGGAGACAGATCCATGTTGCAGAAACTCATGAAGGTAAAATGAGATAGTGCATCAGGGCATTGTGGTGAGAGAAGGAGCCAAACTGGGAGAAGAAAGAATCTGGAAAGGCTTCATGCAGGAAGCTACTTTTGAAGTGACACTTAAAAGTAGAAAGGATTTGGCATACAGAGAGAGGGTGAGGGAAAGAAAGAGGGGGCAGAAAATGTGAGAGATGGAGCAGCAGCAGCCACAAAAGGCAGGCATTCGTGTTGAAGTGTTTGTTACTGAATATGGTAGTCTTCTCCATGATGGTCTGAAACACATCAGTTAGCAAATGCACAACCTTCGTACAGACTTTGTCTGCCTAGTCCTTCTTTTTCAGAGATGTCCTCAATCCTCTTAACCTTTGCAGGGAAGGGAGATTTCAGTAAGAAATATACTCTAATTCTCTTTTATTGGTTCAGTTTTAGATCACCTACTTTAAATGTAGAAGAAAGAAGCTTAGCTTTCCTTGTAGATTTGAAAACAGCTTTCTGTTGACTTCTTGCAAGCTTCATGCATGTTTTCTGAACCACGTTCCCTCATAGTGTCTATTATGTGTTTAGGATGTAAAGCAAATTTTCAGCTTAGTAGAAGACACACATAATTAGCAAGACCTATCCATCATCAGATGCACCCATGGTTTGGACACGGCTTTACCCTCTTTTGATCAGATCCATCATGGAAATTTGAGGCTCTTAGAGAACCTCTCATCTATCTTCCTTGGAAAGTTGCATAGAGCTGAGCCCTTTTAAATGCTCACAACACCCTCAGCCCCATGGAAGGCATTTTATCCAACTCCAGTCAGTAAAGAAAAACCCTGCCCTTAATATTTAGAAACAAAGAACTTGAGTTGAAAACTTAGCTGAAAGCTCAGGTACTTTGTATCTTCTTTGAAAGCAAAAGAGATATAAGTAAACAAGTATAGCTGACACTTTTTTCAGATAGAAATTCTTAAGAAGGAATCATATAAACTGACGGAAAATATACTTTGCAATGCACTGGTTTTCTGAACAAACAGCTAACTCACCAAAGAATATAGAAGTTACCATTTCAGCCAACAAGAAATGATACTTTTGTCCTCATATTTCTGATTTTTTGACCACCCTTATCGGAAAAACTGATCCCAAATAAAACAGTGAAATTGGGTAATTTTTGTTCTTTGGAGTCCTGTGTCTTCTGCTAAAGCCCTGCACATTACCTCTTCTTCTCCTCCTTCTGTCTATCCTGTGCACTAACAAGTCTTACTCTCCCCATGTCCCAGTTTCTCTCAGCATCATATCACACACAGCCAAAAAATTCCCAAGTACCCCTTCTAGCTCTAAGAAATCTTTCACCTCCTTCAAATATTTTCCATTATTTCTACCAAAAAGTAATTCTCCTTCTCCCTCTAATAGGTAGTTGCCACCTTACGTCACAGCATTTCAAGTTTTGATTATAGTTATTAATTTAGCCTCCTCCTTCTCCATAATAAGTTATAGGCAGCCAGGATGGGAACTCTGTCTAATTCTTGTCAGTTTCCCCAACCATTCTTAGCAAGAGTGCTCTCTAGATGCATCTTTGAAAGAATGAATGATATTGTGGACAGCTGGGTTTGCCTGGCTCCCGGACTCCCATATCTACCTACCTTCCTCAAAGCCTGCCACTTGCATTTCAAGATCCATGTCGTTTTGAAAAGTTGCCTCTGTCTCGACTCCAAGGATGGGATTCTTGACTTGGGCTATGTTAAACAGAGCAGTACATTTCACCGCTCCCTCACCCCTAATCACAATTACTAGTTCAGGCTGCACGTAAGACCGAATGGTTTAATCAGAATGCATTTCAGGACTCGTTCCAGGAAGGGTGGCCAGAGGCAAATTCTCTTGTTTTAGGTAATGAAATGTGTGCATTGGAGGCCTTCAAATGCCGCCACCATTTTATTAACGTAACAGAAATCAATATTTAAACTAATACTCATCTCTACGCTAATACCTCTGGCCACAGATTTTTAGGGATCTGGTAGAAGAATTGTGTTTTAATATGAAAGGAAACAAACAAAATGCCCTGTCAAATTTTGAACCCATCAAAGCCTGACAACAAAAAAGCTAAATTAGAGATCTATGCAGTCTGCATCATCAAAATGCGATTGTTTCTTCATCTCTAATATGGAATTAACATTGCAGTAAACTATGTAAGCACCCAGCATAAGACTGGACGCTGGATAACCAGTTCACAAATATCAGTTATTTCCTTTACTTTTCCTCCTTGTCTAAGGGGTTTTTTTCTTAAAGGAGAAAAAAACACTAAAATAGACTGGGCACAGTGGCTCATATCTGTAATCTCAGCACTTTGGGAGGCTGAGGTGGGAGGATTGCCAAAGGCCAGCAGTTCCAGACTGGCCTGGGCACCACAGTGAGATCCTGTCTCTACAGAAATAAATTTTAAACAAGAATTAGACACGTGTGGTGGCTTACACTTTTAGTCCCACATACTCAGGAGGCTGAGGCAGGAGAAGTTCTTGAGCCTAAGGAGCTCAAGGCTGCAGTGTGCTATGATCATGCCACTGTACTCCAGCCTGGCAATAGAGTGAAATCGTGTCTCCAAAAAACAATAAAATAAGATAAATAATAAATAAAAAACTTTAAAACCACTAACATATATCAATAGCTAACAATTCTTGTTGTAACATGTTTTGCAGAATTAAGGATAAAGAAAAATAATACCCCGAAAAGAAATGCCATTTTCTAACTTTTCATGAAGACAAAACTAACCCAAATCAGGGCTCATTGGGTCCTGTGAAACTCCTAATGCTTGCGACACAGATGGATGGGAAGCCACTGCAAAGAACACAACAGCTTACATCCTGTTTCCACACCTCAGAGTAATCACCATGGCGTAACAGTGCTTGCCACATGAAGGGCATGTGAAAACAGCATGAAGAAAAACAAACATAATTTTTTGGGCCATATCTTTACAGTAAAACATTTTCAATGGAAAGTGGGATCAACAGAAGGGAAGAAATTTCAATTAGCTTTCTTCAAGTTATTTAGATAAATTGAAATTAGTTTGGCTTCTTTATGGGCTATTCTTTAACTTAAGTTGTCCAAGAAGTTAGGTAGCCAAACACTAGTAACAAGAGTCCCAAGTTATTCAAAAATCCTTTTGTAAATCCAACTCTCCAGAGCCCAGTGGGTTGTACGACTGAATAGTAACTACCCGCTGCCATCTTATTTTTGTGCTATTGCAATGTGAAGAACACCCATACTATTATTATTCCCAAACTCTTCCAGAGCCGTGTAAGGAAATATAATCCTTTGGAGTTCAAGTTCAGTGGCCAGTTCCAGTAGCAAAATTGTAGACTACCACACCCTCCATTACCATGATTAAACATAGTAATTTAAGTAACAGAGGAGAAAAATATATTGAATCTGCAGCCCAGCCCCTGTAAATCTCTCTACTTCAAAGTACGAGTCCCTGCAGTCTTATACAGGATAATAGTAACACACGCTTTGCTACACTCACAGACTCTCAAGAGAATAAAAAGAGATGGTACTAGCACTTGCCAGCCAAACATTCTGCACTACATCTCAGAGAAAAATCTAAAATCTCAAGTACATGGTACGAAGAGAAGAGATTAAAAAAAAAAAAAAAAGATAAGTGGAAAACAGTAGAAAAACCACTGGCTTCATACCCAAACCAAACTGTATAAATTCTGATGTTATTGCCATTTTATTCTTAATAAATGTGTTTAGACTTCCTGAGTTTATATAATGGGGATTACACAGTCAATTCTGTAGTATTGTTGTAAGGGTTAAAGGAGATGCCAAAGAGATGAAAGGATTTAGTGTCGATTCTTCCATTAGAAGGTTCTCAATATGGGGCAACTAAAATTACACAGAATATTCGAGGAAAGAAATAATGTCTCAATCACGTAAACATATAACTGATGGGTATTTTGCAGAATTAACTGAAGGCTCTTTCACAGCAGCTTTAAAGCCAGGGTATATTTAAAGTGACAGAACAATTGCAGATATAGTCTGAGAATTTTAATTGAGTAATAGCAGTCAGGGCAGGCAAGTACAGCTTTGGAAGCATGAGGAACACAGAAAAGAATTAAAAGAATCTATACAGCAGAAGAGCAAAAGAATTCTGAACAACGCCTATCAGATTTGGATACATTGACTAAAGTATTTTAACTATTTATGGAAAAGCATTATAAATTAACATCTGGTCAGGCACAGTAGCTCACATCTATAATTGCAACACTTTGAGAGGCCAAGGTAGAAGGATTGCTTGAGCCCAGGTGATTGAGACCAGGCTGGGTAACACAGTGATATCTCCATCTCTAAGAAAATAAAAAATAACAATAAAAAATTAGCATCAGGACCTAATGATATTTTATCTAAATTTTCTTCTATGTATTTAACTTAACTGATAACACATGGTTTATATTTGTGTTAGGGACACCATTTGCCCAATTCTTCATGCACTGCCTATATGCACATTCCCTGACATGTAACTTTGCAGTTTCTTCCACTGTAGGAGCAGAATGTATTTCTGGCCCCAGGTGACTTGCTTTGGCCCATAGACCAAAGTGGAAGTCACAATTTCAAGCTCCAGCCTTAAGAGACAGGGTTTCTGCACATTTCCCTGTGCCTCTATCATTACCATGAGAAAAACATGCTGGGCTAGTCCCTGGTTTTAGGAGGAACATGAAGACACATGGAGCAAAGTGAAACCATCCAGGACAACCCAACTAGAGTCAGCAGGCACCAAACATGGAAGCAGTCCTATGGCTCTGCAGAGCCACCGAACGCAGCCTAGACCAACTAGCCGACCCTCGGCTAATCACAGGTCCATAAGGACAAACGATGGCTCTTTTGTGCTATTGAGACTTGGGATAAGCTCATTAGGTGGCATTTTGCTGGCAGTAGCTAAATACAATGTTCTTCAGAGGCATCTTATTTATCTTGTTTTTAAAATTATTGTCCCCATCTGCTCATGCATTGCCACCAGAGGTGCAAACGCTCTTCCATCTTTCGGGTATCAGATTTGCTTAAAAACAAAAGGCCTTTGATTCATAACCTGGTGCTCCTGACCTGAGGTATTACCTGGAGAAACAAAGGCAGGTGGTGTAAGGAGTAAATAGCAGTCTGGCATCGATGGTCCAAACAAAAGCAATATTAAGTAGGCAAAATTGATCACTGTATTAGCCTTCTTGTCTCTGTTTCTTTCATCCTCTTTACCACTGACTCTCCCAGCCCTCAGACATACACACTCCGAATCCCTTAATCCTTGGATCTTTCTCCCGATATACATATACCACTGACTCAGGTGAGCCCACGAGATACAGAGGTGTCCACATCACTGTTATTAAGGGGATCGCAGGTGGCAATCTGATTGCTGCTCTCTTGCTGGGTACCAAAGGTCAGCCAGTTCCTCAGTACCCTGGTGATACCTCCACTCACTCTCCCCCTTGGGACTTCTCTCTAGGGCAGGTTCTGTCTCCTTGGAATCTGCCTTTTGGATTTTCAGATTTTCCTGTTAAGAAAGAGATGAGAAACTCAGATCTCCTGGGAAAGTTACAAAGCTTCTAGCAACTTTAAAATCCTAAAGGTGCTTCTTGGACTTAGATTCCTGAATTGTTAAGAAAGAATGTGTCTCCCCTGACTTTGAGGTATCTGTCATCTATTTTTACCATAAAGAGAAGACTGAGTTTTCTAAACCTTTGACACTTCTGGCTGCAAGAAATTAAACCTGGAAGCCATTATTCAAGCTTCTCTTCTCTTTTTGAGTGTACTTTTTTGTCTGGAGTTTAACACTTGCATCTCTGGGATAACTTAGGTAGCTAGATCACTGCCTGATCAAGAATGTCTAAACAGATCCAGTAGGAAGTACTCAGGGACAAGAGAGGGGTACAGATGGAGATTGTGGGAGTTCAGAGAAAGGTTGCCTCCAGTTAGGGGACTCACATAAAGATGCCTGGCAGTGTTTGCAACAGGCTTACATTGAGATCAATGGCTTATTTTTGGAGAGGCAGAATTTTCTTAAGGACTTGATTTTTTAAATGAGGACTTATCCCAAAGGAGTGAAACTACGATGAAAAATTGATGACTCCCAGTAGATTCGGTGAGGCGTTTGAGTCTTCTCTGTCACATCAGGTAGGGAGCCAGCTGGTCAACCCACAATTCACCTGCTCCTGCCCCAGGGCTTGCTTTTTCCAGCCTTTACCCCATGTAGCTCAAAGTGAGTTCATCTGTACTTTAGCAGGGCTGTAGTCAAGATGTTCCCACTGGCTGTTTATTAGTCAACATGTAAATGGATTAGTGCCACTAAATCACAGGTGGGAATCTGATTGGCAGCATCAGCATCACCAGGGCCCCACCCAAACCTACTGAATTAGAGTCTCTGGGGTGAGGCTCAGCACCTGGGTTTTAAGAAGTCTTCCAGGTGATTTCTGGCCATATTAAATGCTGAGAACCATTGATTTAGATCTCCTTGAGCAAGTCACCTTTCCAGCCTTAGAGCATCTCTCTACAAAAGAAGAGATCAACTAGAATGATTTCAGCAGACCCCTGTCGCTCTGTTAGTCTGTGATTTTGCTTTAAGTAATGTCAGTCTCTCCCCTTGTTTTGTTTGATTTTCTTTCTGATTCATTGATGTTGCAGAGTATAAAGGAAGATTGGAAGATTTTAAAAGCCAGGTCACATGGTAAGCCATCCCCATTCCCATCCAGAATAACTTAAAACACTATTAGTTACAATAATCAAACTGAGTATTTAACTAAGCACATATAGAACTCTGATACTCAGGAGAGAAAAAAAATTCTGTTATATAAATAAGTAAATAGCAATTAAAATTCTGCATGTAAAACAAAAATACCCTCATATTGCTTACTAGCTCAGTCTGGAAATAATAACCATCAGAGTAGCAATAAGTGTTCCAGACTGTGAGCATTTATTTAAATGCCTTTTCCCACTAAAAGTATCATTTATTTGTTCTTATTAAAGTAAGTTCAAGAGCAAATCAACAAATGCAAGATACAGATCTTGTGTGGACCCCAATTCAATAAATCAACTGAAAAAATATGAGGCAATCAGGAAAATTTGAAGAGCGATTGGCTATTTGGCAATTTTAAAGAATTATTTGGGGCAAGATAATGGGTTTTTCAAAAAAATCATCTTTTAGAGATACATACCAAAATAAATTACAGATAAATGATACTACATCTGGGATTTCTGGGATTTTCTTCAAAACGATCTAGCTACAGGGTGGAGGGTAGATGGAATAAATCACTCAGAGCAACCTTGCATGGAGTCTATGTAGCTGAGTGTAGCTGAGTAATGGGTACATGGGTTTATTGCTCTCCACTGTGCTACAGATTTCAAATTTTCTATAATAAAATTTTTAAATTAGTAATCTAAGAACAAAAGAGTAAGGGCAGGAAAAGATAAACAAAAAAAAATCCAAACAATAAGGCAAGAGAGTTATACTCATTTTCTATTATGAAGAGTAGCGTATGACTAAACTCAATGCCTCAAAAGGAAATGTTGCCTGTGGGGCATCCTCCAGCTCACCACGCACTCGCAGTTTCTCTGCTTGGAATCCATTCTTCTTTTATTCTTTGCAGAGAGAGCTTCGTCAGCACAGAATCCATGCTGTGAGAGAAGGCTTAGTGCGGGCAGGCACGGAACATGGCAAACATTCAGCAACTGTTCATGTAATGAAAAATACTCCACGTGGAAGAAAGAGAGGCAAGCTGGCAAACAGCAGACATCCTTCAGTCCCTGCTGCTGCGCTCCCAGCATACCCAAGCCTCCCTCACCCTTGAATACTTATCTTGGCGCATTGGAAGTTATTTGCTCTTGGAGGGAAACATCCAGTTAAGCTGTCTTTTACAGAGATTTCTTTTATCCCTGTCTTTAATAGGTTGTGTGGACAAGGTGAAGCGACCATGCAAAGTGAAAATTAAAACAATATTTTTCCATCTATAAAATTAGTGAATTAAAATACTGTGAAGATCCTCAGTTTGGCCATGTGTGGCAAGACCACTAATAGCAATTATGCTCTTCAGAGTAGTAATCCCTCTTCTAGGAAGTCTGAAGAGCAATACCAGCAAGAGGTACAAAATACATATACTATATGTAAGAGATTTGTTAACAATAAGTAAATTATGCTCCACTCATGTGATCTACTATGCCATTAACATGATGCTTACTAAGAATATCAAATAACACAGAAAATGTCTGTGATAAAGGAGGAAACCTGTATACACACTATAATCTTTACTATATAATCTAAATATACTTATTTACTGAAAGTAACTGTCCCAAGTATTTAGTTGCTTTGGGCAGGTGGATGATGAATAATTTTTATTTCTTTCTGTATGCAACAATTTCCCATTTTTCTGCAATAATAAGAACATTATTTTCATGTGTTCTTCTAATATATCTTCACCATGCAAAACTGTCCTATATATCTTAGTTGTCTAATGACAGAAACAAAACAACAGTTTTAGATGTACTCAAAATAGGTGCTGTAGCTTCTGGATCTATATATAATTTTCCTTGACTTCATTAAATATATAGTTTAATAACACCTCCATTTCAGGGTTATTTAGAACATAAATGAAATATTACATATAAAAAAACCTTCACAACCCTCTGTATTCATAGTTTCCTTTGAATGTAAAATGTTGAGAAGGCTTGAGTGAGATTTCAAACCTGAACATGCATTGTAATCTATGAAATGTAAAAATGGTAGCCACTCTGATGACTTATTTAAATGGGTACTTTAAGGAAAACATTTAAGCTTTGATACCTTATTGCTCTTCTACACCCTAGGTGACTCTTACACAATGAAGCTAATAGTTATGCAAGACAAGGTCCCTGTCTGTATGAGGACAGTACCCTACAAATGCCACACTGATTTTCCTCTTGAGTTTCCTGGAGTTATCTGCCTCTTCCCAGAGGGAGCCTCTGACTTTGCCGTATGCATAGTATATTATTGCTCTCAGACAGGATAAATACTCATTTTTTCCAGGTCTTATAAAGTCAGCTTTTGCTTTCACCACTCTCTGAACATGGCACCATATTTGGCCACCACCATTCCAGTATTTCTACTAAAGCATGCAGGAAGAAATGTGTCTTCCTAGTAAAAAATAAATAAATTTGGCCAGGCACGGTGGCTCACGCCTGTAATCCCGGCACTTTGGGAGGCGGAGGCCGGAGGATCACAAGGTCAAGAGATCAAGACCATCCTGATCAACATGGTGAAACCCCGTCTCTACTAAAAATACAAAAAATTAGCTGGGCATAGTGGCACGTGCCTGTAGTCCCAGCTACTCAGGAGGCTGAGGCAGAATTGCCTGAACCCAAGAGGCAGTGGTTGCGGTGAGCCGAGATCGCGCCATTGCACTCCAGCCTGCATAACAAGAGCGAAACTCCATCTCAAAAAAAAAAAAATTCAAGATTTTTTTTTAATTCAAATGTAGGCTGCTTGTGGTCAGCTTTTTTTTTTTTTTCATCAGCAATTTGTTAGGAGACGCTTTGAAAGAAATGCTGGCAAAACCAGAGACGACATTCAGAGCTCAGTTCAATGACTAGATGATTAGCCATTTACCTGGGTTCAGCCACTTGACCTCATCATGCTTCCGTATGGCCACCTATAAAGTTTTACCATTACCTACACCTGTTGGGCCACGTGATGATTTCAACAAGCTGACTTCTACATCCAAAACATCTAGGAGGTCACACATTAGCTTAGAGATCATATACACTCCAATGCTCTCTTCAATTTAGGAAATTTATTTGGCATCTGAAAATTTCCAAGCCCAAAATTTTCACACTCTGTTTTGAGAGGCAGTCTGTGGTGTTGTTAAAAATAATTGCTGGAAAGTCCTTGATTATGCTGTGGAGAAATCTGCCTCCCTAGACAAACCCTGTCGTAGCATTGCAATGTAATTGCTTTTCCTTTCTAGCTGGTATTTCCTTGTCAACTGTATATTCCTAGGTTCTCTCTTTGCTCCCAACCTCCATCTTTTTCTGTGTCCTGTCATCCTTTCTATTCAGGCAAGTAACTAAGGTTTCCAGTGACATATATGACTATAAGCATTGGTTCTAAAATCTTGCCTTTATTATTTACTAGCTTGGCCATCTTGGGCAATTTACTTAATATCTCCCCCATAATTTAATTTTCCTTATCTGTAAATTGGGATGATTATAATGTTACCTGTTTCATAAATTTTTTGTGCTAAGTGTTTTACAAGCATGTGAATAATCTATATAAAACACATCATAAGACTTGGCATAGAGATTACATTTGATAAACGCTTATTGTTAATAAGAGTGATAAAAATAGTATGGTTTTCAGTCCCTTTCTCAGAGGGCCAGAATATTTGGACACTGTAGTTCATCAATCACCTTCATAAATTATAATGCTACAACTAGAATCCTAAAAATGTTATAATCAGGGAAACTCAGAGTACAGTGGGATATATACCACTTAATTTGAATATTAGCTTTCTGAAATTGAGCACGTTATTTGACCTCTCTAAGCCTCATCGATGAAATGGGATAATGATAAGAACGGTGTCTACCCAGTAAGGTACAAACTATGTGCGAATCACTGTTCTCAGCACTACATTTAAAAACACTTAGAATTGTCTTGGCAAGCAGTAAACATTCTATTATCATGCAGAAGTTCTGGGAGGTTCAGGATACAGCTGGCTGCCCCTAGTGTGACATTTTTCTCGTGGGCACAGTGCCTGAGGTTACCCTGCCCCTGAGGAATCACACAGGGCTGTGACCACAGCTCTGTCTGGCTCCACCACCAGACACTTTTTAATAAGAAAGAGGTAAAAGGAAAGAGAAGAGAATCAGGGAAGCACTGGAGGGAAAGGGAAAGAGGAAGAGGCAGTGACAGTGAAAGAGAAGAAAACATACAAGTGGGTGGGTTGCTCCCAGGAGGGAGAAGAGGGAAAGTCTCTGACATAAAAAGGGGCAGCTCTTGTTTTCCTTTGTCCATGTCCGGGCTCTTTGCAAGGGTCTCTGGTCAATCATTATGATTTATATGAAAAGAAAATGTATGTGAAACAATGTCCTACAAAATTCACACTGTCGCTTGCATATAGAGAGGCAATGGTGTGGAGAACAAAGGATGTGAACTTTGGTATCAACACATTTTCCTTTTGTATAGTCACATTTTTATGACACCCATCATTAAACCACACCATTTGAATACTAGGTTCAGCTGAGCCTCTACCAAGTGTGGCCTTTGTTTGGCTAGAATCCTTTAAAAAAATTTTTTTTGTCATTGATTTGTGAATTTTTCATCGCTGCCAGAAGAGTGGAAAGGACTATGGCAGAGGATCAGGGGAGATATTCCCACTTCATCCTGGTATTCACAGAAATCTGGAAGGTTGAAAACAGTTCTCTTCACTGGGAGTTTAAATCTCAAGCTTTCTTCTTGAATCTGAATAAATTGTTTTTACAAGTATTTTGCTGTTTAAAATTCACTAATACAACAAAATACATCAGTGCTTTGAATTCTGGAAGTTCATCTATCCCAAAGCATTGGTTTTCAATCTGTTTTTTAAATGCTCCCCAAGTGTTTCTCAATTTATTGACAGACTTGCACCATCTTGTCCCTTCTATGCATCCCTAGAGTCCCTGGCCACAAGTTTAGTGTTAGATGTCATGAATAATAAGAGCAGACGCTGTGACACCTGCAGGTAGGACTGAAGAGAAGCCATTATTTTCATGTGTGTGTAAACAGCATGCAGGCCAGAGAACTTCTGGAGAAAGATTTGTAGTTCGCCAGTGGGTCTTGGGCTTTTTCTAAACCACCCTCATTGGAGCAAAGCAACTCCCCTCTTTAGTGGTAGTTTCCAGAGATTCCCATGTTTCCTGATTTCTGGAACAGGAGCAGCAGCTTTTTCTGTTCTTTACTCTCTCAACCCTTTCAGTGTGGCTGCAGCCTTTGATTCCCTACATTAGATCCCTTCCTGTTTGAAAAACCTGGAGTGGTTTCAGTTTTCTCATGAGATCTGGATTGATGAATCAATGCTGGCTGCACTATGGAATTGCCTGGGAAGTTCTTGCAAAATAGTGACATGTGGTTCTCACTTCTGGGAATAGGATATAGGGGTCTATATTTTTTACTGCTCTCCAAATATTTTCAATGGGCCTCCCAGGATGAAGACCAATTTCTTAATTGCAAATTTGAATTTCAGCCTCAGATTTTGGTATCCTTTCCCTCAGACTCCATCTCATTGTCACATCAAATCAAGTTTACCAAGTCAGAGAATTCACTTTATTTCTTGCCCTCAGTATGTTTTCTCAACATAGTGAGAAGAGTCCAGCAAGCAATTTCCAATGTAAAAACCCTAGTTTTGTCGATGTACTTTCCTTCAGACAAGTAGCCTAAGCTAGAATCCAACTGATGTATCACAGTCCCCAGAATTTATTTTCTCTACTGAGGTCATAGAAATAACATTATAAATGGAGAATACATTCTTTAGATGCATTTATGCTATGATATAAATAATTTATCAGTGATATAGGCCTTATTGTTTAGTCTGGTGATTAAACCAACATTTAGAACATTATTTTCTATGGAAAAATATTCTCCCAAAGAGCAAACACCTGAATTGTGGACTGGCCTTCTGAAGTCAGTAAAAATTCCTAAAGTTTCAGATTGAGCCCTGTATTCTGTTCAGAACTTTAGTAGAATGTTTTAAATTTAACAAATTTTAATTGTCTTCAATGTCAAAGTAAGCTTTCCTTGGGTTTTTAGAGAAATATCTAAATAATACCAGGGTTACATTCAATTATACATATACTTATTCATTTAATAAATATTACTAGAGTGGCTCAGTGACAAGTTTTGGGCTTGTCACTGAGAATATAGCAATAACTCTGATGTGGAATTTGAGGCAGAGTACAGTAAATGTTGACCTCAGTTCACAGTGGAAGGTAACTTAAAATGCCAAAAATCATTTTTTAAACATCTTTTAAAAATTCATGGATGAGTTAAAAATAAGTAGAAAGTTTTAGTAGAAAAGAATAATTTTATAACACATAAATCAAGAAAGGTAAGCTAGTAAGTGAGTACTAAAAGCAGAGGCAGCTTTGAAGTTTTTCGTCAATGCTGGAGACTTCGATCTTTCTTGTTAACCCATATACACAGGACACTGGGGACAAAGCCAGGGCCCATAGAAGGTGGAAAATCACATTGGACTCAACCACACTGATATGGTTTGGCTGTGTCCCCATTCAAATCTCATCTTGAACTGTAATCCCCATAATCCCCACGTGTCATGGGTGGGACCTAGTGGGAGGTAACTGAATCATGGGGATGGTTTACCCCATACTGTTCTCGTGATAGTGAGTGAGTTCTCACAAGATCTGATGGTTTTATAAGCATCTGGTATTTCCCCTACTGGGTCTCAGTCTCTCTTCTGCCACCCTGTGAAGAGGTGCCTTCTGCCATGATTGTAAGTCTCCTGAGGCTTCCCCAGCCATGCAGAACTGTGAGTCAAATCTCTTTCCTTTATAAATTAACCATTCAGGTATTTCTTCATAGTAGCATGAGAACAGACTGACACACAAAGCCACAACTTGGAAAAAAAAACCCACTCCAGATAAAGACACAGTCTACTTACTCAACCTAGTTTTAGTTTTGGGTGGAAAAGCAAAAATATATTCTCCCCACAAAAATTTGTAACCATAGGACAGCCTTGTCAGAGTTTGGACAAAGGAATCTATACTCTCAGTGGGCCTTGAAAAATCCCATGTTGAAAATTTAGTTTGAAATGGCCCCAGGTTTATGGGTCTCTGGTAGGAGGTAACTGGCAGAAGCAAATGCCCATGCCAACGATGCCAACGATGCCCACGATGTCAACGATGCCAACAATGCCAATGATGCCAACGTACATATATAAAATAACATAATATATTAAAAATAATTGATTTTTAAAAAATGAATAGGCATAAAAATTACTTTTGGAAAATTGTATTTTTAAAGTGAAAAATATACTATTAGAACCGGAAAGAGAAAATAAAAACTGGTAAACCATACAACAGAGACGAAAAAGTTGCTGAGAATGCAATACATAAAGAAAACAAGAGCAAACAAGCGCAAACACACTGTACAAGCCTCTTGGCACATTACACACGTTTCATCTTGCAATCCTCACAACAGTCCCATGAAGTAGATACTACTTCTTCCTCCATTGTAGAGCTGAGGAAACTGAGGCACAGAAAGTTAAGATATGTGCTCAAATTTGTATGCCTACTAAGAGTTAAAGGCATCATGTCAATCCAGAGAGTTTGGATTCAGTTCTGTTTCTTAGCAACTATGCTATGTTCCTGTAAGAAAAATGAAAGTTACCAAAAGGGAGTCACATGGAGGTTAAATTTGTTCCAGAGTAGACGATGAAGTGAGCAAAGTAAAGGCAATTTTTTGAGAGATAATGGCTGAGAAATTTTCAGAATTGATGAAAAATATCAATCATCAGATTCAGTAAGGTCAAAAGTTCTTAAGCCAGGTTAATAAAGAAATCATACCTAGACAGAGAATAGAGAAACAGCAGAATACTAAGGAAAAGAAGCTAATATTAAAGGCAGCCAATTAGAGAAGAGAGAACACTTAAAAAGAAAAAAACCTCAACACAGTCAAGTGGCTTCTTAAAACTGGCAGTGGGGCCAGGCGTGGTGACTCATGCCTGTAATCCCAGCACTTTGGGAGGCTGAGACAGGTGGATTGCCTGAGGTCAGGAGCTCGACACCAGCCTGGCTAACATGGCGAAACCTCGTCTCTACTAAAAATACAAAAATTAGCTGGGTGTGGTGGTGGGTGCCTGTAATTCCCGCTACTCGGGAGGCTGGGGCAGGAGAATCACTTGAACCCAAGCGGCGTAGGTTGCAGTGAGGCGAGATCAGACCATTGCACTTTAGCCTGGGCAACAAGAGCAAAACTCCGTCTCAAAAAAAAAGTGGCAGTGGAAGCAGGAAGACAGAAGACTATTCTTTCAAGAATGTGAGCAAAATAAAGATGTTTAATAGAAATGAAAGATAATACTACCAGTTTACCCTTACTAACGGTATATAGGTAGGATACATTTGAAAAAGAATGAAAGTTATACAAGAACGAAAATCAAGTACTAAAGGAAGAAATGTTGCTCAAAAATACTGTAAATATATGGGTAAACATTTTGTATGAATCAATAATTCTAATCGATTGGTTTAAAATGTAAGACAATACTAAAATACTAGGCAACAACATTATATGACTTTGGGGGGATCGTTTGTCTGTGTGTTCTGAGATGTGTACAGTTTGGAAAGAAAGTAAGATATTATTTACCTTCGGTTTTCTTAAATGTGAAAATTTGTATTTGACACAACTAAAAGAGTGAAAATAGGGTGTATATCTTCTGAGCTAGTAAAGGTAAAAAATTAAGTGAAAAAGAAACAAGCTTAATTATGAAAAAAGAAATGAAAGAAGGAGAAGAGGAAGGAAGGAAGAAAGGAGAGAAGGGAAGAAGGGAGAAAGAGAGGAAAAAGGGAGAAAGAAAGAAAAAGAGAAAAACTAAAACCTAGAAAAATATAGATAAATAGTAAACAAAAATTAAAAGGCAGAAATAGATGCACATTTTATCAATAGATAATTTATGTACCAAACTCTACAGTTTAAAAAAATTTTTTTAATCAGACTTTACGTCTAAAAATTGATTAGAAGGCCATTATTTATACATGTTTCAAATAAGATGACTTACAAAGTTTTGAAAGAAAAAAATAAAAACGTTGTGTCTGACAAACATGAACCCAAAAAGAAAGAAATTGGTATGTCTATATATCATTATTACAAAACAAGCCTTAACCCATGTATGTTTCTGCAACAGAAATAAGTACAGCCTGTTGAAAGGAAAAAGGGAGACGCTCCTTATTCTTCCCGGAAAAGTTAGGAAATAATTAAAAGAAGTTTGAGAGGAAAAAAGAAAATAAACATTTCTAATGTTTCTTAAGCAGCTGCTAAATCCTGGCCTGAACCTAGGAGATTTATTTGCATTCTCTCCATTTAACCCTCATGACAACTCTACAATATGAATGATTAGCTCCCGGTTAAGCAAGTTTTCTAAAGGCTTATGTGTGATTGTGCAAAAAATCGAATCCAATTCTGCTGAACGAGAAAACTCTCCACGTGAGAACTCATAGCCTTAAGAATTTTTGTGTAGGGTTGACGGATAAAATGCAGGATACCCAGTTAAATGTGAAATTCAGGCAAACAGCAAATGATGGTTTTGTATAAGTATCCCATGAAATAGTTGGAACATAGTTATACCAAAAAATGATTTACCATTTATCTGAAATTCAAATTTTACCGGGAATCCTATGTTGTCATTTTCTATATCTGGCAAGTCTGCATAGGAAGAGAAATAGAATGGGGAACAGACTGAGCTGAGCTCCAGTGGTGCTTTTCAAAGGTCTTTCCTTGGGTCATGAAGCAAGTCTCCCTCCATTCCTCTCCCAACAACCCACTCAAACATTAAAGTGAGAAATACATGGATGACCATTTTCCTATTACGATTTATTTTTCCTATTAATAATACTTATTACATTGTCATAAATGAATAAACAATAAGGTACTGGAGAAAGAAAGAGACTTAGGAAAAATATGAATACATTTTCTCCTATATTCCATTTGAAGCACTTGGAAGACTTGTTTTTCCTTGCCAAATCACAATGAATCATAAGATTTAGTGTTCCCAAGTTTGCAAATGGAACTCCTAGTAGTATATTCACTATAATAATGTCCTGCCACAATGGCATATTTCCATGCACAATGGGGTATACGTTCTCTTTCAGCATAAGCTCAGGTTGCAAATCCTGTCTAGATTGGAAGAATAAAGCATCCACACTCAGATTAATCAGACACAATATCCTGGGGTGAGTGAGTTTGCTAAGCTGGCGGTAGGAGGAAAATATAGGTTGGAGTCACCTAAAAGAGAATATTGTGTAGTGGAAATATTAAAGTTTTGAAGATTTGAAGATCTGGCTTCAAATTACGTCTTACATATGTAATATTCTTGTGATATTTTTGGAATATCTCCCACCAGCCATAGAAATATATAGGAGCTGGGTATATGGTATAAACGAATGTATACATTATATAACTAGGAGGTTGTTTTAATTAATTTGCATGAAAAATATCATTGTGTGATGTTTGACTATAAACATAAAATCATAATGTACCTGTACCAGTTACCTATACATTTTTCTACGTATTTCCACATTCAGGGAATAGGAGATTGTAATTAAAAATTCCTTTTGACTGAGATCAGCGGCATAGCATGTGATAGGAGAGGTTCAGAGTGACCTCATGAGGTCACATATCATGTATGCCTTACCTCGTCTTCCTACCATCAAGCTGCAGTAGAGACAACCTGACATGGTGGTGGTAGAGGATCTTGGTTTTCAGGTGGGGTTATTAGGTTATGCTTTACTGAAAGCGGAATCTATAAAAAGGGAATTTGTATGCTCAATATGCAATGCTCCCCACGCTATGGTGGTACCGAATTCTAATTTCCACATTTAGTCTCTAATCCCAATTTTTCACAAAATTAAAGTGTAACAAAACATGCTGTGCTAAATTCGATCTGATCACATCATTTTAGTTTGATAATTTGGAAGATGATCTAAACACCTTCTTATACCCCAGAGCATCAATTGAATAATCGGTAAAAACTGAGGGACAGGGTATAGTGGAAAAAGTGTGGGTTTCAGCACCAGCTCTACCACAGTATCTGGAGGCGTGAAGACCAGTTGTTCAGTCTCTCTGAGCTTCACTTTAGCAAACAAGAGTTGTCCTTTAAGGAATAATGAAAGGAAGGCCCAAGCATGGTGCCCGATAGACTGAAGCACAGAAAAACTATTAAATAAGCACTTTGGCCTCACGAGATCCAATCCAGTTGTCATTATACAGATAGAAAAAGCAAATGGTGTGAGGCACCATACTGATTCTCCGCCATGTTCGGAAAGAGCGATTTTAAAAATAAATAAATTAATAAACACCTGAAAAAAAGCAAAACCTCACAACATTTATATTGCTCATGTTTATTTTACATTTATTGCAGAAATTTACTCTTTACACATATTTACTGATTCAAAGCAATTTTAAATGTGTTCAATACATTTTTAAAAATCCAAGTTCATTTGGAATCTTTGCTTACTTATCTGGATAAAAAGTTTGCAAACTATAGCCAAAGGGCCCATTTCCACAGGCCACCTGATTTTATAAATAAACTTTTATTGAACCATAATTACACCCATTTGTTACATATGGTCTATGGCCACTCTTTCACTACATTGCCAGTTGGGTAGTCCTAACAGAAACTTTATCGCCCACAGAACCAAAAATATTTACTATTTGATTCTTTATAGAAAAAATAAATTGCCAATACCTGATTCTAAATCCAAGTCTATTTTCTGTTGTTAGTAAAGTCAAAGGCAGTCCATTTGAACAGATGGGCAGGAATTCATTCTCATGCTCCAGTAGTGTCCAAAGCACAGCTCTATAAGGAGACAACACACTAGACTGGGAGCTTCCGTGGTTAAAAGTCAGCCAGATCGGGCTTCAAATCCCACCTTATGTAGACAATGTACTTGTGAGATCGTCAGAAGGATCAAAGGTTATCTCGATATAGGACACAGAAAGTGCTCAACAAATGTTCAATGTCTCCACACTTCTCTACCTTTCAAAACTCAAATATATATCAGGTTTGCTCCCTCATTTTGTTTTATTTCAGACATGAGAAAGAAAAAAAAGGAGAGCAACTCAAGTCAGGTCACTCTAAGGCCATGACAAAGTGGTACAAAACAAGTCTATTGCACAATTTTGTCTAAGCACAGACAAAAACAAGGTCATTGGGCCACCAACGAAACACCAGATACCCACTTTCCTGGTTAAAATTAGTGACTGACATTTCTTTACCTAATCATAAAGTTGTCCCCGCTTTCTGACAGCATCTAGTACATAGCAAACCCCCACATTTCCTAGTCATCCAACCAAAACCCAAATCCTCCCACGGGTTGCTTCTAACACCCTCTTAGTGAGTGGCCCCAACATTCCCCGTGGCATGTGTTTTCCTTCCCTACAATGAGTCATACGCCCAACACACATGTTCCAGTGGCCTTGGGCTGAATGTCACTGGCTGATGGAATAGTGAGATAGGATAGTTTGTTTTCATTTATAGATGTTATAAAAACTAAAAACTGCACAATGGTGGTAGAAGGGAAGAAAGGTAGTAATTTTGAATAATACTCTGTCCTAGGCACTTTTCACACGTTATTACTTTTGATCCTCACAATTTTCATTTCAGTTAGATATCATTCTCTTCCTCTTACTTACACAAGAAGCTGAGGCTTGATGAAGCAGACCAAGGCCATGCATCTGGAATATGGCAGATGTGCTTCTTTCTTTAAAGCACTGAATAGCAGAGAGACTCATCACTGTTTTAAAAAGAAAGTCTAGGCAATAAGGAACACAATTACTAGCCTGTATTTCCCCCTGTGACATATGCCCACTGTATGTATCCCTGCTGCTGGGCACTGGGGCCAGGATACACAGGTTGTCTCTGAATATCTTAGAAACTTATCTATTCCTCTTTCTCTTAAATTTAAGCCCTAAGAGAAGCTGTTAGTTATGCCCTTGGTACTGGCACTTACTATACAAGATTAGGGTACGAGATCAGAGAGAACCAGGATCCTAACAACTGGCCTTCATAATCTCTAAAGAGACTGATCAAATCCCTGGTTCCCAGAGCTTCATCTCAGACCACTGGATTCAAATTTGTAGAGAGACATTAAAACTGGTGTTGATACGTGGTTCAGGTGATTCTGACACAAATCTCCTTTGAGAATCACTGCCTTAATGTGCCTGAGTGCCAACTTCCTTCTTGTTTATCCAAATGCCATCTGTACATCAAGACTCAGTGAAGAGTCAACCTTCTGATCTCTCCACCTTCATTGGCCTCCCTCCTCCCGAAACTACCACAGTGTTTAGGGTCCTTGTCTGTAACTCATGCCTGAGCATGGAGACTGCTGAGACACACTCAGAGCTTGAAGTCAGAATTCACTCTCCTGACTGGCTAGGTTAACTTGAGCCTTGATTTTGCCATTTGCATTATGAGGCTTTAAAGTTTTTAAAATAAACTTTAATGGTATTAGGACACATTCTAGAAAACTAGCCACAAAACTAGCTACCCACTCAGTCATTTAGTTCCTGATATTTACTTAGTCCATTTATGCTAACAAAGATTATCTAATCACTCTGTTTTTCTGCAAATGTCTCTGAATTGGCCTGTTTTAGATCTGTTCCTGTGAAGACAATTTGACACTTAACTTGTAATTTCTCTAAATTAAATATCTGGGGAAAAAAACAGCAAAATAAGAATTATTACTTCTACCTCCTCTTTATAAATCATAAAGCATTTGACAAGTATAGATTTTCATAAAGTCTTCTGAACTTGCCATTAGTTTTACATATATAAATTGTTTCCTTCTAACTAATTATAGTCTCCTGGAATGCATGAGTTATAGAAATATCATTGAATCTCTCTCTCTCTCTCTCTCTCTCTATATATATATATATATATAATTTATATATATATATAAATTATATATATGTTTATATAAATATATAAAATTTTTATATAAAATTATATATATATATTTTATATAAATAATATATATATAATTTATATATAGTTTTCTATATAATAGATATATTAAAAATATATTATTTATATACAGTTTTATATATTATTTTTATATATAGTTTTATATATATTATTTATATATATAGTTTTTTATATATATAAAATAAAGAGTGAATTGGGTATCACAATTCCATTTTACTATTAAAATTATTCCAGAAAACTCACTTAAGAAAACCTATATGTGTTTATATCAAATTTGCTGCACTGAAATGAGTATAAAGGGTGACTGGGGAGAGAAGAGAAAGACAGAGTAAGCATCAAATTAATGTGACAATTGCATAACTTTAAAAAGAAAATTACTGCATCTCATGTTTAAATCTCTAAGCAAGACCATCACATAGCATAAAGACCAGATCCTGTTCTACAAGGAGAATACAACCCAATGACAAGATAAAACCTAAGCTAACATTACCTTTGTAAGGCAGCACATGATGTGTTATATGAGTGCCAGGATACTAGATGACACAGAGAGGTGAGAACAATTTTATACGTGCACATCGGCGGTCCTTGTGCTGGGTCAGATGACAAGTTGCACAGAGGAAAATGAGGTGGTTGAATACCAGGCATAGATTCCAACATTCCAAAGGAGAGAACAGATGATATATGTTTGCAGGAGCAACAGGTGGAAAGTAGTGGGAGGTAATGCATGAAAAACGCATAGCAGGGTGTTCTTAGACAAGATTCCAATCCAGACGCTCCTCAATTTCCAATGGGGTTATGTTCCTATAAGCCCATTGTAAGTTGAAAACATCATGAAGTTGAAAGTGTTTTTAATACACCTAACCAACCAAACATCATAGCTTAGCCTCAACTACTTTAAACATGCTTAGAACACTTACATTAGCCTATAGTTGGGCAAAATCATCTAACACAGAACTATTTTATAATAATGTTATTATAAAGAATTTTAAGCAAAATTCAAGATTCAAAGCCTGGTTTTTACTGAGTATCGCTTTCACACTATTATAAAGATGAAAACGTGTAAGTCAATCATTGCTTAAATGGGGGATTGTCTGTACTTCCAAAGCAGAGGTGGCTGGAGGCCAAGGTATATGGGTAATTTATCTTTTCATGTGACTCCAAGAATAGATGCAAGAATTTATCTTTAAGCAAAAGAACAAATATTATATAATTTTGTTTATACAAGGGATCTAAAATAGTCAAATTCAGAGAGACTGAAAGTAGATTGGAGATGGCAGGAGATAACCTCCACCACCAGACAATGACATCATGACATGGTGGCTTGTCAATACACTTTTTAGAATTCAAACACTACCTAAGCGTTTAAAGAGAAAGGATAGCTAAGGGACAGCAAGATGGTTACCTAGAAGCCCCTAGCACAAGTCCTTACTGCAAAGACAGACAAAACAACAAATAAACAACTACATTTTAATAAAAATAACTAAAGCAGAATGGCGGAGTTCCTTAAAGAAGTAACAGAAACCTGAGTGAACACAGAAACTTAGGATACCCACATGAGAACCGGAAGAAACACAGGGACTCCCACATTCCATCCCCCAGCCAGGATCAGCTGGGAGCCAGGAGGAATTTCTCCCTATGTCAGAAAGGTGAGCAAGAGGACCCAAGCCAACCTCATCCACACTTCAGACATCTACAGACCTTGCGAGTGTGTCTCTGCCGTCCTCAAAGGCATTAAGTCTATCTGAGGGAGCTGCTGGAGCCCATACAGCTGTGCTCCTAGCAGAGAAGGAGCTGACATAGTGCCCTAGCCCCAGTGGCTTGCATGGCTACCTTGTTATGCTATTTTGGAACTGGAACTATGTTGGAGTGTGTCTTGCTCCAGGGGTAGGTAGCTATGGGTGCCCCTTCATTCCTGAAGTTAAACTGCCATGGAACCATCCCCGTTCTGTGGCCTAAAATCCTCACGCTGAGCTGTGAGGAGCTGTTACACCCTTCCCTGGAGGCCAAGCAGCAGTGGAACTGCTCTACCGCCTCCTTCTGCCCCTTGCCTGGAGCTAAAGCTGGAGCTGTGCATTCCTTCCTGGGGAAACCTTGCTGTGGCAGAACAGCTCCATATATATCTCCCAGTAGTGGCTGTGCCCTGCCTTCAGGGCCCTAAGCTGACACTGCACACTGCCTGCTGGGAAAATGGTGCCTTAGTGGAATTCTTTTATCTCCCTTCCCAGTCACTGAGCTCTACCCCTAAGGTAGAGCTGTAGTTCGGATATTTGACCCTCCAAGCCTAATGTCGAAATTTGATCCCCAGTGGTGGAATCCAGGCCCAATGAGAAGTGCTCAGGTGATGGGGGCGGAGCCCTCATGAATGGCTTGGTGCTCTCCCCATGGTAATAAGTAAGTTCTTGCTCTAATAATTCCAATGAGAATTTCCCTGAGAGCTGGTTGTTAAAAAGAGCCTGGCACCTTCCCCATCTCTCTTGTTTCCTCTCTTGCCATGTGATCTGCACACCTGCCGTGTTTCTTGTACAGGCTGCAGAACCATGAGTTAAATAAACCAATCTTCTTTATAAACTACCCAGTCTCAATATTCCTTCATAGCAAAACAAACAATCTAAGAAAGGGCCTGAGCTGCAGCTGCACAGTCCCTGCTAGGAAAACCGTTCCTCAGCAGCACAGCTGCATCTACATCTCTAGTTGCTGCTGCGTCCTGCCCTTGGGACCTGAGCTCAAGTTGCACAATCTCTCCTGGAAATGGCGCCTTGGTGGAGTTGCTTCCTCTAATTCTCCCAGGTACTCCTGTACCCTTCCCTGAGGGGCCCAAGCCAAGGCTGTCCATTGCCTCCCAAAGAAAGAGTTCCCTGGCAGAGCTGCTCCAAAAGCCCCTCCCAGTCGCTGCTGCACTTGTCCCACAGGACCAATACTGAAGTTGCACACTGCCTCCCATCCCTTCCAGTTACTGCTATGACCTGACCCAGGTATCAGAGCTGAAGCAATGCCAGACATCCCAGGGAAACAGCCTGCTTGGCTGCCCGGAGCAGGCTTACCTCACCAATGTCTAAGTTGAAAAAACAACCTGCCTCCCAAGAAATGGTGCCTTGACTGTCTGAAGTGGCCATACATTGTAGCACCTAAGCTGAAGCAGTGCCCTACAGCTCAAGGAAATGGTGCCTGGGCCATCCAGACTAGCCACGTCCTCACACCTAGCTGAAGTGACACACTACCCATTGGGAAGTCTGTGTCTTCACAGACTTCAAGCTAAGAAGCTGCACATCTCAGGCTGAATTGACATGATATCCTACATCCAAGGGACATAGCAGTGGCTGAGCTGAGACACCCCACCCTACAGGCCAGACAACTCTAGTATTCTGCTTCCCTGGAGTTGCACTAGCCCCCTAGAGTCTGAACTGCTGAGATACCTCTCTCCCGAGACAGCAGTCATTGTTGAGCTGCTTTGTGCTCCTCCAGGGCCCTAACAGCTGTGACCCACCATTCTGGGGTACTTGCTGCCACTGTACCTGCCCTCACAGAGTCTGGGATACTGCTAAGCCCTACCATCCCAGGGCCTAGACTCACCACTACAAGGTGCTTCATCCCCTGTGTCTGAAGTTGCCACTGAGGCCTCTTGGCTCAGTTTACAGAATAACAGCCATACCTGACTCCTCAATCCCGTATAGTCAAGACAATCCGAAGCAAAAAGAACAAAGCTGGACGCATCACACTACCTCACTTACAAGGCTATAATAACCACAAACGGCATGGTACTGGCACCAAAACAGATACACAGACCAGTGGAACAGAACAGAGGCCTCAGAAATCATGCCACACATCTACAACCAACTGATCTTTGACAAACCTGACAAAAACAAGCAATGGGGAAAGGATTCCCTATTTAATAAATGATGTCGGGAAAACTGGCTAGCCATATGCGGAAATCTGAAACTGGATCCCTTCCTTATTTATGCCTTATACAAAAATTAACTCAAGATGGATTAAAGACTTAAACATAAGACCTAAAACCATAAAAACCCTAGAAGAAAATCTAGGCAAAACCATTCGGGCAAAGACTTCATGACGAAAACACCAAAATCAATGGCAACAGAAGCCAAAGTAGACAAATGGGATCTAATTAAACTAAAGAGCTTCTGTCAGATGATTATGACATGAATTTGTTTTTCACATCCCTAGCTAGGGCTTAACATATGGGGGGAAGAATCTGACCTTGTGGAAGTAAAGGCAAGGAGGAGAGAGGACTTTTGATGAGGAAGGTTGAGTGGTTATCAGTAGAATGGCCTCAGGCCAGCGCTAAAATGAGTGATGGGCACCTCCAGGAAGGGAAGTGCTTATACCTCTGGAAGGCATTCTCTAACTCTGAGTTTTATGTATCTTTTTACTACAGTGTATTTTTTTTTTTTTGAGATAGAGTCTCACTCTGCAGCCCAGGCTGGAGTGCAGTGGTGCGATCTTGGCTCACTGCAACCTCTGCCTCCAGGGTCCTAGTTTAAGCAATTTCCTACCTCAGCCTCCCAAGTGAGCCACCACGTCCAGCTAATTTTTGTATTTTTTCGTATAGACAGGGTTTCACCATGTTGACCAGTCTGGTCTTGAACTCCTGACCTCATGATCCACCCACCTTGGCCTCCCAAAGTGCTGGGATTTTTAAAAGTTGACACCAAGCATTCAATATAGTTCATGGACCAGCAAACTACAGCTTATGGGCTGGCCACCAGTTTTTGCAAATACAGTTTTATCTGATCACAGCCATGGTGATTTGTGCATGCATTGTCTGTGGTTCCATTCACACTCTAAGTTGAATCATTGCAACAGTGATTGTTTGGCCCACAAAACCTAAAATAGTTACTATCTGGTCCTTTAAGAAAAAGTTTGCTCCCAAAATAGGTTTGTCACAGATTTACGTTTACCTGTGTTTGGAGAGAGAATGGAAGCGGTCTTGACCACCTCTTGGAGTGAAGCCTTCTAGAGAAATGCAGAGGTCTGAAAATAGAGATTGGGACAGCAGTCAAAGTGAGGGAAGTGGGTGCTAGCAGTCTTGAATTTCTAGAACATGCAAGCACTGCCCAGGGAGTCTCAGAAATCCTCGGAGAGGGGACTAAGCTTCCTGCCATACCCAAGTGAGACCTTGAATCATATGACGTATTTGACCTCCCATTAATGAAGATTTTGGTCTTTGGATTATATCTGGGACTGATCTGAATCCTTAAGGAGATCCAGGAATATGTCCTGAGTAGAACTGCTAAATGTGTGAAGAAAGTAGTTCTGTTTAATATAGAGTGATGGTGCACAGGCTCACTGTGTAATTGCATCCCACAGCAAAGAGTATGTTGCTGTACCCTAACACCTTCTGAGATGAGAGGGCAACAAGAGCACAGGTAAGAGGCACTTTTTTAAATAAGAATGTCTCAGGTATGACACCAAGTATATACAAAGCTACTCAGGATTTTCATTACCATTTCTTAAATTTTTAAATCTTAAGTTTCCCTAGGAAGTGAATGAATCATATACTAGCTATTATAGATTGGATTTCTTTTAGTGGAATTGTTCCTGGTGTGAGAACAGAGCTATAGTTCGAGTGATCACAAGTTATTCCATTGCCCCAGGTAGCTATGGGAAATTCCCAGGAAACAGTACTCGGACTGACATCACCAACTGGGCAGGCAATGGAGCTCAGTCTGAACTTCTCTATCAGGGAGCAGAGTGGTGCCCTAAATTCTATGAGACTTGACTTTTGGACTTTGGATTTCCCAGAAAAGTTACCATTTACGCATGATGTTCTGGCTTATACTATCTTCTACCCAGTCTCAGGAAACGAAGGGCTCAGATGCTGATGGCAATGCTTTCCATTAACAAAATTTCACCCTTCACTCATGCCATCCCAGAGAACAGGTTACTAGCAACCTTGTAAGAAGTATTTCTCTCTCCTCTGTCAATTAAATTCCATAAACTTCACTCTCTTTAAAAAGTGACCTAATCATCAGGAACTGCAATACTGAGTTGGCCAATTATTTTGAAATCACAGTTACATCCAAATTTTAAAAAAGAAGCCATCTTTGGACTTAGAAACTACTGCTTTTAGATCATCTGGAGCTCCAAGCCTTCAGTATCTATGGTACATAATCTCCATGATAACACCTTCATCATTGCATTCATGTATTCATTCATATAACCATTCCAAAGATACTCGGTACTGATAATGGGTCAAACACTATTCTAAAGTATACAGATAGCAAAGGCATAGTTCCTGCCCTTAACCATATTATGTTTTTAGGAAACAGAATGCTTAGATTAAGTTTGATTATGATTGTCATGAATAATAACATTGTCATTCAAAATAAGATGGGACAATAACAAAACTTGGAAAATACTTTGGTATAACTCGTGAACTAGCTTTGAAAACACTTTGCAAAGCAATGTCTTAGAAATCTTTGATCGATTGGAAATTTTTCTGTGTTATTACTTTGATGGATAGCACTGATTTGCACATATTCTAATCTTCTTTAAAATATTTTTAGTCTGAGTCTGAATCAGGAAGTCTGCTTGAGCCTAGGGATTTGAGACCAGCCTTGGCAACATAGTGAGACCCCGTCTCTAAAGAAAATAAAATAGGCAGGCATTGTGGCTCACATCAGTAGTCCCAGCTACTCAGAAGGCTGAAGTGAGAGGATCACTTGACCCCTTCAGTAAGTGTTAATTGTGCTACTGCACTCCTGCCTGGGGACCAAGAGAGGCCGTATCCCAAAAATACATTTTTTAACATATTATTTAGCAACATATTTAACATATTATTATAGTCACAATGAGCTACGTGTCTTGTAGTGTTAGCACAATGGCTTATACACAGTAGACACCAGTAAACATTTCACAGTTTCATTGATTTTAAATTTGGAAAACTCTTTTAGAAATTAGGTAGACCTATGGTCTTTTACTTTAATTGGATTTTTGACCATTTTGAAAATCTGATGAAATCTGTGTTTTTCTTACTAAAAAAAAAAAAAAGCACTACCAGGCACAATGGCTCACACCTGTAATCCCAACACTTTGAAAGGCCAAGGTAGCAGAATCATTTGAGCACAGGAGTTTGAGATCAACCTGGGCAACATGAGCAAGACCCTGTCTCTACCAAAAAAAAAAAAAAAAGAAAAAGAAAATTAGCCAGATGTGGTGACATGTACCTGTAGTGTCAGCTAGTGAGAAGGCTGAGATGAGAGGATCACCTGAGCCCTGCTGCAGTCATTGGGCCATAGTTGGGTCACCAAACTCCAGCCTGGGCAGGAGAGAGAGAGAGAGAGAGAGAGAGAGAGAGAGAGAGAGAGAGAGAGAGAGAGAGAGAGAGAGAGAGAGAG
>CM052658.1:110852711-110872413 GCA_028533165.1 Leontopithecus rosalia
AAGGAGGGAGAGAAGGAAGGAAGGAAGGAAAGAAGGAAGGAAGGAAGAAAAAAAGGAAAGAGAAAGAAGAAAGCACACTTACACTTTTGTATGCAATTTCAGAGGATTGGTGTATCACTCTAAAGACCAGCCAGGAACTTCCTTAGCTGAACGTCTCTTACCTAGTCTACATCTTCATTTTGTAATTGTTGAAAATCATTGCTTAGAAGAGGGGTTGGAAAACTCTGTCTCCCTAAGCCAAATCTGGCTTACTTTTTGTTTTTATACAGCCTGTGAACTACAAATGGTTTTTACAGTTAATGGTTACGTAAGTACCAGTATATTAGCCTCGGTTCTACCTTATTATTCTAGGATACTTCCTGTTGTGCAGTACTTTAAAAATGGGATGGAAAGAATTATAATTACCATGACTTCACATGATGTCTGAATATACTTCTTTTAGAAATTTCTTAGTACCTGATTGCTTACAGATTGTTTTCTTCTCCTTGACTAGGGCTGCCTGAGTAGTTTCAAACTCTATCTGGAAATAACGCAGTAATAGAATTAAAGGATATTCATTTTCTAGCCCTTTGTAGAAAAAGTTTTCCAAGCCCTGGCCAGGAATGCTTAGATAATATTCTCCCAAATTATGCAGCTGATTACCAGAAAACAGAGGACTGGAGTTCCCGCCACCTGATTCCTCATCCACTGGTCTTCCTATTACTCCTACTGGCTGATTAAAATCCTTACTAATTAATTGATTTAAACTCAAAAAACAGGAAACAAAGACATGTAATTCTCGAGTACTTAATAAGTAATTTCTCAGATAAGTAACTGCACAGTTATGTTGAACACCGAAGTCCAGAGAATTAAGGGATGTATCCAAAGCCACGTAACCAATTTGTGAAAGAAACAAAATTAAATGCTTATATTCAGGTTAAGCGTTACTGGCTTATTTTTTTAAAAAAACTTTGATTATATTTTATTCCACATATTTGAAAAATACTACTTCTTGGAAGTAGAAAATACTGGATAGAAGGTATTTTACTAAAAGTAAAATTATGAGAACACATGTTCCTCTTATTTCTCTTATTTAAGAAGCTATATCGGGATCATTCCTGTTATGTAATACTTTTAAAACAGGATGGAAAGAATTATAATTACCATTATTTCACATGATATTCTGAATATACTTCTTTTAGAAATTTCTAAGAACCTGATTGCTTACAGATTGTTTTCTTCCATTGACTAGGGCTGCCTGAATAGTTTCAAACTCTTATCTGAAAATAATAGAGTAATAGAGTTAAAGGATTTTCATAATGAAAGAAAATTAAGATGTCACTTAAAAGATAAGCATTTGAATAATCACACATAAATTCAGTAGTGCCAGGTGCCCTTAAACATTCTATGTGTTTAGCCAGTTTTTTGAGAGATTCTGAAATCATTTTTGTTCATATTTATCGATTAAAATTAGGTTTTACCTTCAGAGAACATGTCCTGAACAGTAAGAATAGCACAATTCTTTCTATAAAGGAGGAGTTGTGGTCAGAGTGAATAAGCTTTGAATAAGCTTTCTTTTTATAGCAAAACTGTTTGAAGATTCTGAATTAGGATTATACCAACAAATTCAGTGTGCTTTATTTCTATAGCACCTTCATTCATGTCTCCTCAAACCAAAGTATTCCGCACTTACCTTGAAAAGCCAGATTTCTCAGGAATGGCTACGGAAACGGGCCACATGTCTGCCTTCCAAATAGGATTCTGTTTGAACAGCAGGGCTGCTGGGGCACTTCCATGGTCTGCATGCATTTGCAAAGGCTCTGGACAGCTCACCAAGCAAAAGGAAGTGAATGTGTTCTAAGTTCCTCATAGTGTCAACAGACCATAAAACCTCAAAACCATTTCAAACACAAAAGTCTTGAAAAACCAAGTTCTTACAGATGAATTGGTCAAGTTGCAAAACTACAGAGAGGCTAACTGTCAATAAATATTTCAGAAGGATTTATGACTACTGTGGATCAAGTTTTGAAAATATTATTTGAACTAAATTTTAGAGAGAATGGGGAACAACACGATATTATCAAAAATGAAAAGGGAAGATGAGCTGTGTATTGTGCTTGTGGTGAAGGAATGTGTGTAATATTTTTTTTCAGCAAGGAGAAAATTTCCAGAGTTGCTCTATGCCTCAGTGGTAACTTAGTCTCCCACTCTTATAATTGTGTTAATTAGCTGTTACTGATAAATGACATTGACTGGGATATGGCATTATAATTATGCCATTTAATTAGAATTAAGAGAGAAAATATTTAATATCAGAGTGTGCTATAGGGGCAGGGGAGGGGGGCACATTTGTCACAGCTTCACTTTTTAGACTGTCAACATTATCTCCCAAAGAAGCTGCCCACACAGTTGTAGCAATATACTCTAAGTACTGAAAAAAAAAAGGCAGTTCCTCAAACTGCTTTAACTTGCCTACCATTTTATGACCGCTCTATAAAATGGGATTTTATAAATGTTCTGATTATCATATAAATCGGCGGAACAGGGACAAGTTTAATGGAAGACAATTTTCCACAGAAAGGGGTGGGAGATGTTTTCAGGATGATTCAAGTACATTACATTTATTGGGCACTCTATTTCAATTATTATTACATAATAATATCTAATGAAATAGTTATACAACTCATCATAATGTAGAATGAAATAGTTATACAACTCATCATAATGAGCTTGTTTTTCTGCTGCTAGATGGTCCCATGTGGAGGTGATGGAAGACAGTGACAGTGAGAAATCATCAGACATTAGATTCTCATGAGGAACACTGCAACCTAGATCGCTAGCATGCACAGTTCAACAGTAACTCCCACGAGAATCTAATGCCGCCGTTGATCTAACAGGAGGTGGAATTCAGGAAGTAATGCAAGTAGTAGGGAGCAGCCCTAAACATAGACGAAGCTTCTCTGGCTCACTTGCCCACTGCTCACATCCTGCTGTGCAGCCCGGTTCCTAACAAGTCACGAACCACTAATGGTCTGTAGCCCAGAGAACCCCTATGTAAATATCATGATAATATTACATAAAAATTTGTGAGTTAAAAAGTACTAATTGGCTGGGCGCGGTGGCTCAAGACTGTAATCCCAGCACTTTGGGAGGCTGAGGCGGGTGGATCACGAGGTCAAGAGATTGAGACCATCCTGGTCAACATGGTGAAACCCCGTCTCTATTAAAAATACAAAAAATTAGCTGGGCAGGGTGGCGTGTGCCTGTAATCCCAGCTACTCGGGAGGCTGAGGCAGGAGGATTGCCTGAACCCAGGAGGCGGAGGTTGCGGTGAGCCGAGATCGCGCCATTGCACTCAGCCTGGGTAACAAGAGCGAAACTCCATCTCAAAAAAAAAAAAAGTACTAATTTATTCAATCTCAACCTTTTACACATTCCCTCACTTTTAAACTCCATTTTGACATTTCACTATTTCAAAAAGAAATTTTAAAAGGCATCAAAATAATACTGGCCCTGGGTTCTTTCTACTCTATGGTCCCCAAGTAGAATGATAACTTTTGTAATTTGGGGTGATTCCTGGTCTTCTTTTCAATGCTAAAACACCCATATTTTAGGCAAACTTTGTGCAGTTCCGTTTTCATCAATGTTCACATTTCTTACTCCAAACTAATGTTATAAGTGCTTCCAACTTTCTTAGTTTGAAGGTAACGGTTCTATATCAGGAAACTCTTCAATTTCAGCAGATGTGCATTCTTTCTGTTATATGAGTTAAAATCTTATCTGCTTCAAAATAACTCATGCTAGAGATACTTCAAGCTTTATTAATTATAGAGAAGATTGTTGCTGACAAACTCTCCTGCTGAGAGCAGCTTAAAAAAATGAACAGAATGCAAAACCTATAAGTTTGAAGGCTTGAGAAAGCTGCCCAGGCAATGAGAACATGAAGAAATAAAATCCCCAGAAGAAGGGAAGTACAAAAGAGTGAACCTGATGTTCAAGTCTGGAGTACTTTTAACTCAAGGCACAGCTGATTTGAAACTAGACACTGAGAGGTGAAGCGGCAGGTGAAATGGGTGGCTAAGATGCTCAGAAGTAAAACAAATCTGGCTTAAGAAGCAAAATTAAAGTCCAGAGACCACTAAGGAGGCAGTGCCCTTATAATTACCTCAAATTTTCAGTCAAGACCCCTGAAGGACTACACCTTAGGAGGATGCATGCACTAGAAATATTGTAGCATCACAAAGTTGGAGCCCAATTTCAAATCAACTAAATGACTTAGGTAGGTAGACAATCACTCAATAGATTAGGAGATCTGCCACCATCAGAACGACCTCCTCACACACACACCAAGCAAAGGTAAATACTCTGGAGGACGATAACACTAACCAGATCAACAAATTGGCTCTCGAACTTTTTAAACACAATGTCCAAATTTCAGTAACTCTTTAGAGGTGTGTCTGAAGGTAAGTCTAGAAAAACAGACCATGAAAATAAACATAAACAGAAACAAACACAGAAGGACATTCAGAATTGATTGGCTTTAAAACAGCTGTAATTAATTGTTTGAAGAGCGTACCTGAAATATAGAAAATTTACACTAGAAAATATTTTTTAATCAAATAGAAATTCTGAAACTAAAAAATAACATAACTAAAATTACTCAACTGTTGAGGACTAACAGATTAGACACAGAGGATGATGGGATTGAAATACAGGTCAGTAGAAAATACCAGATTGAGCTGGGTATGGGGGCTCACACATGTATTCCCTTCATTTTGGGAGGCAAAGGCAGGTGAATCAACTGAGGTCAGGAGTTGGAGACCAGCCTGGCCAATACAGTGAAAACCTGTCTCAACTAAAAATGCAAAAATTAGTTGGGAGTGGTGGCAGATGCCTGTAATCCCAACTACTCAGGAGGCTAAGGCAGGATAATCACTGAAACTGGATGGTGGAGGTTGCAATGAGCCAAGATTGCACCACTGCACTCCAGCATGGGTGACAAGAGTAAAACTCAGTCTCAAAAAAAAAAAAAGAAAAAGAAAAAGAAAAAAGAAAAGACCAAATTGAAGAATGGCAATAAAACAAATAAAATAAAATCACACAAAAGACATGAAAGACACAAGGCAAAGTTTTTAAATGCCTATAATGGAGAGTTGCTCTGGAGAGAAACAAGATGAAGAATTTGGAAGAAACAATATTTTAAAGGACAACACATTTTTTAAAAATTATAATTAAAAAAAGATGTAGATTAAAGAAGCACTATGAATCCCAAAGAGGATAGAAACAACAACAAAAGCTCCACCAAGTTCCATTATATAAATAAAAAATGAAGAAGAAAATCTTAAAATTATGCTACATGAGAAGCTGAGGTGAGAGGATTGCTTTCAGCCAGGAATTTGAGACCAGCATAAGCAGCATAGTGAGACCTCCATTTCTAAAAAAAAAAAAAAAAAAAAAAAAAAAAATGAAAGAAAGAAAGAAAACTTAAAATCAATTTGGAGGAAAAAAACTTTTAAATGAAAATATACTTTTCAACAACAGCAATGGAACCCAAAAGAAATGGAACAACATATTTAAAATTATAAAAGAAAATAACTGCTAATTTGGAGTTCTTTATGCAATAAAAATATCCATTATCTTGATGACAAAATAATATTTTCAGACAAACTAAAACTATGATGATTTGTAGCCTGCCGACATGAGCTAGGAAAAATGCTACCAGGAGTGGTTCCAAAGGTGCAAAGGCAGTCCCAGGTGGGAGCCAGAATTGCTCAAAGAAATCAAGAGCAATAGTAAGAGCAAATGTGTGGGTAAACGTAAGTGCATACTGAAGATACATAATAACAATAGTAATCATCTAACAGAATTTCAAAATATAGGTAGAGTCAAAATTCATGACAATAATAGGATAAAGCATGGAAGAGCTATACATTGAATTAAAGTGTTCTAAAAGTTTTGCATCCTCTTGGAGGTGGTCAAAGTACTAATTAATTTTGGACTTTAATCAGTCAAGAAGGCTCACCATAATCCTTGAAATAGTCACCAAAAATAGCAATAAAATTAGCAAAATAAAACAAGAAAAATGAAGAAAAAATATGAATCCAAAAATGCCAAAAAGTAGAGAAAAGACATATAGAATGGATAGATAAGTAGAAAGCAAAGAGCAAGAAATCAAATTTAAACCCCCAAATTTGATGATAATAATATGTAAATGCAGTGAGCAGTTATCAGATTAGACTTTAAGGCAAGAAACATTATTGGCAACAAAGAGAGGTAATTTCATAATAAAAGTGTCAATCTTTCTAAAACGTTACAATTCTGAATTTGTTGCACTTTTAGTCTCAAATATGTGAAGCAAAATAATGACACAACTAAAGGGAAAATGGACAAAATCATTATCATAATAGAAGATTTTAACAAACCTCTCTGATGCAGCAAGCAGGCAAAAATTCAATATGAATATAAGACATTTGAACAATGCTATCAGTAAACTTGACTTAATTCATGCACCTTTATACCCAGCAAATGCGGAATTCACATCACACGAACAACCTAAATTGACCCAACGGTAGATATAAAGCAAATATAACAAAAATAGTAAGAGTGAAACTCCACAGAGTATGTTTTCTGACAAAAGAGGCAAAAAGATAATGTTAAAACCTTTACGTGTTGGAAAGTACTCAACATACTTCTAAAATCACAAGCTAAAAGTGAGTACAAATGAAAATTAAGAAATACTGTTGTTTGAATGATAACGAAAATTCGATTTCTCAAAACTTTAGTATTACAATTAAAGCCACATTTAAATGCATGTAGTAGAGGTGGAAAGCTGAAATGAATGAAACTCGGGACAAGCAGCAGGAAAGAAGTAAGAAAAATCAAGCAGAAGTCAATAAAACATAAAGCAAATATATAATAGAGAAAATAAATCTACAAGTTGGTTCTTTTAAAGACTAATAAATTTAATAAATCTCTGGAAGGATAGGGAAAAAAGAAAGAGTGCACACAACATAAATATCAAGATTTTTTTTTAAAGGGGCTTAACTACATACACAGCCTTCAGGTCATAAAATGCTAATAAAAGTTATCATAGCAGATTTAGGGCACTGATTTTAACAAAATGGTGAAATAACTTTAAAAGCCATAATTTACAAACTAAACTGCCACAAGAAGAAATATGTAATACAAATAGTTACTATCTAGAGAAAGAATTGATATCTGTAACTACAATCCTTTGAAAAGAAATTTGCAGGCCTAATGATTTTATGTGAATTCTTCTAACATTTCGAAATAACATTAATTTTACATATATTGTTCCAGAACACAGAGAAAGAAAGATTTTCTAACTCATCTTTTGAGGTTATCGTAACTTTGATAGCAAAATCCAGTGAGGAAATTACAATAAAGGGCCTAAGCAAAGTCTCCTCTGATTAATATAGACACAAAACTCCTACACAAAATATTAGCAAATAAAATCTAGTGATATATAAATATAAATTATAACTGGGCATTGTGGCGCAAGTCTGTAATGCCAGCACTGTGGGAGGCCAAAGCAAGAGGATTTCTTGAGCCAGGAGTTAAACACTGCAGTGAGCTATGATCACACCCCTGCACTGCAGCCTGAGCAGCAGCATGAGACCTGCCTCAAAAAAAAAAGGAAAAAATTACACACACACACACACACACACACACACACACACACACACACACACACAAACACAATGGCATGGCATTATGGTCAGGTGAGAATTATTCCAAGAAGACAAGACATGTAAAAATCAGTGACTGCAATTCACCACATAGACAAAATAGAGGAGAAAATTCATAGGATCATCTCAAATAGAGGCAGAAAAATCACAATAAAATTCAACATCCATCCATGATTTTTTAAAAGGCACTACAAATGAAGAATAGATGGATACATACAAAATCCTACAGCAAACAACCTGCTTTAATGGGAAAATATTGAATGCTTTCCTCTTGATAGCAAGTATAAGTCAAGGATGCCATCTGTTGCCATTCTTACTAAAGATGTTTTATTGAATCCTGACAGAATGCAGTGAGGCAAAAGAATTAATAAAAGGTATAACTATTGGAAAGAAAGAAATAACACAGTTTCTATTTGCAAGAGACATTGTTTTATACATATCAAATACAAAGACTCCACAGATGGACTTATGGAATTAATTTGTTAACTATTGCAAAGCCGAAAGTTATATGTTAATTTTCAAAATTTAAATGCACTTCACACTTGCAACAAAGAAGCAAGGAATACAATTTTTAAAATAATACCATTTAAATTAACATCAAAATGAAAGAAATTAAATACCTAGGAATAAATTTGACAGTAGATAAGCAAGTCTTCAATGTAGAAAAATATAAAATCATGAGCGAAATTAACAAATATGTCACTGGGTAGAAGATTATGCATTCCTTTCAAGTAAAAAGATTCAATATTTTGAAGCTATCAGTGCTTCCCCAAAACCACTATAACCAATACATTCCTAATAAAAATATGAATAAATGATTCTGTGATAATTAACAAGTTAATACAAACATTTACATGGCAATGTAATGAGCCTTAAATGTCCAAGACAATGGAAGAAAATAAAATTATTTCAAAGACTACATTAGCAGATACAAAGTCTTATTTTAACGCGAAAATTATTAAAACAGCATGGTATTGGCACAGTCATAAAGAAGTATAGTATAGAGGCCAGCTAATGATCCACATGCATATATGAATGCTTGTTTACAAAATACGTGGCAATGTAGAGCAGTGGGGAAGAAGAAAAGAGAAAGAAGAAAGAGAGAGAAAGAAAGAGAGAGAAAGAAAGAGAGAAAGAAAGAAAGAAAGAAAGAAAGAAAGAAAGAAAGAAAAGAAAAAGAAAGAAGAAAAGAAAGGAAAAGAGGGAAGGAGGGAGGAAGGCAGGAAGGAAAGCAGGAAGGCAGGAAGGGAGGGATGGAGAGAGGAAGGAAGGAAGTCTTTTCAATAAATGGTGTTGGGTCAACTGGACATTCAAATCAGAAAAAAAAATGAATCTTGAGTTTCTGCCTCACATTATTTGCAAAAAAAATCAGTTCCAGACAGATCGTTGACCAGAATGTGAAAAGTAAGACAATAAGTCTTCTAGAAGACAACAAAGATTATCTTCTTGACTTTGAAGTATAGGGAAATTTAAGGATACAAAACTCACTAATCACTAGAAAGGAGACTGAGTCAAACTATTTTAAAATAAGATTTTATGCTCATGAAAGACATCGTCAAGACAGTAAAAAGACAAACCATGGAATGAAAGCAGATATTTGTAGTTCATGTAACTGACCAAAGACTCATATCAAATATGTATAAATGAGAAAAAAGAAAGATAATACATAAAAATTCCTACATACAAAATACATGGATAAGCAATTTGCAAAAGAAGGTTTTCTCATAAGTACGGGTGAGGTACTCATCTAAATTAGTCATCTGGTAAATGATAATCAAAAATGGCCATGGAATACCACTAAATATGTATCAAATGGCTTAAATGAAAAAGACTCACGATACTGAGTATTGGGGAGGATGTGGGGCAAATAGAATTTGCATACACTGCTAGTGGTACAGCTAACGCTTGACTTCTCTAGCTCAACATACCTTTGTCTCGTGATCCAGCAATTTCATTCTTAGGTATGTACCCAGTGTAAAATATATACGTATATGTACCAAAAATATTATGAGAATGTTCATAACAAATGTGCACATTAATCAAAATCTGGAAATATCCTTGCTCTGGTGTGACAATAAAATGTATTCTTTTATTAAAAAAATAGAGATGTGTAGTCATTCTTTAAGATTTAAAATGAATGAATAATGTTACATGCAGAAACGTAGATGCATTTTACAAACATAGTATTGAGAAAAAGAAGCCAAAAACAAAGAATTCACTGTGTGGTTTCATTTACATGAAGTTTAAGTACAGGCAAAACTGATCTATGATGTTGCAAGTCCTGCTGGTGGTTACCACTGGAGATGTGGGCGCAGTGGGAGCAATTCATGTAAGAAGGGGTACCTCTGTGCTATCTCTTGATCTAGGTGGCAAGCACTCACATGTGCTTACTTCCTGATAATTCATCTGGTTGCATACTTATGATTTGTGCATTTTTCTGCCTAAAGAATATCCTTAAATAATAAAAGTTCATTTTTAAATGTCCCACACTAAAAATTTAGTGGTACAGGTGATTTAACACCAAATAATGATTGAGCCAACATTGTTTTCTCATGTGAAGCTTCACATCAAATGTCCTCCTTTTCTGAAATACTTGCATGCTACAGCTCATTTTCCTGGGAATGATGCTAAAACATCCTCTTCCTCACCTTTAAAATATATTTGTCCAATGCTTTATCTCATTGACATAAATGCCAGAACAATTAGTTCCAGATCCGTATTTAGAGCTCATTTAGAACAAATTTGCATATGGCATTTGTGAGATTCCAGCTCTCACCTATTAAATCAACGTGCAAAGTAAACTCTGGTTGAACTCTGCTGTAGATCTTCAAAACTACCTTAATCACATAAAAAGAATAATTTCCAGTATTGGGACTTCGCACAAAAATAAGGGTGGAGATAACATGCCAAATATTTAAAGAGCAAAGAAGGATCTGTGAAGCACAGAATCTCAGTGTTTGGAACTACTCAATGATACTGGAGACACACCTCCAAGTACCATCTCTACTTGCTCATCTTCTGACAGCTCTGGCATTTCAAGTTATTTATTACTTACTAACGGAAATATTTCCTTATACTAACAACCCACATTTTTAATTCCCGTCTTATAGCCAAGGAGAACAAAGTTTAATCCTTTTTCTACGTGACAGCCCTGCAGGTACTGAATGATGTTTGTCTTGCCCAGTCTGAATCTTCCCTTCTCCTTGTCTGTAATCTTTTATTTATTTATTTATTTGAGACGGAGTTTCGCTGTTGTTACCCAGGCTGGAGTGCAATGGCGCAATCTCGGCTCACAGCAACCTCCGCCTCCTGGGTTCAGGCAATTCTCCTGCCTCAGCCTCCTTAGTAGCTAGGATTACAGGCACGTGCCACCATGCCCAGATAATTTTTCATATTTTTAGTAGAGACGGGTTTTCACCATGTTGACCAGGATGGTCTCGATCTCTTGACCTCATGATCCACCCACCTCGGCCTCCCAAAGTGCTGGGATTACAGGCGTGAGCCACCGCGCCTGGCCCTTCAGGACTTTTTAGATCCTGTCAGACCACTGGCCTCATTCAAGATGTGAAAAATTGTCCAAAACAACAGACCTGAGGCACCAGTTCATCCATGAGTGTCCTTTGTCTGGAAATATTCTCCAAATATCATACAGCCTGTGTTTCTGTAAGGTCAACGTGACCAACAGCGGTCTTGACAAATGCCTCTCTGAAAACCACATACCTGTGACTAATGAATATTGTCCATCTGCATTCTGATAACCTGTCCAAAATATCCCTGTTGCAACTGAGCTTTCCAGCCAGGTGAATTAGGGTGTAGATGCTACACTCACAGTAATACAAAGAGATTTGGAAGCTCACCTGCACTCAAGTTCCTCCTCTTCATCTAGTAAACTGGGTGTATGTACAAAGACCATATAGACTTTCTGAGCCTCATTTTAGTAATTATGACAGTGGGGTGATTGCCAATAACTAGATTTTTTAAAAATTTCTTTGTTTTACAAGTTGTGTCACCTTGGTTTAAAGCAGTATTTTCTCTTTAAAGTGTTCAACCAATTTCAAACTCCACACTTCAGAATGATCTGAAACAGAGGCCATCAAACATCCCCAGTGCAGAGGCATAGGTTCTTACCGTTTAATGCATTCAGATACTATATTTAGTTATAAAAACCTTTGTCACCTGTAAATAAATATTGTGACAAGACACAGTGATATGATGATGCTGCTGATGATGATATTCTGGCTTCCACCCTGAGGTCTGCACCTGGAAGGCTTCTGCTGTTGGAATAACTTATGTCACTTGGGTGGCTTCTCAGAGTATGAGAAATTGTATTTACACTCATGTCAGGGTATAAGGTATTTTAGGGCAGTTGCTAGGATGACAAACATATTTTACAGTGAACATGAATGGACCTCAAATCTGTGTTTCCTCTCAGCAAAGGACGAGATTCAAGGCCTGTGTAATTCTCAGGAAACAGTTACATAGTGCCATTTTTAAAGCGGAACATGTTTTTCCAGAAGCAGAGCAGCAGGCACTGCTCTACGGGAGACTACACTCCCCTAAATAGTGAAGAAATCTAATGGCATTTTGTCTTAGGCAGGAGGGCTTAGAACATCAGGGCAGAATTCCAATTTTTAATATATTTACTCATCAATAAGTTTCAAACACATACATGCACACATATCGAATGGATGTTGTAACTGAATCACAAAACAAGAGCTTTTACTCAAGTCTAAGCCCGATCAGCCCCCAGTTATGAGCTTCAGGCATCCCAGCCACGGTTTTTTTTTGTTGTTTTTTGTTTGTTTGTTTGTTTGTTTGTTTGAGACGGAGTTTCGCTCTTGTTACCCAGGCTGGAGTGCAATGGCGCGATCTCGGCTCACCGCAACCTCCGCCTCCTGGGTTCAGGCAATTCTCCTGCCTCAGCCTCCTGAGTAGCTGGGATTGATTACAGGCACGTGCCACCGGGCCCAGCTAATTTTTTGTATCTTTCGTAGAGACGGGGTTTCACCATGTTGACCAGGATGGTCTCGATCCTTGACTTCGTGATCCACCCGCCTCGGCCTCCCAAAGTGCTGGGATTACAGGCTTGAGCCACCGCACCGGCCCCCAGCCATGTTTAACGGAATAGTCTCCGACTTTTTCTTTTGACTGTAACCTTAACTTCTTACCTCACTGCCTACATTAGTCAGGGTTCCCTAGAGGGACAGAACTAATAAGATAGATGTATATATAACGGGCATTCATTAAGGAGTACTGACTCACACAATCACAAGGTGAGGTCCCACAATAGGCTTTCTGCAAGTTGAGGAGTAAGGAAGCCAGGCCAAGTTCCAAAACCTCCAAAGTAGAGAACCCAACAATGAACCCAACAATGCAGCCCTCAGCCTGTGGTCAAAACTCCAAGAATCCCAAAGCTGAAGAACTCGAAGTCCAATGTTCGAGGCAGGAAGCACCTAGCACAGGAGAAAGAGGGAGGCTGGAAGGCTCAGCCAGTCTAGTCTTTCCATGTTCTTTAACCTGCTTTTATTCTGGCTGTGCTGGTAGCTGTTTAGATAGTGCTCACGCAGACTGACGGTGGGTCTGCTTCTCCCAGCGCACTGATTCAAATGTTAATCTCCTTTGGCAACACCCTCACAGATACACCCAGAAACAGTTGTTGGCATCCTTCAGTCCAATCAAGTCAACTCTCAATATTAACCATCACACTGCCGATTCTGCATTCACTCAGCTCTTGACAGTTTAGCCTGATCTCCTTTAAGTGGCCCTGAGCTGCACCTTGGACTTGAAGGTAGATTTGGCTTCTTCAGTTCCAGGCCATCACTCTCTACTTGATCGAGCCCCGACTTAGAACTTATGATCAATTATAGTTTTCTTGGTTACTTAACACTCACACATTCCTTGAGAGGTTCAAATAGAATGACAGGCTTTTGCCAGAGAAAGACAGGAAACAGTTACACTGTGTCTTTACCTTAGTGGCTTTAAAAGTTTTACTCTAAAAAAAGTCCATGGCTTACTGTTTACTTAACAACCTTCTCTTTATCCTTTATTTTGGTCCCTGAATCTCTTGAGTTGATTTCCTCCAAGGATAACTTTATCAATTCATTCCAAGATGCTTATTACAACAGGCATTGTACTTAACAGCATAGGTACAAACCTGCCTTTTAGTTTGATTCTGCGTTTGCTAGGGAACGTGTCATCTGCTTGTGCAAGGTCACTCAGCAGCCTCCTGACATTTGCCAGCACTCCACTAGACAGTGTCTTGGTCTTTGAATTCTTTCACCTTTATGCACCAGTCTGCCTGTCACATACTTTTGCTTTCACTACCATTTCACCTCGCACATCGAAACCTTAAATTTATCCACCATAATAAACTCAATTGTTTAGATTCAATATCAATGTATTTTATATACAGTTCAACTGAAAGGGGCGTCTGTAAAATTAGGAACTATGATTCATCTGCTATTGCTTCACCAACACTGAGCACAGTAGCGCCAAACACACTGTATGTGCTCTAATGTTCGTGCGGTGGGTGGATGGATAGATGCTTACTTTGTGCCAGGCAGGCAGAAGGAATTTCATAATTTTTTAAGATTATTCCCACAACAATCTTAGGAGTCATCACTGTTGTTTTACAGATAGGGAAGCAAACTTGAAACACTATGATAATTTGCTCAAGGCCATTATTAAGAAATACTATTATTATTTGGTATTGTGTTAGATTTGCGTGTACAATGTTTATAATCCTATAGCGTTTACTGAACACTGATGCTTTCGACAAATATTTTTTTCCCATTATCTTACAGAGTCCTCAGGCAACACTGTCAGATAGTACAATGATTACATTCATTGTATGTTTTCTCTATGGGCAGGACAATCTAGACGAGAGCTGTTAAATGTGATCTTTTCCCTTAAGCTTCTCTCTCCATGGTCAACCCAGGAAATGGAGCATATAAAAGAACTTCTGCTTTTTTGGAAATAGCATTACCGAAAGCAAATAAAATCAGTTTATATCTACAGTTAGTTGCTCCTCTAGTTCCCACTGCCAGAAAGTCATCGGGATCACTAAACTGTCATCACTAAATCAATCCGAAACTTCATCTTCCATTAGCAATAGGGACCAGGATAGAACCACAGGTTTTGACATCCTTTGATATTATTAAGTATGTGTATTTGTTTTTTCTTACACACTGTATCAGTTAAATAAGTAATTAAACCGTGGTATGTTTTATGGTAGGAAAACTCAACTATGAGTCACGTTTATCTAATTTCATCATTCTTCATTTAAAAGTACTCTACCACCAAGTCAATATATCTATCAATTGTTTTCAGGTATTAAATCTTTCCTAGTCTTCAATTTCCTTCTATTTATCTATAGAAACTGAAGTAAGTACCAAACACCAGGAACCCAAAGTTGACACAATGATAAAATTTCCTGTAAATTCACATTTTTTTAAAAACACAGCTATTGCTCACCTATGGATGTTCCCATTTCCTTTCAAATGGGATGCCAATGTTGTTTGGTTGGCAGAGTGCCAGCTCCGGTGGATCTATTCTTAGCCAGTAAATTTTCAGCCAGGCTTGGTGATGCACATCCTCTTTGCTGGTGATTGGCCTAAAGATGGGAATATCATGCAGGCACAGCCACTGGAGCTTCCTGAGAAACACTTTGCTCTCCCATTTTTTTAGGGGGTTAGTGGGGCGATAAAGAGACCTGTCCTTTCTTTTTGAAACTGAGTCGAGAGAGAGCAAGCTTCTATGGCTGTACCCAAGCAGGCATACAGCTAAGAACAAGTAGCCAACATGCCGAGGTTGGCATATTGGATGATTAAAGAGCTGGGTCTTTGACATAAGTCCAGGCACTGCACAAAAGCCCTGTTCCTCCATGCATTCTCAAAATTTCTTCCAATATGAGATAATTTAATGCCTGAAACTTTGTTCTCACTTAGTTATGCTTTCCATTTCTTTAAGTGCAAAAAGAAAATCCCTAACTTAATGTGTGTTACTAGTTGCAACTAAAGAGAAAAAGGGAGCATTTGCATCCTTAAGAGACAATTTAACAGTGCTGCCAGAAGCCAGAGCTAACATGTGTCGCCTCCCTCTGTCAACTTGGCCAAGTTGATAAGCCACAATTTCTTAATGGAAAAAAAAAAAAACAGTAATGCAATGCTTCCCTCACCTGATTATCGCAAAAGGAAAATGTGCATGACACATACCTGATATATAACTAGTGTCACATAACTGATAAATACAAGTTTCTGTGATTTCCTTAGAATTATCTCAGTGGGTAATGAAGTACTGCTGAGTAACTGATTGTTCTTTTTGCATTTAACTGATTTTTTTATGGCAAAGGTTACAAGAAAGGCAGGAAAATCCTCCCTCTCCTTATCTCCAGGAGCCTCTCTGAAGAGCTTTTTTCACTAATACCCACTGTACCTTTTTCATTGATGCCACTTGCTATTTCAACCTTTCTTGTCCTAATTCATAGACAGAATCCTACCACTGAAAAAACAAAACAAAACACACACACACACACACACACACACACACACACACACACAATTTTCACAGCCTCCACCATCCAGCTAATTCTACTGAAAAGCTGTAAAATAAGCCAACAGGCAAGTAAAGGTAGATACCAGTGAAATTTCCCTGTGTTTTGTGTGTTTGTTTGAGACAGGGTCTTGCTCTGTCACCCAGGCTGGAGTGCAGTATCACGATCATGGCTTACTGCAACCTTGACCTTGCAGGTTCAAGCAATCCTCCCTCCTCAGCCTCCTGAGTAGCTGGGACTACAGGTATGTACCATCACACCCGGCTAATTTTTTGTAGAGATAAGGTCTCCCTATGTTTCCCAGGCAGGTCTTGAACTCTTGGGCTGAAGTGATCCTCCTGCCTCAGGCTCCCAAAGTGCTGGGATTATAGGCCACGGCACCTGACTTCCTTTTTTTTTTTTTTTGATCATTCTTTCAGCATTTTTTTCCTAGAAAATAAAGTTGCAAGCAGTCATCTGGGGAACAGTGGACCAAAATCACAGATTCATCCCAACAGTATTCCTGTAAAGGGACATCAATAAGCTTGTCCAGTATCCAATATAGGTGAGCACCAGACACACCCATACTGTGGCTGCAGATGCCCTGCTAGTTGGCATACCAAAATTTTTCATTCTTCTCCAGGTTTGGTCTGATTTTAGACATGTTCTCCCACAAGAAGTATTTTCCTATCTAGCTCTCTCATCTGAAAAAGGAGTAATTAATATCTTCTACCTCGTAGCCATTGAAGGGATACACAAATTGCTGGGAAAAAAAAGTACTTGTCACAAAGAAAACACCGATGACTCAAATATCACCCCGTGAGGCAAGAAGACCACATACATATGTGTATTCCTTCTTTCCCAGATATGATAAAATAAATAAAATGCATAATGCCAACAGGGGCACTCCCCCTGTTGAGAGTATGTTTACCAGCCTTGGACTCATGACTGCAAGTCTTGACTGGCAGACATCCTGGTGAGCCTAAAATCAAGAATATTTTTGCAGTCAGCCTTCTTAGCTTGCACTCCCATTGTGTTTCTGCTGTGGCTTTTGGCAAAAATAAGTATACTTTCTAAAAACATATTTTGCCTGGGGTAAGTTTTAGAAGCTAGGACTACTGTGATAAACTTTAAAAATATGAGACACTCAATGACTTTGCATTGGATTAATAACTTCAGAAGAACTATATTCTTCCAAGTCCAAGGCTGCAATGCTACCTTGCATTAAAAACCCATCAGGTTGACAGAATAGATTAAGAAATGAGGAAGCTAAATCGGGAAGCTTGGTTTCTTTCCATTTTAACTTTCAGAGCCAAGTAAATTGGATGTCAGACCTTACTTCTTTCAGTCATTAATGTGTTCGGATCTTAACTTGCAAGAAATTTTACTTTTTGAACTAAATTCTCTCCTTTGGGATATCATGATGGAAGTCACTTAGATTCCAGATTGAGGTGTCTCTTTTTTTTCTTTTTCTTTTTCTTTTTTTTTTTTTTTTTTGAGAAGGAGTCACCCAGGCTAGAGTGCAGTGGTGCTACCTCGGCTCATGCAACCTCCACCTCCCAGGTTCAAGCAAGTATCCTGTCTCGGCCTCCCGAGTAGCTGAGATTACAGGCATGCACCACCATGCCCATCTAATTTTTGTACCTTTAGTAGAGATGGGATTTCACCATGTTGGCCAGGCTGGTCTTGAACTCCTGACTTCAGGGGATCTGCCCACCTTTCCCTCCCAAGTCTGAGATTACAGGTGTGAGCCACCTTCCTGGCCTTGGAGTATCTCTTCTAACTCAGCATCTTCATGTTATTACCTGGTCTTAATGCAGAAGCCTATGTTGAATAATGTAGCTGGATAGAATATGGGAGAAAAATAATATAGCCAATAAAAATTTTAGCTTTGGGAACACAGTGGCTACAGGGTTAATTTTATTTAACATTTTGTCCTGACCATTTTCAGTCTTCAGTGAAAGAATAAATAAATAAATAAAGTCCTAGGAGGACCCTAAAAGGAAGACTTCTTATTAGAGGAGGAGAGCTGTGCTGATAGAATTACCAAAGGGGTAAACACGCACTGCTTGATTAGCGTACGCTTGCTGACTAACCCCACTGAACTAAGAGAAGCAGCAGCTGAGAAAAGGTGATAGATGGCTTCCAGAACAGAAGGCTTCTCCTTATGTTCTCTTGCCTACCTCTTAATCCTCCCCAGAGAGGTGAGAACAATAATTATATAGATGAGTAACAGCAGTTGGTCTCCTCACTTCCATATTGGGTGGAGCCAATTTATCAAAAGCCCTCCGCATGGAAGAGATTATCTTTTTCTTTTTTCTCTTCTTCTCCTCAACATGCTTTCATGAGCCTTGAGTGTGTGTTCTTGCCTCTTTCTCTAAGTGAATGGGAGTAGAGACACAGTGATGAGGCAGCAGGAGAGCAGGAAGGTGAGGAGAGAAGAGGAAGGAGAAGAAGGAGCTGAGGAGAGGGAGAGGGGAGAGAATCCTCACTGCTTCAGAAAGGAGGTCCACACAGTAAGTTAGGAGTTTCCTGGTCTTTCTGCTCGAATCTGCTAAGGATGCCTTTGTCCTGTCTGGCTCTAGTTTGGTTTCAAAATTATAATAAATGTTGGCCAACAGTGATGGCTCAAGACAGGACCACTCATGCTGTACAAATAGGTAATGCCTCATAGGGTTGGCAAATCATTGAACAATATGTGAGGTCCTTTCTGAAGCAGCAGTTAAGAAAGAAGACTCATGCCGGGCAAGATGTCAAAGCCTCAGCAACAGAACGTGATTGGCTCATAGGTAGTAAGAAGAATTTACCAACAACAGTACAAGTTTGACGAGGAAAGTCTTGTTAGAAAGAGCACTGCAGAAGAATGCAGCAGGGTGCCTCAGCAAGAGAGAACTGAGCGCACGGTGGTGAGTTTTTCCTTAAAGGTGTTTATGGGCCTTAAAGCAGGAGCTTAAGAGTAAAATGGATCACATCAGCCACGCAGGTCTTGACAAATGATTATATTTGTAGGAATTTTGGTGCTTTGATGTCAAGAAGGGTTATACAATGAGTTTTGACATGCATGCATTCTGGAGATGTATAGAAATTCTAGTCATAAATTTTGCAGAAAGAAGCCTGAAACCAAGTGCTGGCTTTAGATAATAGGGAGGTCTAATTACTTCTGAATTCCCCAGATGAGAAGTTTGCCTCTGGAGGGTCTGCTTGATGGCCACTGGGTGATCTTTGCTCTTCTCAACACAGGAAAGAAGAAAGTGGAACTAATGACTATGACTCAGCCCACAAACCAGGACAGTGTGGCGATTCCTCAAGGACCTAGAAATAGAAATTCCATTTGACCCAGCAATCCCATTACTGGGTATATATCCAAAGGACTATAAATCATTCTACTATAAGGACACATGCACACGAATGTTCATTGCAGCACTGTTTACAATAGCAAAGACCTGGAACCAACCCAAATGCCCATCGATGATAGACTGGACTG
>CM052658.1:110872513-110904639 GCA_028533165.1 Leontopithecus rosalia
AAAAAAAACAACAAAAAACAAAAATAAAATACTACAAAACAAAACAAAACAAAAAAAAAAAATGTCCTGTTTGTTTTCTATTCACATGATTTTCTGACTTCATGCCCCCATTCCCACAGGCTATTGAGGAAAACTTAACCCAGCTCTTTCTGGAGATTCCATCTCTGCCCTGAGCAGTGCCTCACATCCAGAGTCTCCAGTGCTACCAAGGCCCAGCAGGGCAGAAGGAAGCAGGCATCGGGTCCTTCGTTGCTTCCCTGCCATTGCCCTACTGGGTGGCTTTAAGAGGACATTAAAATCTCTGTCACTGCAGCTGACGGAAAACACAGGGAACACCAGGCAGCCTTTCTCTTGTATTCAGCTGCTCCTGTGGTTGTCTACCACCAGGAGAGTACAGGATCCCTCTTTCCTCACAACCAATAAACCCTGCTCCTGCACTGCCTCCAGCCTGGGCAGACCCTGAGTCCTTCTCCAATTCTCATCAAGCCACTTCTCTATCAACAGATCATCTCCCTGAGGACCTGAGAATGTACAGACAAAAACCACATATATATATATAATGACAAACTTCCGTACTTGTTTCAACGTGGGGTACAAAAAGGGGAATAGATCAGTAGAGAAAAAAACATAAAACACTAACCAGCCATCCACCATCCTAACCACAAACACCCTCCTCTTTTCTTTCCCCGCCCCTCTGTCTCACATCTTAGTGTTAACTGCATATTTGCCATAAGAAAGGATTGAATTAAATGTAGAATTTTAAAATAATAATAATTCAAGCTTATTCCTATAGCAATTACCACACAGTAAGTTAGGAGTTTCCTGGTCTTTCTGCTCGAATCTGCTAAGGATGCCTTTGTCCTGTCTGGCTTTAGTTTGGTTTCAAAATTATAATAAATGTTGGCCAACAGTGATGGCTCGAACTTCACTGGTAGCACAATGGTATGTAACACTGATATCTTTCAGAGAAGGAACCAAGTACTATTTATATTTGAATCCCCAGACCTAGCACAAATGGAACAAATGTCTATTCCTTCACTCATTTACTTAAAAAATTCACTACTGTCAAATCAAATTTAGACTGAAGCTGCCTCTTTACATATTTAAGTTCAGCCTAAAGGTTTTTCTGTACATTGTGAACTACAGAGTGGAGGTGTAAACCAACCTGGTTGCAGGCGGTGGCAACCACCTGCGCCAATCACTGAGTTTCGGCCAATCAAATGTAGCCAACTGTTCAAACGGTGTTCATATCAGTCACAGAGCTGTAACCAATCCGGTTGTTTCTGTACCTCACTTCTGTTTTCTGTACATCACTTTCCTTTTGCTGTCTGTAAATCTTCTTCCACCGCATGGCTGAGCTGGAGTCTTTCCGAATCTGCTGTGATTCTGAGGGCTGCTTAGTTTGAGAATCATTCATTGCCCAGTTAAACTGCTATAAATTCAATTCTGCTGAAGATTTTCTTTTAACATGACTCAACATATTTCAGGCACTATTGTAGGCTCTCACAGTACAATTGTGAAAGAACAAAGTCTACTTTTATAGAACATCCTCAATAATAAAAATAGTTTAGTTGAATTGAAATTTTTGAAAATATTATGTATTCTTATAAAATGACATGTCTGGCTTTCAAAGAAATTTCGTCTAACTAATTTAGTCTCCATTTGACTTGTACGAGAAATCATTCCTTTGTGATGCTGTTTAGCTGCTTTTTTGGAATTTATTGAAATAATAACAGTATTCTTTTCTTTATTGTAAAATTCTTAGCATAGAGTTATGAGCTTCTTTCAGCAATTAAGTATGCATGGAGGTTTTACTGAAACTGGAAACTACCCTGGGCTCAGCAGGTGGCCTTAGCACAGAGTAAGGGCTCATTAAGTATTTGTACAGTGAGTGAGTGAGCGAGTGAATGTATTCACAGAACAATGCTTCTGTTATAAGATAGTTATTGAGAATGCTAAAATGATAACTACATACTGATTGCTTAAAATATAGATGATTTCTGCTGGGAGCAGTGGCTCACGCCTGTAATCCCAGCCCTTTGGGAAGCTGAGGTGGGTGGATCATGAGGTCAGAAGTTTGAGACCACCTTGGCCAATATAGTGAAACCCCATGTCTACTAAAAATATGAAAAAATAGCCAGGTATGGTGGTGCGTGCCTGTAGCCCCAGCTACTCAGGAGGGTAAGGCAAGAGAATCGCTTGAACCCAAGAGGCAGAGGTTGCAGTTAGCCGAGATCGTGCCACTGCACTCCAGCCTGGGGAACAGAATGAGACTCCATCTCAAAAATATATATATTAATATATATATAATTTCTATATATAGTATATGATTTCTATGCATATTAGTCCATATTTTTTCCTCAGAAATTCAGATTTTATATTCATAACAATGTAGGATAGATTTTACTTGATAGTTTGAAAAAATTTTATTTCTACATCAGAAAAGGACTGAATCCCTCTGTCAGAGACATTTGAACCAGAGCAATTCTATCTTGAATAGGGGCTGGGTAGAATGAGGCTAAAACCTACTGGGCTGCATTCCCAGGAGGTTAGACATTTTATGTCATAGGATGAGATAGGAGGTCTACACAAGATACAGGTCATAAAGACCTCGCTGATAAAACAGGTCGAGTGAAGAAGTTGGCCCAAATCACCAAGACCAAGATGGCCACAAGAGTGACCTCTGGTTGGTCTCACGGCTCATTATATGCTAATTATAATATATTAGCATGCTAAAAGACTCACCAGCCACAGGAAAGTTTACAAATGTCACGGCAATGTCGGGAAGTTACACTGTATGGCCTATAAGCCCGAGAAACCCTCAATTCTGGGGAACTGTCCACCTCTTTTCTGGAAAACTAATGAATAATTCACTGCTTGTTTAGCATATAATCAAGAAATAACCATAAAAATGGGCAACCAGCAGCCCTAGGGGCTTCTCTGCCTCTGAAGTAGCCATGCTTTCATTCCTTTACTTTCTTAATAAACTTACTTTCACTTTACTCTATGGACTTGCCTCGAATTCTGTTTTGATCAAGATCCAAGAACCCGGCCGGGCGCGGTGGCTCAGGCCTGTAATTCCAGCACTTTGGGAGGTCGAGGCGGGCGGATCACGAGGTCAAGAGATCGAGACCATCCTGGCCAACAAGGTGAAACCCCATTTCTACTAAAAATACAAAACTTAGTTGGGCATGGTGGCATGCACCTGCAGTCCCAGCTACTCGGGAGGCTGAGGCAGGAGAATTGCTTGAACCTGGGAGGTGGAGGTTGCAGTGAGCTGAGATCGCGTCACTGCACTCCAACCTGGTGCCTGGCGACAGAGCAAGACTTTGTCTCAAAAAAAAGAAAAAAGATCCAAAAACCCTCTCTTGGGATCTGGAAAGGGAGCGCTTTCTGGTAACAGATGCATACCCTTAGTTGTATTCAACTGCATTTAAGTTTCTGAACATTGAAAAATAAAAAATAAATAAATAAATAAAAGTTGACTGTATTTGAAATAGAAGTAAAAGGTGAAAGAATACAGTGAGAAGTTGTAGTACTGATGTCATACAAAAGAAGCAGTCATTTATAAGTGCAGAGGTGGTGGACCCCGAAATGAAGTGGACTAATGTGCTGTACTTGGCATAGCTGAGGTTTTGCATTTCAGTTCATTTTGCCATGCACCAGCCTGTCAAATTGAAGTGATTCTCAAAAATGGTGTGAAAAATAGTGTCTTGGTTTAGACAGATTCTTTTGTTTTGATTTTGCAATGTTCTTACATTTTTGACACCTCTAACATTTTTCCTTTTTGAAATATTAAGACATTTTTAAAGGTTAAATATCATCCATCTTTTGTGTGTGTGTGTGTGTGTGTGTGTGATGGAGTTTCGCTGTTGTTACCCAGACTAGAGTGCAATGGCGCGATCTCGGCTCACCGCAACCTCTGTCTCCTGGGTTCAAGCAATTCTCCTGCCTCAGCCTCTCGAGTAGCTGGGATTACAGGCACGCGCCACCGTGCCCAGCTAATTTTTGTGTTTTTAGTAGAGACGGGGTTTCACCTTGTTAACCAGGATGGTCTCGATCTGTTGACTTCATGATCCACCCGCCTCAGCCTCCCAAAGTGCTGGGATTACAGGCGTGAGCCACCGCACCCAGCTCCAACTATCTTAAGAACCCCTGTATTTGAGAAAGAATAAACATACACCTACACATACACACACATACACAAATATACAAACTGTATACTTTTTACAAATATAGAAAACTATATTTTTATAGTTTTAAGGTGGAATTTAATAGATAATGTAGTTACATGTTTCAAAACTCAAAGCATACATTAGAGTGACAATCCCTCACCTCCCCATCTTCTTCCTTAGAGGCCAATAATGTTATCAGTTTCTTGTTTTTCATTCAAGAAGTACTCTTTTCTTTCTTTTCCTCTACTTCCCATGCTTCCCTTCCATACATGGAAGCATAGAAACATACTACATACAACGTCATACATGTTACTCTTTACTTAATAATCTATCTTGGAAATTATTCAGTATTAGGACACAAAGTAGTTCTGCCATCTTTTTTTACAGTTACATTGTTTTCCATTTTGTGAATACACTACAAATTATTGAAGTAGACTATGAACAGACAGCTATGTCTCCAACCTCATGTTACTGCAAATTCTTACTAAAATTCTTCAGTAGACAACCTTGTTCTTTGACCTTTAGCATATGTGTAGATTTACATATGAGATAAATTCTTACAAATGGAGGAGTGGTTATTTTGGGTTTTTAACGTTGATTTTAGGTTCGGGGGTACATGTGAAGGTTTGTTACATAGGTAAACACATGTCATAGGGGTTTGTTGTACACATTATTTCATCACCCAGGTGTTAAGCCCAGTACCCAATAGTTATCTTTTCTGCTTCTCTTCCTCCCCCCACTCAAGAATGGTTATTTTGAAAAATTATCGCTATTTTGTACTCTAGAGAACTCATTCCTATTCGTCTTCCTTACGCCCGTATCAGAGGGCTGTGTCCCCACACCTGGCAGCAATGTGTGCTGCCAAACTCTTTTGGTTTTGCCAATATGACAGGAGAAAACGACTACTTCAATGAAGTGTTAGTTTATATTTTATTACCACGAATGATGCTGAATATCTTGAATGTGTTTAAAAACCTTTCATATTTTCCCCCTATAAACTGTCAGTTCAATTCTTCACCCTCTCTTCTATCGAATTACAGCTTTTTAAAATTGATTTAGTATATGTTTTCTATTTTAAGAAAATTTTTCCTTTGTTTGTTTCAATAAGTTGCAAATAATTTTCCCAGTCTGCGGTATGACTATGGACTTTGCTTATGATATTTATGCTATGGAGAAATGCTGATTTTTAGGTACTGCATTTATGAATCTTTTATTTTATGGTTTCTGTGTTTTATGTCCTAATTGAAAGGACCATTTCTACTTTTCACGTAGTTTCTTCTAGAACTTAAGTGTCTGTTTAATTTCAAATATTCGATACATCCGTATTTTGGTTTACAATGGAAATATTGATCCAATCAAATTATTTATAGAAGACTATCCATTCATCTTTACATTACTTCTGAATAATTTACCCTTTCTTTATGGATTTGTTAGCCCACTACCATTCCTATTCCTAGACATTTATTTGGTTCTATCCATGTTGATGTTACCAAACTATTTTAATTAATCAGGAGTTGTTATAGCATTAGTATATGTTTTAGTGTTTGCTAAGGATAAATTTCCTTCCATACCTGTTTATTACTCAAAAATTTTATTTCTATTCTTTCTTCTTTATTTTTTTTCCATTCGAACTCCAGGATCATCTTCCCTAGCTAAAATATTTTTTAAAGTATTTACTGCGTTCACATCACAAGTATACATTAAAGATAATTTACATCTTTATGATAGTGACTATTCCTATCCAAGTTCAGTGTATCTTTTTCTCTGTTTGCGTCTTCTTTTATTTCACTACTGAGCGTTTGCATTTTCTTCATATAGGTATTTATAATAAAGGCACACATTTATTTCTTGGTGTGGCAGTTACTGCAATTTGACACCTACTTCCACCACTTCTCACACATCCTCCTGCACCACAGAGGAGGTAAAGCTGAGGTCCTTCTGCCAAGCAGAAATGTCCATGCAAGACTTAGAAGGCAGAAGTGAACAGTGTGAGGCAACATCTAGACTCAGGAGATGGAATTTCCATGGGCATCTGCAGCAGAGGCGCGACTTTCATACGTACTGAGGAGGAGGTGGCAGCTTCAAGATTTCCACTAAACAAACAGTGGATCCATCTGCATCAATCCTGCCTGTGAAGTAACTGAAATAGTCCCTGATTCTTGTAGAAATTCTGAAAAAAAAAATCTTTATGATTAATCTACCTGATACTCTGTTTCCTTAGAACTTAAAAAAGTTTGCTGGCAACAGATCGTCAGGGCAACTGGAATTTAGAATCAGCTCTCTGACTCAGTTTGGGTTAAAGGGTTACCATTAATGGATGGGACATCATATTCCATAACACGAAGTGGTAAAATAGTTATGTAAAGGATCATCCTTGGGAGAGTAAGTGGCAGCTGTGATAGGAGATTTTGATGTGGCACTAGGTATAGAAGGATCATGGAGTGGGCTGGCTGCATCTAACTACACTGGAAGGTTAAATAATAGGACTCCATTTTTGTATTTTGGGGTCAAGACATGGTTTGTAGCCCTGGTAGACTGAAATTCTGATCGTGGACAGCAAGTGACTATCTAATTTATTTAGATTCTCACAGCATTAGGCTGGGTGTGCCCAGCAGCATTCTACCCTCATGAGGAAGTGGTCTGTATGAGCTGAACTTGAGGAGCTCCCAAAAGCATAAGTACTTTGCTTGAGCAGGTGGTAAGCACTCCCAATGTGCCTACTCCTGCCACATGCCCTTTTAACACTTCTTGCATATCTATAGCCCCATAGGGATCATCCTGCAATCCCTTTACTAAGGCCAAAATAAATTAAGCACTGCACTATGTGATGAACTACTGAAGAATTACTCTCCTCCCAGGGCTATCCCTAATGGCTCAGGAATCCTCTAAGTGCTCAGAACTCCAAGCAGTGTATCACTTTTAGCCCTTTCCCTGAAAGGACAGGTGGCCAGATATTTATGCTCCTGTGTTGATGCTGGTGATTTGCTAAACAATCAAAGATTCAGAAGGAAAAAGATTTGAAGATTAGTAACAATAAGGTTTGGAGAAGAGGTTTGTGTAGGTGCCTCTCAGAATGCTAGAAGAGTGTGAGTATATTTTCATCCTAGAGAACACTCCTCAGGAGGTGTCTATGAAAGAGATTCTAGATAAGAAAGTGGGCAAGAAGACATGCTCTGTGAATGTCAGCCAGCCTCTTTCTCCAGATACACTGTTAATTGCAATGGGCTAATGAGATGACCACAGGAGGCAGAGAAGGAGATTCCATGTGAATTTCACATGTACTTCCCCTCACCAAGTCTGACCTACCTCCAAGTCAGCCAGCAGCAGAGACCAACACCAACTCCCAAATACAGCCCCATAGTCCAGGGGGCACCTGGTGTCAGATCAATAGAATTGGATCCCTTTCATTATGTAATGGGCAGTGATATATCACATTCAAACAGAAACCTATTTTCATTACATATTCTCTGTTTCTGGCAATTCCTCTAGCAATATCATCCACGGACTTAACGAACTCATTCATCATAATGATACCTGTCTCCTGACCAAAGATTGCATTTTAGGCAAAAGAAGTAAGAGATCATGTTTTACTGTGATACATAATTTACTTGAGAGATAAACTACTCACTTGGAGATGATTATCATCATACAGCGAGCAGACACTCACAACCCTGAAACTCACCACAACAGCAACAGGAGGTGGCTAAAAAATTATAATAGAAGCCAGGCGTGGTGGCTCACATCTGTAATCCCAGCACTTTGGGAGGCTGATGCGGGCAGATCACGAGGTCAGGGGTTCAAGACCAGCCTGACCAACATAGAGAAACCTGATCTCTACTTAAAAATACAAAAATTAGCCAGTCGTTGTGGTGGGAACCAGTAATCCCAGTGACCTGGGAGGCTGAGGCAGGAGAATTGCTTGAACATGGGAGGCGGAGGTTTTGGTGAGCTGAGAGCATGCCATTGCACTCCAGCCTGGGCGACAGAGCGAGACTCCATCTCAAAAAAAATAAAAAATAAAATAAATAAAAATTTTTAAACTATAGAAGTACAGTATGCCATACAGTTAATTTATGCAGTTATAATTTAATACTGCATCTTTACATTTCTCTCAGCTTCTACGCACCATGCATGGTCTGTGTTTGTGTGTGTTTGTTTTGATAAATTTAAACTTCTTATAACAGATTTGTGTATATTTTATGGTAGTAAATGATAAATGAGACTAGTACACACACACACACACACACACACACACACACACACAGAGAGAGAGAGAGAGAGACAGAGACAGAGAGACAGAGAGACAGAGTTTCACTCTTGTTGCCCAGGCTGAAGCGCAATGGCATGATCTTGGCTCACCGCAGCCTCTGTCTTCCAAGTTCAAGTGACTCTCCTGACTCAGCCTCCCAAGTAGTTGGGTTTACAAGCATGCACCACCAAGCCTTGCTAATTTTTTTGTATTTTTAGTAGAGATGGGGTTTCTTACATGTTGGTCAGACTGGTCTCAAACTCCTGACCTCAGGTGATCCGCCCACCTCAGCCTCCCAAACTGCTAGGATTACAGGCATGTGCCACCGTGCCTGGCCATATTTTACACATTTATGATATACTTTACATTTTCTTAATTTTTTGATTTCTAGATTACAATATTTATATGAAAGTCTTTTTCAAATTGTTGCAAATCTCCAAATAGTTTTTCAATATATTAATTGAAAAAATCTGCATGTAAGTGGCCCTATGCAGTTCAACCCCATTTTGTTAAAGGGCAAATTGTATATACTATATAAATAGAGTTTAAAGAAAATAATAATACCCCGTACCCATCAACCAGTTTAAGCATTATAGCCTGACTTCTCTGAGGTTCTCTGTGTGCTGCCAAATCCATGTGTGGAAATTATGCCTGAGCTAAAGGGATACATGCACACTGCCAAGCAAGTGTGATGGCTGTTTTATATCACATTATATTATTTTCATTATCATTACTTTTATTTCAAGGGTGGGTTTGAACTATATGGAAAATGTGTGTATGTGGCTTAATGTGAGTGCTCTGTGATTCAATGTATTATTTAAATAAACAGTAGCAACAACATTATTCCTTTACATTCACGTGGCCTCATTTACAACGTCATAGTCTCAGTTGTCTATTACTTGAATATGGGAAAAGCTACGATGAAAAAGCAGCACCAGAACTGGCCGCCACTACAAGAAGCTTTTTAAAAAAGTGCTAATGTCATCAAAAATGTGTATGGTTGTTTACATTTTGCTAACTTTATAGATATAAATATATTACATTGCAATCTAAGTGGTGTGATACAGAAAACCAAAAAAGAAAAAAAAAACAGTACAATAACACTACAGATTTCTCTAGACTTTAAGGAAAATAATTGCAGACTTACAGACTCAAAATTGGAAATGAGAATATGATGTTAGTCAGTATATAGTAAGCCATGTTAATGAAAAGTGTTAGCATAGATTCAGAGGTCAACATATCAAGCCTTCTCTACGATGTGGTCAGCCTCATACAGCATTGGATGTGTAGCAACTGTGGGGTTAAAGAGCTTGTGGCTGCCTCTTCAGCACCTCCAAACCCTGAAGCCCTATAACAGGGTTGGGAGAGCCTGTAGTTGCAAGTAAATTCCAGAGCCACAATACAGCCCAAGCACATCTTTTAAGAGACTTACTCTTCACAATCCCAACGCACAGTCCCTCAGGATCCTCAGAAAATAGAATAGAAGTTACTGAGAGAAGGAAAGGGTGATTAAAATGACAACAGGCATTAGGAAGATGGGCCTTCAATGAATATCAAATTCTAGTAGACATTTTCAAAATTTCGAAAGTTACAATATTGAGTTTTTAAAATCAACTTATCCAAGATACCACCATTTCCAGAAGCCACGGAAGTGATTAACTGGAACTTGCAGAGATTCATTTAAGAGTTTCACAGGAAAGATTTTAGAAACTATGTCATTAATATTTTAAACAATCCTCCTTTCTACAGGCCAAGGACTGGTGAGCTAAATGCTTTGGAATTTCTAATGAATTTTGCGAATCCAGAATTAATTATCTGGAATTTAGTAGTTTCACAGCAGCCCTTTTCAAGGGTAGACCACAGTCAAAGTTGATGTCCCAAACAGAAAGGCTTCAAAAGACATTGAGACTTTTCATCTAGAAAATAATTCACCTGAGCGCTGTCTGTGTGTAAGGGCTGCCTGGCCTTTGCTATTATCATATCCTAGAACAGGCACAGGAGAGAGCAACCGTGTCATTACCTGCAGTCCCCAGATTGTAGTGATGCAAACAGTTTTTGTGCTAGACACAAGGATGATTTTATGCTGGTGCATGTAGGATCTTCGGTGATGACTCCATCTGCAACCAGCATCAAGTGCTCTTGGATGCAAACCCAAGGACTGTGATCAATCAGTGCTGTGCAGAGGGGTGCAGAACCCATATGGATACCCCCAGTCTGAGGCCAGCTGCTGCTCCAAACTTTGCTTAAAAATGGCAGAAACTGAAGGCTCCTGGTGGGGAAATGAGACATGAAGAAAACATTCTGTTTGGAGAGTGCTTCAGGGGTTTCTCTACCCAGGAAAACGAAAGCAAAGCCTTTTATTATGGCATCCCTAAAGAGTCTGCTTTAAAATTGATAAACATCTATTTTCTGGAGCTATGGGTTTGGAAATTTTAAACTCTGCAAGGATTAAAGTGTATTTGATTTTGATGGTATGTAACACACTGAGATAAATACCCAAATTGTATGTATACTACACATCTGTTTAAGAGAAAGTAAGAGTGGGAATTTTAACTTAAATGTTATTCTTGGTTGTTTATAAAGAAATCCATGACTGCTGACTTTCTGGGACATATGTTTATCACCTATTATTTAGCAACAAGTGTTGGATAATTTGATTAAATTCTCCCAAATCTTATGACAAACAAGAGAAGTTATATTCAGAGACATCAGAAAATTAAATATCACTTTATATTTCATACGATTATTTGTATTTCTACCTTTGAAGCTAAGTAAGCTTTCACAAGACTTGAAATTTCTAGGAAGTAAAGACGTTTTCCCCATTTTGAAAACACGGTTCAGAGTCAAAATTATGTGACTCCTATGTTGATTCTAACATAACTCAGCATATTATATCATGAAGAGAGAAGGGCTTCTGAAGTGGTACAAAAAATAAGCAGTGGAAAGAGCAGTAGCATTTACTCTACAGTGGATGATGAGATTGGAAGGAGGCCTTGAGGATCTGACCCTAATGGCCTTATGCTGAGTTTAAAACATGCACATCAGGGCATTGCTGCCTTTTCCATAGAGCACAGGGACACTCTCAGTATGTGAGGCCACCATCCATTCTGCACAGCTGTGTGCAGGCTGTTAGCCAGGTGCCTTGGTGCTCTTCATTTCTGAAAATTACCATCAGCACCAAAAGGAATATTGACCCACAGCATCTATATGAAGCATTGGCATAGCCACATGCCATGCTTCCGGGTGCACATAGTCCGTCAGGCAGTATTTTGATAATGATTATGGCACTTTTTAAGTTTCATGGATATGATGTTTAAGGTTGTCATCCTACCAACTTCAAAAACACTATTCTCAGAGCTTCCAGTTGGTTCTGTGTGGAAAGACTCACTTTTGCTTCCAGAGCTCACTTTTGGGGTCTCTCTGGGGGTCACACAAACAATATCTGTCTACACCATGTTTTAAAGTCTGGGCACTAGAGACAATATTATGAATTCACAAACCTGTATCTTTTTGTAAATAAGTCCAAGAAATACTTGATAGGCACATACAAATAAATCCTGATAATTTCAAAGATCTTCAGACATCCCACTTGGGGGTGTTGAAGGTGAAATTTCACCCAGGCTATAATTTTCCCATACTGCAGTCCAGGGCCAGTGGAGAGCCTTCTACTTTACCGAATCTGTACCAAGATTCCCCAGCAGATCAAGGGCAACCAGAAAGTCTTGATCACGAATAAGGAGCACTGCTCAGCAGGAACCTGATGCAGAGTGAAGTGAATGTGGTGCTGAGATTTATGAAGTTTGGCATTTAAAAGAAACTTTCATGGAACTCTCTTTTTTTTTTTGAGATGGAGTTTCGCTCTTGTTGCCCAGGCTGGAGTGCAATGGCCCGATCTTGGCTCACTGCAACCTCCGCCTCCTGGGTTCAGATAATTCTCCTGCCTCAGCCTCCCGAGTAGCTGGGATTACAGGCATGCGCCACCATGCCCAGCTAATTTTTTGTATTTTTAGTAGAGACGGGGTTTCACCATGTTGACCAGGATGGTCTCGATCTCTTGACCTCGTGATCCACCCACCTCGGCCTCCCAAAGTGCTGGGATTACAGGTGTGAGCCACCGCGCCCGGCCCATGGAACTCTTTAATGATCTTCGTGACCACACTTAAGCCTTAAACAAGAGGCTTCCAGCTGTCCCAGATGTATGAGACTCTACACCAGAAAACACAAATGTCCCAAGGATTATCACCCTGTAGGGGATTTGCTTGAATCCCCAGCAGATGTAAAAGAAGCACATTGGAGGCAGATTGCGAAGCCATTGTTTATCTCACGGAGTTATAAGTTTGCCCAACAGTTAAATCTTTCCAACACCTCGTTAGTGAAGATACGTGCAGAGCTTGAACGCTTCCTGTTTTCTCTTTCTTATATTATGTCCTGGTGCCAATTCATAAATGACTATACCTCTTGATTTGGTGGAAGGGTGATTTTTTTAGACTCACCTGCCTAATAGAGAAGAGAGCTAAAACTGTCATTGCCTACTTTAATTCAGCATTCATTCACAAGGAGGTATAATCTGCTTAATTGTTTAAATTAATATGTTTAATCAGTAGCAAAGAATTCCTTTATTTTTAGCAGCACAGAACAGAGACTAGGACCATCCTGGAGGTGATAAGCTGGCTGAATTGAGTAGGGTATTTGTTCCTCGGGTGTACGTTGCAGAGACTACCTCTGGGGACCTCGATCTGTCAGGGCTAATGCTCTGCTCAGGCTCAGAAGCATTACACAGAAAGCTAGAACAGTACCAAAATCAGTGTTGATGTCGTAAGGAACTCATGCTTGCTTACTTCCTCAAAAAGGCAGGTAAACATAAAGACCTTTTTAAAAGAGCAGTCCGTTATTTCACCAATAGAGACAGACAATGTGAAAAAACATCAGCTAGCTGTCTACAATAAACATAGTTCGATGGCTTTAAGACAGTTTCTTACTGCTGAGATCTCAATAGTCTGTGACAACAGCCCTTTACAAAAAACTGGACAAACGCTCTAAGTTGGGAGGGATGGAGCTGCCTGTGTGAGTGTGTGCACTATAACTGAATGTTCAAAGCAACAGAGCCCATGACGACGATAAATTTTAAAAAAAAATCCCACCAAGTATGACATCTCTGAATCTCAGCCTCTTTAACGTGGTTCAAAATGTATTTTGCAGCCTAAAGGAAACTGTGCCATCCTAAGAAAAAGTCATGGATCTGTTTCAAAATGCTTGGGACTAATTACAGGTAACACTGGCCCCTCAGATGTCCATGAACCAGGTACTTTTTGACATGATGCTGCATAGTTTCCAAGGGTACCTGTGCTGAATATATTCATTTCCTGAGGCTGTCATAATAAATCACCATGAAGCGGATGGCTCAAAGGAGCCTGGAGCCTGAAATCAAGGTGCCAAGAGGACTTCCATTGCCTCTAAGGGAGAATCCTTCCTCGTCTCTTCCTGCTCCTGGTTGCTCCAGGTATTCCTTGGTTTGTGACAGCATAAATCTAATCATAATCTTCATAATAATAGAAAAATCCATAATTCTAATCTTATTTTTAACGGGCATCTCTATGTATCTTCTCCTTCTAAGGACACCGTCCCTGAATTGAAGAGCCAATCCAATCTAGGATGATCTCATCTCAAGATCTTTACCTTAGTTACATCTGCAAAAGACTCTTATTTCAAATACGATCACATTCTGAGGTTTTGGGTGAGCAAACGTTTTGGTGGCCACAATTCAACCCACTGCAGTAGACCTAAACACAGCTGCATGAACTCAGGCTTCACACTTGCTTGTGCCTCCTTGGATGTCTTCTCTTGGAAAAGATTTTATAAGTACATTCCCACGGGGCACTGCTACCATGTCTACCTGAATCCATGTGGCAGCGATCATGTCTTGCTACACCATAGGAAGCCCAAAATGTTTGGAATTACTTCTGCAAATACCCTGACAGAGAAGAAGCATGTTCTCAGGTGTATTTGATGATCTAGTATTTGCAATCCTTGAGATCGCCCTTAGTACTCTAAAGAGAAACATCCCCTAAATGGAACACTGGTTTCAGATTTTGAAAAAAATGCAGAAATGACCAAAGATTTGGGTAATACTAAAGTTCCCTTAAAATCACAAGGTGTCCGTGGGCAAGAGGAAAGTTTTTTGATCCCAAAGCTTAGCCCACCTTTGCTTCCAGCCTCTGACCAGTCGTTGATGAAGGGTCCAGAGAAGCTGCGTTTAGCGAAAAACTGAAGAATATACCTGCTGAGGAAAATGTGGTCACCACCATTACCTGTATCAGATGGATATGAGCATTAAAAAAGCCTTAAATACTCTGAGTGTCTAAAAAGAAAACCTTTTAAGAAAAGATAGTGAGTCTGTACTTCAACAAAGCTCTGTGTTTCAAACCAGAATAAATCAGAAAAAGAGACTACATCTTTTTTTTTGAACTGAGAGATCCATCAATCGGCTTTTACCTAACCCAGCATAAATCAACCATATAAAAAAATACAGAACTGCTTCCAAACAAGGTGAATCAGGTATAGAGGTTGCCATCTGACAAGATCAAAGGCCATTAGAATGCAATAGGAAGCACAAGGCTTCTACACTGACAACTGGGACTTGGTCTGTGTTTGCAAAACAGTTGAGCACAACTAAGCAACACCCTTAAGGGTGGGAAATATTTTTGAGACTCTTATCAGAACGAAACTTTCTGTGTTATATCTTGAGGAAACATGCTCAGAGATAGCAGCCGGAGCAGATGAAACTTAAACCACCCGGCCGCTCTTCTCAGCAAAAATGCGCAGCACATCGGCTCCGAGGAAGTGAGAGATAATCCTGACATAAATATGTCACGACTAAATATTTTGAAGAAAAAACATGACTTCCTTTGTAAAAAATAGAATTTTGTTTTTCTAAAAATGAGGTTTTTATAAGCAGTCTGCTTTCCCTCTTTTAAAGGGAAAAATTAGAGGTGACAGAGGGCAGGGGAGAGATAAAACAGTTCAAGCCTTGGGGCAAGGTGGTAAAGAGGGTGATATTGGGCTGATAATGGCATGTGGTGTGGGGCTGGGCTCGTGATGGACATACAGCAGGGGTCATAAACTTTTTCTGTTAGGAATGAGACAGTAAGCAGTTCAGACTTTGCAGGGCCAGCTATCATTCACACAAACACATGACTGCGGAAATGTCCCAATAAAACTTTATTTACAAAAACAAAATATGGCCCATCCACATGCATGTAGAGAAGGGATGATAAATATAATTCGTGGAGGAAAAACAATCATGAAACAGATGCTGTATTATCAGTTATAACAATTTTTTAATATGCACATTCACAGATGACCAGACACCTCACTGGTCCATCCCTTGGTAGGCAGTGAACGGAGAAAGCATTTAAAATGTTGCCCCGGCCGGGCGCGGTGGCTCAAGCCTGTAATCCCAGCACTTTGGGAGGCCAAGGCGGGTGGATCACGAGGTCAACAGATCGAGACCATCCTGGTCAACATAGTGAAACCCCGTCTCTACTAAAGATACAAAAAATTAGCTGGGCACGGTGGCACGTGCCTGTAATCCCAGCTACTCGGGAGGCTGAGGCAGGAGAATTGCCTGAACCCAGGAGGCGGAGGTTGCAGTGAGCTGAGATCGCACCATTGCACTCCAGCCTGGGTAACAAGAGCGAAACTCCGTCTCAAAAAAAAAAAAAAAAAATGTTGCCCCATATCTGGATGTTTCAGTTACATGGCAGTAAAATGTAACTCTCCGTGTTTGTACTTAGTGAAATAATGTATTTCATCTCTGGGTGACATCTATGACAGCATCCAGAACACTCTAGGTGATCATTTTAACACCGTCAGCAAAAGCTCCGGCAAACCAGTACCTGCTGCCATTTGCTTATTTTAGGCAGAGAGCAGTGTTCTGGGAAGAGGAGACTGGGCCATCCAGTGCGGGTCTAACGGCAACATGTGTGGTCTTGGCTTTACTCTTCGTGGTTCTCAGAGAGAACTTGTTCCTTTCTGTGTTGTTCCCTAGGCTGCACAGGAGTCACCTCCCGATTCAGTTGCTGGGTTCCCCAACCACATCCAGAGGCCCCAGGTCAACCTGATAATCTTTAAAGTAAAGAGGATTTTTATAATAACCTCCACCAGTGGCACGATTATCCATGGCTGACAAAGCCCAGCGTGAATTCTGTTAGCAACTGCCTCTGGAATGGATTTTCCTGTTTATATTCTTGGCTTCCCGAGGTACACTAAACACCTTCCTACCTTCCCAGTCCACCAGGTACGTAGCATTGGCTGGGGACAGAACTCCAGCAAGACCCCAGTGTACAGCAAGCAACAGCAGGATTTCTCAGCAAACAGGACAGCTGAAAGGATGTACAGTTGACAGAGTTTATAAACAATATCTATACTATTTAACAGTATTTTTTCCTGAAAATATTTATGTAGCCAGAGTGAAAGTTCAAAAAGTGGAACTATCTATGTCTAGCAGTGAAATATGAATGTTTCTTAACGTCCTCCTTTCCTCCTTGCTTGGCTGTGTATTTCTGGTTACTGGCACCATCTTTGTAAAATTTACCTTCTGTGTATCAGTAGCCTTTACTGCATAACAAGCTTCCTAAAACTTAGTGGATTTAAACAACCATCTGGGCTGGGGGTGGTGGTTCATGCCTGTAATCCCAGAGCTTTGGGAGGCCAAGGTGGATGGCTCACCTGAGGCCCGGAGTTCGAGACCAGCCTGACCAACATGGAGAAACCCCAACTCTACTAAAACAAATACAAAATTAGCTGGGCGTGGTGGCACATGCCTATAATCTCAGCTACTTGGGAAGCTGAGGCAGGAGAATCACTTAAACCCAGGAGGTGGAGGGTCAGTGAACTGAGATAGCACCATTGCACTCCAGCCTGGGCAACAAGAGTGAAACTTCATCTCAAAAAATATATAAATGAAAAAAGTTATGTAATTTGAAGAACAGAAAGGAAGAAAAACAAAAACAACATGATCACCTCCGTACATACAGTTAAAATATATTTCACAATATTCAACACACCTTTTTTTTTAACTTAGCAAGGCTAGTTTTACTTCCTGTAGAAAGGGTGCAACTCCCCAGCAATCTTGCCATGAGAGCACACCTGAACAAGTGAGACAGGGACATTTATAACTTCCATAACCTGATGCAATCACCTTACTGCTGTGTCCAGTTTCCATTGGCCAGAACATGACCTCACATTCTATGCTTGACCTGATTAGCTAAAACCTTGGAAATTTTCTAAAGAAATAAAGGCAGAGGAGAACAAAGGAAAAGAGAAATCACTTGAGGAATGCTTAGAGAAGCAACAACATTTCCAAATAAGGAAGGGGAATAAGCTATGACCTAAGACTTGCCTGGGCTTGTCCTGGAATGTCAGGGTAAATATCTAGGTTAAAGTGTAAGAACTAAGTACACGAGATGCACTTATTTCTTTATTATGACTGACAGCTACTTTAAGATTATTAGCAGAAACTTTAAAGTAAATTAACCTTTGAAGAAACTATTATTTATTTGTAATGAACTAAGAGGAAAGTTTTGAAAAGGAACCTTTTATTTATTCTTACTTTTTACAATTACTCCCTTTTTCTATTTATGATTCATCTTCAAACTTATTTAACATGTCTTGACTCAGTTGTTCTGTTTGTTCTACTAAAAGAAGTAACCTATCTGAATATGGTGAAGGAGGGGTTGGGGATATTTTAGTAAGAATTGTGTCTACTAGCCTCTGCATGAGTCCTCAGGTGCATGGTATGACACAACATCTAATGAGAAGAAGTATACTTATCACAGTTGCTAGAAAGGAAAGAATTGAGATCATGGTTTCTTTCCATTGAGCAAACCACCTTTTGAGCCAATTTGAAATAGGAATATTGATGCCAGAATTTTTAGCTAGCTTATTTGATAAAGCAGTAGGTCCCTGGAGGGCTTTTGTTATGCTCCCATCGGGAGCAGTTCAACACGCTTTTATGAGAAATAAATACTCAACAAGCTAGAAATAGGAGAGAATTTTCTCTATCTGATAAAGGAGATCTACGAAAATCCCATGGCTAATACACTTAATGAAAAAAGCTGAAACCTTTCTCCCTAAAGTCAGGAACAAGACAAGGATGACCAACCTCACCACCTCCATTCAACATTGTGGTGCAGGTTTTAGCCATGTAATTAGATTAGAAAAATAAATAAAATATATCCTGGTTATAAAGAAAGAAGTAAAGGTATCTCTAGTCTCAAATTCCATGAGCTTTTATATGGCCAACCTGAGGAATCTACTCATAAATGAGTTATTGTTGCAAGATGCAAGATTAACTTACAAAACTCTGCTGTTTTCTACCCAGCAGTATGAGCAATCTGAAAATAAAATTAAGAAAACAATTCCACTTACAGTAGTATCAAAAAGAATAAAATATTTAACAACAAATTCAACAAAAGAAATGCAAAACTTGTATTTTGTATTGCAAGTTTTTTGCAGTATAAAACATCACTCGAAATTACAAAATTACAAAAGTATAAAACATCATTGAAATAAAGTAGAAAAATTTAAATAATTGGAAAAATATTTAATGCTTAAGATGCCAATACTCCCAAATTGACCCATGAATTCAATAAAACCTTTATCAAAATTCTGTCTTTTCTATAGAAATTGAAAAGCTCATTCTAAAATTTATATGGAAATGTAAGTGACCCAGAATTGTCAAAACTATCTTGAAAAAGAAAAAGTTGCAGGACTCAGTTTTTCTAATTTTAAAACTTACTGCAAAGCTGGACAATCTGATACTGGCATAAGAGCAGATACATAGACCAATGAATTCAGAATTGAGAATCTAGAATTAAACGCTTACACTTATGGTCAATTGACTTTTTTAAAGTGTGTGACGACCATTCAGTGGGAATATAGTGGTCTTTGCAAAATACGTAGTTGAAACAATTAGATATTTGCATGCAAGAGAAGGAATTTGGACCCCTACCTCATACCATATGCAAAAAAAGTCAACTCAGAATGGAACAAAGACCAAAATGTAAGAGCTAAAACTATAAACTTGTAGAAGGAAGCATAAGTACACATCTTTGTGCCTTGGATTAGACATCAGTTTCTTAAATATGACACCAAAACACACAAACAAAAAGAATAAAAAGGATATATTGGATTTTAACAAAATCAAAAACTTATGTGTGTCAAAAGACACTATCAAGAAAGTGAAAAGACAACCCACAGAATGGGAGAAAATTACACATCTGTTAAGGGCTTGCTATCCAAAATACATAAAGAGTTATTATGACTCAATAATAAATAGCCCAACTAAAAATGGGCAAGGAATTTGAATAGAATTTCTCCAAAGAAAATGGCTAATAGCACATGAAAAGATGTTCTATATCACTAATTAAAGAAATACACATCAAAATCACAATGAGATATCTCACATCCATTAGATTGGCCATAATCAAAAAATAAAAGAAGATAAAAAGAAGGAAGGAAGGAAATAAGTACTAAGGAAGACGTGGAGAAATTCAAACCTTCATACATTGCTGATGAGAATGTTAAATGTTGCAACTGCTATGGAAAACATTTTAGCAGCTCCTGAAAATTTAAACGTTAAGTGTCCATACAATCCAGAAATGCCACTTCTGGGTATATATCCAGGAGAACTAAAAACCATATTTTCACACAAATAAGTATACATAAATGTATATAGCAGCATTATTCATAATAGCAAAAATCTGGAAATAACCCACATATCCATCAACTGATAAATGGATTAAATAAAATCAATCTATCCATACAATAGCCATAAAAAGGAGTGAAGAACTGACACACTCTACACATGGATGAGACTCCTAAACATGATAGCAAATGAAAAGAGCTAGACACAAAGTCACGTATATTGTATGATTCCATTTATATGAAATGTCCACTATAAACAAAATCCTGGTGGATTCGTGGCTGCCAGTTATTGAAAGGAGGGGTAATCAGGACTGACTGTGAACAGATATGGGACTTCTTTTTGGAGTGATGGAAATATTCTGGAATTAGATAAGGATAATAGCTGCACGATATTGTGGATACACTAAAATTCACTTGTAAAAATCTAAAATCATGAATATCACATTTCGTGAAAAAGAATTTTTATAATTCTTTGGAAGCTTGAGTTAGGGAAAGCCTTTTTAGATATAACACCAAAGGCACAGGAGACAAAGAAATAGATACATTTGAGTCCATCAAAAATTTACTTTGGGATATAATATAAACGTTTAAAAAATATATACTAAAAACTATTGAATTATACGGTATATGAATTACATCTCAGTAAAGCTGTTAAAACCAAAAGCACTATGGGGACTGTGTTGAGAAGGACGGATGCAGGCTGCCAGAGTGGAGGTGCTGAGCCCAGTTTCTAGGCAATCCCACTCATGTGAGTGAAAGACGGGGCTTGCAGTGGAGGTGGACAGATGGAACTAGATACAAGAGATAGATGGTGAGAGAAATCTGCAAAAGTGTGAAAAGAAACTTGAGGATAAATAATATGAGTCCGAAATTAACATGGTATTGGAATAATTTACTCTAATGAGCTCTTCAGAGAATAACTGCCAAATAAATCTAAATAAATAATGAGAATTTGCGCCTTGACGAAAATGCAAAATTATTCTTCAGCGAGTGTTCTGCATAAAAGAGAACAACTTCCTTGATTGAGCTTGGCAACTTGCCAGAAATTCTCATTTAATTATTTTATTGTAAAGCTGGAAATCTTGCTCTATCTACTAACATCTCCTTCCCCAAATTAAAGTTTTTGGCAGCCCTTAGCGGGGAAGAACAGCACAGGTACTCAGGATTCTTAATAAAAAATTAGAAAGTCATTTATTTCAAAATAGATGTTTAAGCCTATTACATTGTTAACTTAAAGGATTCAATAAATGAAGGTCTGACTATTTTTTTCTTTTGAGACGGAGTTTGGCTCTTGTTGCCCAGGCTGGAGTGCAATAGCGCAATCTCAGCTCACCGCAAGCTCCGCCTCCCAGGTTCAAGGGCTTCTCCTGCCTCAGCCTCCCGAGTAGCTGAGACTACAGGTACGTGTCACCAGGTCCGGATAATTTTGTATTTTTAATAGAGTCGGGGGTATCTCCATGTTGGTCAGGCTGGTCTGGAACTCCTGCCTCAGTTCCTCCATCTGCCTCTGCCTCCCAAAGTGCTGGGATTACAGGTGTGAGCCCCTGCGCCTGGCATTTTTAGGTATTTTTTTTAAAAAAACTCTCATCTTCAGGGTTTACAGTAGTTAGTAAGAAAGAAGCAAAGTGGATAAGTCATCATTGTCTTATAAATATGAATTCTTTCTTAGGTTGCTAAATGAAAGGGATTCATTTAACTAAGTAATGACATATTTTACTTTTAGCCTCATATTTTGTACTTCAGGTATCAGCTTTAGTTCTATCAGTAAAATTCATCTTTTCAAATTTATTACCTTCCTTTTAATTATTGATTTCTTTACCCAATGTATTAACTTCATCTCTGTTCCTGAGATTACCTAATTTGAAACTCATTTTAGCAAATGTCATTTTAACATCCGATTTAGTGCAAATATTCAGAATTTGATAGCCCAGAGGGAAAATGCTGTGCTGAGCCAACAACAAAAACATTATTAAAAAAAAAGTGATGCTATCAGATGCAGTTGATATGAATTATTAAAATATTTAGTTGACTGCAGTTGTCCTGTATTTCATATTCACTGGAGTCAAAGCCCATGTTCTAATTGTCTTGTTATTGTTGGGCAGTGCTTTGTTTTGTTTTGTATTCATAACTCTGCTAAATAGGAGCTGAATTCCACACTAATATCAAAATGAATGTGTTATTACATTTATCATTGATTCCACAGCATTAGGATGTAAGAGTGTTTTTAATGTGATAAGCACTGCAAAGTGTTTATGGAAATTTCAGGACTTGAAAATCAGATATCTTTAGGACAGATAGCCTTTTTTGTTCCAACTAGAATTTAATATTGCTTACAAAAATATAATAGAGCACAGTAAATGAAATTCTAGCTAAGGAAAATCAGGGAAAGAGTTGATTAAAGAAGTTAAGGAAAGAAAAGAGTAAGTCCATACAGAAAGCCTTCTATGGAAATGTTCTTAAATCAAGCACATGATGCAGTATAGCAGTGTATATTCATTTAAGTAGACTTCAGATATAACCAAGCTACTGTGACAGGCTGTTACACTGAAGTAAGACTCCTCCTATATTCTGAAAATAACCCTTAGGCTTAGATCACACTACATATCTTTTTTTTAACAACCGAATTAAGTTAGAGGGGAAAGAGAACAGCAACAGTTACTTTGTGCGTATGCTAGGGCTTAGTCCTAGCTTTATAAAGTGATTTCAGACAGGTAGGACACCAAAAACGCCAACGTGTTTTTTTCTCAATGGCAGTATCAGTAATAGTAACAGCAATACAATTAACTCTAAATATGCCAAGCCAAATTATTACCACAAGAAAAAGTAAACAGTTACATAGCAAAAAGCTGAGACAGTAGTGCAAAGAGGCAAAGATGAAAATCTTAATTACCCACAAATATTACTAATAGCAAGCACTCTACCAAAGTTTCATTGGAAAAAGGAAATAACGAAGTTTTTTTTAGAAAAGAAACATTGGACCCAGCAATCCATTACTGAGTATATGCCCAAAGGATTATAAATCATTCTATTATAAAGACACATGCACATGTATGTTCATTATGGCACTGTTTACAATAGCAAAGACCTGGAACCAACCCAAATGCCCATCGATGATAGACTGGACAAGGAAAATGTGGCACATATACACCATGGAATACGAGGCAGCCATAAAAAATGATGAGTTCGTGTCCTCTGTAGGGACATGGATGAATCTAGAAACCATCATTCTCAGCAATTTGACACAAGAACAGAAAATCAAACACCGCATGTTCTCACTCATAGGTGGGTGTTGAACAATGAGAACACATGGACACAGGGAGGGGAGCATCACACACTGGGGTCTGTTGCGGGGGTCAGGGGAGGGACAGTGGAGAGGTGGGGAGGAATAACATGGGGAGAAATGCCAGACCTAGGTGACAGGGGAATGGAGGCAACAAACCACATTGCCGTGTATTATCCATGCAACAATCCTCCGTGATCTGCACATGTATCCCAGAACCTAAAGTGCAATTAAAAAAAACAAAAAGAAACACTGGATGAAGCTCCCTGAACTCAGTGGGTCAATATTTTCTGTTATTTTGTCTCAGAGCAGCAAGTGTTACAAAACGGGTAAGCTGCAATGTAAGATACAAACTCAGGAAGCATAAGCGAATGGATAGGTAGATAGAAGCCACTGTTTCTTGAGTAGTTTCTATGCGTCAGACATCGCATCTGGGGTTATGCATAATTTACTCGTCACAGTAGAACCATTTTCCTCATTTTTAAAATGTTTAAATCATAAGGTTTATTACCGTACCCAGGTCAAATGTGGGCAGCATTTCAACCCAGGCTTGTCTGTCTATAAATCATGTGCTGTTCAAAAATTATTACATCATGCTCTTTCTTTTAACATTAACAATTATAAAGGAAATGTTTACTGAGTGTCAATGTGTTTACGCTTTGATTACATGTTACATGTTTCAAATACATGATCTCATTTGAGCTAGGTCTTATTTTACATGTAAGACCTAGAAAGGTCAAATACTCAATAATTTTATGACCACCACATCCTTGAGGTCTTTTATTGATCTTCCAAATGCAATAATTTGAAAAAGAATGTCTTTACTCATAGAATTATAATAATCAATGCATAGGAAAAACAGAGAAATACATTTTTCTGTTTTTAAACTTTAGATGAGGCAACTAAATTACAAATAATTCAGTGACATGCAAGGTCTGTAGACAGTCAAGAGTAAAACCAAAATTATAGCTCCTGGGCCTGAGTCATGCTGTTTCTCTGGAAGGCTCATTACCTGAAGAAGCTACAGCCTTTGTTATTCTACTGCCCATCAAGCCTCTGCGACTTAACCTGGTTTTTCCCCTCTGGTGGTCTTCAGGGAGACCAGGAGGCTGTTGCTTGGTAGAAATAGTGCCTCTGTTATAATATATCATAGGATCATGATGGGGTCTGTTGGCAGTTTGTGTTTCTTCTCTCTCTCTCTCTCTCTCTGTGTGTGTGTGTGTGTGTGTGTTTTCATAAAATACAACTTTGGGGGAGATAATGTAATGTTTCACTTCAATTTAAAAACAAGCTTGTTTTTCAGCTTCTAATACAAAAGACTCTCTGAAGATGGGGAAATCTAATAAAAATCCATGATAAAAGACTTACATAAGCAGAGTTTGTGCTACACATACATGTGAGGCCCCAAGGAGAAAACAGAAGTGCTTTGCAAAGCAGAATCCAGAGAAAATTCAGCTTCCTTCTAAACCTATGTATGCTGTGAGAACACAAAGACCTGCTCCCTGACTGGCCTTGGCAGAGGAGAACCATGATTCATTCTTATTACCATGACAGTGGGTAACGTGGGCTGTCATGGGGGACAAAGCAAGGCCAGTCTCCTATACTGAACTCTGTAATGGCCAATATGAATGAGGAGGACCGAACAGCTGAGGATGTTTACATAATCCCTGCTCCTATCTGCTTTAGTAAAAAGAACACAAACTTAACTGGGTAATGTGAACTCCTCACCCTTTGATAAATATGATGATGATTTCAAAAATTGATAGCAATGATAATGATGACCTTACAGGGCTGTTAGACTTTTTTAAATTTTGTGTATGTGAGAGTTGCTTGTTTTACCAAAGAGAGAATAATTAGTTCAAGTGATTTTAAAACACAATTATTTGATAGTCTACTCCTTCTAGAGTATATCCTAAGGACGGAAAGAAGAAAGAAATCTTAAACAGTGTTCAGTAATCATAGCGTTTATAATGTTAAAATTGTTATTCTAAGCCGAGGTGGGTAAGTATTATATTCATGCTGTTAGGATTCAACACTTTTAGTGTAAGAGGGAAGAGATACAAGTATAAAAGCAAAGACATTACATAAAACCTGTTGTCTTATGTTTGAATGGTAAATAGTGTACATTTTATAAACACCAGATGCATTTTCTCTTGTGCATTTTTGTTTTGTTTTCTTATTTTGAGACAGGGTCTCCTCTGTCACCCAGACCGGGGTGCAGTGGAGTCATCACAGCTCACTGCAGCCGTAATCCCTCGGACTCAGGTGATCCTCCTACCTCAATCTCCATGATAGCTGAAACTACAGGCATTTGCTGCCGAACCTGGCTAATTTTTGTATTTTTTGTAGAGACAGGGTTTCTCCATGTTGCCAAGGCTGGTCTCAAACTCCGGGGCTCAAGTGACTCACCCACCTCAGCCTCCCAAAGTGCTGGAATTAAAGGCGTGAATCACCGCACTTGGCCTTTTCCATTGGTTTTTAAATATTAACACATGTGAATGTATGTATTTGCACCTTCCCTCTCAGGTAGAAGGCAGCATAGTTTACACACTTTTCTCCAGTGTGCCTTTTCCAGCTAGTAAACTATCCTAGCCATGTTTTCTAGATACATAATGATCTTGTATCCTCTTCATGCCCCATAGTCCTTCGTCATGTGGCTCTTCTAGGGCTTATTCTTCTACTATTAGACATTTGGCTGGCTTAATCTTTTGCTATTACAAATAACGTTGCAATAAAGAATCTACTGCATGTATATTTTCATATTTTTACTAGTTTTTTTAAATGATTACTAAAATTGGGGCAGCTGAGTTAAAAGTAAAACAACGTGTAATTTTGCTAAATACAACCTGTAATGAATGAGAATGTTGCTTTCTCTCAGCCTGGCCAACACTATATATCGTTAAACTTTTGCATTTTTGCCAATCCGATATGTGAGAAATAGCATCTTGGTGAAATTTTAACTTGTACGTCTCTTACTCTAAGTGAGGTTAATTATCTTTTCTTACATCTATGGGCTATCTGCACTGTTTTTCCTTTTTCTTCTAAAAGTTTGTTGAAATTTTTTATTTCTATTTTTAGAAGCTCTTTATAGACGAAGTGATACAGTCTCAGTGATATGAGATTTTTCCAATTGGTCATTTGTCTTTTTAGTTTACTTGCCATGTAAAAGCTGCTTTTGGATTTTGAGTAATAAGTAGGAAATTATGCCACGTTCTTGGTGTATAGAGGAATTCATCCACATTGTCTTCTAGTGTTGATATAATTTTATTTTTCAAATGTAAATTACTAATTCATTTGGAACTTAATGCTAGTACACAGTAGCCAAAGAGATTGATTCTTTTCTCTTTCCAAATAGCTACCTAGTTACCCTAACATCATTTTTTTAAAGTCCATCTCCCACAAAAATTAAACAATAAAAAAGTATTTGCTAAAAACAGCAAAAAGTAACAGAATAATAAAAGTTCAGTAATACTAAAAAAGATTTTTTTTTTTTGAAATGGGGGCAGTCTTACTTCCTCGCCCAGGCTGGAGTACAGTGGTGCGATCTCAGCTCACTGCAACCTCTGCCTGCTGGGCTCCAGGGATCCTCCCACCTCAGCCTCCTGAGTAGCTGGGAACACAGGTGGATGCCACCACACCTAGCTAATTGTTTGTATTTTTGGTAGAGATGGGTTCTCGTCATGTTACCCAGGCTGGTCTCAAACTCCTGAGTTCATGTGATCTGCTTGCCTCAGCCTCCTAAATTGCTGGGATTACAGGTGTGAGCCACCATGCCCAGCCCTAAAAAAGTAAAAGTCCATCTTGTTCGTCCTCTTCATCATCTTCCTCCTATCTTCCTTTCCATTTTAAAAACAATTCCCCCTTAAACCCATTTAGTGGAGTGTCCTCAGAGACCAGGTAGGATCTGGCATCCGTGTGTGTGTGTGTGTGTGTGTGTGTGTGCGCGCGCGCTGCCTGAATACTACCCAGTGTTAGGAGTGTCTACAGGGAGGTAGACACTCACATGTTGGCAAACCCAGAAATGAAATGAAGGGCCAAAGCAGAGTGAGGGGCGTCTATGCAGAAGGTAGGCCTAGAGTGCAGAGTCAGACCCCAAGCAAGGAAAAAAGGATATGCACATGGGAGAAAACCCTAGCGGAAAACCCTAGCGTGCCTGTCAGAGCCCAAATGGCATAACGAAGCTATCCATGTCTTGGAGCAGGTGTGGTAACTGTGCTGGGAGATGGGTTATATCCAGAGAAATTGATCAAATGGGTAAATATATGAAGGATTTTTTGGAGAAGGAATTACAATCTGGAACAAAAGAACACAAAAATGGACCCTCTACACTGAAAACAATAAAATGTTGCAGACAGAAATTAAAGAAGACTTAAATTATTTTTAAAATATACAATGCTAAATTATTCAAAAACTCAATATTGTTAAGATGTGAATCCTTCCCAAAGTGGTTAATAGAACCAATGTTATCCTGTTCAAAATTCCAGCAGTTTGGTAGAAATTAACAAATTGATTTCAAGATTTAAAGGAAATACAAAAACCTAGAATAAAGAAGAAAGAGGACTTCAGCTATCTGATTTTAAATTTTATTGTAACATTATAATAATAGACTGTGCTATGGCATAAGGATAGAAAGATACACAGGACAGGTCTTCTTTGCTTTCTCTCTGCAATATTTTGTTGTGTTCAGTGGGGAGGTTTTACATGTTATTTGTAAGTATATTAAATTGTTTATTGTATTATAAATGGTATTGGTTTTTACATTTGATTTTCAAATTGTTGGTTGCTAGTATGCAGAAAGAAATTAATTCTGTAGATTGACATTGTATCCTGTGAGCTTCCAGAGCTCTTGCAGATTCACTGAGATTGCCGACACAGACAATCGTCATCTAACAATAAAACTAGTTTTAACAATTTCTTTCTTCTATGTGACTTTTGTTTTATCTGCATGCCTTATTGTACTAGCTAGGACTTCTAGTACCATGTGAAATGGAAGTAGCAAGAGAGGGTTACTTTGCCTTGTTTCTGAATTTAGGGAAAAAACATTCAATCTTGCACCCCTAATATTGACTTCCAGTACCATATTAAAGAGAAGTAGTGAGAATGGGTGACTTTGCCTTGTTTCTGAATCTAGGAAAAAACATTCAATCTTGCACATGATGTTAGCTGTCATTTTTTGTAGATTCCCTTAATCAGATTGAAAATGCTTCCTTCTAGTTCTAATTAGTTGAAAGGTATTGTCATAAATAGATGTTTAATGCTTCTTTTGTATATATTGAGATGGTCATATGGTTTTTCTCCATTATTCTGTTAAGAAAATGAATTATATTGATTGATTGATTTTCAAATGTTAAACCAACTTCGCATTCCTGGGATAAAACTCACTTGGTTATAATGCACTATCCTTTTTCTAGATTTCTGAATTTGATTTTCTAACTTTTTTTTTTTGGACTTTTTCCATCTGTGGTCTGTAATTTTGCTGTCTTTTAATTTTTTTCTTTCTTTCTTTCTTTTGAGACGGAGTCATACTCCGTTGCCCAGGCTGGAGTGTAGTAGCACAATCTCCGCTCACTGCAACCTCTGCCTCCTGGGTTCAAGTGATTCTCTTGCCTCAGCCTCCCAAGTAGCTGGGATTATAGGCATGTGCCACCACTCCCAGCTAATTTTTGTGTTTTTAGTAGAGACAGGGTTTTACCATGTTTTCCAGGCTGGTCTCAAACTGTGACCTCAGGTGATCCGTCCACTTAGGCCTTCCAAAGTGCTGGGATTTCATTGTTTTCTTATCACCATTTTGATCCCTTTGGCTCTGTGTTAATGTTCCTCTTTCCTACCCAGTGTCAGTAAACTGTGCTTTCTTTCTTATTGTCTTATCAGTCTTACCAAATACTTATAATTAGTAGTTTTCAAAAACTAACTTTTGGAATTATGACTTTTTTTTTTAATTGAGACAGAGTTTTGCTCTTGTTACCCAGGCTGGAGTGCAATGGCGAGATCTCAGCTCACTGCAACCTCCGCCTCCTGGGTTCAGGTAATTCTCCTGCCTCAGCCTCCTGAGTAGCTGGGATTACAGGCGTGCACCACCATGCCCAGCGAATTTTTATATTTTTAGTAGAGACGGGGTTTCACCATGTTGACCAGGATGGTCTCCATCTCTTGACCTCATGATCTACCCGCCTCGGCCTCCCAAAGTGCTGGGATTACAGGCGTGAGCCACCGCGCCCAGCCGACTTTTTTTTTTTCTTTTTGAGACAGTGTCTCACTCTGTTGTCCAGTCTTAAGTGCAGAGGTGCCATCTCAGCTCACTGCGGTCTCGACCTCTCAGGCTCAAGCGATCCTCTCACCACAGCCTTTCTAGTAGCTGGTCAGTTCCTGCTTTTATCTTTATTTGGGTCATCAGGTATTTCTGAATATAGCAGACACACTTCAGTGCCTCCAAGTGTTAGAGTCACCTAGTCACACATGGAGGTCAATCACTTAGGAAATGAACTTTGTTTGTCAAAAGTTATTTCTTGATTTTCAATAGAAACTATTAACCTTTAGAGATCTTTCACTTTAGTAAAGAAAGCAAAACAAACCTTTTAATCATAGAAAATATGCAGATGGTAGCCCCAATATTATTTGATACAACTTACATTTTACGGGCAAGTCAAAATGTGCTAAATTTTTTGAGTTCGAGAACCTGGATTGTAAAAATATGTATCATATTTATGGTATACTTAATTAATTGCCATGGCCAAAATTTTTCCAAAGAAACTTTGGGCTGCTAATGAGAATTTTAAAATCGTAGTCTTAAACTTTGAGAAATAAAAGCGGTTTATTATTGTACATTTATGTCATTGTTAATTAGTTCATCAGTTATTCAGGTAATGAAATTGAATTTTTTCCCTAAGAAGCTGAAATAAAGCTGATGATGTATTTCACAATTGATGATATCTCTGAATTTAAAAAGTGATGAGTATTTTTCAGAGAAATGGTACTCTGTGTTTCTGTGTCAACGAGTACAGTGGTTTTCACATATTTCCTAATTTGTTTTTCCTACTTGTGAATCCTTTTGATTCCCATATCTTGGCCAATACAAAAGGCTTGGTTTCAGAAGTGAGGAGCCTGATGTAAGGAAGTCTCCTTAAAATGAAAAAAATATATACACTCTGGTCTCTGGAATAGAAGCAAGAAGGAAGTGAAGGAAAGAAAGGAAGGCAGTGGAACATGCAGATCCTGACCTCCTCTCTCTGGTCTAAAGTCCTAGAGTGGGTTAGGGCAGAGGGAAGCCTCATTTCCTGCCAGGGACTCTAGGAGAAGCCCACCTTACAGGATGCCCTGCCCTGCACAGTGATGGCTTCTTCCAAGTAAGGGGGCAGCCCTGCCTGTTTGGAGGAGGGAGGGACTGAGGAAAAGCCCCAGAACTGCTCCAGTACCCCTGACCCTTCGGTAGTTTATTCTGTTAGTAGGTGCCAAAGCCAAGACACCAGTGTGGGCAGTCTAAATCCAGAAACTGAACACTGAGCTTCCAAACCATGCACAGATAAAAGCCAGGTTGGAGAAAACGAGTGCTATTTCCAAAGTGTAGTGAGCCTTCTTCCAACTACTAGTAACTATTGTTTCCCCACCTGTGCCTAAAGGGCCTCCACGCAGAGCCAGGCTTTTGAAGAGGCTTTCGTTTCCATCCATCCAGCAACGCGCATGTAAGCCTGAATCAAGAGAGAGATGCATAGCCTTAGATGCATTCATTATGTTTCCGTAGGTAGTTGGGCAGACATGAGCAGGGCAGAAGACCACCCTCCACCTCACCCCCACCAGGAATGTCAGGCGACCATCAGGTGATGGCAGCCAATTATTAAGCTGTGTCTCTAAAACAATAATTGATTGCAGCCGGCACCAGGGAACAGCACTCTCCCAATAGAAAAAAACCTGAAACTGGTGATCAGCTGCTCCCTGATAAGCTCTCAGGAGCTGGGTGAGTGGACTCAAGCACGTGCACTGAGGCAAAATGCTCACATTAAAAAAAAAAAAAAAGCCTCAAGGGAGCATGCGTACTACTCCAACAAACACTGCACATGCGGCCCCTCCCAAGCGCTGGTAGGGCACCGCACATGCGGACAGCCCACCCCAAAGAGGAGAAGCAACACTGGAAGACCCTGGAAGTATGCCAACATATAAAACCTATGTCAAAGGTCAAACCATGCCCTTGATCTTTCAGGTCGTCCACTCGGCCCTCTTCTTCTTCTTTTCTTTTTTTTTTTCCTTTTTATTTTTGAGACAGAGTTTCGCTCTTGTTACCCAGGCTGGAGTGCAATGGCGCGATCTCGGCTCACCGCAACCTCTGCCTCCTGGGTTCAGGCAATTCTCCTGCCTCAGCCTCCTGAGGAGCTGGTGTGCGACCCCCCTTGTAGACCCCTGCCCGGTACCCGATCCCAAGTAACAGCTCGAGGGTTGGAAGCCAAGTTCAGGTTTATTGGGACCAGCGGGCAGGCCAGGAAAGGAAGGAGATGGGGCTGGCTGCGACCGCGTGGCTGGGGTAGGAGGGTTTTATAGGGGGGTGGACGGGGCGTGGACACAGGGCTGGCGGAGTGTCGTGGGAGCTTAGGATAGGCTGTCTGTCTCTGGGCGGACTGCTGAGGTAGCTCAGAGGGTTAGGTGTCGGTTCAGGATAGGCCGAGGCTTGGCGGGCTTTTCTGCTGCGATGATTGGCTGCCTGTTGTTGCTGGGCAGAACAGGGCAG
>CM052658.1:110905139-110939887 GCA_028533165.1 Leontopithecus rosalia
ACCTCCGCCTCCTGGGTTCAGGCAATTCTCCTGCCTCAGCCTCCCGAGTAGCTGGGATTACAGGCACACGCCACCGGGCCCAGCTAATTTTTTGTATCTTTAGTAGAGACGGGGTTTCACTATGTTGACCAGGATGGTCTCGATCTGTTGACCTCGTGATCCACCCGCCTCGGCCTCCCAAAGTGCTGGGATTACAGGCGTGAGCCACCGCGCCCGGCCAAGCTTTCTTATCTCATATAAAATGTAGATCTACTGAGCAGATGAATGCATAATTGGTTTTTCCCCCATTCCTTTATTTTCACATATAAAAATGTAGATTCATTTTTATATGTGAAAATCCGAGCCTCAAAAGAATATGACCACTTGTCTCCTTATCTACTCGCCCCCACTTTTTTTTCCTTTCTTCTTTCCTTTTCTGCTTACTTTTTCCTATTTAAATATTGACGTTCTCAAAACGCTCTTTAGAAGAAGCACAAAGCACAGATCATACCGTGACTTGTGTTTCTTTTTCCTTGGTGTATCCTCAACCTTTGCAAAATAAACTTCTTATCAACTGAGACCTTCCTTGGTCACTTTTGGTGTACAGTTATAAAATAAGGAAGAAAATATGTAATTTAATATTCTAAGGAAGAAGTCAGAAAATCAAGAAAAACAAACAGGAGCAGGTGAGAATTTAAATAAAGATAAAAGTAGAATATTTTAATTAATTGGAAAAAAATTGCCAGTGTATCAAAGAGATATCTACACTCCCATGTTTCTTACAGCGCTGTTCACAACAGTCAAAATTTGGAATCAACAGATAAATGGAAAAAGAAAATATAGTACGGCTGGGCTCAGTGGCTCAGGCTTGTAATTCTAGCACTTTGGGAGGCCAAGGCAGGTGGATCATGAGGTCAGGAGTTCAAAACCAGCCTGGCCAAGACGGTGAAACCCCGTCTCTACTAAAAATACAAAAATAGCTGGACATGGTGGAGGGCGCCTGTAATCGCAGCTACTTGGGAGGCTGAGGGAGAGAATTGCTTGAATCCGGGAGGCAGAGCTTGTAGTGAGCCAAGATTCCACTACTGCACCTCTCCAGCCTGGGCCACAGAGCAAGTCTCCATCAAAAGAAGGAAGGGAGGGAGAGAGGGAGTGATGGAAGGAAGGAAATGTGGTACGTATTTACTTTTTAGTCATAAAGATGAATGAGATCCTGTCATTTGTAACAACATAAATGAAACCAGAGGTCATGATGCTAAGTGAAATAAGCCAGACATAGAAAGATAAACATCACATGTTCCCACTTATTTGTGGGATCTAAAAATCAAAATAATTGAACTCATAGAGATAGCAGAAGAATGGTTACCAGAGGCTGGAAAGGGCAATGAAAGGGTATGGGGAGGTGAGGATGGTTAATAGATACACAAAAAATATAGTTAAAAAGAGTGAATAAGACCTAGTATTTGACAGCACAATACAGTGACTATAGTCAATAATAATTTAATTGTACATTTTAAAATAACAGAAATAGTGTAATTGGATTGTTTGTAACACAAAGCATAAATGCTTGAGGGAGTGGATATGCCATTTTATATGATGTGATTACTATGCACTGCATGCCTGTGTCAAAACATCTCATATACCCCATAAATATATATACCTACTATGTACCCACAAAAATTAAAATTAGAAAAAAAAATTAAAGAGAAAAAAGTGATTTATCTCTTAAGATAGATTTGGCAGAATGAAAAAGAAATCAAATGATGAGAAATGTCCCAAATAGGAGTTTATGTTTCTCACAAATAAGCTAATGCCCTCTACCTCCCATTGTTTTGATTTTTAGATCCCACAAATAAGTGGGAACATGTGATGTTTGTCTTTCTGTGTCTGGTTTATTTCACTAGCCTCATGACCTCCAATCTCATTCATGTTGTCATGCTCTGCAGTGGCCACTCCAGAAAGCCACCTAGGGTCAGACCTGTCTAGCCTCCTGCCCTGCCATTTTTAGCAGGTGGGTTTGCCCTTATGGTGGAAAGATTGTTACCTAACCTGCAAGAGCCACCTCATATTCCAGGAACAAAGAAGCTAAAAAAGAAAATAATACTTTACAGTGCATCCACCAGTTCAGGAACTATTAGCTTTGATAGTTCTGCTTTCTGAGATGTGCAGCCAAGCTGCAAGGAAATATGGGCTTATTGCTCCCAACAATTAGGTTCCATGAGTAAAAAAGAATGGGAAATGGTTATTGGATAGTATTACAGAACCAGCCATAAATGCATTTCAAGTAAGAGACAAAGGCTGCATTCTTTAACACGGAGGGTTGGGAAACTTGGCTAACTATTTGGGGGAGAGAAAACTGTTAGAACTCTACTTCATACTTTGGGAGGCCGAGGCGGGTGGATCACGAGGTCAAGAGATCGAGACCATCCTGGTCAACATGGTGACACCCCGTCTCTACTAAAAATACAAAAAATTAGCTGGGCATGGTGGCGCATGCCTGTAATCCCAGCTACTCAGGAGGCTGAGGCAGGAGAATTGCCTGAACCCAGGAGGTGGAGGTTGCGGTGAGCCGAGATTGCACCATTGCACTCCAGCCTGGGTAACAAGAGCAAAACTCCGTCTCAAAAAAAAAAAAAAAAAGAACTCTACTTCATGTATTACATGAATATAAATTCTACATGGTCAAAAAATATAACAGCTAAAACCAGAAATGGTACAATTAACAGGATAAATCACAGGTTAATAGCCGCATGAACTATAGCAGGTGATGCCTTTCTATGACTAATGCTTTGAGCAGAATTCATGAAGGGAAAGATCAATAGATTCCATTATAAAAATGTAAATACCTATGCAAAAATCCTGCATGATCAGCACATGTACCCCAGAACCTAAAGTACAATTTTTTTAAATGTTCCAATGGATTCCTTAAAGAACTAAAAGTAGATGTTCTATTTGATCCAGCAATCTCACTACCCCAAGGAAAAGAAGTCATTGTAGGAAAAAGACACCTGCACATGTATGTTTATCGCAGCCCAGTTCACAGTTGCAAAGACTCGGAACCAACTTAAGTGCCTGTCGATCAGTAAGTAGATAAAGACCAATGAGTGGCTAAAGAAAATGTAGTAGAGATATACCATGGAATACTACTCAGCCATAAAAAGGAACAAGGTAATTTTTTTTTGTAGCAACTTAGATGGAGCTGAAGACCACTATTCTAAGTGAAGTAACTCGGGAATGGAAAGCCAAATACTATATGTTCTCACTTATAAGTAAAAGCTCAGCTATGAAGATGCAAAGGCATACAGGGTGGTATAGTGGACTTCAGAGACTCAGAAGAGAGAGGGTGGAAGAGGTGCAAGTGAAAAACTACATGTAGAGACAATGTACACTACTTGGGTGACAGGAGCACTAAAATCTCAGAATTCACCACATGATTCGTCTATGTAACCAAAAATCACTTGTACCCCAAAAACTGTTGAAATAAAAAAAATTAAATTTAAAAAAAGTTGAAAACTTTTTAGCAATAACTTCTATTTTTTATTTTATTTTATTTTTATTTATAATAAAACGCCATGAACAAACACAATCTAACGACAAACTACTAACAAAAATATATTAATTATATATGAAAAGGAAAATATTCTTAATACAAGATTTGGTAAGTAGAAAATTTGTATAAGAAATGGCAAAGATCATCAACACAATTTGCAAGAGAAAAGAAAATTAACCAATGGATACATTAAAACGTGTTTGATTTTATTATTTAGCAAAGGAATGCAAATTGGCAACAACGAACTACCATATTGTACCTATAAAACTCTGATGAGACTCAGTGGTTGAGGCGTCAGGACACAGACCAGGAGAAATGGTAGAACTGCTTGTCAGGGGGCAATATAACAGTAGATGTATCAAAATCTTAAAATATCTTAAATGCCACTGGTAATATTTTATTCTATGAAAATCTTTAGAGGTCTGTGAAAAGTTTAGCTGTGAAACTTTCATGACCATGTTGTATTTGGAATGAAAAATCTGGGGAAGCATAAATGTTCACCATAGGAGACTGGTTAAATAAATTTTGTTATACAATAAAGCTTTATTTGGTCATTGTTAATTAGACTATACCGAAATTTTATTGTTATAGAAATTCTGTCCTGGTATATTTAATGGAACGAATAGGTTAAAAAACATTAAAAAGTGCGTCAGGTGCAGTGGCTCATACCTGTAATCCCAGCACTTTGGGAGGCTGAGGTGGGCAGATCACAAGGTCAGGAGATCAAGATCTTCCTGGCTAACATGGTGAAACCCTGTCTCTATTAAAATACAAAAAATTAGCAGGACATGGTGGCAGGCACCTGAGGTCCAAGCTACTCAGGAGGCTGAGGCAGGAGAATTGCTTGAACCCAGGAGGCGAAGGTTGCAGTGAGCTGAGATCACACCACTGCACTCCAGCCTGGCAACAAAGCGAGACTCTGTCTCAAAACAACAACAAACTAACATGAAAAAGTGACTGATGAACAGAATGAGAATAAGAATAAGATAGAAACACACAGAGAAACTGAGAGGATATATATTCAGAAGGATATATAAGCATTTATAAATGTAGATATGTGTCCTTGTGTAGGACACAAGGAGGGGAACAGCATACACCAGAGCCTATCAATCAAGGAATGAGGGGCGAGGGGAGGGAGAGCATTGGGACAAATAACAAATGCATGGGGGGCTTAAAACCTGGATGACAGCTTGATAAGTGCAGCAAACCACCATAGTACGTGTATATCTATGTAACAAACCTGCACATTCTATGCTTGTATCCCGGAACTTAAAGTAAAACTAAAAAAAGAAAAATGTAGCCACGTGAAGAAAATGTTGGTGTGTTTCATTTGAGTTTTAAATTATCTGCATTTTCTTTACGTTTATACAATGAATATGCAATGTTTGTAATAACAACAAAGGCAACAAAATGTATGATCCTAATCATGAATAAAATTACACCAAAATAACAATATTTACCTCTGGGTAAAAGAACTATGGGGTTTTCATTTGCTTTTTTAGGCTTTTCTGTATTTGCCTTCATGAACAAGTAAAACTTTTGTAATGGGAATTTAAAAATATCACTTTTTTAAAACAGCACTAAGATGCTCTCTGTTGCCCTCATAATAGGGTCTAAAGTTTATTCAAATGTATGCAGGCTTATTCACTATCTGGCCTTTGCTCACTACACCTCCTCTGCTATAGTCCAAGACTGGAATGAACCACTCTCAGGTCTCCAAAAATAGCAAAGCCCACCTTCCCTCCTGGGTGCCAGCTCCTGTTCACATGCCTGTCCCTGATTTCTCACAACACCTTCTGCTGGAAAACCCCCTCACCCTGCACCACAGAGCTAGGTCAACCAGGTACCCCAGGAATACCTCCATCATTGTGTGAATCCCAGCCTATTCCATTTTCTGTTTGCTTGTCTTTCTCATTTCCTCAACCCTAAGCTCTTGCAGGACAGCACCTAGTAGGTGGTCAACAGGTATTGCTGTCAATGGAGGTAACAAATGAGAAAAAGCAAGAATGGGACCAGTCTCCCCTGTGCCTCGGCTCTCATTTACTTTACCTCATCCCAACCAAAATATCATGAAGTAGGTATTATTACCCCTCTTTCCCAGGTAAGGAGACCAAGATCCAAAGAGCGAAGGATCTGGGTCACCCTCAGCAGCCCCTAACGCATAGCCAGTGCTAATAATTATAGAATTAAAGGGCATGTATAGTCTGTGGCCATTTCTCTAAAGGCAAAATTAAATGAAGAACCAAGCTAATTATTTATGTGATTAAAACAAAAAGCACCTTGCAAGGAAGATGAGATGGGGAGTGGAAATAGAAACAGGATGTTTACTTTACTTGTTCTTTTTTATCCGGAATCCTTTTGGATAGCTACACAGAGTGACTGAATTCATCTGCATTGAAACCCTTTGAGAATTTTTATAGGTTGAACCAAATAGAATAATGAAGTGAACCCTTCTAGGCAGGAAGGCAAAAGCAGACTTAAAAGATGATGCCTCTGTGTTACTTGGCCTTTATAGAATGAGCTGTGATGAGCTCCTCAAAAATGCATTATTGATGTGATGTAATAAGGCAAGCTTTCTTTTTCCTTTTCAAATAATGGCTTATTTTATATTAATCGTGCCATGAAACATTGCCACTCAAGGTTGTTTTTTTTAGCACAAGTGAATTGTGATTGATTTCATGCCTTGCCTTTTCCATCTATTGCAATAGCTCTCATGTTTTGTCCATGCGGTTTTATTCATATCATTATTCGACTTCTCATTTAGCACGGATTCAATGGATCGAAATAGTTTTCTTTCCCCAATTATGTCCCTTGTTCCCCTATTTTCAGTTTTCTTTGATTTCCAAGTGATTTCTGCTTAATTCATGCTTACCTTCATATGCCATTTATTTTATCTTTTTCTATAAAAAATAATACTCCTTAATTGTGCTACATTGAAAAAATAGATATGTTTGCAAATAATTAGATACTTGTTTTTTTTAAAGGGCTGCCTGTACTTAATGTTTTGAAAAATATTAAAATCCACATCCCTGTTCTCTCATTATACATGCAAATTCCAATTGCATGCAGGGTTGCTATTGGAGTACCAGGACAAACAAACTCAAAATCCAAATAAAGAGATTTTATTTAGAATACCAGTTAGATGAGAAATGTTAATTAGGATTTGATACAAAATTTATGAATCCAAATTACCCATAATTAATGTTCTTCCTCGGCTACATTTGGTAATGATTTATTTTCTATTTAGTATTCAGTTGGCATAACTTGTAAATGCATACTCATAAATGCATGTCTATTTTCTTTCTTTCTATGATGCAAAGCCTTCTGTGTGCCAGGCACCGTGCTGGATGCAGTCTCAATTTACATGGAGCTTGTGGCTTGTGGTCTAGGAGACAGACAATGAAATCACACTAATAAGTATGTAATTTCTTTAGGGCACTGGTATGTATGCCCTAAAGAAATGGAGCTAAGTCCCAGAAGCTTTTCCAGGCTGGGCCAGACAGCTGAGACCTCGGAATGAAAGAGGTAACGTGGCTTTGCCCTCTGCACCGCCACCCTGAGGTTCATGCCCTGCAATTAGGCACATGCTCCTTTAAACCTTTAAACTGCAGTATCTGACAATTCTGTTGGATTCCTACCCTGTCACACAGAAACATTTTCCCTACTGAATGCTTGAGCTGGAAAACTTGTTAGACCTGACCTGGCCTGAATTTTGAAATTCAGTGGCCTGTCCAGTTAGAAAGTCTTCTGCTTCTGTGCTTGGCCAAAGCTGCCCACCTACTAAGGCTTCATTTAAAATGTGTAGTTCAAAGTTTTGGGCTAACCACAGCCAGTGGCAAGTGTGGGACAATGGCTGGGCAATGCAGACTGTGGGCTCCTGTGGACCCAGGGGCTTCAGCAGCAATGAGCAGGCACTCCCTGGACAACTCTGTCCTGTTTCATTATGGTTCACAAATAAATTTCTTTTGCACCCCAACACATACAGAGAGAGAGAGAGAGAGAGAGAGAGAGAGAGAGAGAGAGATTTCAATTAAGATGACTTAGAAATTTTAGGAAATAGGCCGGACGAGGTGGCTCACACCTATAATCCCAGCACCTTGGGAGGCCAAGGCGGGTGGATCACGAGGTCAAGAGATCCAGACCATCCTGGTCAACAAGGTGAAACGCCGTCTCTATTAAAAATACAAAAATTAGCTGGGCATGCTGGCATGCACCTGTAGTCCCAGCTACTCGGGAGGCTAAGGCAGAAGAATGGCTTGAATCCAGAAGGTGGAGGTTGCAGTGAGCCAAGATCGCGCCATTGCACTCCAGCCTGGGTAACAAGAGCGAAACTCCGTCTCAAAAAAAAAAGAAAGAAAAGAAATTTTAGGAAACAAATGACAAAGCAAAGTGCTTGAGTTCATCTAGAAAACCTAAAAGCCAGAAAAGGGACTGAACGAGTAAAAGGAAAAATTGACCTTTTGGTAACTGCACATGGTCAAGGCAGGCCTTTTGGGAATGGCTAACTGGACTCACGGTTCAGTGAGTTTGCATTTGGTGCTTGATGACTTCACGTGGTTCACATGGGGTGAGTATCATCTTACAGAATTACAGACAAACATAACGCAGAACTTGTCCAAAGTCATCTGGCTTCTAAGTGGTAGAGTCTAAATTCAAACTCACTCATTCAGAGTTCATTTCATATCCTTATTTGGTGAGAAAATGTTGAAATTAAAAACAATAAAAAAAATCTAGACTCATGAAGACTAGAAATCTGGAAGGAAAGACTCCATGCTTTGGTCATAGCATAGGCATGAAGATCGATCAGGCTAGTTATCCTTCTTTGGAGAAAACCATTTATTTTCAGGGTAAAAAAACAATAAGGCCTGTATAATATTTTAATTTATTCAGTTCTCCAGTTGATAATCTTTTAGAATCCAGATGGAAGGGTGACACTTTCATGATTTTTCTCTATCTGTTCCTTTGTTCTCCCATCCCTTGTCTAGTTTTTACCCTAATTTCTATAATAATATGAGCTGCATGTTTAACAAACGTTAGTTTATTGTCTTGATTCTACTGCTTCCTAGATGTTTATTGTGATCAATAAAAGTATAACATCAACTCAGTATTTGTGAAGGGAAATTCATGGGAATTTGTGGGAAAGAAACATGTAAATAGTCACTGGTTTCCAAGATACTTGCATAATATAGAGAAAGCATTCATTCTCACCACAACACTGCAAGTCTATATTATTCACACCATTTTACATAAGAGACAAACAGAGACTTAAAATCAAGGTCATAAGCGCATGTAACCCACAGGGTCTTTGGCATGAAGTTACTGCACTGTAGTATCTAAATCTGCAAATGGGGGAAAGGTGGTATTTAATGGCATTCCTTAGCAGTGTCACAAAATGACACAATTAGGGAATAAATTTTGGATTTGGAGTTAATCTTCTCACTGCTATCACCAGAGGGTGCAGAACACACAGAGCCACCTGAACAACCACAAATGGCAGACAATGGGAGCTGATGCCAGGGGCTGTGGTATTACAAGCCACTCCTGAGGCTACCCAGCAGCAGCTAAAAATGGTGAGAAGGATGAAAAGGCAGGGTGGAGATATTGCTTCATAGTGTAAGGTACAAGAACAGGGAGCTGCAGAAAGATGTGGAGTCAGAGCCCACCAGGACGAGATCAGAGTTGGGACATTAATAGCAAAAGCCTCTCGCATATCCTTTAGAGCTCATCAAATACGGCCAGAGTTATTTCATCAAAGTGTACACGGTTCTTCTCCTGACAATAGAAAAGTAAGGGCTGACTATATGGGTTGGTGCAAAAGTGATTGCAGTCTTTGCCATTAAAATAGTGGCAAAAACTGCAATCACATTTGCACCAACCTCATACAAACCTATCATCTTCAAAAGGTCCTCAACTGAAGCACCCATGCAGGCGTTGTATTGTACCTCTCACTGGGTGCTCACGTAACAAAGATGCCAACACATGACCACCAAGACAGGTACACAAGCTGGGTACACAGACTGCAGCTAGCTGGGGGCAAAGTTGGAGTGCGCTGCCTACTAGGAGAGGAATTAATTTTAATGTAAACTGAAGAGAAAGGAGCCAGTGGATTCTGTGGGGAAAGGAAAACAAAGCTGGTGGACTTTTAAAGAACAGAAATGTCCAATTGAAGATTTTAAAGTGATTGTCTGTGGAATGTCTGATGAAAACACACTCTTCTGCCCCCAAAGGACTCTTCAGTAAAAACTGCATTGTTCCCCAGTGCTTTTCCGTTAACGGATTCTTAGCAGAGATTCGGCCAAGTGCTGAGCTGGGTATCTGGGTTGGTGCTGGGCAAAGACGGCTGCAGGAGCCGAGGGAGATGGGACGGCTGACACATGCAAGGCCCCCCCAGTTGGGCATATCGTTCACTGTGCTTAGAGCAAAGATTCTGATGTCTTAGAAGTGGTGGGAAAGAGAAGAAGAAGAAACAAAAAGAGAGGATGAAGGAAAAAAGAAAGAGAAGGAGGAGGGGAGGAAGGAAGCAAGCAACACAAGGTTGTTTTTGGATGTGCAGAATTCTCTCTGGATGTACAGAGCTCCAGAATTGAAACCAAGTGACAAAACCCTGCATTTTCTGCTAAAGTATAATAAGCAGACAACAAAATCCCCATTTCTAAAAGTCAGCCCACTGTATTAACTAGTCAAGGCTGAATGCAGAAAGCAGAGGAAGCTCGAATGGTTCCCATGACTTAGTGAAAACACTCAAATGCCCAGAAGGGCTTTCCAAGCCTCCCGCCAAACAGCTCCAGGCTATTGCTTTAACCTTATTTTCTACTTCCAAGAGCAGCTCTAGTCTGCAGCATTTCTCGATGTAGGCTGTCTCCCTCTGGACGTCCCTGTTGTCTCCCTTCTTCACCTACCTAAGTCTTTTGCATTCCTCAAGTTCCTGCTTGCATTATCCCAACCCTCTCCCACATCAGGAGAGGTTCACAAATCCCTTCCCAATCTCCTCACTCTGTATGTCTTTGTCTAGGTCATCTTAAGCCCCCTATGCAATCTTTTACAGATTTAGCACAGTAAGGGGACCTAACTGGTTCCCGATAAATATAGATTGCATTGAATTTAAAAATGTATCTGTAACAATATTTGCAGTGAATCTAAATAATTTGGCTTAACAAAGTGTTCCCTCTAGAGGTTTCTCTAGGAAGACAGGGAAAATCACATTGCAGTGATCTATTCTAACTCAGAGTTCAGATGCAGCAAACCCAGCACGGCTGTCTTACAGGTTGCTGCTGTGACAGCTGGTGTCTGATTTAGAAGTTGCCTGCTCAACCAGATATGTGTTTCTGTTAGATCCAGTTAGGAGGATGAAATGGTGCCTAACAGACAAAAAGTCCCATTGATCTCGTATCATTCACCTACACTCACATCTGTGCCTATGTGCCAGACAGCTCTAGTGTAACAATAACCAGAGCCTCGAGTTTCTGAGGTGAGTCAGGGGCTTGGGTAGGCACATTACAGGGGACTTCTTAGGTGCTCTGGGAGATGTGCATGCCAAGATACCATTGGGGTGTCTAATTTCCTGGCCCAGGTTCTCATTGCAGCAGCAGGAACCACAACTCCAGCAGACACCAGGGGGCTGTCTGGGCAGCCCTTGTGTCCTCTGGTAGCAGATCTGATCTTCTGAACTCCAGGAATGCAATGCCTGCCTCTGTTTTAATGCCCTAATTGGCACAGAGATTCCCTCCTCTTGAGAAGGCCACATGGAGGCAGAAAAGCAGTGTGGTGAACAAAGTGTCCTGAAATTGAAATGTTGCCCATTTATTCAATGAGGAATTACACCCAAATGGAAATAAACATAACATTTCAAAATGGTTTATGCCCTTTTTCTGATTTGTCTTTGTCAATATTATCCCTCAGGGTCACATACTGCCCCCTTTAAAAGACCCCTCTCAGATGGTGTCTGGACACAAACATCATTAACAGAAGGACAGACCCTGCTGAGCAGCATATCCTGCCCCTGCTCCAGCTGGATTCTTCAAGTTGGCACAATTTAAATGTGAGAGAGGAAAAAATGGTAAAGAGAGGAGGTGTATTAGAGAGAGACAGGCAGAGGTAAAAAGAGACAGAGTGAGCCAGAAAGAAATAGGCAGAAAAGGAAGGAAATAAAGTCCCAGCCAAAAACAGAGACAGAATGATGTGTAGGCAGATACACAGAGCCTGGCAGAGCAGGCTGATGGACAGACAGACAGACCACCAAAGGTGGTCCAAGACAGCCTTCACCCAAGCCACTTTCAGAGCCACTCTGGGCTGAAAGGCATCCAAGACCATTTTCCCCAAAACACTACCCCCTCTGCTGCCCTGCCACACTTCCTCCACTCTGTCCTCCCCTAAAACACATCAACCCTCTAAGGCTTGGGGTACCCAGAAAGACCCAGCCAGGGACAGTGGCTACAAGGAGACACTTCACAGACAGACAGAGTAGGAAACAGACTCAAGGAAAGAAAACATGGGAAGAAGAAAAGGGAGTGAGAAAGAGGAGATGAGATGATGCTGTGACAAGATGGGCTGAGATGGTTTGGCTCTGTGTCCCCTCCCAAATCTCATGTTGAATTGTAATTCTCAATGTTGGGGGAGGGACCTGGTGGGAGGTAATTGGATCTTGGGGGTGGATTTCTCCCTTGCTGTTCTCATGATAGCGAGTTCTTAGAAGATCTGATGACTTAAAAGTGTGTGACGTGTGCTTGCTCTCTCTCTCCTGCTGTCATGTGAAGAAGCTCCTTGCTTTCCTTTTGCCTTCTGCCATGATTGTAAGTTTCTTGAGGCCTTCCAGTCATGCTTCTCGTTAAGCCTGTGGAAGTGTGAGTCAATCAAACCTCTTTCTTCATAAATTACCCAGTCTCAGGTAATTCTTTGTAACAGTGTGAGAATGAAATAATATAGAAAATTGGTACCAGAATTAGTACCCAGAGTGGGGCACTGCTATAAAAACAACTGAAAATGTGGAAGCAACTTTGGAACTGGGTAATGGGCAAAGGTTGAGACAGTTTGGAGGGTTCAGAAGAAAACAGGAAGATGTGGGAAAGTTTGGAACTTCCTAGAGACTTGCTGAATACCTTTGACCAAAATGCTGATAGTTACATGGACAATGAAGTTCAAGATGAGGTGGTCTCAGATGGAGATGAGGAATTTAATGAGAACTGGAGTAAAGGTCACTCTTGCTATGCTTTAGCAAAGTGACTGGTAGCATTTTACCCCTGCCCTAGAGATCTGTGGAACTTTGAAATTGAAAGAGATGATTTAGGGTATCTGACAGGAGACCTTTCTAAGCAGCAAAGCATTCAAGATGTGACCTGGCTGTTTCCAAAAGTGTACACTCATATGCATGAACAAAGAGATTATCTGAAACTGGAACTTATATTTAAAATGGAAGCAGAGTATAAAAGTTTGGAAAATTGCAGCCCAGCCATGTGGTAGAAAAGAAAAAAACCATTTCCTGAGAAGAAATTCATGCCTGCTGCAGAAATTTGCATGAGTAAAAAGAAGCTAAATGCGAATAGCCAAGACAATAAAGAAAATGTCTCCAGGGCTTTCAGAAAATTTCACAGCAGCCCCACCCATCACAGGCCTGGAGGCCTAGGAGGGAAAAGTGGTTTCATGAGCCAGGCCCAGGGCCCTGCTGCTCTGTGCAGCCTCAGGACATAACACCCTGAATTCCAGCCACTCCAGCTCCAGCTATGGCTAAAGGGGACAAAGGTACAGTTGGGGCCATGGCTTCAAAGGGTACAAGCCCTTAGCCTTGGCAGCTTCCATGTGGTGTCGGGCCTGTGGGTGCACAGAAGGCAAGAGTTAAAACTTGTGAGCACCTACCTAGGGTGCTCCTTCCAGGGTGTATGGAAACGCCTGGATTTCCAGGCAGAAGTCTGCTGCAGGAGCAGAGCCCTCATGTAGAACCTCTATTAGGGCAGTATGGAGGAGAAATGTGGGGTTGGAGCCCCCATACAGAGTCCCCACTGGGGTACTACCTAGTAGAGCAATGAGAAGAGGGCCACCGTTCTTCAGATGCCAGAACAGTAGATTCACTGACAACTTGCACTGTGCACCTGGAAAAGCCACAGGCACTTAACTCCAATCCCTGAAATCAGCTGTGGGGGCTGTACCCTGTGGAGCCACAGCGGCAGAGCTGCTCAAAGCCATGGGAGCCTACCCTTTACATCAGAATTCCCTGGATGTGAGACATGGAGTCAAAAATATTATTTTGAAGCGTTAAGATTTAATGACCGCTCTCCTAGGCTTTGGACTTGCAAGGGGCCAATTTCTGCCATTTGTAATGGGAGCATTTACCCAGTGCCTCTACCTCCATTGTATCTTGGAGGCAACTAACTTGTTTTTGATTTTACAGGATCACAGGTGGAAAGGACTTGCCTTGTCTCAAATGAGACTTTGGACTTGGACTTTTGAATTAGTACTGAAATGAGTTAAGACTTTGGGGGAATGTTAGGAAAGTATGATTGTGTTTTGAAACATAAGAAGGACATGAGATTTTTGGAAGAGCTGGATGCCAAATAATATGGTTTGGCTCTGTGTCTTCACTCAAATCTCATGTCAAATTGTAATTCTCAATGTTGGGGGAGGGACCTGATGGAAGGTGATTGGATCATGGGGCAGACTTCCCCCTTGCTTTTCTTGTGATCATGAGTGACTTTCTCACGAGATATGATGGTTTAAAACTGTTTAGCACTCCCCTCACCACCTTTCTTCTGCCATTATGTGAAGAAGCCCCTTGCTTCCCCTTCCCCTTTCATTATGATTGTAAGTTTCCTGAGGCCTCCTGGTCATGCTTCCTCTTAAGCCTGTGGAACTGTGAGTCAATTAAACCTCTTTTCTTCATAAATTACCCAGTCTCTGGTAGTTCTTTGTAGCAGTGTGAGAACAGATGAATACAGGGGCTGTCTCCTCCACAGTCCACTGGAGGGAGTGGGGATAGGTACAGGGCTTCAGTTACATGGGGCTCAGACTTCCGAGCAGGAAAAGTGGAAACCTTTCTCTGCTCACCTTTGTAACTCTGGTGACTTTGGAGTTCTGGAGATCTTTGAGTCCTCCAACCTTTAGAGCTGACCCTTATTAATATTTAAGTGATTGTGGCTTACATATGCTTGAGTCTATAGTACCTGAGTGTCATGATATTCTGCAACTCATATGCAAATGACTCAATAAATAAATAAATATATAAATAAAAAGTGAAAACATATATAGAGAAAAAATAAATATGGCAAATGTTAATTCTTGACTCTATGTTGTGGGTTTGCAGGATGTCAGAGGGCTCTTCTAACATTTCAGGATGTTGAACTTCTTAGACATTGTAATTGTTTTAAAAATAAAATAAGAAAAAAATAATGTTTGTCCAGCTTTGATATGGTTTGGCTCTGTGTCCCCACCTAAATCTCATCTTGTAGCTTTCATAATTCCCACGTGTTGTGGCAGGGAACCTGATGAGAGATGACTGAATCATGGGAAGAGGTCTCTCCCATGCTATTCTCCTGATGGTGAATGGGTCTCATGTGATCTGATGGTTTTAAAAAATGGGAGTTCCTCTGCACAAACTCTCTCCCTTTGCCTGCTGCCATCCACATACGATGTGACTTGCTCCTCCTTGCCTTCCACGATGATTGTGAGGTTTCCCCAGCCACATGGAACTGTAAGTCCAATGAAACCTCCTTCTTTTGTAAACTGTCCAGTCTCAGGTATGTCTATCAGCAGCGTGAAAACAGGCAGTAACACAACTTCTTTCGCAGGCATGATAGAAAATCCAGGGCCAACTCCTATTTCTCCCAGACGTTGCTTATGTAGAATCTTCTGCAGCACTTTCATCTCCTGCTGAGTCTGCCACGTTGTTTTACTCTCACATTTGCTGGTATTCCCTTCTCTCCACTCCACATTGACACAAAGATGGAATACAGCCCTTTCTTTTTGGATTCTCACAAACCCTACCCCCACAGAGGTTGTGACCAATCACTTTTGCTATGGATTTGGAGGCAATGATTGGGGGCTTCTATTACAGAACATCAACAGACAGACAAAATGGAACATTTTGAAATCAAAATCTAACTCAGTTTGCCTTTACAGTTTAAAATGAATGACACACTTTACTATGTTATACTTGTATTATTTCTAATAAAGTGAATCATGGGAAGAGGTCACGTGAAATAAAGTGAATCAAGTGAAAAACTGAAGGGAAGCCTTGCTGTTTTTAGAAGCCCCCTGGCCAGATTTACCACCAGGAGGGCCAGATTCAGCTATTTTTATGGGTCATCTCTTCTCAAGACCCAGCTCTGTCATGTTACTATCTTGTTGCCTTTGGTCCTTTACCCCCTCCCTCCTCTGACCACAGAAACTCTGAATTCAGCTTGTTTTCTTATGCAGAGCCATTCAGTTCTCTCTATATTGTGCACTCTGCTTCTAAATGGTGTGGCTGCTTGTACGGTAGGAGGGGAGCCGCCCCCTACAGAGCCACATATTTATTAATTCATTTCGTTAAGCAGAAAACAATTTGACCCTAAGAGCAATTATGCTAGCAGAGGGCAGAAGCATTGATGAAGTGTTTATTTTAAAATAGCAATTTTAAAAATTCTTGCTACTCTGAACTGTGGCTTTACCAAGTAACCCAATTGAAAATGTGGCAACAGTCAGTGGAAATTTGCATGGGAACTTTGGCTGCAAAGCCTGCCCCAGGAAAGCAGCCCTGTTTAAAAAGAGCTATAAGAATGCTACTGTCTTTGTGTTTTCCTGGGTCACTAGCCTAGGAGACCACAATTGAGAAAATGTAAAGAAGTCTACCCCCGGCTCATTTTCCCAACCTGGTTATCTAGCCAACTATCATTTGTATTCTTGACTCAGCCCTCCCGCTGACAGCTCTATTCATCCTCGCTGGCTTTTATTCAGTCTCTTTGGACCCAGATCTCAAATCCCCTTTGGGGCCTTTCTTTGTTCATTCCTACTTCAGGGTCCAGGACCTGTTCTGGATCTGCCCTGTTCCTGGAATCTCTGCTTTCCGTGCATTGTCCCCAATGTTTGGCCTCCTGTGAACAGTACTCAATGACTTCTGTCCCTCATGTCACTTTGCCACCTCAAACTTGCACAGCCAATGTGAAAACCTTCAGGAATAGGAATCATTTTCCAGTCAATTCCACGACGCTCCCAACTCACACAGATGTTTGCTGTCAGAGAGGCAAGTTCCAATTCTCTACTTTAAGGGAAGCTAGTGCACTCTCTGCCTTGCTTCTGGAACTTTGAACCATCAGAAAGAACCATGGAAACATCACTGCTCTAAGACCAACCAAAGGCCTCCTGGTTCTGGGCAAGACAACCTTGGAGACTTTTTTTGCAATTAAGTGGAAACTTCAGAACTATAATAAGAAAAACTGATTCAAGGTTCTCACTCTCCTATGCCCTGTTAAAAGAAGTACCAGGAAATATTTAAATAGTACCTGCACTCCTGGATTCAGGCTTGTTCAGCTGCAGGGCCATCTGACTCCAGAGCTGCTAGAGCATTGATCAGAGCTACAGAAATTCCGTGAGTCACCAGAACAACTCATACCAGGGCAGGACGGCTGTCTGCACTGTTATTATTTCATTCAGGCCAAAAGTTACAGTCATAATCTTGTCTTATCAGATTTGGGACACTCTGGAACAAATGTCATCCTAATTTTGGTAGAAACAAAAGCAAGTAAGCATGATTTATTAACAAAGGACTTTTATCCTAGGATTTGCAAGAGCTCTCTTTCACTTTTGTAATTTAGTCAATCTGCAAGGGACATTTAGATCTTATGGCACCTCTCCAAAAAATCTGCAACTAAGAGTCACAGCCTGTTAATCCTACCTACTGTCTTGGAGTCAGGGGGTCTCCTGTAACCACTACATGGCAGCAGGTGATGTTCTAAGAAAATCTGCCTTCTTGGAGGAGCTTTCCCTCCCACACACACTGTGCTCTCACAGGTATACCCTTGTAGACTATCTCAGTGACTGGTGACCTCTTCTTCCTGGGCCAGAGTCCTTCCCCCAGAGTGTTATAATGAGCTAAGAAGAAACAGTCCTTCCCTCTCTGCAGTTAAGATTTGAAAACTTCGAGTTCACAGCCACCAGCTTCCCATGCGTCACAGGGCAAACCCCCAAATTGGGGTCAGCCCAGGAAGCCAAGTGGGTTCTTAGCTATATGCAGGAAAGAATTCAAGAGTGAGCCAACAGACTAAAGTGAATACACATTTATTAAGAAGGTAAGGCAATAAAAAGGCAGCTACTCCATAAGCGGGGCAGTCTTGAGGGCTACTGGTTGACTACTTCTGTGATTATTTCTTGACCATATACTCAACAAAGCGTGGATTATTCATGAGTTTTCCCAGCAATTTCTGAGGGGGGAGCAGATGGCGGCCAAGTTGCCCTGGCATTTGTAAACTTTCATGGCACTGGTGGGAGTGTCTTTCTGCATGCTAATGTATTTTAATTAGCATATAATGAAAAGCAAGAGTAATCTGAGGCCATTTCTGTGGCCTTCATGTTTTGGGCAGGCTTTGCTCAGCTTCTCTACTGCATCCTGTTTTATCGGCAGGGTCTTGTGTCCTGTATCTTGGGAAACCAGTGCTGCCAAACTCCTATCTCTCACCTGTGCCCACTGCAGATCCCCAGTCCACCTGCAGGAGGAGGAAATGAACGTAACACAAACAAGAGCAGCAGAGGTGAGTGATCCTGCAGGTGCCCGAGGCTTCAGCAGCAGATGTTCTCAGAAGAGCCTTGGGTACAGCCTTTTCCAGGTTCTGCTTTTAGGTTGTGTTTTTCTATTCTGATGGTGGTTTTGATTTTCTAAACCACCCTGATCCTTCCAATAAATCTTTTTATGCTTAAATGAACTCAAGCTGGTTTTCTATCACATGGAACTCAAAGAATTCTGACAAATAACCCGTAATTTATCTTCATCATTCAAATAATTACTATGTGCCAGGTACTACGTCAGACCTTTAGGTAATGTGGGTAAATAGGATGGCCTCTGCCCTTAAGGCATTCAGAATCCAGAGGAAAGAGGCACAGGGTAGCACTCTTTCCCCTGAGTTCCCAGTTCCCAGTTCCTGGAATTCCCACCTTGCATGCCAATGAGTTATGCATGGAACACTCCACCCCACTCTTTTCCCAGGGGGCAGTGGCTGCCCTTTTTGCCCCTTAAATTCCCATTACCTAGGGCAATCATAAAGATCCTATGAAGCCTTGTTACGGGAATAAGTGAAATGCAGTAATAATGGTAACACTACTTTACGGTTTTCAAAGCCCTTTCAGATAAACCGTCTCAAATGTCAATAATGTGTAGTTTCAGGCATCTTTATAGCAGAAAATTGAGACTTTCTGGGGCGTCATAGCCAAATTAAAACAATGTTCAACCTCCTTCCTTTTCTTATCTAATCTTAATTTGGCTTTCTAAATGGGGGGATTTCTAAATGAGCTGATGGGGGGAAGCTGGGGAGGAGGAAGGGTGGTAAAAGTACCTGGGTAACTTGGTTGCATTTCCTGAAAATCAAATGAACTGGTTTCTGCTGAAGAGAAATATCAGGGTCTCAGGTACCCAAAGGTCTTACCCTCTGTGAAATAAAAAGAATCTCATGATCCTAAACTCACTATGACAAAGGTTGGGCAATAGGAGCTTGGGCAACAGAAGGCCACATACCTCTCCAACAACCTCCTTCAGAAATTGCTCACAGGGAAATTCCCTGTGAGCCCCCAAATCTTTTAGAGCAACAGTCCCCAACCCCCTGGTTTCATGAAAGACAATTTTTCCACGAATGGGGGCAAGGGAGAGGTATGGTTTGAGGATGAAAACGTTGCCCCTCAGATCATCAATCGTTAGTTAGATTCTCATAAGGAGTATATAACCTAGATCCCTCACATGAGCAGTTCACAATAGGGTCCACGCTCCTATGAGAATCTAATGTCACTGCCCATCCAACAGGGGGTGAAGCTCAGGCAGTAATGCTCCCTGGCCTGCCATGCATCACCTGCTGTGTGGCCTGGTTCCTAACAGGCCACCAGATGGTACCCGTCCGTGGACTGGGTATTAGCGACTTCTGCTTTGGTATATATATCACCCCATAAACTAATCCTAAAACCAAATTCTGTTGAATTCCTTTCTGACAATTTTTGGTTTATCTCCACAGGACAAGGACAAGACCAGAAATCATCCCTCTGTCTACCTTGAGATGAATGTATAACTGGCTTTTTTCTCTACTCCCTCTTTTCATATGTTTGCTTTAGCTTTTCTTTGTTCTTGTTTTTGGTTTGTTTTTTTTGCGACAAAGTCTTGCTCTGTCACCCAGGCTGGAATGCAGTGGCACAATCATAGTTCACCACATAGTTGACCTCCTGAGTTCAAGGGATTCTCCTGCCTCAGCCTCCCAAGTAGCTGAGAATACAGACATGTACCACTGTGCCTAATTTTTATTTTATTTTATTTTTTAACACTCAGGGTCTTGCTTTGTTGCCTAGGCTGCTCTTAAACTCCCGGGCTTACGTGATTCTCTCACCTGGACCTTGTAAAGTGCTGAGTTCACAGATGTGAGCCACTGTGCTGGCCATTTGCTTTATGTTGTGTAAAGTGTATGATTTACTGAGTGGAAGATGATGCATAACTGACTTTTTCTCTAGCCCTTCTTTTCACATGTAAACTGTAGATTTACTGAGGCTAATCAGAGGGTACCAGGAATGTAACCACCCGCCTCCGCTCCCTTTTTTACCTTCCTGCTTATTCTTTCCCCTTTACTGAAGTTTCCAAAACCCCCTCAGGAAAAAGCACAGGTCACATGCTCCTATGACTTGTATATTTTCCCAGGCACACCTTTAACCTTGGCTAAGTAAACCTCTATTGAGACTTGCCTCAGTCACTTTTTGGTTAATACCTCCAAGAGTGTTAACCAAAGTTCAGGATCTGCAAAACCAAGGCCTCATTCATTCAACTCCTTCGATCCACAAGCTCTATTGCATGCCAATTTATACCAAGCACCTAGTACAGTGGTTCTTGAATTGACCTGTGCCCTGAAATCACCTAGACAGCTTTTAAAAACACTGGATCCCACACCCAGAGACTGTGATTTCTTTAATCTGGGATGTGGTCTGGATATGTGCAGCCCAGGTTGAGGCCACAGGTCTAGAAGAGGAAGATGAAAAAGCAGAGAATCACCAGAAAAAGTCTAAGCACCAGATGCAATGAAATCATGCAGTGCCCTCACAGCCCAGGCTCAGGACGCTCTGAGAGGCCCAGAAGCCCACAGAAGGAAAACCTTGGCTGGGACCTGCCAGGTCAGGCCAACTGGCTGGGTGAAGATGTTGGGAAGATGGGAGAAGAAGAGTGATCTGGGCAATTAGGACAGCCATTAAATGTCAGAAAAAAAGTACCCTGAAGGGAGAAAGAGGCAGGTGCGTTGGCAAACAGAAAATGGCCCTAGGCAAAGGAGAGACAGGAAGTGATCAATTGAGGTAGGAGTGGTGAGTAAAGACCAAAACACAGACACTGAAGTTTTCAGATGCAATGCTAAAGAAAATGGGGAGGCATTAGAATATCTGCAGCAGGAGAATGGGAATGATCAGATGTGGATTGACAGAGCACTCACCACTTTCTCTTACACTCTTAGCGAATGACTATGACTCTTAGGCTCAAGCTTGTAAGGAGAAAACAGCATGCTGATAGCTGATTGTGTTAATGACGTATCATTTCACTTTTTAAAATCCCATCCATATCTAGTCACTGGCTTTGAAATGTTTATAACCTTCTTTTTCTCCCCAGGAGATCAAAGCAGCTGTATCATCTCATTAACCTTCACTCAGCATCCCTGGAGGAGATTGCAAGGTAAATCATATTAGGGAAAAACTGAAACACTTAAAGTTTGAGACATTTGCCAAAACCTCAATGTGATAAGCTGAGAAAACACCAAATTCTGGGGCTGCTTTTTCCCCTGATTCTTAGGGTCCGATTTATCCGCAAAATGACATTGTTGAGAAGAACAGGTCAATTTGGTGCATCTCTCCAGAGCAGGGCAGTGCCGAGCTTCAGGCTAACCTGCACTTAGAAAAAAATCCAAGGGAAACGAAATTGCTTTTTGCTCAAGGAAACTAACAATTTCAGTTCCAGGGAAAATAGTTCATGAACTGAGCCATGAGAGAAATGATTGCATTGCCTCCCAGAGAAAACAGGATCTTGCCAATTCTCCCACTGCTAATAAAAATTGTAGACTATTTTACATTTACTCTCCTGAGAAAAAGACTAGATATTGCTTATCTAAAGAGTTTGATTTGAGCTGGTAGATTTTTGCTAACTCAGCAACCACATATTGAGACTGGCCTATTTATTCTTTTTGAAATCAGTCAACTGTGTTTTCCAACACACTGCCAACTCTTGTATGCCCAGGACTGATTTTCTGCTGTTCTTTCCTTAAGTTACCTCTTACCTGCTCACTTGGAAAAGGAGGTTTAAGTTGACCTTCAGGTTCCAATGCTGAGCTCAGCCCACTGCCAGAGCTCAGACAAAAAAAGACAGAGTATGGATTACACCAGTGGTTCTCAAATTGTAATGTCCTCCCAAATTACATGGGGATCTTATTAAAATGCACACTGGTAGGCCTGGGGAAGGCCCCAGATTCTGCATTTATAAGGAACTCCAGGGTAATGCCAATGCTGCTGGTTGAGCCGCCTCTACGGGTTCTAAAACTCTGAGACAATCGCTCCTCTTAAAACTCTCTCTCCTTCACGGTGCTTCAATTTTCATGATCAGGGAATCATCTGAGTCTTAAAGACCTTTTGCCTTTCCAGCATCTCCTTTAACAAACACCCTCCCTGGAGGATTAACATTTGATGCTCTCTCTCAGCTAACAGTATCAGGGATTAAGTTTCAGCTAGTTGAAATCCAAACCAAAATGGAGTAAGTCCGGACTGTGGATGCTAAAGAGAAAAAGTCAGTAAAGAACACAGAAAGGACCCAATGGTGACTTTATCTTCCCCAAGGAAAGAGAAACAATATGTGAAGCCACTCAGAGCTGAGTTTCAAACCACAGGAGTCACCTAGAATGCATGCAGAGTTACAGCCTTGGCAATGAATCCCACTTCGGCCCCAGGATTGGAGGCGAATTAGGTAGCATTTTGCATCTGTTTCCTAAACTTTAAAATGGAGATGACAATACACACCCCATTCCACCCCAAGTTATGGTGACAATTAAAAATGAGACATTTAATCTTAGATATCGCCAAGCACCTAGTATGGTAGTTCCAATCATTACTCAAAATAGAGTCAAAATGTAATTAACAATGCCTGTAAAGTTTACAAAATCAGATTAGCTGGAGTGTTGGAGTGAAGGGAATACAGTTTATCACACAATCCTCCAACCCCTTCACTGTTCTTTGCCTTTTTATATCTTTCGTCCCATGATAGTTTTTCTCTACTCCTTTCATGAACAATTGATCCTAATTTACTTGTAGCGTTTTACCCTAGGGAAATGTCTTATTCAGAAAAAAAAAAAGCATCAGGAGTTACGTGAATTTCTACTGGGATACCTCACTTAATTAGAAGACACCACCGTAAATCCATTACCTCACTTGCACGTTACTAGCTGACGTTGGGCAAATAACTTTCTCATACTTGCTTTTTGCTCTGTAAAGTGGGAACAGCAGCTATCTCAGAAGGTCATTGTAGAGGCTTTGACAGAATATTGTATATGGCCCCTTGAATATTGTAAATTGGTGCCCTCTTCTGCCTCAAAATCCCCCCATCAATGTCCCTTTGCTCCATGGCATCAAATAGGCATTATCCTTAGGAGTAAATAGACCAAGCTAAAAATGAACTTCAGCCTTATTTCTTCTTTTTCTTTTTCAAACTTGAAATGCTCGCTCCTATTTTCTCAACTTTTCTCTAAATCATAGCAGCCCAAAGAACTGTTACTGGAAAAGCTGTGTCAAATATAATGTTTTTGAGCTGTTTTTTTTTTTTTTTTTTTTTTTTTAACAACAGGTCTAAATGGGACAATTTCAAATTTCTAAGGAAGTCAGCATTTTAGCAACTCAGACTTGGATGGGAACTGCTCTCAATAAATGAAAGTATATTATATAGAATGAGACCCTATCATTTACCACACCTTAGATGGAACTGCTGAACATGATGTTAAGGGAAATAAGCTAAGCACAGAAAGACAAATGTCACATGTTCTCACTCATGGGCAGGTGCTGAGAGAAAAACGTAAGCTGAACTCATGGAGATAAAGAATAGAATGACGGTTACCTGAGGCTGAGAAAAGCAACAGAGAGGGGGAGATAAGATGGGGAATGTTCATAGGTACAAAAATGCAGTTAGACAGAATGAATAAGGTCTAGTATTCAGTAGCACAATAGGGCAACTATAGTTAATAATAACTTATTGTATATTGTAAAATAACTAAAAAGTGGATGGTATGGTTTGGCTGTGTCCCCACCCAAATCTCATCTTGAATTATAGTTCCCAAAATCCCCATGTCTCATGGGAGGGAACTGGTAGGAAGTAATCGAATCATGAAGGCAGATTTTTCCTGTGCTCTTCTCGTGACAGTGAATAAGTCTTACAATATCTGATGTTTTCATAAAAGGGCAGTTCCCCTGCACACATTCTCTTGCCTGCCACCATGTAAGACATAACTTTGCTCCTCCTTCGCCTTCTGCCATGACTGTGAGGCCTTGCCAGCCATGTGGAACTGTGAGTCAATTAAACCTCTTTCCTTTATAAATTACCCAGTCTCAGGTATGCCTTTGTCAGCAGCATGAGAACAGACTAATACAGTGGAATTGGAATCTTCCTAACACAAATAAATGATAAAAACTTGAAGTAACGGACATTTCAGTTACCCTGATTTGATCATTACACATTGCATGTGTATCAAAGCATCACATGTACCCCTTAGAGATATATAACTATTATGTGTCCATAATTAAATAAAAAGTAAATCATTAAAATAATTTTTAATCTATATATTAAAACATAGATTTCTTGTATAATGTATAAAAGTAATAATTAGAACAATTCTTAAAAACGTAAATGGAGGTGTTAGGAGCGATACTCCAGCAGGGTTACAATAAGGTCCGGAGAGGAGCTCTTTCTTTCCCCTTTGGAACTCAAATCACCCCAATCCAATCATCGAAAGCAAAATTGCCAACATATGTTTTGTTTTCCATCTTATGATGTTCAATTTAGGCCATAATGATATTTCTAAAATCCCACTTAATATAAATTTTGTTTTATACGAGCTAACAGATGGATCCTGAAAGCTGTGGAACAGAATGGCTGTACAGTATGGTATAAGTCACATTGGTAGGGTGACAAGCTCCATGTGTCTGTGTGGCTTGGGAAGCTATTAAAAAATATTAGGTGTTTTTAAAGTTAAAAAAACACAATTTGGAAATCTAGGGGCCGCTCATTTTTTTTTTTGACATGGGAAATGAAATGTTCAAATACCATTTGAATACACGACCACTTTTCAATTATTTCATCCTCCCTGTGCCCCTGTTTCTTTATCTGGGAAATAAAGCTCGTTTTGGGTCAGATGTGGCAGAGATTTCATTTTGTATGCTACCTCTAACTCATGACAATGGCTGCTGTGAGGCCAGGCCTGAGAGGTCTGAAGCTCTGTATCAGTCAGGGTTCTCCACTGAAACAAACCAATAGAGAGAGAGAGAGAGAGTGTGTGTGTGTGTGTGTGTGTGTGTGTGTGTGTGCGCGTGCGCACGCGGAAGAGATTTCTTATGAGGTGTTGATTACAGAGTGTGAGAAGTCCCAGGATCTGCCAGTTGCAATCTAGAGACCCAGGAAGTCCAGCACTGTGTTTTGAAGGCCTGAGAGCAGGAGAGCTGATAGTGTAGATTTCAGTCTGAGTCTGAAGGCCTGAGAACTGGGAGCAGGCAGAAGACTGATGTCCAGCTCAAGTAGTCAGACAGAGAGAGCATGAATCCAACCTTCCTTCCCCCTCTTGTTCTATCCATGCCCTCAACCATCTGGAGGAGGCCCACCCACACTGGGAAGTCTGATTTCTCCAGCCCACCAATTCCAATGCTCATCAGACATCTGGGCATTCTGTGGCCCCGTCAAGTTGACACAAAGTTAACCATCATAGACAGGCTCTATCTGGACTGGTGTCACAGTAGGTAATTAATATCTGTTATGAGTCTAGGGTAGAGTCAGTGAGGGCTGTGCCAATCATTTGTAACGCATGTGAATTTGATGGTCATCGACATCCAAAAGATTGCTTTCTCCGTAGGTATTGAGTCTGATTTGCCCACCACAAGATGAAGGACACATGTGGAGGGGGAGAAGCAGAAGGTCAGATTGGGAAGCCCAAGAGTCACCTGGAGGTTCCCCAGGACTGTAGCTTTGGCTAATAGACATCCTGAAAGCTGGCTTGCCTGCCACAGAACACCACATGCAAATTCCAGCCCAGTGAATTTGTGTGGTCTCAACTGAGACCAAAAAATGATTTTTGATAAACAATAAGATTTAGGCTCTCACGATTCTCTCAGCAACTGCAATGAGTTGAATGATGGTTCTCAACATTTTGTCCATTTCCTAACCCCTGGAACCTGTGACTGTGACCTTCTTTCAGAAAAGGGTCTCTGCAGAAGTAATAAAGAGATCAGATCATTCTGGGTTACCCAGGTGGGCACTAAATTTATGGCAAGTACCCTTATAAGAGTCAGAAGAGGAGAAGACACCTGAGGAGGAGCAGGGACTGTGGCCACCGAGGTGTGCTGGAGCCATGCAGCCAGGGGAGCTGAGGTGCACTGACATTCACCAGAAGCTGGCAGAGTCAAGGGAGGGTTCTCCCTAGAGCATTAGGAGGGAGTGCGATGCTGCCAACAATCTCATCTTTCAACTCTGGCCTTCAGAACTGTTTTAAGCCACCAAGATGGAGGTAGCTTGTATGGCTACTGGAGGAAACTAACACAGTAGCCTACAAAGGCAGTAGAGCAGCTCAAGCTGGGCCACAGGAGGAGTCAGGCCTTGCGCATAGGACATGGGCTAAGATCCCCACCACCCTTTCCAGCTCCTCTGGTCTGCAGACCCCCTCCCTACACAGGATCCCCAAGGAATCAGCCCCTGCCTGCCTTCCTCTGGGTCTTGCCCCTCATCTGTGCCATCTCCATCCTCAGACAGCCTCACCCAGGCTGCCCCTTGGGCCTACCTTGACCTCATCCAAGTGCTCTGGTCCAACTCAGCTGCCAAACTAGTCATTAATCATAATTCTGTTTGCATAGGATGCACACAGCCATGTTGGAGAGTCTGCCAAGCTGTGCCCCCTCTCCTTTATTACCCAAATGAAAACTTACATCTGCACACACAATCCTGCCAGCACTTGGCAGCTGAGGAACGGAGCAGGAGAGGGAGGAGCATGCCAGCCAGTGAGTGCCCTGGAATAATTTCTGACAAAGAATCTTTCCTCTCCACACCACAGAGTGGATTTGGAATCTGGTTGACAATCATTTATTGTATATGGTCTAAAAACGAGAAGAGAGGATTTTGAATGTTCCTGACACAAAGAAATGATCGATGTTTGAGGTGATGGATATGCCAATTACTGATCTAATCACCGCACATCACATGCATGTATGGAAATACTCTGCACCCCTAAGTATGTATAGTGATTAAGTGTCAACTAAACATATAAAAAAGAAACTTTCCTCTCCCAACTTACAACAAATAATGCACAAAAGGGGTCATTTCATCTTTATAACCTCAGAATTTCAATCCACAGCAAGAGCATTCACAGTAACAAGTGGTCCAAACCACTCACACCTTTGGATGTTGTTGCCCCTGCCCTATCTTGTTCGAATGATGTATACTGCTTACACACACCAAGGAAATCTAATATTCATCATATAGGAAACCATACCCCCACCTTGAAACTGGTATATTCCACCTCTGCTTCTCATTTCGTCCACAGCCACTTCTTTACATTGAGATCTCACCTGGAAACACAGAACAAGCTGTCTTGTAAGCTATGTCTTCCTCTACTGTCACAGAACATGGCAAAGGACTAAAATGTCATCTGGCTCTTGTGTTACAATGAAAACTGTGAGGAAGAAAAAACTAGGCCAAAGATCCTGTTTTCTAGGTATTATGATAAAATACTGTACAGTATTAGAGTATACTCTTGACCATGTGTGTCAAGACTGGTGATGTAGACCAATACTTATAATCTAGAAGATGTCAGTTTCTTGTTATAAGAAAGGAATAATTATGCAAGCTTCCTTGCATAATTAGAGTGGGAATCAACATAGCAAGTCTAGGGCTCGCACATAGCAGGTCCTCAGTGAATATTAGCCAATGGGATTTCTGTTGCTGCCACCGGGATTGCTGTTATAACCACCCTCCCCAAAGATATGTAATGGTTCATTTTCCTACATCTCCTACCTGCCCTCCACCATTCCCACTTGCCTCCATATTTTTTCATCTAATGACTAAGGGAGGGATCAAGATGACGGAAAAAATCCAAGCAGAAACTTGGTTCCTGCTGGATCAGAGAAAGGGCCTTAGACATTCAAGGACTAAAAGGTGCATTTGCCTATCAAGCACTTTGCTTAACTCTGTTCTGTATTCTGTGCACAGAGTCATTATGAGACACTTCTGCTTCAGAAAGCACAGCAGTGTAACTGACACTTGATTGTGTCTCTAAAACTACCAGTCTATGTATAAAATACGCATCACCCCAAGAAACCATCTTGCTTTGTGAATAATTGGGCACGTGACTACAGAATGACCCTGTCTAGAGAGCCCTTGTTGCTATGATCCCTCCCCTGTAACTGGGATGGTGCTGCCAGGTTTCTTTGGCCAAGCACACAGGAAGGGTTTCTGTTTCTGTTCTCTCCAGCCTTGATGTTTGTCCACTGAAAGCCAAGCCTTGTCCTACATAGGGTCCTAGCTCCATACAGTGCATTAAATGAATCATGTTGCCTCCCACTGTTTCCCCTTCAACCCTCAGCTCTGTCCTCTTATCTCAGCACCTGGCTCCTCCCTTCAGCTCCCTCCACTCCTCTCCTGACCTCTCCATGTAGCCCTACCCTTCTGTTACCTGCACAGACCTAGCCCACATTTATTTATTTATTTTGGGCTGCACAGACCTAGCCCAAAATAAATAAATAAATTGCAGGTTGCTAATCTTGTGTCTGACGTCCTCAGACACACTTCAATCCTCCTGATTGGTCCATCAGCTTCCCTTCTTGCTGCTGTAGTGGGAACCAGATCCTGGGAAGTGTGCTTGATCGGCTGAGCAATGCTTCCAGTTTCCCTGCAATTGCATCACTCCAGTCAAAGATATCACCCATCACCTTGAAGTCAGCCAATCTCTCAGAAATGCCTCTGAACTAATCACGCATGCACACAAATGGCTAATGAGAAACCAAGGTTTTCTCCTGGATACTGGTAGCAACTGGTGTAGGCATTCCCTCTTTCTAAGGGCCATTCCTTGGGGTCTGCTGTTGGCCAAAACATTGAGACTGCAACCTTTGCACCCTTGTAAAAATGAATTATTTTAACTCAGGTCAACCACGTAGTATATTTGTTGGCTAGGCTGCCATAACAAAGTATCACAAACTGGGTGGTTCAGCCAACAGGAATGTATCGTCTCCCAGGTCCTAGAAGCTGGAAGCCTGCAATCAAGGTCTCAGCAGAGTGGATTCTTTCTGAGGGCTGTGAGGGACAATCTGTTCCATGCCCCTCCCAGAGTTTCTGGTAGCCTCAGGCATTCCTTGACTTGTAGATAATGTTCTCCCTGTCTTCACATTGCCTCCCTCTGTGTATGTCTGTCTCTGTGTCCAAATTTTTCTTTTATGTAAGGAAATCAGTTATATTGGACGAGGGCCACTGTAATGACCTCATTCTAATTAAATCGTCAGATCATCAGCAAATACCTTATTTCCAAAAAGGTTCCATTCACAAGTCCCAGAGGGGAGGACTCCAATATCGTTCGGGGAGACACAATTCACCCCTAACACTTGGGTATAACATCTTATTTGAGTCAAGGATGCATTCCTCAAGACCCCCATAAAATTTAAACTTTTCATAATGCAAAATTCATTTCTCTAAAGGTAAAACAATTGTGGAGGGACTATGATCTCAAAATATATTTAATCAATTAAATCATTTATTTATTTATTTACTTATTTACTTATTTTTGAGACAGTCTTGCTCTGTTGCCCAGGTTGGAGTGCAATGACATGATCTTGGCTCACTGCAACCTCCGCCTCCCACATTCAAGCTTTCTCCTGCCTCAGCATCCCGAGTAGCTAGGACTATAAGCACCTGCCACCCCCTCCGGCAAATTTTTGTATTTTTCGTAGAGATGGGTTTCACCATGTTCCCCAGGCTGGTCTGGAACTCCTGACCTCAAGTGATCAGCCAACCTCAGCCTCCCAAAGTGCTGAGTTTACAGGCATAAGCGACCACACCTGGCCTCAAAATGTATTTAACCCACAAACATGTAGCATGTTTGCTTTTTAATATTTCTCTTTTTTTCTCAATGTTTTCTCTAAAATTTCCCTTTGGAGACTCAAATTTATGTAACCTTCCACCACAAAGTGACTGATTTTTCAGCACAAGCCCAGGCAATGTGGCTTAATGACATCTTAGATGATATTATGGGATTCAAAAAGTTTTAATTTTTAAGTAGCAATGAACATTAAAATAACGGTACAAAAATAACCAAAATCACTTGCAGAACTTTGGTGCGTGTACACGTGAGAGTGATCCACAACCACCAACAGTGGAAGCCGCGTGTTTCCATTAACTAGCTGAAGCAGCACCGTCATACGGCAAGTGCCTGAACACGGCAGACAATTCCGACGGGGGCCCTGCTTTGAAACGGTGTAAATTATTTACGCATTTTTTAATTTGGAGAATTATTGGTTTTTTTTCAAATGTGCATAGCCAATTGAGACTTTGTTAATATTTTTCGGTCTCACTATTTCAAATTCACATCGTTCAAAATTGCATTCAATTCCACTGTGCTGTGTAACTAGCACTTTTCCTTCAGTCCGAAGAATCACAGAGCAAAACTACCCGGAGGAAGCAAGGCAGTGCAGATGGCGGCTACATGTGTAGCTACAGGGGCCAGCCTTGGGTAGAAGAGGACAGAAATGAGTTTTAGATTATTTCTCTGATCGCTAGTCTTTATGTTATTTATTATCTGGTCCTCTCTAGCTAGTTCTGAAGGCTGACACAAGAAATATTACTTTTACTGCACGTTCTTTTGTCCTCCCCTTCCCCTGCCCACCAAAATAGGCCTGTCATCTCTTCATATAAAAGCTAAGCTCCGATAGCAAAATGACCTAAAGGCAACACGAGGCAGGCAGTAAATACTCAGCAATGTGGTGGTGGTGTTGACCGTGAACCAGTGCTGAGACTCAGCTTCGCCACCAACCAGTTATATTTCCTGGAATAATTTCTTTAACTTCTCTGAGTTTCTACTCTTCCATAGTAAATGGCTTTGTGCATTTTTTTTTTTTGATACAGAGTCTTACTCTGTCACTAGGCGCCAGGCTGGAGTACAGTGGCACAACCTCGACTCACTGCAACCTCTGCCTCCCAGGTTCAAGCAATTCTCCTGCCTCAGCCTCCCAAGTAGCTGGGACTACAGGCACACACCACCATACCCAGCTAATTTTTTTGTATTTTTAGTAACACGGGGTTTCACCATGTTGACCAGGATGGTCTCGATCCCTTGACCTCCTGATCCTCCCGCCTCGGCCTCCCAAAGTGCTGGGATTACATGCGTGAGCCACCGCACCACCCGGCCAGCTTTGTACATTTTTGCTAAATTGATAGAATGGCAAAGGCAACACACCATTGAGAATTGCTTGGCAATTCTCTCACAGAGAGAAGCGTGGGTCTTGTGATAAGGATCTCAGTCACAAGTCTTCTCTTCTCCTCTCCACTAAATCCATGGTTTTCCTGAGTCTCCCAAATAGTCCTGAGGCCTCTCACGCTCAGTAGAGCAAGTAGGGCTGTTCTTACCAGTTTTGTCAGCTGTCTCATCCTCAAAGGCCTCACACACCTCAGCTATGCCCAGCTGTACAGTGTATGTTCACCCCAGCCCTAGCAGGGAAGCAAAGGTTGCACTGGTTTCATTGCACTGACCCTGACCTTGACTATGCAGCAGGTCTTGGACAGGCCCATCGTTGGGCTTCTAGAAAGAAGGGCCTACACAGGTACAGCATTTTCAGAACTAAAACATGTGACTTGACTCACGAGAGACTGGTGAGTTTCAAAAGTAAAATAATCTAAAAAATTCAAAAATTATATCATACTTAGTGAAGCCTCTTAATTGCCTTACTCAAAAAGGAATAACACTGCGTTAGATTCATCTACCTAAGAAAATCCATATGGGGCATATGGTCACACATTTCCCCCTGATTTGTGAGCAACAGGAATGCTCTCCTCCCTGACCCAAACCATCTCTACCGCTGTTTCCGCAGATGAGCCCCATTTCTTTTTTCCAAAATCCTTTCCTCTCCCTATAAAGGAAGACATTCCTCTTCAGCCTCACGGAAAAACAAACAAAAGAGAGAACACATCTTGTCCTAGTCTTTGCCTCCACAAAAGGGTCTGGAGTTTTGCCTTTCGGTTCCCTGCTCAACATCTGAATGGCCTTGTTTATGTTTGATTGTTGTTTTGTTTTTTCTTTTTCTTGTGACTGTGAGAGTAGAGAAAGGTATTAAATAGTTAACTCTTGCCTGCCTCCAACAACACTGACAGCAACTGGTGTCAATAAAAGATAGTGAAAAATGAGCTGAAATTTTGACATCTGCGAACCAGGTCTCCCTTAGATCTGCTCTGAAAGTCGAAGACAGGAAGTTGAAGTCTGTAAAACCGGGCCTTGCATTTGCAAGGTACAGTGGGGGCAAATAACTTGGAGAAATAAAAAGGTCTCCTAGGCATGAGCACCATTCTTCCATTTTCTTATGGAAATATTGCCGAGGAGAGAATTGATGAAGAGGTCAGAATACATCGTTATTTTAGAGCCATTTGTCTGCACTCAACCAAAAGGTCATTAGAATTGCAGACAGCCAATGTTGCATGCTCACTTGTTTGCAGGAGAAACCAATTATCACAAACAACAGCTTCTTGTCTCCGATTGGTTTACTCCAGCTGCTTTTAGAAAAAGAAACAAGCAGATGATCCTCTTGCTCTGACTTTAACCGGCCTCCGCAGGCACTCTGGCATCAGACACCTTAGGATCTTAAGCCAAACGGGCACCTAGGAAGCAAAGTGCTGCCACCTCTCTGGGATCTGGCCTCCCTCACTGCAAAGTGCTGCCGCCTCTCTGGGAACTGGCCTCCCCCACTCCCAGCCTCTTGAACCCAATCAGTGCTTACTGAGAACCAAGTCTCTTCTAAGTGTTTTTCTTTATTTAAAACAAATAGATGACAGTGTTTGAAAATAACCAGGAGCTGCAGCACTAACGGTCAAGGTGAACTTGGCTGACTGAAGTACATTTGTAGACTCTCTGACCTGCTTGCTTGAGTGACTGTTTACAGTCATTAGGAGACTCTGCAGAATTGAAGGTCTTTCTGTGGATTTCTTGATTTTTTTGAATACTTAAAGACAGAGTGGTTTTTTTTTTTAAGGGCATCATTATAGACCATTTGGCTATCTTATGCTTCTTAATTTGCATATTTAAACTTCCGTATAGTTAATCAATATAGTAGAGGTATTAATGATTAGTAGTAAGGAACCATAAAGTTTAGAATGTGCACTCATTTAGAGAGGCAGCACAGCACAGTGGTTAACATGCAGACTCTGGAGCCAGAATGCATTTGAACACTGACTGTTTGATCTTGGACCAATGACTTAACCTCTCTGAGGCTGTTTCCTCATTGGTAACTTGGGCATGATCATCATTCATAAATGCTGTCCTTTAAATGATTTATAAAATAATGCCCTTTAAAAAACACCTTTTACTTCCTCGCATGAGTTATGAGGACTATAAGTGTGCTATATAGTTAATAGTTCATAGTATTTATCATTTTTCTGAGGCATAAATTTGAATCATGTGTTCTGTGAGAATGGCATGCAATAGCCTATCAGCTGAATGAGAGACAAGCTGTTGCAGGTTAGGGAGGGAGGGGTGAATACATTAATACTGGTGCTAGAATAGGTTGGTGGTCCTTATGAGAAAAGAAAAAAAAATAGATTCCTGTCTCAAGACATACACAAAAATCTATTGTAGACAGAAATAAAGACTTAAATGCAAAGAATAAAACTTTAGATCTTTTGGAAGAAAACAAAAGAATACCATTATGTCTTCAGGATAGGAAAGAGTGCCTTTAAAAAGACAAAATAAGATCGAGCACAGTGGCTCACACCTGCAATCCCAACACTTTGGGAGGCCAAGGCTGGCAGATTGCTTAAGCCCAGGAGTTTCAGACCAGTCTGGGCAACATGGTGAAACCCTGTCTCCCCAAAAAATTAGCCAGTTGTGGTGACATGTGCCGGTAGGCCTTGCTACCTGCAAGGTTGAAGTGGGAAGATCACAAGGTTGAAGTGATCCATAATTGTACCACTGCACTTCAGCCCGGGTGAGAGTGAGACCCTGTCTCCAAAGAAAAAAAAGAAGTCAGGGTGAGGGGCAAACTATGTTTAAAAACTATAATATATTCACATACATTAAAATTAATACCTGCTTCCAAGATACCATAAAAAGTTGAAAAGATAGGCACAATCTGGGAGAATATATTTGTAAAATATTTAACTGACAAAAGATTAATACCCAGAATAAAAGGATGTCTATAAATTGATAAGAAAAAAGCAAACAACCTAAAAAAATGAGCAAAACACCTGAATAGGTATTTCACAGGAGAGGAGACAGGAAAGGCCACCAAATATATGAAAATATGCTGAATGTCATTACTAGACAAGGTAATGCAAGTTAAAATCACAACAAAATGCCATCTCAAAACCACCAACTTGATGAAATACCAAGCACAGCAGGATAGAAAGCAATGATCAGGAACGCACACCTGCAGGTACACAGGTGCAACCACTTTGTAAAGCAATTAGGTATTGCTGAGTAGAATTAAAAATGCTCTAGGCTGGGCGCGGTGGCTCACGCCTGTAATCCCAGCACTTTGGGAAGCCGAGGCGGGTGGATCACGAGGTCAAGAGATCGAGACCATCCTGGTCAACATGGTGAAACCCCGTCTCTAC
>CM052658.1:110939987-111016633 GCA_028533165.1 Leontopithecus rosalia
AAAAAAAAAAAAAAAAAAAAAAAAAAAAAAAAAAAAAAAAAAGCTCTAACTTACAATCCAAACAGCCCATTTCTAAAACTGGATCTCTAACTTTGCTATATATCACAATTACCTGGTATGTTTTTTAGGAATCCTGATCCTCAGGCTGTACCCAGACAATTAATAATGAGCATAAGACCCATATATCAGTATTGTTTAAAACATCCAGATGATTCCAAGGTGAGCCAAGCTTTCTAGCCAGCAGCACCCTTAGGGCTGTGGCTTTTGACTGCTCCTCAGTACTGGCTGAAGTGGAGGACACCCAGAATTAGCAAGACACCTAGTAGGCTGGGAGCCCATTGAACAAAATCCCATTGATGCTTCCCATCCACAACACCCTACATGTAAGAGAAAGGACTGAAGGGCTGCTGGAGGACTTCCTTGTTCATGTGGCACAAATACCTAGATATTTACCTCTTGTGCCACATGAACGAGGAAGACCTCCAGCAGCCCTTTAGTCCAAGACACAGCCAGGTTTTTCTTTCCAAATACTAGTGGGGTAGCTCTATTCAAAATGTACAAACTGAGAAGTCACATTGTGTTCTAGGGCTAGGGGCTGGGAGGTCAGGTAGGACTACTCAAAGATGTAGGGTTAGTCAGAGGTCTAAACTGAATGTTCCAGCAGTTTGTAGCAGAAGGTCTCTTTTATGACATCCATTTAGCAGCAGGATGACTACTCTAGCCATGCAAGCCTACTCAGCATTCTTCTTCTTCTTCTTATTATTATTATTTTTGAGACAGAGTTTCGCTCTTGTTACCCAGGCTGGAGTGCAATGGCGCGATCTCGGCTCACTGCAACCTCCGCCTCCTGGGTTCAGGCAATTCTCCTGCCTCAGCCTCCCGAGTAGCTGGGATTACAGGCACGCGCCACCATGCCCAGCTAAATTTTTGTATTTTTAGTAGAGACGGGGTTTCACCATGTTGACCAGGATGGTCTCGATCTCTTGACCTCGTGATCCACCCGCCTCGGCCTCCCAAAGTGCTGGGATTACAGGTGTGAGCCGCTGCGCCCGGCCTCTCATTATTTTGTAACAGATAATATAAAATTTTTTTATATCATTAAAATTTAAAATTGAGATGCGTTAGCAAGGTATTTTCAATGTAATACTTGTCAGTGGAAAAAAAGAAAGCTATTTTATTCTTTATCATCTTTGAATTGTTATTAAATGATATTAAAATTTTTATTGCCTACCTTGAGAGCAACGGTTTTCATCAGTGGTGACTATCAAAAACTTAAAGAGATCATCATTTTAAATCCTAACCAGAAATTGCATATAACCATTTCATGCATAAAGCCTGACTTTAAAAAAAATTATGTTCAAGGAAGAAACCTTAACTTTCTCTTTCTAAAAATGTTGAAAGATTCCATGTGGAAATTTTATACAAATTCATCTTCTTATATAATTATGTAATATTAAAAAAAATTTTTTTTTTTTGCCAAGACCCATGGAGATGCCTCCAAACACCCTCCAGTTTACCCGATGTGTTGAACAAATGCTGTCATTTTCTGTGTCTGTCATGACGAGTCACGAAGTATGGCCTTAAAAAGAAACTTCATGAAATGCGCAAGAACGTTTATGGAAGCGTTGTCTGTGACAGCAAAGTACACTACAAACCACCCCAAATTAATCACAATGGAATGGATAATGGTGGTGTGCTCATTCAGTGGAGTAGAATGCAGCAGGGGAAACGAGCTACAAGGACAGGTTAGCATGGAGGAATCTCAAAAGCTCATATTAGGCAAAGGAAAAAAGCAAGTCACCAAAGAAAACATGCAAAGTTCAAAAACAGGCAAAACAAATAACACATTTTGAAAAGAAGGGATTGATGATATTTTTAGGAGAAAATAAAGTCCCTAAATGTAGCTACTGTAGCAATGCCCCTCACACAATCCCATCTCCACCGTACCTCACGCACATTGGCCCATGGATCTGCTGCCTCTTCAGGCTACACCTAGAAAAAAGATGCTCTGCTATGTCCCCAACTCATCTGGAGTTCCCTTCCCCAGACTAAGGGCTCAGCCGAGTGATAAAGAAGACCCCTTCCTTTCTCAAGTATCCACTGGGATGTAAGGTTTTGAGTCCTTGAGTATCCTTCTAGCAGGAAATCAGCTTTAATTTCATATACCACTATAGGCAAATCAAGCTCTCCCATCATCTTGAATTCTTCCTCCTTCTTTAAAAGCTCAAAACACTCTTTCTGTCAAATATCTTGGCTCTGGCTCTATTACAAGAGGTGCTCATAACCGTGGACTCTGTTCGGACACTGGGCTGACTAATTCTGAGCCCCCGTCTCCCACAGCAACGGGCAACTCAGCGAGAGGAAGCCCAAGGCAACAACACGTTAGGAAACATCTGCTGTTTCCTTGACATTTTATCTCACCACAGCAGAACTCGTGGCACCACAAGAGCTTAGAAAACGGCTTTACAAATTTAGATAATGCTTTATTTACCTATTCCGTTGGGAAATCTGCAGAGGCATTTTTTTTCTCTGTATCAGATGTTCACTACCTGCAACTCCCATGCTGTTTTTAATTTAACAATGCTTGATGGAAATACTTTTACCACATATTACGTACTTTCCTAATTAATGTATCATCCAGAAGACAATGACTATATTTGCAAAAGAAGGTCACCTCATTAAGAATATCAGTTATTATCTCATGCTACCCAGTAGCTCTGGAAACTCATGGGTTAGGGAAATGGGCAAGACCCCTTGGCTTTCACCTACTCTAGCTGGTCTGTTCTTCTGCCCCCTTCTTTACACCAGCTTCTGTGTCCTTCCTTACATCAGCCTTACCTCATGGCTGCTAGCTTCTGATCAGCAGTAGGTCTGTTTGTTTAAAGTGTCCATGCTTCTCCAGGTGTGATCCTTGGGCCAGCAGCCTCAGCATTGCCTAGAAACTTTGAGAAATGCAGACTCTTTGACCCTCCACACACCTAATGCATGTGGATTGACGTTCTTTGGTACAGAATAATTCCTAGTATAAGGTGAACTAGGATACGTATCCCTTGCTGTCACTCTGAACTTACATTGAGGCAGGAACCCAGTGGAGAAAAAAGAAAGCAGTAGTGCAAAAAACAGTCCAAGACACAGATTTTTTTCTTCTTTTGTTTATAGGTGGGGTCTCACTGTGCCACCCAGGTTAGCATACAATGGTGAGATCATATCTCACTATGGCCTCAAAATCCTGGGCTTACCTGATCCTCCTACCTCTGCCTCTCCAGCAGCTGCAGCTATAGCTGTACACCATCACACCTCGCTAGTTTTTAATTTTTTTATAGAGTTGGGGGTCTCACTATGTTGCCAAGGCTAGTTCCAAATTTCTGGAACTAATCTGCCTGCCCTGGCCTCCCAGATTACTGGGATTATAGGCGTGAACCACCATGCCTGGCCCTGAGACACTTTTATGTCTATAAATCTCATGAGCCCTGTTGCTACAGGAAGTCACTACAATCACAGTTACAATAATGCACACACACTCTGTCTAGCACAACCCCCAGATTATATGACTGTTTCTTATTTTTATCCTCTAAACATCCCCTGGTATCTATTCTGAATTAATTTCACTTGAATTACAACTTTCCCTGTGTTAGTAAAATGAGCATTGACTGGAGTAGGAAGGGCAGACACAGTGAAATCTGCTTTGGGCTCCCCTGACCCCATCCAGGTTGTATCATGTGTTATGGAGCTAGACTGCCTGGGTTCAAGTCTTAGCTCTGCCTGTGTCACTAATGACACTTCACAAGTTATTCCAAATTTTTGTTCCTCCGTTTCCTCATCTGTAATATATGACAATGATCATAATTGCACCTACATCTCGTGGTGAGATTAAGAATTATATAAATTTATGTATATATGTGCATATATATATGTATATATGTGCATATATATATATATATATGTGCCTCAAACCAAGGTTAGTAGCATAGCAATGGAAAATGCCCAAAATCATCACTACATCACTATTATTATGTTTTAGTAGAAATAATATGTTATTATACTGATTATCTAAACGCAGATAGGTGGCCTTGAACCACCCATATTTCTTTCTTAATTCATTTGTTTTTACCTGTGAGACCTTAAGTAAACGTATTCACCATCTCTGAGCCTCAGTTTCCTCATCAGTAAAAAGAGGATAAGAGTATTTACCTCTCAGTGGACTAAAAGCAAAATGAGAAAAGTTTTTTAAAAGTACCTAGACCTGGCACATATGGGCCCTAAGCAAATGTTGCTGCTTTATCTCCTTTACCATAAAAGCAAATAGTCAATACAACTAAATAAGATGTGTTATTTCACATGTAATTCACATTCAAGATGCCAGTCACAAGTATCTTCTATTCACTCTACAGGAACTGGCTGAAATGCCCCTGCAGTGGTGTCTCCCCGTGCTCCCTGGGGGCCCCATAACTCTTTCCTGACTTCTCCTAAAGTACTTGGCTCACTTGATCATAATATGTCTTACATGTGCATCTCCCAACTATGCTGTGGCTCCTTGGAGGCAGGTATCAGATTTCATTTATATCTATGTTTTTAGCACCCCCAGGCAGGGCCTTACAAAGAGCCAGTAGTAAATATTTGTGGCATGGGTGGATAGCTGAACTGGTAGGTGTGGGGGAGCAAGGGTGGATGGATGAAAAAAAGTAGGTCCCTGGCCCTTTTGCTATGGAAAGATGTAGAGACCTGGGACAGCTATTTTCTAAAACACAGTTGTGTTGGATGACTTGAACTGCATCTTTCTAGGTGAACAGTGCATTACTCCATTACATTGTGAATAACAAACCCTTTCCTCCTAAGTGCACATACAGTCAGAAAACAGAAACAAGTTCTTCGAATTGAGGAGGCTCAACTCCATATCTGAGGAGTGTGCACATATTACGGTTGTTTAAAGTTTCTGCAAACCCTTTAGGGTGGCCTCCTAAGACCACTCTGATGTGGCCCCAGCCTTTCTCCTCAGTCTTGTTCCTCCTGCCCTTCACCAACTCCCGAGAACAGAGCAGTCCATGAACACTTTCCAGATGCCCCTTCATAGTCAATTACCCCTTCTCTGCATTTCCTTAGAACACTGCTCTATTTTTGTCTTTGCATTGTTATTTATCCATTTTATAGCTAATGAAACTAAGGATTAGAGAGATTAAGTAATTTGCCCAAACTCACACAGCAAGTAAGTAAAAGAACCAGGATTTGAACCTAGGCTGACTAACTCCAGACCGAATGCTCTTGAACATTGTGCAAATGTGGGGGATGTTAACTTACTTTTGCAGCTGTCAATATGACTATGAAAATAAGTACTAATATGGTAGACTAGTACGAAGCATTGAGAAAAGTGACGGGTAACTGCCACAAATCACAACTCATGGTTATTTCATGATTATTCCAATCTCTTTTTGAGGTTATTATCATCGGAGCATGATATATACAAATATGCATACACACATATACACTGATAGGTATATAGATGGATATAGATATAGATGGTATGTCTATCTATAGATAGAGATAGAGAGTGTCAGTTTCAAATTTATAATCTGTGTTACGCCAGGCACAGAGTAAAGGATAAGGCAGGGTCAAATGAAAAGAAATAAATTTTTGCACTGGCTCTTTTTCCCTTCCCACTTACTACTGTGGGACTTATAACTCCCTGCCAAGCCTCCTCGAGTCTGTTAATTTTATGGAATCTCTTAGGAGGTCATGGACATAAGACTGCGCTGGCAGCAAACATGTGGCATTGATCTTCTCTTCGACTGTGTTCTGGGCACCTTGGATAAGTCTTGCTAAGGCCACCTCAGCTGTCACTGTTGGGGCAGTGCTATATTTTCCCCAATTTACCATCTGATTGTTCATCTTTAAAGCAAGAAAAGAGACCCAGAATAGGAAGCAAGAGATGGGAAAAGGGCTGCATTAAACTGTAAGCATGCCGAGTTTCATCCAGCGTGGCCTCGGTTTTCAAAATCTGTAACCTCTGGTCTGGCCTTTTTACCCATGGTCTTCTAAGACACACCTCTGTCCTCAGCCATGCTTCCTTTTGGCTCTGCCAAGGACTAAAGCATATCCTCTCCTAGGCAAAGCCTTGTGAAGAAGTGGCAGAGAATCTGCCCTTGGGTTCACTGCAGCAGACCACCCGCAGGTTCAATTAGTCCCCATGTTCAAGCTCAAGCTCAAATTCCAACCCTTATTCTTCATGGCTGCCTGTTAGGACAGCCTGAATTGACTAAGGCCATAAACATCCAAGCAGATACACTAGACAACGAAAAGAAATCTTAACGCAGCAAACTTCCCCACAAGCTTCCTTACAGTAACAAATTTCTGGGACACCTTTTGCCCTACTGGTTGTTCCTCATTCCATTGGCCTCTATATTTCCAGGAGAAGCTTCTCTTCCAGCTGCCTTTGAGCATCCCGTAGAATGACGATTATAAACAGGAGAGACACTGACATCAGCCACAGAAAGGCTCCCCAAGGGGCTAAGGAACATAGGCTGTATTTTCTTGATGTCTCTGCTCCTATGCAAAGAGAGGCTGATGGAGAGAGGATTTACCCCACCCAACAAAATTGCTGTAACATCATGGTAAATGACTTCCCAATGGCTACTGCTCAGTGCACAGCACCCGCCGCCACCTGACACAGCCCAAATCCTAACACTTGGCAACAATCGTCTGTCTTACACATATTATCTTATTTTCACAAGCAATGGAGCTGCCAAAGGCCCTGCAAACAAACACAGCTTGGCAGATGTCATGGCAGGCCCAGAGTACAAGGCCCTGGAAAGAGGACTGGCAAGTTGACACGCCTCCCCACGTCCCAGCAGGCAGGAAGAAGGCAACAGACACAACTGAGCTGCATGTTAATGTCTCCAAAGTTCAGAAAACAGAACATAGGAGACACAGAAGGAGAAATTAATATGGAAGAGTTTCAGGGTGAAGCAAAACATTTGTCACTACTTCAGCCACTGAGTAGATTTTCAGATTATTTAAAAGCAAAGGCAGACTTATAAACAAGGTACAATTATATAAAACACGTTTTTAACTGCAAAGAACAATCCAAGGATATATTAAGTGCTTCATATAATGGAAATATTTATTTTTAAATAGGAGGAAGGAAAAAGGTTCATTGGAGTCTTTTGAATGAAGGACTGAGAAAGCAGATTTTCACAGTAAGCAGTAGTATCTTGCCCATTGATACACCAGTCTCCAGGGGTCCTTCAGGGAGCGGGTGAAATTACCCCAGGACCAGTGCCACTCTTTAGTTACGTCCTTTAAGCTGCCACCTTGCCAACAGGAGCTGTTCAAAATGCAGAACTCTTCACATTCTCCCCTTACTTAAACCTAACAGCGGCTCCTTTCTTGTCCTCGAAGTACAATCTAAAATTGTCAGCATGGCCAGTCCCTCCATGACTGCATGCTGCCTCCCCTCTGTCCTCAGGCATCATCCACCTTCTCCCTATTCCACCACTCACTCTCAGGCTTTCTTCATCCCTCAACCTTACACACTTACAGTAGTGATTTTTCTTCTACTCTACTGAGTGAATTTATGGGCCATTCTTCCAGGTCCTTGCCAAATTTATTCTTCTCAGTGCTTCATATCTGTAGGCAGCATTCCTTTCTTCCTTGTTTACACCCCAGAATATTCTGTGCATTCATCTGTCAGGAGGTTGGTAGTTGGTATTGTGATGAGTTTTTAGAATGTTGGGACACCTGTTGAGATGGTAGGCTCAGGAAGTGGGCACTTTTCTTATTTCTCTTTGAATCTCTTTGATACCCTCTAAGCCAATATATCGTCTGTTGGTCTAGAAATATATTTTTTATTAAAATATGGAGAAATAAACGAACAGATGAAAAACATGAGGTGATTCATAAAATATCCTGATGCTTATAGAAAAGATAATGCTTTCTGAAAACTCAGAAGATCATATTTCTAAAAATGGGTTTCAACAACAAAAGACAAAGGAAGGGAGGAAGAAAAGGGAAAAAAGGAAGAAAGAGGATGGAGGGAGGAAAATGAAACGAGAGGGAAAGAAGAAGGAAGGCAGGCAGGAAAGGAGGGAGAGAGGGAGAATGAAAAGGTGAGAAGGTGGAAAAAAGGAAGAGAAAAAGGAAGGAAGAAAAAAATAGCATATATTGGCTTGGTGTCTTCAAAATGACATGGAGGATATGACCTTAAAAAAACAGGAACAGAGAACCATAAAAACAGAAGAGGTCAAGATGAAGAAAGAGATTTAATAGGAACTTCTGGAACTGAAAAGAAGGTAAAGAATTACAAAATGCAAGAGCAAAACCAAGACTGAATTAAGGCCATCATCATCCAGACACACTTTCCACGTAGCACATCAGGTCCTGGCTGCTTCTTCCTACCCCATCTCTGCTACAGGCATCCTACCAGGTCTCCTGACTTAGTTCTCCCTAGTATGACACCTACAATTTCCAGTCCCTATAGCCTAGAAGAATCTCAGCTGAGGGAGTGGGCAGACAAGAAGGGCATGTAATCAGCTTTATCAGGCAGGTAACCTGTTGGATCTTGTTGGTTGGATGACAAAGAGCTGAAGAAAATAAGAGAAAAGAAAACAAAAAATAACAAAGACAGTAAAAATAAGAATAAAGGCAAGGATTCATTTTCCTTATAAACTACTCATTTTGCTTGTTTAAAAAGTAAAATATATATATGCTATGACAAACATTAGAAAATTTGGAAAATACTCTATAACAAATATGAAAATTATGAAGAAAAGTATCCCCAAATTATCACTGCTGACATTATAATCTACATATTTGAAATAATTTTGCATGCTAATACATAAAAAATTACATATCTACCATATACTCATACACACACCCTATATCACTTCAAGTCCTTGTTGCATGCATTCTATGAGAATAAATAAATCTAGATGCTCATAGAGAGCATCCTAAAATGATAAAGATGTATTACTTCCCCAGACCACAGACTGTTGCTATCACCAATGAGAGTCTGCTTGTCACTTCAGGGCCTCTTCCATCTTGTGATACTAGGCATTTGGAGGTGATATCTTCAACATGTCTTCCAAGTTACCATGGAAAAGGGAAGAAGAACAGAGGTCAATATGTGTTTCTGTAAGCCAGGCCTCCAAGCAATTACATGACTTTTGCTCATATTCCATTAACTCTATGTCAGTTACAGAGTCCTACATAATTGAAAAGGGTTTAAGATATAAAAATTAGCTTTGTGCCCAAAGTAACAGGACACATACAGATATTGATAAGCATTAGCAATCTTTGAGATGTGTGGTAGTTTTAAAATATGTCCACAGAATCTCTGGTGGAATCTAATTCCCCTCCCCCTGACTGCAGGCTCAAGTTCTAACATGACTCAGTACTAATGAAGAGAGTATGGTGGAAGTGACATTGTGTGACTTTTGAGAATAGGTCATGAAAGGTATTGCTGCTTCCTCCTTGCTCATTCTCTCTTCTTTCTTGAAACACTAAAGGAATGCCAGCTGCTGTGCCATGAAGATACTCAAAACGGTCCTGTGGAAAAGTTGAGTGTGATGTAGAATTTAAGACACTGCCAATAGTCACTAACAAACTGAGACAGACTGCCTGCTAACAGCCATGTAAGAGGACTAGTTTGAACATGTATCTTCCAGCCCCGGTTGAACCTTCAGATGACCACAGTCCCAGTCAACATCATGACTGCAACCTCATGAGTGATCCAAGCCAGAAACATCCAGCCAAGCTGCTCTTGGATTCAGACATACAAAAACTGTGTAAAATAATAGATATGTATTGTTTTAAGCCACTAAGTTTTTGGGGTAATTTGTTATGCAACAATAGATCATTAATGCAACAGAACACATACAGCATAAGACTAGGCAAATATCATCTTATCACTAACTGGGGCTTTGGGCCCAGATACCAGTGTGGAGCCCATAAGGGAGTCCCTGTAACTGTATTGCTTAAACTCAGTAGCTATGGGATTTAGAGGCAAAGTCAGGGAAGCACTTACACTCGGGCACATTTCCTTTACACTTGGGCTCAAACCCTCCCCTTCTAATTACTGGCTTTCAAATGGTCAAGTAAGACAATGCTAAAGAAAAACAAACCAAGGAAAAGCAAAGAAGAGAAGGGGAATCTGGCTCTGACCAACAGGCCCCTGGAGGCAGGAAGAGGGCAAAAAGAAAGCTTGCAGGGGAGGCAGCTTCTCACCCCTTTTAGAAAAGATGTTTTAGGAGAAAGGGAAGCAAATTTGCAAAGAGAGAAAAGCAAAAAGAAAACTTTTCCATTCTGACCTAGAATCCAAGCCTCTTTCCTTTTGCTCAAAAGTCTCCACCTGCAAGTGTCTGGACTCATTAAATATCTGTGTACTCAGATCCATTCACATTAGACTTACTCTGACCTGAATGGGGTAGGTTAATGCAGAGGAGCATTATTCTCCCTGTGCTTCTTCCCTGGAGGCTAAATGGTGTTATTTTCTGGTCTCCTGTGGCTATCTTTCTCTATTTTCTGATAATAAAGGCTCTAGCCTGCTTTAATTCTCATTTCTAATAATAGCCTATATTCTCAAGTTCATTTTCACTTAATATCATACTCTACTGAAGTATGATATAGAGTTACTCAAACAACCAACAAAGTGTTTCCAAATTAAGACCCTGCTAAGTTGCCCTTAATGGACAGGAGATTTAGTACACTAATTGTTTATACACAGCGACAAACATTAATTGTGTGAGTTCATCAGTCTACAGTTCTTAAATGATTTGCTTTCTTAATAAATTAAAATGTTCTCTTTTTACTGAATTCTCACTAATTATTTTCATCTCAACAGATAGTTCATATTATGCCCTGGGTGAATTATCAACAAATCCTGAATTCACGTAGCTGAAATTAAAAAAATATTTTACCAGTAAGAGCAACTTGGCTATTGTCCAGGAGTCATTTATTCCTTTTTAAAAGACAAACTTGCTTGGTGGGCCATTCCTACATGGATGAATAGATAGATAGATAGACAGACAGACAGACAGAGACAGACAGACAGATAGATAGATAGATAGATAGATAGATAGACAGACAGACGGACAGACAGATAGACAGACAGAGACAGACAGACAGACAGACACATAGACAGACAGAGACAGACAGACAGATAGATAGACAGACAGACACAGACAGACAGACAGACAGATAGATAGACAGACAGACAGATAGACAGACAGACAGATAGATAGATAGACAGACAGATAGATAGACAGATAGATAGATAGACAGACAGACACATAGACAGAGACAGACAGACAGATAGATAGATAGATAGATAGATAGATAGATAGACAGACAGATAGATAGACAGAGACAGACAGACAGACAGATAGATAGACAAACAGACAGAGACAGACAGACAGATAGACAGATAGATAGATAGAGACAGACAGACAGACAGACAGACAGATAGACAGACAGATAGATAGACAGACAGACAGAGACAGACAGACAGACAGACAGATAGATAGACAGACAGAGACAGACAGACAGACAGACAGATAGATGACAGACAAACAGGTTATGGAGGAGGAGAGAGAGAGAGAAGGAGAGAGATCTGGGTGTGCAGAAACAAAAAGCAGAGCTGAAACACAGAAGACAAAAAGTCATTACTGCTTGGCAGAAAACACAACACGTCAGGATTTGAGACCTGGTCCTATGCCCTGCTCTGACATTTATAACCTTTTTGCCCAAAGCAAGTAGCTCGAATCATTTTCCACGTCTGTTTTCATGTTTGTAGCAGGGAATATCACCATCCCTACCCTGCCAGTAGTGTTGAAATACTTAAATATAGGTATCTTAGTCGTTTCAGATAGTTAAAATAGCATATCATAGACTGAGTGACTTTAATGACAAACATTTGTTTTCACAGTTCTGAAGGCTGGAAAATCTAAGTTCAAGCTTCCAGCAAATCCAGTGTCTGGTGGGGGGTCTTCCTCCTGGTTTGCAGATGACTACCTTCTTACTGTATCTTCATATGGCAAAGAGAGGAGCGATACAGAGAGAGAGAAGAGAGAAAGGAAGCACGCTTATTATGCCTTTTCTTATGAGGGCACAAATCCCATCACAAGAGCTCCACCCTCATAACGCAATTACCTACCAATATATCCTATTTCCAAATACTGTCACATTGGGATTAGGGTTTCAACATACAGATTGTGGGGAGAGGACACAAATACTCAGTTAATAGCATTAAATCTGTATTAGTCAGGGAATGAATAGGAGATGATGAAGATAGATAGATAGATAGATAGATAGACAGATAGAATGATAGAATGAAGAATTGACTCACACAATTGTGGAGACTGAAAATTCCTACCATCTGCCATCTGCAAGCTGGAGACCCAAGAAAGCCAATAATGTAGTTGAGTATGACTGTAAAGGCTGAGAACCAAGAGAGCTGATGGTGTAAGTCTCAGTCTCAGAACAGTAGACTGATGTTCCAGCTCAAGTGGTCAGACAGCAGAGGCAAAATCTCTCTTCCTTAGATAGTTCTATTCAGGCACTCAACAGATTGGATGATGCCCCCCACATGGGCCATCTGCTTTACTCAGTGCAGCAATTCAAATGCTAATCTCAGCCAGAAACACACACACAGACACACCCAGAAATCACATTTAGCCAAACATCTGGTCACCCCAGTGATCCGGTCAAGTTGACCCCTTGATCCAGTCAAGTTGATACATTAAAATTAACCATCATGGTAGGTGACAGTTTTCTGAAAGAATAAAGAGTGTAAGAAATCATAAAGATGGAGAAAAAATGCTTCACGTGGCTGTCATCTTCCATCTTCCTTCACTTCCCAAATTACCTGTGCTGCCCTGATGACATAGAGAAGGCTTCTCATGGGAATTCTAGGGTGTTTCACACCCCTTGAAGCCTCTCTGCCAGTGTCCGTGGGGCAGGTGCCTGGAAGACGAGCCAGGAGAATATTTGCATAAACTCTTTGTTTATACCTATTATATGCCAAACATTTCATCCTTGCCTACCCCAAATCTATACTTCCAGAATGAACCCAAGCTCCCACTGAAACGAAAATAAACTTGACTTTCATATCTCTGAGGACACAGTAGCCAAGACCCAAAATGTGATTAGGTTCCCTAACATGCTTGGCCCCAGACTGAAAGCACCAGTGTAATAGAATCATTCACTCCTCTTTCCTCCTCTCTCCTAGGGTGTTGGTCTGATCTTTGCCCTCACTTTACAACTAAGAATTTTAATCATGGCACCCCAAGGCTATAATCAAAGCCACTGAATTCTCATTTGAACAGGATCCAGTATGAGGCACTAAGAAGAGCAAGATGTAAGTTTGAAAAGAGCCCCATGAGAACAACATGCATTCTGCTAAAATTGAAGTAAGAAAAAACATCAAGTTTATGATAAACATTGGGTGAAATAGTGAAATCACTGATGACTTCTGAAAAGTTTATGACGGCAGTGCCCCAACTAAATCAGAAGTTTACAAATGAATAACTTATTTTAAGAAGTGACGGCCGGGCGCGGTGGCTCACGCCTATAATCCCAGCACTTTGGGAGGCTGAGGCAGGTGGATCACGAGGTCAAGAGATCGAGACCATCCTGGTCAACATGGTGAAACCCCGTTTCTACTCAAAATACAAAAAATTAGCTGGGCATGGTGGCACGTGCCTGTAATCCCAGCTACTCAGGAGGCTGAGGCAGGAGAATTGCTTGAACCCAGGAGGCGGAGGTTGCGGTGAGCCGAGATCATGCCATTGCACTCAGCCTGGGTAACAAGAGCGAAACTCCGTCTCAAAAAAAAAAAAAAAAAAGAAGTGACAAGACAAGATTAAAGATGAAGCTTGTAACAGCAGACCATCCACATCAATTTCAAGGAAAAAAATTAATCTTGTTCATGCCACAATTGAAGAGAACCAATGATCAACAGCAGACACAACAACCAACAGCATAAACACCTCAGTTGGTTCAGCTTACACAATTCTTCCTGAAAAGGCTGAGCAAAGTCTGCACTCAATGGATTCCAAAACATCATTTACAAAGCCCACCCTGAGCTGCTGAGACTAATACACAGTGAAATTTTCAACTAGGATGACCCGACTCCTACCTCCCCTAACACATAATTGTCAAACAGAGCATGTTCCCTGCCCCTATTTCCCATTGTATCGTCTACTCACCTATGACATGGCATTTTGGTCAAAGCATCATTGAATGAATCAGAAGCTGTGAGTTTCCTTCGCAAATAGTTTTCAGTGTTAGTGGTACTTTACCTTAGTGAATTTGTCAACTGCTTTCTCAGGCTCAAGAATCATGGCAACTTTTGCAACACAGAGCTCAAGAAAAAGTAGCCAAGAAACCCATTAATGTGACATAAAACTGCAAATGTGCTTGGGCAGAGAGAGAGCAAGGCAGATATCTAACACTAATAGCATAGTTTATAGGCTTCTGGGCATTCTTAGAAGCCAAGGCCCCAAAAATATTTGTATTATCATTGCAACTGTTTGTATTTACAAAATTAGCTTTTCATTTGCCAACAAAAAAAATGTTCAAAGATGAACTCTAATTTCTATTAATTCAGTCTCGATTTAGGAGGAGCTGGGAAAGAATTTCAGAGAGACGTGGGTTTTTTTTCATCTCTGCACATCTGATGAAGATGCTAGTCACTTTAAGAGACTTTTCCACAGCACCACAAAGTAGGTGTGCTCTCCAGACTGGGTCTTCAGTCTCATCAGAACCTCCTAGCCAGTTATGCACATTGTCTACTGTATGTCTTCATTTCGTGCCTTCCCTAACAGTCACCAGAGATATGTTTATTAGAAGCTTCCCCAAAACCAGGCAGCTTGTAATAGATTTAGGGAGCCTGGCTTCTGCCAAGGACTATCATGAGTTTATAAATCTTCACTGCCTTTGTCAACTACTATCATCGTAGACAATGGATTAGGAAAAACCAGATCTGTTATCACACCAAATGGTGGACCCAAATTGTTTCGAGAGTCCTAGAAGGGTGAGTATGTCATCTTTTAAAGTCAGAAGGAGAGTGAGGCTTTGGTCATTTTCTCATCCTAAGTAAGAGCAGGTGCTGGGCTCTGGCCCAGACTAATAACACTTAGCTGTGGTTAAAGACCTGGCTTTGTGTCCTTGCAACCTTCTCCACCTCCACTCCTCTCTTCAAAACTGTGTTATGTGGATGCTGTTGATGTCTATAGCAGACACTATGATGTATAAGGGTCTTCAAAAGTTCATTGGAAAAACGTATTATGAAAAAACTATGCATGGATTTCATAGTTCGGTGCAAAACTTTTTGCACCAAAATAAATTCATACTAACATGGAGAAATAAGGACCTTTCCCTCCATTTCAACTGAGGACCCCTCTGAAGAGCTGTCTCTGCTTCAAATATCCCTGTGGGGTAAGCTAGGGCCTTCCTTGAGACTGCATTGCTATCAAATAAAATTCTTCTGCCCACTCTTTCCCTTCCCCCATTCCTGCCTCCTTCCCTTCCCCCTACAGGTGTTGATCCCAAGAACACTTACTAAAATACTTCCTGCCTACAAAGCTCCATCCTTGAGTCTGCTTCCATCCTGTGGCAATGCCCCACCCCACAGTTCCTCAGCCCCCCACTGAGTTCCATTACAGCTGCAGCAGACAGTCTGTAACATGCTGATGACTTCCAATCTCCAGCACCTGCTGCTCTCAGCTTCTCTCCCTGGGACTTTCTCAGCAATTCCAGTTGTGGGTAGGTATGACCCAGGGAGGATGGGAGTTTGTGGATAAGCACCCCAGCCTCTTTGTGCTTGGGTGGGGCAGTTCTGACACATATTCCACACAGCTCCTCAGGGAGCTGCTAGAGGGACAGCTCACAGTACCCCCACCACCATGCACCTTTTGCTGGCATCTCTCCTCGTCTGTCTCGTTTCTCCACTCCCTGCTTGTGCTGCCTGAGTCACCTCCCACTAAGCCACCAGCACCCAAGTTTGTGCCTCAGGTACTGCCTCTGGGTGACCTGAAAGAAATTAAGATATCCTTATTTCTGTTTGTATTTGTAATTGTGCTGGAAACTCACCTTCCTGGGGCCAGATCCCAGAGTGCATTTTGCTGGGAAGAAGCCATGAATCAGGTGAGTGACAGTGTCCAAGAGATCAGCCATGTAAGAACGCTGAGGAAACATGCAGGGTCAGCCCCAGTGACACCTGGCCCATGACTATGTATGACATGATGAAATGCTAAAAGTGGATAGACCTAGAATGCCGCCTGTGCACAGGAAATCCCCAGGGGCCATGAGGTGTGGGCACTCCAGGGGCTAAATGACAATGACTGTCTCCTACCGAGGAGCACCTGGGCTGCATGCAGAGAGGAACACTGGGCTGATCTCACTCCTCCTTCCAGGCTGGTGGAACCGTCTCCATTCTCACAAGGTTGGAAACTAAGGCTCTGAAGGCTAAGTCGTTTTCCATGATCTGGCAGCCAACCAGCCAAGAGCCAGAGCTCAAATACAGACCAGATCACTTCCAAACCCCGAACCCTTGGCCAGGCGGCAGGAGGCTCCTGAGGCAGGTACACGCCCACAGAAGCTAACTCTGGGCGGTGCGGGGTCTGTGGCGTGAGGATGAGCCATGAAGTGGGCTTTGTGCACTGCAAGGACAGGAATGAGAGACGATGCGAGGGAAGGGTTAGCAGATTTCCAAAGGTGCGAACAGCAGAAAATAGGTTGAGGAGGACAGAGAATGAGAGAAGAGATAAAATAACCACACATCGTCAAGGTCAGCAGCAGCCCTGAAGGAATGTGCTACACAGGCTGGACCTGAGCTATCCTGAGGAGGGGTGTGGGTTCAGTACTGCGCCACCCGCCTGTCACTGCTCAGTATTTATTGAGTGTACTTGTGCTGGAGACAGGGAAGTAAACACAAAAGGCAAAGGCCCTGCCCCCAGAGAGCATATGTGCAAGTTGGGGGAAACTGGCAATAAACACACTTACGTAGTATAGATGTCTGAGAGTAATAAGAGCTATAAAAATATTACAACGGGGCTGCACTGGTAGAAAGCAGCGTGACGGTCATCTTAGATACGGCAGTAGGGAAGGCTTCTCAGGAAGGTCACGTTCCAAGAGTGACAGGTGTGAAGGGCAAAGCATTTCGGCAGAGGGAATAGCCAGGACAAAGGCCTCTCATGCAAGGCTCTCGGGAGCAGCAAAGCAGGCTGGCATCTGGGCATGGGGTAAGTTGGGGGAGAGCTGTGGCAGATGATGTCCATCCTGCCCTTTGAATTAAGACTTTTTTTTAACCCAATAGCATCCAAGCCTGGAAAAATTTAAAGCTCTTCCCAAATTGTGCAAATTCTTGTGGATCTAGCATTCCCCATGTCCTGCCTCTTTGTCCTTTGCTGCATTCGTGTCACCTGGTGATAACCAAGAATTTACCTCTCATAGCTTTCTGCAAAGAACTAACCACAAATAGCAGTGTATAGTTATCGTACGTTACCATGTGTATTAAGATCGGGAGGGACGTGTGGAAAGAGGAATGGTATCCAGCCCACAGCACTCTGCCCTCTCCCCCATCTCTTCTCCTCCTCTCTCCTTCTCTTTCTTTCTTCCTTATCCTCTTCCCCCCACACCCACCATGACAGTTCTCCTTCCATTACATACTTCCATACCCTTCCTTTCTCTGACCCTGGAAACTATTTTTGCCTTAAGTAAAATTCTTTGAAGGTATATCTCCCTAAGAAGGATTCTAGAACAACGGCTAACAGAATAAAATGTTTTCTATCTCATGACTCCTGCCTCGACAGGGACGTAGGTAAGAACACTGAGGCCACAGGACTTGGACAGGAAGAACATCAACTCCCAACCTTCAGGATCTGCTTGCACACAGAACTGCACAACTGTGTGCACATGTCTTCTAAAGAAAAAATTAGGTAGTCGGGTGTGGTGGCTCACGCCTGTAATCCCAGCACTTTGGGAGGCCAAGGCAGATAGATTACCTGAGGTCAGAAATTCGAGACTAGCCTGACCCACATGGTGAACCCCCGTCTCTACTAAAAATACAAAACTTAGCCAGACATGGTGGTAGGCACATGTAATCCCAGCTACTCGGGAGGCAGAGGCAGGAGAATCGCTTGAACCTGGGAGGTGGAGATTCCAGTGAGCTGAGATGGCACCACTGCACTCCAGCCTGGGCAACAGAGTGAGACTCTGTCTCAAAAATAATTAAAAGAAAAAAAGAAAAGAAGATAAAATAATTAGGTCAGCTCTAAATGAAGAGGACCCAAGCACTGTGAAGCCTGTAGATTTCTGCCCGGTTTCCTTGGGAATAACCTATGTTGCAGCAGTGTGGTGGTGTCCCTGGAACACAGGCATTTAACAGAGCAAGCTGAGCCTGCTTGAACAATAAATACACACATTGCTTTAATGCTGGGCCTGGGGAAGGTGTGTGTTTGCTGGGATGTTTTATTTTTATTTTGTTTTATTTTTCTTTCGTAACCTAGACTTAGTTGTAAGATAGGCTATGGTTTTCAGAATATTTTTGCAACAAAGTTTGTTTTCCCTTTTTCTCTATCCCTTCATCCTTCTACTTTGAAGGTGCAGTTGCAATTATAGTAACTACCATCTATTGCACCCCTGATATATGCCACGACATTTTCACTAATCTTTTTAAGAACAAGAGAGTTAATACTATTATCATGTTACAGATGAGGAAACCGAGGCTCGGAGATGTTGCTCAAGGCCATGTAAGTAAAATAGGGAAGTGCCTGAGTCCTTCTGAATTGATTTCCCATGGCCTGTCAAAGAGGACGTGTTTGGCCTTTCTTGAGTCCTGGAAAGGAATAAATCTCTCTGTTGCTTTTGCAGAAATGACCATAGGACAGCCCCTCCAGGGTAATCAGAACAGCAGTGTGTGCTGAGTGCCTGCCATGTAAGCCTCAGTCCCTAGAAGGAGCGTGCAGTGCAGCAGTAGAAGGGGTGTGTCCAAGAACTAAGAGACTGGGTCCCACCCCTCCAAACCTTCACGTCTAATGAACTTTCAACCATGATTCCTTGTGACATGTGTAAGCTGGCAAAGAATTAAGGAGCAATTAAGAAAAGACAAAAAAAATTAAGAAAGACAATTTTCACCCCTCACACTTCCTTACACTCTCCCCACCCCATCCTCTGGAGCTCACACAGAGGGCTAGCTGAACATTGCTCTATCCCGTATCTTCCTCATTTTGCCTTTGTGAGGCTCCAATAAGATAAAGTGTGTGAAAGTGCTTTGTAAACTCTAAGTCACTGGAAAAGCACCATGAGCAATTGTTGGGTGAAGCCCCAGTCAAGGACATCTGCGTTGCTGTCTCAGCATCCTCGCTGGGTGTGGGCCTCAGTTATAATTATTATCATTCCCAGCAGCAGCAGAAGCAGTGTGAAATGTTTGCTGAACTCTTTATGTTGTGCCAATCTCTATGCCTTGCACTCTCGAATCTAATGCTACCTCATTTAAACAACCCTGTGGAGCAGGTATTATTATCTCCATCTGACAGAAGAGGGTGTTAAGGATTTTGTCTTTAAATAAGCGGCTTAAGATGAAGGACATGTCACCGTCAGGATTATTGCTTGCTAGAGTCGGGTATTTGGAATGCTGTGTCAAGGAACTCTTTCTTGGTTTAACTATGTCCTTCAGTGAGTTGGAGAATAAGACTAGGGAAAGTGCCCTTTGGAAGGCCATCAAATGTTTAATAGGGCCCTTTGACTAAGTTCCTAGACCTTGAGTCACAAACAGCTGTAAAACACCTGAAATCCCCTCATCATCAGGAGCATGGGAAGTTTCTTTTTTTTTTTTTTTTCTGAGACGGAGTTTCACTCTTGTCACCCAGGCTGGAGTGCAATGGTGCGATCTCGGCTCACTGCAACCTCTGCCTCCTGGGTTCAGGCAATTCTCCTGCCTCAGCCTCCTGAGTAACTGGGATTACAGGCACGCACCACCACACCCAGCTAATTTTTTGTATTTTTAGTAGAGACGGGGTTTCACCATGTTGACCAGGATGGTCTCGATCTCTTGACCTTGTGATCCACCTGCCTCGGCCTCCCAAAGTGCTGGGATTACAGGCTTGAGCCACCGGAAGTTTCTAAAGAGGTTACTCTTCAGAGTAACCAATTCAGGTTCTGGAGGGAAAGAGAACCAGGCTGTGATTTCTGAGGGTATCAGGCCTGGGCTGGGGGCTCCAAGGTGAAAGCATCTCAAGGCACCCCTGGTGCATCAGCATCTCCTTGGTGCCTCCGCGGGACCTAACGCACTTCCACTCTTTCCCTGTTCTCTGCCCTCACTCCATTCTGCATCCCCGTGTATCTCGTCGCAAGTCAATTCAATATTGGAAATTCGTATTAAGAAAATCCATCAATAGTAACAGTAGCATTCAATTACTGAGCCAGGTAATTTACATGGATTTGGCTGTCAAATCCCCACATGTACCTGTGAAGCACTCTTATTATACCCATCTTTCAGATGAGAAAATTAAAACGCCTGGAAGAGACTTTGGTAAGCAGACGCTGAAAGATAGAGCTAAGGTGGGAACCCAAGCAGTGGAACACTGTTGCTTTAGAGACTATTTCAGTGATTTTTGAAAGATCATTATATTCTGAGAAAGCCTAAGCATCTAGGAAAATTTCAGCTGAAAATATGGTCATCGACGAATATTTCTCCAGAAGGTCAAATCATTGTTCAGACTAGAATTGGATTATGAAGAGACATAGGGACAGGTCCCCATCCACAACAAGCCCTGCCTTAAAAATAGCAGTAAAAATAAGAATTAGGGATGGAACTAAAAGCCAGAGCTCCAACATGTAACTCCAGGCCCACTTTGACACTATAATGAGAGCCACTGTGTGTGATGTGGGCATCTGCTGTGGGGAACTGAGTTCAGTCCTCCTCCTTGGAGGCTTCCAACACTCCTGAGAGGGAGGAGCTTGCTAGAGGCCAGTGAGAGGACAAACTGGGTCCTAAGAATTGTTCCGCAGGAGGTCAAATCCTGAGCTCTGAGCCACTTGCTGTGTTTCAGAAGTCTGAGGGAGAAAGTTGTTTGCAGCCATTTAGAGGCCATGCTAATGGAGCTAAGGTTGGGAGCTCAGAATCAGGCTAAGTGAGCAAAGGATACAGGCTCTGGCCTGGAAGTGGGCTGCTCATCAGCAGAGCCTAAATAAGTGGGCATCACTTTGCCAGCTTTATAAAGACCCATGCAAACAGACCTCCATCCTCAGAAGACCACACTCCAGGTGGACATCTGACCAACACCAAGTCAAGACACTTCTTTCTTGGCTTACATAATGAGGTCGTTCACACTATAATGACATAAATTCTCTGCTATTAGTAAACCAGAATGGAAATGTAAGAGGCATGACTATAAAGAAAACTGTTCTCTGTAACTTGACTTTGATTCCTACGAGCCAGTTTATTGTCATATAAATGGATAAGAGTTGACCGTATTCTGAGAAATAGCCCTTTGAACATTTTCACACAAGTTTTTCTCTCTAATGGTTTTTAGCCACTAAGCATTTATTAAGCCATTACAACTCAGTCGTAAATGTCATAATAAGAAAACATAATATTAAATGGGTATAAAACTGTTAAACAAACAGCAAAATAAAATCCTGTAGAAGCAGCAGCAGACCTCTCTTAAGCCTAGCTGCTGTGTGGGAGGAGTGGGCTGACAGTCTAGTGTGGCGAGCAGCCCCCGTCAGGGTCCTTCGGAGACCGAGACAGGGAAGTGACTCTTCCAGACAAGAACTTTATCTCTTCCCACCAAAGTCTAGTAAAACTGTAAAACTCCCCCAGCACCGCCAGGACCGACAGTGAGAAGGTCACTCCGTTTGCCGTTGTATTTACACAGCTAGTAGATTTACAAAACAAGAACATCTCTCCAGCAATTGCACAGACTTGCCAAGAGCAAACAGGAACATCGGCAGGTAGAGCGTTAGAAACGCAGCAGATAATAAAGACTCTGTGACTTTAAGCGTGAGCTGAAAGCCCCCTCAGGGAGGGCATCTAAAGTACATCAGTCCAGATGCCGGGAGACCTCGAGGAGGGCCCTGTTGTGAATGAGACCTAGAGCTGAACCAGGTGACAGCGGCAGGTTCCACGAGCTCTCACCCCTCCACTGGGCTGGCAAGGAGTTAGCTGCTCACCTGTCCTGGCAGTAAATCAACTTAACTGGCTTTCTTCTTGTTGCTTGGTGGTTGGCTGTACCTGTGCTTAGTAGAAGGAACACAGTGGGGTTTCAGTTAGTCTCAACTAATCCTTTTGCTGATCTTACAAATCACAGCTTAGAAGCCTCTGAGACACCTTTCAAGAAGCTTACCTAAATGGAGTAGATCTGAGGGACGATCACTGTCCTAACCCCAGGGCCACAAGTGGAAAACAGCTACCTTTACGTTACGAGGTTTCAGGCAAAGGATGGGATGATGGCAGATACCTGGGGCTCAAGGTCTCGGGGTTCAGGCTTACTAAAGTTAACTGGTAGATGGCCACTGCATGCATGAGATGAATACTGAACAAGGGCCATATTCTTAATCCCTGGAAAATGTCTCAATGTTGCAAAAGATGAGAAACTGCACTGGAGGAAACTGTTTTGTAAGATGAGGACATGGATGCAATGAACCTGTGCAGCCGAAACGATGAAGTCAGACTGGACTCCGCCACACGCTAGTTGCAGGTCCTTGTGCAATTTACTTCTTTGGTGCTGGTTTTGTGTCACAGTAGGTTTTTTTGTTTTTGTTTTTTGACACAGAGTCACACTCCGTCTCCGACGCTGGAGGGCAGTGGCTCAATCTTGGCTTACTGCAATCTCCGCTTCCTGGGTTCAAGCAATTCTCCTGCCTCAGCTTCACAAGTAGCTGGGATTGCAGGCATGTGCCACCACACCCAGCTACCTGTTTCGGATTTTAGTAGAGATGGGGTTTCACCATGTTGGCCAAGCTGTTCTCGAACTCCTGGCCTCAAGTGATCCGCCCACCTCGGCCTCCCAAAGTGCTGGGATTACGGGTATGAGCCACCACGCCTGGCTGAGTCACAGCGTTTTAACAGGGAAGCACATTGCCGGGATTTGAGGCACTGCTGCTCTCCCATTTTGTCTCTTTGTTCCCGCCAACCCCCTGTCTCCTTCCTATGCTTGTCCCAAAACTCTTACACATTCCTCAAGTTCATCGCCTCCTGTCGTTACCTATATATTCTCATGATATTTCATGATTAGTTCTAAAAATGAACATTTGATCATAAGATGACAAATAGTACGATTCCTCTTATGTGAGATACTTAGAGCACTCAAATTTGTAGAGACAGAAAGCAAACTGTCTAGGGAAAGGGTGGGAAGGGGGAGTTCATGTTGAATGCATAGAGTTTCACTTCTGCAAGATGAAAGAACATTCTGAAGATGCTTGGTGATGATGGTTTCCCAATAAGGTGAATACACTTAATGTCACTGAACTGTATACTTCAAAACGGCTAAAATGATGAATTTTATGTTATGTCTATTTTGTCCCAATTTTAAAGAATACAAAAAAACGTATAAAGCAAACTCTTGACTCACTTTCATCATATTTACCTACAAGATTCACCGGAATAGCAGTATTTGTCACACCCAGATCACCTCATCACGGTCCTTACGGAAAGAATTGAGGTGGGAGACCATACTTCATTTTGGACCGATAGAATATATACAATACCCAGCAGAGGGCAGAAGGGATTCAGGGTGGCATTTTCCCCAGAATTCTGTTTCTGTGATCACTCCATCTTCCCCCTTACTTGCTTAAGGTCCTCCTTAAAAGTGTAAGTCTTTCCAAGACAGCCCTGTTAGAGAACAGAGGATAAATGACTCTCTCACTGAGCATGTTGGTTAAATCATCGCATAATTTAAATTATCACATAAAAGTAATTGCTCGGTGGAGCTGGGTTTGTTGGTAGTAACAGCATTCCAAATGAGTCTTTTTCGCTTTATTCTGGCTCTATATTATTGGCCCAGATTATTTTTCAAAATACTCCACAAATAATTGTATTGATGTTCCCACAAAAGCACACTAAAAACCCTGCTAACACTCAGTGGAAACCCTATGGAAATACTATTGTAAAATTAACGGGATTCAGGTTTTAGGTGTTCTTCCTCCCAGCTGAGCAATGTTGCCATGGCCAAATGCTATAAAGGTGCTGCCATTCACATCGTCCCTAACTGATGACATATCTATTCTTCCCCGATTCGCTCTTTACCCTGATTTCCTAGAGCATATTGGCAAGTTATCCTTGATGCACTATAATTATTTTGAGGAGATTGCTTTTCGGCTTAAAAGGATATGCCGTTTTATTATTTTAGAACACCAGGGGAGTCATATTCAAGGAAGAGACGAGCATTTTAATGCTGGGCTTCCCTCTCAAGGGAAACCAAATTCTTCACTGATTGTTTTTTTGACTTCTGGTTCAAATAGCCTGGGAGGCACAAGGGTAGCATGTGGATTCAGGCGTGGAAGGCTTTGTTTAATGCAATGAGCATTAGCCTTCTTTGCCTTCCCCCAGGGCTGCCACTGGCATTGAGTTCAAACTGCGACAGCAGCAGCGGCAATATCTGCACAGACAGTTCTGGTTCTTCCATTTACTCCAATGATTTGAATGCAGATGGCCTTTCTCCTTCACGCATTGAATACGATTCAAGTCCCAACCATCCATTATGACTTCACCTGCCTTGAAATGGCAAGTGTAAAGCCATTTCATTGAAATTGTAAGCACTCTGATAAATTATTTGAAAGACTGTCTAATTTCCTCAAATACCCCTGTGTGCTGTTAACTTGCAATTTTACGACATCTAAAACATTCTGAAATTCCTCTGTGCATAGCCCTAAGTGAGTTGATAGCACACGCCCCTGCATCAACACTACAAAAATGAGGGGGAGAGGGACACTATTTTTCTCTTTCCTGGGCAGTGGACGAATACTGCTCTCTAAGCCCAGCATGTGTGAACAATGAGTCTTTCCTATAGGAATGATGGAGGCATTCATAGCAATGCACTCTAGGATAGGCTTGATTCGTTTAATTTCTGTCTCCAGAATCACAGCTTTTTCCTTCCTAAGAGTCCAGGTGAGGAGAGTGGGGTTAAATAGAGATGGAAAGATAGGAGGTCCAAAAAGAACAGCTATCAACAAAACAGCCCTGTGTTGTTTCAGTGTCTGGAAATCCTCTGAGTTGTTGAACCCCGTGTTGTGCATTAAGTGACTCTCTGTGGCAAGATAGGTGGACGCCCTCGCTAAGCTCCATTACCCTTCCGTGCATGGTGATCCATTGATAACAAGCTGCAAGAAAGCCAGCTTTCTTGTGGAGCTCACCACATTAGGTTACTTTCATAACCCGAAATCCAGAATTTCCGGGAGGAGAATCTAAACAAACTGTACAGACTAAATAAACATCACTGTGGCAAAGGAAAGTCTTCAATATGGAAATCATAGTGATACATACGTTGGCAGGAGTTGCATTCTGCAGTAGAATAAGACATAAACAACCTTCCTTGATAGGAATTCCTATACAGAAAATCGAATCCGGCTGTTGATTCTAGATCTCATAACAACAACGTGTCTCTGGACCAAGCAATAGAGCTGAGGAAGGCAGTGCAGGGATGTTGAGTTTATCCAGTCCACCTCGAGGAGAAGGAGAAAGAACTTGCCCATATGGAACTCCATTATGAAAGGTGGGTGCAGCTCCCCAGAGGCAAATTCCACTTGGCTCAGGCTCTCCGCAGGATTTGTTTCCGTGGGTCCTGCTTGAACTCCTCATAATGGAGACTATGCCCTTCAGCTTCTGATGAGGGATATGGAATAGAATCTATATCTGTGTGGAGTGTTCCCTGTGTGTCTGGCACTGCCTCCGTTAATTAAAAACAAAAACAAAGTGCAGAAAATTATATAACAAGCCCTGTCTCCACACATGTTAACTTTTTAAATGCTTGCTTCAGATCTCTGAATTTGAATAAAAGACACAAAATATCTCAGTTAAAATCAAAGCTCCCTTTGCTACGTGTCTCTGTCCCATTCTCCTTCTTCCTGCAGAGAAGCTACCATCCTGAATTTGCTGTGTATCATCTGCTGTGGATACTTTACCATGTCATCTCATTTAGCCCTTCTGACAACTCTTTGAAATGGATATTATGCCCATATTATAGATTAGGAAATCAGGGAGATCAATATTTGCCCAAGATCACATAGAGAGTAGATAAAAGAGTTGAAATTCACAGCCAGATTTCTCTTATTCAAAACCTGGGCCCTTTTCACAGCATCTTACATCCAGAAGAGCTGGTCCTCTTCCTCATGTCACTGTAGACTTCAAAGGCTTTTCCCAGCCAAATCATTTCACCTCATTGAATCTTGACTTATGCTCTTTATTTTCTGAATATTTAGTGGCAGCTCTCTTCTCAACCATCTTCCCATTTTTTCCCAGATGTGGAAAGACCAGAGCGATCCTGATTGCAGAGAAATAAAACGGGGGAATCGCATGTCTTGCTGCATGCCTTTGGGCATCCTATCTGTCTTCAAATATGCACAGGTGTATGGTTGCCTCCCTGAGTACCAACAGTGCACTCCATGCTTCACAGCTCCTACGCCATTAGGGAGCTATCTGTAAAGTGGTTTTTTAAACTTCCCCATGAATATTTACACTTCGTTTTATAGCCATAACTCTCTTAAAAGGCTTTAGGAGAAAGGCAGAACATAAGCAAAGCATAACTTAGATTCACCAGTGGCTGCAGTACAAATTGAAGAGCCACTTTTGCCAAGCAATTTGGAAATATATATCAAGGACAGTAAAACTATCCATAACAATTGACTTTAAGAACTACATTCCGAGACTCCATCCTAAGAAAGTAACCTAAATAGTGGGAAATGCTGCTTTCAAAACCCTTCCCAGTTCTGTTACTTATTACAGCAAAAATCTGGAAGTAAACTAATGGTATAATAAATGTGTTAGCTGTACTTTAGAAGGGCCCTTGATCAAATCCTATATTGCCATTACACTGGTAATTTTGGTAAAAAGCAAAGCTTACATCCTCTCTTTGCTAATTCACTGTATTAAATTTGGCAAGCTAGCTAACCATTCTGAATTTCAAGTTTTTCATTTGCAAAATGAAAAATACTGACATCAACTTTAAAGAGTTGAGAAAATTGAGTGAAGAAAATATGAGCGTAGAAAACTGAGTGAGAAAATATGAAACAACTTATCCCAGTTACTGAAACCAGATAGTAATCAATACATTATAGCAAATAGAATAAGGATCTACAAAAAATTTTCAAGTTTAATCACCAATGCTTTTCTCTTAAATTAAACGAATACAAAGTCACCTTATTAATATGATCACACTGTTTTTAAATGACTTAATCTAACATAAATGAGCCTTTATAAACCAAACGATTTTTCAGCCTACATGGATCTTATTCAGTTCTTTGTTAGAAATCTGTGAGTTAGGCATTATTACCATCCTCATTTTACAGGTGAGGAAACTGAGGACCACTAGATTCCAGTCCCTTGGGTGGTGGAACACAGCAGCCGAGCGCTGCTCCCACGATGTGACCAGAGGTCTTGGGGCCATGAGTCCAGGGCTGTTTCCACCATGACAACAGTCTCTGAATCTAGACGATGCTAGAATGTTTTCCTCTTGGGTTGAAACTGTCTTTCTTTTACCTCAGTTTACACACTAGCAGCTTAGAAAATATCACTTTATTTAAAAACTTTATCTGCCTAACAACATTACAGCAAAATTGTTTACTCTATAGGGAAAAAAATGTTTTAATGCTGTTACCCCAATCAGATTCTTTTTTTTTTTTTTGTGGTGATTAAACGTGAGATGTATATACATGTACTCATCTTGAGGGCCAAGCTGACATGCACCTTTGGTCACTCTAGTGGCTACAGCTTACGTCAATGCTGTTGTTTTAGACAAACCTGTTTTTAAAAACTGGAGTCAAGTATAAGAGCCAGAGACCTTCCGAAAACAAAACAGCAGCTACTTAAGGATGTCCTTGAGCATGGTGACCTTGCAAAATGCAGTTGTCACTAGAGAACATTATGCTCTCAACACTTTGGCCTTCTTATTTTGATAGCTGAAGCCAGAAATGCCAATTTATCCTGGAGTTTTCAGAGTATTTGTGGACAGAAATTAGCTGACACTGGGTTCATTTTTGGTCAGGTAATCTTCAGTTGGACACGACATTTATCTGCTAACTTAACCAAGATTTCCAAAGAAAGTTCCCTTCCCCCTGTTGCACATGCACACACATAAAAGACAACCTTTTATGAAGAGTTTTTCCCAACCTTACAGCCTTGGCGGGGTGGGGCAGGGGGAAGTAAGCAATCCATCAATGCAGCTACTAACTTCAAAACTGTTGTAATAAGGTCCAAGTGAATATAAACCGCAGAAAAAAGTATTCTATGCGCAGAGATTCTTTCATAGTATGCTTCTAAAAATTAAACTTTTCATGTAGAAATTGTCAAATAACTAGCTGTGCTCATTTCTGAAGAGATAAATAGCGACAGGATTTCACTATGTTACAAATTTTCAAAAGAACTGGTTAAAAAATCCCATCTGGTTAGCAGCCCCTGACACATCCTCTTATTTCCCACTAAAATACACATAAAGTTTTTTCAAAATGACAATCATAATACAATTGGTTTAAAAACAAAAAAGGATGCTTGCCAAAATCTGGGAGAAATTTTGTATAACTCTAACTCCCAAGTCAACCTATTGACAAAAACAATAGATGACTAATTGGTGCTTTCCTCCGAAAACAATAGAGGCTTCCATTCTAAAATAAGAACAGATGTGCCTCCTCTTTTCCCAGCTTCAACCTCCTGATTCAGACTCTTCCATTCAGCCATTTTTCTAATGCTGGGGTAGAGGTTTTTAAGACAAGCAGTGCACTAATGGTGTTTTCCCAGGGTGCCTCGCCTTCCTCCATCCAGTCAGAAACTGCAACATCTCGAACAAAGGGGTTTATCGCATCCTGGGAGTCATCATTCAGCAAAGGACAGAGAACCCACATAGGTAACAGGACAGCTGAGGGATTGCAGGTTTCTAATTTTCTCCATTTGCACAGAGTATCAGGAATCTCAAGCCAGCAGAAATGCCCTCGATGAAAGCCCAATAAAGCCTAAGAAGTCTGCCATAAAACTGCATGAAATGTGAGGAAGAACCCACACAGATACAAAATAGGACCACAGGCATTCTACATACACTGTGTTAACAGCCACCAGGCCATTTATTTACTTATTTTTTTTGAGACAGGGTCTTACTCTGTCGCCCAGGAGGTTGGAGTGCAGTGGCATGATCTCAGCTCGATGCCCTCCTGAACTCAAGTGATCCTCCCATTTCAGCCTCCCAAGAAGCTGGGACTACTGACACTTGCCACTGCAACCAGCTAATATTTTTATTATTTGTACAGATGAGGTCTCACTATGTTGCCCAGGTTGCTCTCCAACTCCTGGGCTCAAGCAATCCTCCCACCTTGGCCTCCCAAAGTGCTGGGATTACAGGTATAAGCCACCACACTCAGCCCAATTTTTATTTGAAGATTAAGTAGAAAAATAGATTTGGGGTAGCTTATGAAAAAAATAATCCACATAAGGGAAAGGAAATATCTTGAATACTTGAAGAAGTAAAAAATATCTGAAATGATTTACTGCAGAAACTAATAAAAATAAAAATCATTTTGACTACTCCACTATCATCACTAGAATGCTAGAATACCTGGGTTCAAATCTTGCTTGCTCTATGACCTTAAGCAAATTACTTAATCATACAGATCTTCATTTTTCTACAACTGAAAAAAGCAGATAAAAATATCTTCTCTTACAAGGTCATATTACATGGTATCAGCCAGACGCGATGGCTCACACCTGTAATCCCAGCACTTTGGGAGGCCAAGGCAGGTGGATCGCCTGAGGTCAGAAGTTTGAGACCAGCCTGACCAACACTGCAAAACTCTGTCTCTACTAAAATACAAAATTAGACAGCTGTGGTGGTACACTCCTGTAATCCCAGCTATTCAGGAGGCTAAGGCAGGAGAATCGCTTGAACCTGGGAGGCAGAGGTTGCAGTGAGCTGAGATAGCGCCATTACACTCCGGCCTGGGCAACAAGAGTGAAACTCCATCTTAAAAAAAAAAAAAAAAAGAATTAGATGGTATCATATATTGAAACGCTTACTACATATAATGGTTAGAAAAGGGAAGAGGGTGGTAGTGGAGGTAACAGGAGTGGTGGGGCGGAGATGGTGGCAATGGGGCGGCGGTGGCGGCAATGGTCCCAGTGGCATGGGTGGATAACTAGATACCCAGCTTTACATACATTCCTACGCTAAAAAAATATACCTGGGTTAACAGATAATGAATGAATTAGTAAACTGCTCTCCAGTTTAGTAACAGATACAGAAATAGTAATTTCAATTTCTATTGCTACCAATAATGAGTGAGTCTGCTTTTCAATATCCTCACAGAGTAAATAATGTATTTAACGTAATGTACTTACTTACATGCTTACTTAACATAACGTACTTAAACAATGGGATTCTACTTTTGTCGGTAAAACTTAAATGCATATAAAACTTTAAAACTTAATGTATGTAAGTTTTATAGACAAAAGTAGAATCTTGTTGCTTTATTCTACATCTTCTCTTTAATCAGCACATGCCCACAACTGTGCTTTCTCTTTCGTGAAATGCCTCTTCATGTCCTTAACCCATGTTTCCATTGGGTTTTGTTTGTTGTTCTTTAATAACCATTCTAACATATTAAGTTCAGCATTTCTTTTTAATAGAGACTAAAAACATTTTTTCTGAGTTTACCATTTGTCTTTTACTTCTTTGTTTATAGTTCTTTAAAAGCACAGAAGTTTTAACATTTTTGATATATAATGTCCTTTACCTTTTATATTTCATCTGAAATTTATTTCTAAATAAGTATGTGCCACTTTGTGATAAATATCCATCACTTTTTCAACTCCATTGAACTAACCAATGCATTCTCTTCATCCCCATCCCAATCTGAAATGCTTAATATATCATATTTATATATATGTGCACACACACATATATACACACACATCTATTATATACATATACACACCCACGCATAAATACACATACATACATATGTTTGTTTATTTTCACACTTCTACTTATTCATTTTTCTGTGGTTTAAAAGGTTTTTAAAAAGGCAGTTATTGTGAGTGGACTAATTAAATAAATTAAATTACTTCTAAACTATCAAATCTTAGGGAAATTTAGCACGAGGCAAATATACATAAAAAATGTGTATTCAGGGAAGTGTGTGCAATAGACAGCAATGAGTGATCACCTCTTTATTCATCAAGCTGGAATTGAACACACATGATGGTTCAGCCACGCAATGAAGTTTTACACAACATTAAGAATCCCAAAGGTCCTTGAGACAGGAACTCAGTGTAAAAAATAAAAAAAAATTTCATTTAAAAAAGGAAAAACGAATTACGAAGTCTGTGTTTGACATTATAAATGTCCATGGGACACAGTTAACCTTAAAAGCAAGTTATTAACCGTGCTGCACTGCGCTTGTTTTCTTTAATGCGGTTTCATGTTTAAGAATACAAAGACAAAGCGTGAAATGATATGCACCAAATATATTCATGGTATAAGGAGTATTTGTTAGTGGAGTATTCAGTAGTAGAGTAATGAGCTATAAGCAGAAGAGTAACTCCCTTCAAAATACCCCGCAACAGGACACACCAGCTTGACCAGAGGGAGATCCAGGGTCAGAATGAGAGAAAAGTATTACTGTGGGAGAGGAATGGATGCGGCCGGGGGAGAATAAACCTTGTCAGCAAGACAGAATCTCCTTAAAGGACAGTGCAAAAAGAAGGTATTCTCAGGCAAGAGCAGAGCCCTGTGGATGTGGAAGTTAGGAACTCAGGGTCTCTACAAGAGGCTTATTGCAGTGTTCATGTCGTGGACTCGGGAAATTTACCCTAAAGGTAAAGTTTTCGATTCTTTCCCTCATAGGTTGCAATTCCCTTTAATTCCTCTGGCCTTTTTTTTTTTTGGAGATATCGAGTCCCGCTCTGTTGCCAGGCACCAAGCTGGAGTGCAGTGGCGCGATCGGCTCGCTGCAACCTCTGCCTCCCGGGTTCAAGCAATTCTCCTACCTCTGACCCCAAGTAGCTGGGACTACAGGCACACACCACCATGCCCAGCTAATTTTTGTATTTTTTTTAATAGAGTCGGGGTTTCACCATGTTGGCCAGGATGGTCTCGATCTCCTGACCTCGTGGTCGCCCGCCTCGGCCTCCCAAAGTGCTGGGATTACAGGCGTGAGCCACCGCGCACGGCTTCCTCTCACCCTTTAACCAACTTTGTGTCAGGTCACCACCCCTAGTTCCAACACAGCCCATCAGTCTGCCATTAGAAAGCTGTGAAGTGAGAGCCACAGCACCAGTGTGTTCCAGGCCAGAATGGGAAATTCAATGAAAGGCCACCCAGTGTGGTATGGAGGCCCCAGAGGAGCAGGGCTCAAGTGGAGGACTCAGGGGTGCATAAAAGGCAATCTTCACCCCTCCCCACATGTGAGCAGTGTGATGTTAGTCAAGTTACCTAATCTTTCTGGACCTCTGTTGTATCATCTCTAAGTTAGGGATGAGAATAACCCATTTCATGGAGCTGTTACGAGGATAAAACATGTTAATATTCATAGAACCTTAGCAGTACCTAGAAGTTGCAAACAATGAATGAGGCTGGGCATGGTGGCTCATACCTGTAATCTCAACATTTTGGGAGGCCAAGGCAGGTGGGCTGCTTGAGCCCAAGAGTTTGAAACCAGCCTGGGCAACATAGTAAGACTCCATCTCTACAAAAAACAAAGTAGCTGAGTGTCATGGTTTATGCTTGTAGTCCTAGCTACTTGGGAAGCAGAGATGGGTTGATCACTTGAGCCCAGGAGTTAGAGGGGACACTCAGCTGAGATTATGCCCCTGCTCTCCAGCCTGGGCAACAGTGTGAGACCCGGTCTCAAAAATAAATAACAATGAATGTGTTAGCTATTGCACTTACATTGTTATTATAACTAAAACTTTTGTGTTATCTGAATCTTTTTAAACAGCACATAATTCTATTAAAATCATAAAAAAAGTATTAAGCACCTATGTTCCAATCTTTGATTGTACAATATTATGAATATACTAAATGCCACTGGATTCTTTACTTAAAAATAGTGATCGTGGTAAAATAAACATAACATAAAATTCACCACTGAAATCATTTTAAAATACAGAGCCTCGGTGATATGGAACACGTCCACACTGTTGTATAATCTTCACCACTGTCTTGTTCCAGAATAGTTTTGGCGCCCCAAAAGGTAACCCTGTTTTACGCATCATTTCACGTTACTGTTTCCCTCAGCTTCTGGTAACGGCTGATCTGCTTTTTGTCCCTGTTTCCCTATTTTGGACATTTCATGTAAATTGAATCATACAACACGTGGTCTTCATGTTTGACTTTTTAAATTTACTGTCATTTTCTTCAGATTCATCCATGTGGTAACATGTGTCCATATTTTATTCTTTCTTAGAGCTGTATTTCCTCATATGGACACACACATTTCGTCAATCACTTCATCTGTCCATGGGCATCTGTGTTGTTTCTACCTCCTGGCTATTGTGCATAGAGCTTCCATGACCATGCATGTGCGTGTTTTGTTTGAGTAACTATTTTCAATTCTTTGGGTTATATACATAAGAATTGAATTGCTGGGTCGCATGGAAATTCTATGTTTAACCTATTAAGGATGCAAAGTATATTTTTAAGAAAAGGAAATAATTGCATAATAATATGAGAGCCGATAGAGAGTAATGGAGCCAGATAGCAAGGGTCTGAATCCTGGATTCATCATTTGCTAGTTGAATCACCTTAGAAAACTTACATCCTCATTTCCCCATCTGTCAATCAGCAGTAATATTAACCTCTACCCCACCAGGTTGTTATAATGATTAAGGGAATTGACTAGGTGCAGTGGTTTATGCCTGTAATCCTAGCACTTTGGGAGGCCAAGGCGGGAGAATTGCCTGAGCTCAGGAGTTTGTGACAAGTATGGGCAATATGGTGAAACCCCGTCTCTACTAAAATACAAAAAATTACCTGGGCATGGCGATGTGCGCCTGTAGTCCCAGCTACTCAGGAGGCTGAGGCAGGAGAATTGCTCGAACCTGGGAGGCAGAGGTAGCAGTGAGCCGAGATCATGCCACTGCACTCCAGCCTGGGTGACAGAGCGAGACTCTGTCTCAAAAAACACAAACAAATTAAGGGAATTAATATATGTAGTATAATTAGAACAATGCAGGGTACGTGGTGTTACTTATTTTGGTTTAGCTCTGTTTGCATGCCTGTGTATAGACTATATATAAAATTGTTTAAATCAAACTATTAAGACTGGTTGCTTTTGGGGAGTGGATCTGAGGGATAAAAGACAGGGCCATGTCTGCTTTTTATTTTGTTTGTGCATTTCTGTTTGTAATGAGCATGCATTAGTCTTCACAATATTGTGAATTAATGAGGTGTTCTTTTTAAGATGCAAAGTGACCCATTCAATGACCGAAAAGCCTTTAGTGATCCTATAGCAGTGGTTCCCAAAGGCCTTCATGCTGGCTGGACACAACGTCACTTAACTTATCCAAAATACAGATCACCCTACTAATCATTTGGCCCTACTGAATCACAAGTTCTGGTTGATTCTAATGCGCCATGATGAGAACCAGAGCACCTGTGCTCTTTCCATGACCTGGGCTCCCCTGTCTTGCAGTTTCATCGTCCCCTCTTCCTTCCTAATAGAGCTTCCCACCTATTACTTGACATGCTCTTCTATGCCTCAGGATGTGTCTTTGCCCGCCAGGCAAGCCCTGTGTAACTTCATTCTTTCAATTACTAACCCCTATTTATTCTTCAGTTTTCAGTTCCAGCATTGTCTCCTCCGAGATCCATTGTTAACGAATCAAGTGTGTCCAATGAATGAAATACTTAATCTGTCCGAAAAGGAAGTAAACTTCCTCCCTTTTGGTCTGCCAGAACATTCTGTAGCAGTAGCTCTAAAAGATGTTCTCCACATACATTGAAACGGTTTCTTCCCATTTCTGTTTTTGCTCCCACACAGCTGAGCTCTTGAGGGCAGAAACCATGTGCTGTGTAGTGATTCTTAACTAAAGATTTCACCATGAAATGAATAGTTCAATTTTATGATAAATACCTAAGTATGTATCTCTCCATATATCTATATCTATATATATATAGTGTGTGTGTATTTATATATATATAATTACAATTATATTAGTATAACTCTCAAATTCACAGTAAACTATGTAGTAAATTACAGGGCGCAGAGAACACTGGCCCAGATTTTCCAAACTCGTGTTTAATATATGCATGCAGATATTTGTGCATGTGCATGGGAATACTTCCGAGTTAAAATAATCCCTGAAGCGAATGTTTCCTAAAGGCGGTTTCTACAGACACTAGTGTCAGAAGCTCCTCAGTGAGCAAAAAGGATGTCATTGATAATGAAATGAAACCCTCTAAGGGAGCCTGCACTAACAGCATCTCTGCTGGTGCTATTTGACCACAAGACTGTTTCAGATACATTCGTGAGCATTCAGAGAAAGTAGAGTTCTGTGGATGCACATTTTTAGAAATGCGGCATAACGTAGTTAACCGGTTCTTTTTCTGAAGTGACAGAGTCGTCACACTTAGTTGTCATGGCATGGTGAGGAACAATTTCCACTGGAGTGGGCCACGCTCTTACTATGCTCTTAACACCGCCAGAAGCAAAAGACACTTTCCCAGTGGCAGTCTATCTTGGGACAATCTATTTTATCTTTTCCACCACTGAGAATTCCACTTTGCTTTCACAGGCAGTTCGTTCAACTGAATGAATAGTGTTTTCTCCTTTGGGGGCGTGTGGAAATGAATGCTAACCGTTTCGAATAGCACCCATCTGTGACAACAGCCATGCTTATGGGTGGCAGTTAATTAAGACAACTTGGAAGATGATGATGTCTTACAAATAAGAAGGGAAGAAAAGGGGACTGCCTTTTTATAGAATCGTATTTGTAATGTATTTATTGTATGTATGTATTTATAGTATCAGTTATTGCTTGTATTCCATTTTCTAAAACTAAGGCATAGTTTTGGGAGTATGTATCAAAATGTACTCCCAATTTATAATGTTGCATGGGACAAGGACATAACTTGCTTCTCCTATTTTATTCCTAAAATCTTAGCACAGGAAACCCTGCACTGTCCATTTATGTTTCTGGCTTCACATTCAGCATAAAATTAAATTTTCTCTGGCATTATTTGTCAAGAAAGCTTTTAAAACAGTGATTTCCCTGAGTTCCTTATGAAGGGAGCCCATCTTTATTTTATTTTATTTTATTCATTTATTTATTTTTGAGGCAGAATTTCTCTCTGTCGCCTAGGCTGGAGTGCAGTGGCACAATCTTGGTTCACTGCAGCCTCCACCTCCCGGGTTCCAGTGATTCTCCTGCCTTAGCCTCCCAGGTAGCTGGGATTACAGCCATGTACCACCACTTCCAGCTAATTTTTGTATTTGTAGTAGAAATGGGGTCTTACCATATTGGCTAGGTTGATCTCGAACTCCTGATCTTAGAAGATCCACCCAACTCTGCCTCCCAAAGTGCTAGGATTGCAGGCGTGAGCCACCTTGCCTGGCCTGGCAGCCCATCTTTAAAGCCACTGACATCACCCAACAGGTGTGGGACATCACCCAGCAAGTAGTACCTAAGGAGAAGGAACAATGTGAAAGCTGAGAGTCAGAAAGCCGACCAATTTCAGAACAAACCTTCTCTCTAACCAACATCTTATTACAAAAGCAGACACTTAACTGTAAACTCTGGCAATAATTTAGAAGATTAACACTCTGCCCTAAATCCCACAAAATAGGCACAACTGAATTATATACAAAACTGTAGATGTGGCTGGGCAAGGTAGGTCACACTTGTAATCCCAGCACTTTGGGAGGCTGAGGCAGGCAGATCACTTGAGGCTAGGAGTTCGAGACCAGCCTGGGCTACTGAAACCTAGTCTCTACAAAAAATACAACAACAACAAAAAAATAGCTAGGAGTGGTGGTGTGTGCCTGTAATCAAAGCTACTTGGGAGGCTGAAGTGGGAGGATCATTTGAGGTCAGGAGGTCAAGGCTGCAGTGAGCTGTGATCGTACCACTGCACTCTAGCCTGGGCAACAGAACGAGAATTACACTCTGTCTCAAAACAAACAAACAGGCTGGGCACAGTGGCTTACACCTGTAATCCCAACACTTTGGGAAGCTGAGGTGGGTGGATCATTTAAGGTCAAGAGTTCAAGACCAGCCTGACCAACATGGTGAAAACCCATCTTTACTAAAATACAAGAAAAAAATTAGCCAGACATGGTGGCGGGCACCTGTAATCTCAGCTACTCAGGAGGCTGAGGCAGAGAATCGCTTGAACCCAGGAGCAGAGGTTGCAATGAGCTGAGATCATGCCACTGCACTCCAGCCAGGGCGACAGAGCAAGATTCCCTCTCAAAAAAAAATTATAATAATGAAAGAAACAAACCATATATGTGTTCAACATAGTAACTTTACAGGAGTGCTCAATGTACTATAAAATATACGCGTATAGGCCGGGCGCGGTGGCTCAAGCCTGTAATCCCAGCACTTTGGGAGGCCGAGGCGGGTGGATCACGAGGTCATGAGATCGAGACCATCCTGGTCAAAATGGTGAAACCCCGTCTCTACTAAAGATACAAAAAATTAGCTGGGCATGGTGGCGCGTGCCTGTAATCCCACCTACTTGGGAGGCTGAGGCAGGAGAATTGCCTGAACCCAGGAGGCGGAGGTTGCTGTGAGCCGAGATTGCGCCATTGCACGCCAGCCTGGGTAACAAGAGTGAAACTCCGTCTCAAAAAAAAAAAAAAAAAATATATATATATATATATATACACGCGTATCATATCAGAAACTGATGAAATGCCAGTCTAAATCTTTTTAAGTTTACCCTAAACAAAATACGTGTTCAAGCAATAATAAATAATTTCAAGTATGTGATTAAATATATTTTTGCTAAGTGCTTAGGATTTAATGATACCTTGTGGAAATTATAGCTCATTCACATCTCCTGGAAATGTTGGACAAAAAACTCTGATTGCCAAATCTCCCTAGAGTCATAGAAACATTCAAAGCATTTTTGTTTTCAAAAGAACCTGCAATTATCCCTTTTCCCGCTAGGTGGTATGCTCAAGGCCAAGAAAGCAATCAAAGGGATGAATACGTTCTTTTTCAACCAGGTCAAAAAAAACAAAAAAGAGGATAATTTTTTAATGTAATATTCTTTTTTAAATTTATTTTTTATTTCAATAGGTTTTAGGGGAACAGGTGGTGTTCAGTTACATAAATTCTTTAGTGGTGATTTATAAGATTTTGGTTCACCCATTGCCCAAGCAGCGTTCATTGTACCCAATGCGTGGTCTTAGCCCTCACTCCTCACCTCCTCTCCCATCCTTTTCCCCAAGTTCCCAAAGTCCATTGTACCATTCTTATGCCTTTGCATCCTCATAGCTTAGCTCCCACTTATAAGTGAGAATATATGATGTTTGCTGAGTTACTTCATGTAGAATAATAATCTCCAATTGAATGGATAAATTTTAAACTCGAAGAGGTAACTATCTTATATGCAAATTCCAATGTGTTTGATAAAAAAAAGCAGAAAGAGCCATTAAGAGAGACAAGAAAAGTCCTGCTCAAATAGCCAGGGCCTCTCAAAGAGTAAGTCACCTACCACCAGGAATGACAATTAAAATTAGGCAAGGCCACCTTCCTCCAGGTAACTGCATCAAAGTGGTGGGGATGAAGTGGGGACCTCAATGTGTTTTTCTAGCATGCACTTGGCTTGACTGCTATGCAAAGTTCTGAGAACTAAATTTAGATTGCTCTCAGCCTTCCCGTAGACAGACGCCACAGTCGGTTCATAAGTTCGCGGTGTTCTGACACTTTTTTCCTGCTTCCTATCTAGCTTGTATCTTGAAGGTCAGAGATTACAGGTTTCACTGTAAAATCTCCAGATGAAATTTTGCTAGGTTACTATCGCTCCGAGGAAACTCAGAGTGGCAGATTCAACTCTATGTAATAGGATATTTGGAAAGTACTTTCAGCTTTGCAGAAGGGGAAAAATATATTTTATAGAAGGCAATGAAAATGAATCTCTTCTTGGAGGAATAGGAGCTATTCATATTAGATATTCAAAAGTTGAATCACATTGATCTGTCTTTTGAAGTAATTACATGGATCCCTGGAGTTTAAAGAAATGCATTGCTTTGTGGGGGCCCCTCAAGTTATACAAATCTTCTTATGTATTTTATTTTTCATGTGCTAATAGCATAGTGTATTTTCTTTCTCAACAAAAATGTCTAAATGTGCTTCAGTGCTTTCATTTATCAAAAAGCGTACCTGCATTATTACATGTGTATATACGTGGATACATATAAACACATACATACAAACATACATACTTGTGAGTGTGTGCTTATTGTGGGGCTCTGTGAGGATGGGGCACTCATTCTTTTCCTTTGGGAAAAGGCTTTATTTGCCTCTGTTTTCCTTGAGTTGTTTTTATCATTTAACTTTCTTTATCAAGGTCATTAAATGGAAAAAATGCTAACAAAAGAGGGCTAGTGGTACTTTACAAAGGAACAGCACAGGAGGACTGTAGCTGCTTGTCTGTTCCCTCTTGGGCAAGGCTGGGGGAGTCGGTGAACAAAAGCAACAGTTTCCAAGAACAAACAATGGCATTCTCTGTGACCTGCCGCACAGCTGGCAACCCTGTGTTCTCAAACATTTAGGACCTATGCTACGTATTTCCTCCAGCCATGTCTAACCACGCCAGCATCTCATGCACTTTGGAAAGTCTTACTTTTTCCTTTTGGTTTTAAAAAACATTCCTTCTAATGAACAAAAATAGTATTTGATATTTTTAATTGAAGAGTGGCTACAGTAGATTACAAATGTTAAGCCCAGAAAGACCTGCATTCATTTCTCAAGACTTTGATCTGGAATTACAAAATACTCACCAGCTGTAAACTCTATGCAGGTCTTTCTGGCATGGCCTGCTGCCTGGTACTTGGTAGGCCCACAATAAATGTTCCCAATGGACAGATTAGCCAGAGTTACAAGTAGAAACTCACTTGTGGGTAGAGACTGAGTTTACCACCTACAAGGGTAAGTCAGATCATGATATAAATGTGTTTTTGGGGCCAGGTGCGGTGGCTCACACCTGTAATCCCAGCACCTTAGGAGGCCAAGGCGGGTGGATCATGAGGTCAAGAGATCAAGACCATCCTGGTCAGCATGGTGAAACCCAGTCTCTACTAAAAATACAGAAAATTAGCTGGGCATGGTGGCGCGTGCCTGTAATCCCAGCTACTCAGGAGGCTGAGGCAGGAGAATTGCCTGAACCCAGGAGGCGGAGGTTGCGGTGAGCCGAGATCGAGCCACTGCACTCCAGCCTGGGTAACAAGAGCAAAACTCCATCTCAAAAGTAAATAAATAAATAAATAAATAAATAAGTGCTTTTATTTGTGTCTCTACAGATACCTTTACTCTTGTTTTCTCTCCTGCATCTTGGAAAACACCTCAAATTGTATGAGGAACAAATAGCAAGTTACGTTATGCCTTCTCAAATCCTCTTTTCTAAATTCAGCATCTTAATTGTAGAAAAAGTAAGACAGGTTCACTGTAGGAAAAAAAATAAGCACAAGGAAGTATATTTTTAAAACTCCTTATAATCTCACTGCCCAGAAATAACAACTACTAAAATGTTATTGTTTCTTTCCATTTTTTTCTATATTTTTGGCTTTAAATTATATATGTGCTCACATATTGAAATGGTATACATATAACTTCATATTTTGCTTTTTAAATGTAATGTTATTTCTTAAGCATATACCATGTCAATTAAAAGTTCTTTTAAAAAAAAACCCCATAATTTTAGGCCCAACGCAGTGGATCACTCCTGTAATCCCAGCACTTTGGGAGGTTGAGGTGGGCAGATCACCTGAGGTCAGGAGTTCAAGACCACTTGACCAACATGGTGAAACTCCATCTCTACTAACTGGGCTGGGCGTGGTGGCATGCAACTTCCAGCTACTTGGAAGGCTGAGGCAGGAGAATCACATGAACCCAGGAGTTGGAGGTTGTAGTGAGCCAAGATCACACAGTTCCACTCCAGCCTGGGTGGCAAGAGTGAAACTCTGTCTCAAAAAAAAACAAACAAACAAACATAATTTTAATAGCCATGATGTGTTCCACTATAGATATGCCCAATAATCAATTTATCTATTGTTGAACATTTATATTGTTGGAAACATTTTATCTTTAGGACCATCTTTGTAGGTAATGTTTAAGCATATCATGTTAGTGACTTTCTTGGAACAGTTTTCTAGAAATAGCCTTGGATATTTTAAAGGTTTTTGATTAAGTGTTGTCATGTCGCCTTCTAGTGTTGCCACGGTTTGTGGATTAAGGTCTGCCAGCATCGTACGGTAACTGTAACAGTAGCAGAGAGCAGCTATTGGTTTTTCTGCTGTTGTTGTTGTTGTTTTGATGTCTTATGGCCGGGCATCATGCTAAATGTTTCATTTGTGTTATCTCATTTAACTTTATTCATAACAATATAAAATAGATATTTTTTATATTCGTTGTACAGATGAGAAACTGAGGCAAGGACAGCTTATGTAATTTTCTCCCGAGGTCATACAACCAAGTTGTAGACACATGATTTAACTCCAGAGCCCTGGTCCTCACTGTACTGCAGGAATCTTTCTCATCACTGAAAGGTTCAGAATCTACCAAGTATTTTCATTTTTTGCAAATGTAATAGGAAAAAGTGACTTTCATTTTTGTTTTTAATTTCATTATTTTAATATTAGCTCCTTTATGTGCTTCCCTGATAAAGTTATTAGCCAGTTGTGTGTCTTCTAATATGAATCATCTGTTCCCATGATCTGCCATTTAGTAACTCTTATTATATAAACTTGTCAGATATTAAAAATTTTTATCCTTTGTGCCTATTGGTAGCTAAATATTGTTCTTGTTTGGCATTTAATTGTGTTTATATTTCGAACACATGAGCTCGCTTCATTTCTATGCAAATATATTGATGTTTCTCTTTGAGTGTTTTTATGCTCTGAAAGTCAACACACATCTAGAGATCAGATCAATATTAAATTTTCTGCTAAAGACTGTCTTTCCCTGAGCTGATTAATCTGCTTTACCCAGAAAGTCTTGCTGACAACTGTAGATTTCCTCAATTTGTCTTAGACTGTATTGTTATCAAAGTGGAAATAAATAGTTTCTAAAATTTCTGGTACTCTAAAAACACAATTCACAGAAATTTCAAAACAGCAACTTTGTCCTCTCCACAGCTACCAACAAAAAGGAAAAACGAAGCATAGTTATGCACTGCTCACGACAATGGGAGCCAGAGGACGGGGTTTTGGTCCTGAGCATCTGATTTGGTGTCAGGAATACAGGTCCTTTCTTTCCACCACTGTCATTCATTGGGTTGGTTCTCAGTATTAAGAATCTAAAAAGAGTTAATCATGAAGTGTTACCTTTGAAATTTAGCCCTAACAGGAAATGTTGCCAGTCAGAGATATCTGCCTTCCGTGCTAGATTACAGCAGAATAGTCTGTGTTTACAAAGCTCCACATTATCTTATTATCTGGCCACAAAACTTCCAACTGGCATAATTAGAGCTCTTTTCATTTTATCAACGCTATTTGCTGTTAACTCTCCATATAAAAGTTTTGCGATAAACCACTTTTTAAAACTTCTAATTTGCACCATCATAATTGAGAATGTAATATTCCGCTTAGAAAGAAGCATAAACATGTTTTAGGAAAACAGCATGAACCTCTATCCACTCTAAAATCTAAGGCTAAAATTATTTACATGCAATTTTCAGTGACTTATTAATCATCCACTAAAGTAGGGGTGACGTTTGAAATATTTTTTTGCTGCTCGTTACTAAACTACTCTTCATCTGCGAGAAAAAGAAAACCTACCGTTATAAACAAGACATGAGCAACCCTGGTAACAGACCCACCTTTTATAACAGATAAAAAATTTTCAAAAACAATTAATATTCTTTCATGTATAGTATATGTTTGATTGTTATGAGCAGTTCCGATGGCCTGTTAGATTTTTGAAGAAAATAATGTCCAGGTAACTGTGGATCAAGGTACATTAACTTTAGTCTAGTTATTTGAGCCTAAACTATATTCATTTTAGACCTCAAAATCTTACACTTGTGTTTGATCCAATTTTAGACTCTTTTATGATACAAGTAACTTAACTCCAAACAGGTAATAATCCGCAAGTCATGTAATTTATAATACACTGTAGGATACTGAGCAGCTCCTATTTAAAAATAATAACTGTAATAACAATAAAAATGGTTCTCCAAATATAATGAGTGGTCACTACCTACTTTTCATACCACAAGGATAGAAGATTTCTTTTGTTTTTGTTTTTGTTTTTTTTGAGATGGAGTTTCACTCTTGTTACCCCGACTGGAGTGCAATGGCGCGATCTTGGCTCACCGCAACCTCCGCCTCCTGGGTTCAGGCAATTCTCCTCCCTCAGCCTCCTGAGTAGCTGGGATTACAGGCACGCGCCACCATGCCCAGCTAATTTTTTGTATTTTTAGTAGAGACGGGGTTTCACCATGTTGACCTGGATGGTCTCGATCTCTTGACCTCGTGATCCACCCGCCTCGGCCTCCCAAAGTGCTGGGATTACAGGTGTGAGCCACCGCGCCTGGCCAAGGTGTTTCTGAAATTACCTTCACCAGGATTGAAAATACACCCAAGAAACTACATGGAATAATAGTTACTTGACAGAATACTCTGATCAGAGGTGATTATGCGTAACAACAGTGAAAATTTACAAATGCTTACTACATGCATTAAAGTTTCTTATCGATTAACATTTATTTCTCAGGTACTATAGTTGTCCTTATATTATGGAAAAGGGAATTGAGCCTTAGAACCATAAAGTAACTGTGGTCAACGTTCTGGTCAGGGACAAGGCGAGGGATGAAACCGACCTGTCTGAATTCACAATGCAAGCTCTTAACCCTTATGTGATAATAAACGTTGACCACACATTTTTAACAAACCTAGGTACACAACTTTTAATAAAGCTGGCTCTCCCTTCATCCTAAGGCTCATTCAGCCAACACAGTATTCAAAATACCTGAAGAACAACTGTGTCTTACAAGAAGATGCTAGGAGTGACCAGATGAACCAAGAACACCTATTTTAGGTTACTAAGATTTTTTGAAGGTCCCTTATTTTTGCAGGCTTCTCTTTCTGAGTAACTCACCACCTTTTGCACAGTAGGAATGGAGTCCAGGATGGTCTAGAATGGCTTTAACTGGGAGTGTGTGTGTGTGTGTGTGTGTGTCTGTGTATGAAGCCTGAAGAGTCCATGTGTGACTCATTTAAAATCATTCTTTAAGCAAATAGTGGACCAGGACTACAAATAGTAGGTGTACATCTAGCTTTCTTGTACCTATTCTCTCTGGCCATAAAAATGTTGCCGATGCTCTGATTATGTTAATGTACCACATTATGTAAGATGTTACCACTGGGGAACACTGAGTGATGGAAACATGGAACCTCTCTGTACTATTTTTGAAATCTCTCATGAGACTACAACCATTTCAAAATAAAAGTTTTAAACTAACATCAAATTTCATTTTGCCAGGGAAATGAACTTTCGATTTTTGCAGTTGGTAAATTACAACCAATGAAGGTTCTTCTTGGGGTATTTGTCATCAACTGGAAAAAGCACACATGGGCTGGACATGGTGGGTGGCTCATATCTGTAATTGCAATACTTTGGGAGGCTGAGTCAAGAGGATCACTTGAGCCGGGAGTTTGAGACCAGCCTGGGCAACATGGTGAAATCCCATCTCTACAAAAAATTAAAAATTAAAAAAATTAAATTAGCTGGGCATAGTGGCATGCAGCTGTTGTTCCAGCTACTCAGAATGCTGAAATGGGAGGATCACTTAAGCCTGAGAGGTTGAGGCTGCAGTGAGCCTGCAGTGAGCCATGTTGGCACCACTGCACTCCAGCCTCAACAACAGAGTGAGATCTTGTCTCGGGAAAAAAAAAAAGAAAAAGAAAAAGAAGAATGGTGATTCCTCAAAGGCCTAAAGACAGAAATACCATTTGACCCAGTAAATCCTTTACTGGGCATATATCCAAAGGAATAGAAATCATTCTGTTATAAAGACACATGCACGTGCACGTTCATTGCAGCACTATTCACGGTAGCAAAGACATGGAATCAACCTAAATGCCCATCAGTGATAGACTGGATAAAGAAAATGTGCTACATATGCACCACAAAATGCTATGAAGTCATAAAAAGGAATGAGATCATGTCCCTTGCAGGAGCTGGAAGCCATTATCCTCAGCAAACTAACACAGGAACAGAAAACCAAATGCTGCCTGTTCTCACGTACAAGAGGGAAACAAATGATGAGAACACATGGACACATAGAGGAGAACCCCACATGATGGAGCCTATTGGAGGGTGGGGGGCGGGAAGAGGGAGAGGATCAGGAAAAATGACTAATGGGTGCTACACTTAATACCTGGGTGATGAAGTAATCTGTACAGCAAACCCCCATGACACTAGTTTACCTGTGTAACAAACCTACACATGCACCCCTGAACTTAAAAAAAGAAGCACTCATATATAAGATAGACACTATCCTGTGTAACAAACCTGTATATGTACCCCTGAACTTAAAATTAAAGTTAAAAAAAAGAAAGCATTCACCTGTGAGATGGCACTATTTGTTATTGTCCAAGAAACAAAGAACATCCATAAATTTGTGACTTGCATCAGAGGGTCAACCACTTGCTTTCTTCCAAGTGTCTCTCTGAAGTCCAGGGTGCCTCTGAAATCCCATTAGAAATCGAAGTCAGCCTGTAGAGGAAGAATCCCACGTGCATCTGGAAGAGCCAATCCCCCTGAACAAGAGGAACTCACCAGGTGACAGGATGAGACCTTCAGCAAGTAGGAAGGACTTAGCTGTGCGCCTCATCACCCCGCTGGCTTTGCATAGTTACTGATACTATGTGTATCAGTGCCAAATCCTGACAGGGACAGATGACAGCAATGCTGGGTTCCAGGAAGGGAGCAGCAACAGAGGGAAAAGCAAAGCAACCTTGTGTGGGCGAGCAAGGCCCGCCCAGAGCACAGCCCTAGAGTACACTGGAGCCTTGTCTTCAGGCACAATCCTCCAGGAATCTCCACCTTGAGCAGCTGGGAAAAGTTCCTGAAATAAGACACTGATTGAAAATACTGGGGAAGGTAAAAAGGAAAAACATTAATGATTTGTTCAGAAGGCACCTATATGAAATGCAATCTTTGCTTTTTGTTTCCCCTCCAGTGGGATTGGAGAGAAACTCAAAGGACTCAATAGCTTTGCCTAGTTAACGAGGCTGATTGTGGAAGTTCTTGGAACTCACTCCAGTCCATACAGACCAGAAATGCTGTACCAATGTTCGTTTCCAGCTAGTATTCAGAGGAACCTGTTAAAGTTCGTATTAGGAGAAAGGTTGAAACTTTGAAAAGATAGAGTCATGCGCATAGCATGAATTTGGAGGTGGAAGATCTACTAACAGCATTTGGGAAGAAAAACTGACAAGGCAGAAACACAAGAACTCTCCCACAAGCCATTGTATAGACTGCTCCATAAATGCCCATTCGTCTTCTGCCATCAACCAACCCAAATCCCTGTTGGCCACTCTGGAAATAAATAGTTACATAAGCCTAAGTTGTTGTTTTTTTGTTTTTGTTTTTGTTTTTTGAGACAGAGTCTTGCTTTGTAGCCAAGCTGGAGTGCAGTGGCGAAATCCTGGCTCACTGCAACCTCTGCCTCCTGGGTTCAAGCGATTCTTCAGCCTCAGCCTCCCGAGTGGCTGGGATCACAAGCATGTGCCACTATGCCTGGCTACTTTTTGTGTTTTTTTAGTAGAGATGGGGTTTCACCATGTTGGCCAGGATGGTCTCGATCTCTTGACCTTGTGATCCTCCCACCTTGGCCTCCCAAAGTGCTGGGATTACAGGCATGAGCCACCGTGCCCGGCCAAGCCTACGTTTTTTTCTTTTGTAAAATGGTGAGTCAAAAGGCAGAAGATTTATCTCATGCCTCTAAAGAGCGTTTATAACGTGGCTAAGTGGCTCAGGAAAGAACCACCACAATCCAGGTGATTCATGCAGGAAACCCATTCTCTTGAGACAGAAATAAAAATCCACATTAAATCACGGTCTATTCTATGTATGGGAGAACTGCAGTGAGCCAGCTCAGTGGATTCTCAGGCACGTTGAAGGTTGAACGCAATTGTTTTTGTAAAATGGAGAAATCAGACTCCTTCAAAGTGACAGTGCAGCCTCTAGTTCTGAGAGCAGGGGTGAGCAGCCAGTGGCCCTGCCAAGCAGGCATCTGGAACTATATTCCCGGATGGCAGCCAGCCTGGGGATCTATTCAATTCCTGCAAGTTCTTTGCCAGGAGGTTTTCACCAGTTCCACTATTTATGAAGACAACTGCACCAGTACAAAAATCACCTTTGCAAATTGCCATTAAAGGGGCTGTCTGTGTGACTGAACTACCTGTTGGCATTTGAACTCAATGCTACAGTTACCATATTTTCTTCTGGCTTTTAATACCTGGAAAAGGTGTCATCTCCTCTCCTCCCCTTTGCTTCTTGCCCCAAAGGTCTCATGTATTAGGGAATGATGTAAGTACAGGAGCGGGTTCATTGAACGGTGGCCCACGGTCTATTACTTTGCTCATGACCTATTTTTGTCTGTGTGACATTAAAGTCCTTTTGGCTTCTTTCCCTTCCTCCAGCTGTCACCACATTTCTCGACTTTTTCTTCTGATATCTGTCAGTCCCCACTCTAGGAAACAAAGGTTGGGCTCCAGGCATTGGCAATAGCCAAGGGAAATGCTTTGTGAGCTCAAATTCTCCCATCTTAGTGCTTTTCAGTGAGAAGTTGACTGATGTTGTATCCAAAGGCCTCCAATTTTATTGTAAATTAACCAAAACCGTAGAAACCTCTGATTTGTATTTTTTCCTCCAGTGTTCCCTTGCTTTGCTTTAGGCTTCATTCATACATTGATGTTGCAACTTAAAATACAGAACAAACATAAAGCAATCTCTAATGCCACATGGAGCAAGCTGGTTGACAACCAGGAAATCTGAAAGGGAGGCAGTCCATTAATTACACACACATCAGTTTGGCACTTGCCATAAATCACTGGCCCTCATCTGTTGTCTTTACGAGAGCTGACAATGGGCATTGTGAGCCATTCTAAAGGGTAGTCTAAGCAGTATGTCCAGAACTGCGATAAAGGTAGGAATTCCAACCACAGTGAGTTTTGCAAAGACACAACCTCATCAAAGTAAAGCCCCTTCCCTGAAAATAAATAAAATCTGTTAACATATTACACTTTTATCAGAAGTGTTGTGTCCTTGGAGGCAATGTAAATTATGTTGTTTATTGACAAAACACTTGAAAATTGCATTTTTGTAAGAATCTTTGCCTTTCTTCAAAAGTATCCCATGGCCTATTTTTATGCATAGAAAAGATACGCTGCAAATATCAGCAATGAAGAAGGTTTATTTTGTGGCAAATGCCACAAAATAGTCTGGTAGATTAAAGAAGACCAATGCCGTCTCGTGGTACAGATCTTTGGTAAGCATGAACTCTGAATGCATCCTACTGGATTCTTCCTACAAAACTACTTCTTATCTTAATAGAGTCAGTATTTTATTGTGTTCCCCTTTTAAAGACTAAGAGGAAAGATATCCTCCTGGTAACTGACTGCTGCTCATCAAACTGTATGGGAGAATTGATTTAATGGAGAGTTTCTATTTAGAAAGAAGCTGTAAGAGGACAGGACAATTGGAGCTTCCACCAAGCTTGGTGTTTTACGTGCTAGAGAAGCAGCTGGAAATCTAAATGACAGTTTTGAAAGATGGATGATAAAGAAAAGGCCAGCAAAATTGAAATGGTGGGTGGGAATGTGGAGCCGGCCAGGGCAATGTAGCAAAACTGAATCATCTCATGTGTATCAAATCTTTGAAGAAACTTTTTTCTTTTTGTATCAAACAGTTCGCTCTTCTCTCTGGTGACTAACTTTTCCATGAAAGCATAGATGATTTGCCATTTTTTTCTTCTATCCCAATCAATTCTAATGGCAATTTAAAAATTTTAGTTTACACAGTAAACGATGCTCCCATAAGACTAGAATTAAATTCTGAATGTGTGTCTTCTGCAAACGATGGTTTTTGTTTTTGGTAAATGTTTGCTCTCCACCTTAAAAACAATGTGAGTATTTATGAAACTAATAAAAACACTAGCTTGGAAAATTCCTTTGACACAGACAGGAGTGTTGAGCCACGAATGGTCCTGACTTAAAAGCTGAGCCAAATAAAATTTGACAGCAAGGCAAAATATTTTATAGGCAAAGTAACATTTTATAATAATGCAATAATAAATGCAGAAGGGAAACATGAACCAAGGCTGAAATATCATCTCGAATCCCTTGGATACTAAAGGGAGGGGAATCTCAGCTAGACTTTTCCTGTCTTTATTACACTAATGACGATATCCATGACCGAAGCGCTCTTAAACTCGGAGGACCCCCGTATTTCTAGTTGAGTCGTCACATATCTCCATTCACTTATCTAAATGAGATCCAGACGATGCTCTGGTAGCTGCTAAAGTGGACAGATGCAGAAAGAAAGGAGTGGAAGAATCACAGGACCACTTTATCAAGCACTTCAATTTGGAACCAAATCAAGCAACGTGTTAAATCATTCTGATGAACACAACCCAACCACAAACAACCTACAACTTGACATTAAATCAGATTACCAATGGAACTAATAAAGACCAAATCAATGGAACTAATAAAGACCAAATCAGTTTACTTGCCTATCCTCATCTTCCAACCCTGTCCACTCAGCAACCAAAATTAATTTAGGCCGGTTTCAGATAATAATCAGCAAGAGCCTGTCAATCACCCTTCTGTTCCATAAGACGACAATTGTAGAGAGGGTAAGAAGCATTGGCGTTTAGCTTTGGGAAAAGAGAAAAGGCTAAGGCTTAAGGTCTGTCTTAACACAATGGTTTGTATTAGGAGTAAATGAGAGCCAGGTTTGCCAGGACAGAGAAGTTGGTGTGTGCATCCTCCTCGGTGCTAGGAGACATGCATTTGCCTCCTGCAAGCCCTAGTCAAATGCTCTTTGGTTTTACAGTGGACTCTTGGCTGCAAAAAGCCCATCAGTCCTTATTTTCATCACTCAGAAACAGACATTTCAACAGAGGGATGGCCGTGGTATAATACAGAAGGAATAAAGCGAGGCAACGAGGAACTCACAATCATCAAATCAGTAGACTAAAAAATGATTAAGATAGGACATTAATTGTTCATTTGACAGATATTTTTTGATACCTACTTTATAGTAAGTGAGGTTCTGGAGGACAATCAGAAATCTCATTTCTGGACATGCAGTTTAATTTGGCCTGGAGTGGGATGTAGAAACAGGTCATTTCTTTTTCTAACTCCTGAGATGAGCCTAAGCATCAACAAATTTGGAGTCCACTGGTCTGAAACAGTGAAGCTCAATCTCTGTGTTACCTGGTAGATTCAGAGAGGGAGCAACAGAATGGAATTACAGCTAATGTGTAGAGAATTGATAATAACTCCAGTCTCTGTGCCTGCAGATGGCATCAACAAGGCATATTGCTGGGGCAAAGACCTTTTAAACCAAACACTATGTCACTGCTAGAAGCTGAGTGACCATGAGCAAGTCACTACACTCCACCAAGGGCTAATGACACGCGCCTTTCAGCGTTGTTTAAATATTCAAAGGGGATCATAACAAGGCCTCTGCCCGTGTCCTTCGTAACTGCTATATTAGGCTCACTCTGCATCCTTCATTTCTCACTTAGTGTGCTCTCCCTTTTTTCCTCTTTTACTTTAAAAATTGTTTTCATTTTCCAAAACCCAATCCCAACCCACGTTCTCCATGGAGGCTTCCCAACGCCCTCCACCCCCACCAGAAATGCTCACTAACCTCCCTTCTCTGTCTCCCTTCAGCCTTCATATGCGGAATCACATCACCTGGCACTGAATTGTTCCCCAGTGCCCACAGAAGGACAGCTTTGCTTTTCCTGTCTGGATTCTCCCTGAACACTCAGAGAATATTTTCCTCCATAGAGGTGCAAAAGAATTACTTGTTGGTTACTCAGATTTCCTGTTGGGCTGCTGCCATAAAAGATGCCTAAAGAGGGAGGGGAGCCTCCGTTTTCTGTGGGCATAATACAGAAGAGACCGGCCAACCCAACACTGCCACCGCCTATGGCAGGCATTAGTATTCTGAAAAAAACCATCAGAATGCCAGTTTCCTTCCACCCCCACTCACTTATTTTGCTGGAAAAATGCAAAACCTGCATTTTTCCATGAACCAGATCTCACTCTATGCTCAGAGTGAATGCAGTGTCTGTGTTTAGCATCCCAATGTGATAATTATGCATTATGTTTACTCTGTAGCTGAATCTTACATTTTATTCTAAAATACAAAGAAATGGCTAAATACTCCAGTGTGTTATCTTGCCCTCCCTCTCCATTATAATTTTTTTCTTATTATCCAGATTAACCCCTGCTGAAATGTGCCTGTAAAAATAATTTGAAAGGTGAATGATGAGAAGAGATGAATTGCAGAGACATCCTTGCCAGCCAACACATGAGCATGTGGGGAGAGGCCGCACTGTGCGTGTATGTGTGTGTGAATGCTGTGTGCCCGCAGAGAAAGCAGATTTTTTTTTTAATAGGGAACAAAAGCTGGGTTATGTAAGCAACACTGTTTGAAGCGGCATTTATAGCAAGAATGGAAACAAGGTATGAATATTCATAACTAACAGGGAAGAAGTGTTCATTTGCAAGGAGGAAGCAGAGATAGGATTTTGAATATTGTTTGACCACAATATTATATGGAGATATTAGATATGTAGACCACATAATATATCACACAAACAAAATTAGCCTTACTGCCTACATTTTCCCTTCTTCAGCAAACCAGTGCTAATATTAAACACATCAGTTGACTAATATTTTCATATGTCATCTGGCCAATTTGTCTTAAACAAATTTGACTCTTTCAGTCTCTCAAGACCTAAAAATGAAAGAAGAATAACAAAAATAAAAACAATATACAAAAATTAACTTCAAATGAATCGAAGACCTAAATGTAAAAGATAAAACTATGAATCTCTTACAAGAAAACATAAGGGTACATTTTTGTGACCTTGGATTTGGCAATGGACTCATAATCAATGACACCAAAAGCATAAGCAACATTAGAAAAATATAGATAAGTTGGACTTAATCAAAATTAAAAACGTTTGTGCTTCAAAGGACACTATCATGAAAATGAAAACCCAGAGAATGGGAGACATTTTGCAAATAATTTATCTGATAAGGGCCTTGCATCTATAATATATAAAGAAACCTTAAAACTCGGTAATAAAAAGAGACAAATAACCCACTTTAAAAATTCATTAAGGACCTATAGAGACATTTCCAAAAAAATATACAAATGGCCAGTGAACACATGAAAAGATGTTCAGTATGACCAGTCATCACAGAAATGCAAATCAAAACTACAGTAAGACACCCACAAAACGACTTCACACCCACAAAGTACCTGTAATCAAAAAGTCAGTTAATCACAAGTGTTGGTGAGGATATATAGAGACTGAAATCTTCCAGCACTACTGGTGGGAATGTACAGCCACTTGGAAAACAGTCCAACAGTTCCTCAGAGAGTTAGAATTAATATTTTACTCAGCCATTCCACTCCTAGGTATATGCCCAAGAGAAGTGAAAACATATGACCACACAAAAACGTATACACAAGTATTCATAGCAGCATTATTCATAATAGCTAAAAGGTAGAAACCAAATATTCACCAACTGATGAACGGATAAACAAAATACTTTCTATCCATACAATGGAATATTATAATACATTAAAAAAAGAATGAAATACTGTCACACGCTACAACATGAATACATCTTAAAAACATTCTGCCAAGTGAAAGAAGCCAGTCGCCAAAGACCACACATCATACGATTCCTTTCATGTGAAGTATCCAGAGTAGGCAAATCTGTAGATAGAAAGTAGGTCAGTGGTTGTTTAGGGCTGTGGAGGTTATAAGACTTTCGCAGCTAAAGCACATGAGATTTTCCTTTGAGGTGATGAAAAATATTCTAAAATTGACTGTGGTGGTTGCACAATTCCGCGAACACACCAAAAGTAATTGAATTTTATACTTTAAATGGGCGAATTGTGTTATGTGTATTATATCTCAATGAGCCTGTTGCAAATGAAAAACGAAATGAGGAGAGAAGAAAAAGAAAAAAGCAAACTCCAGGCTCTTGGACTCTGTTAGAAAACACAAACTATTTATCAATTGAAATTCTATCAATGAAATCATCAATGAAATGAATGCTGTGAAAGAATAAATAGAAAATTATCAAATGAAGCCCCTATGTCAACCTCAAATCCAAGCTTGTTCAATCCACAGCTCATGGGCCACACAAATTAATACTTTCTTAAAACATTAGGAGATTTTTCTGCATTTTTAAAGCTTGGCAGCGATCCTTAGTATTAGAGTATTTTATGTGTGGCCCAAGACAATTCTTCCAATGCGGCTCAAGGAAGCCAAAAGATTGAACATCCCTGCTTCCATTCCCGAAGTCTCATTCACCATGATGTGACATTTTAATGGTGAGTTTTATGTAAGTGAGATTTTCTTTTTCAGACATTTCTTTTATTGAAACACAAAAAGCTCTTCATATTTAAGACAGGTATATGAAGAAACCATTGCCACAATTAATGCCATAAACATATCCATCACCTTCAAAAGCTTCCTCCCGCCTCATTTATTTATTTTTGGTTGGTTGTTTGTGATAAGAACACAACATAAGATCTACCTTCTTAGCCAATTTAAAATACCACAGTACTGTTAACTAAATGACATGTTGTACAGTAGCTCTTTAAGACTTACTCATCTCAGACAGAAATTTGATCCTCCGTACCTTTGCTTTGAAAACCAGAAGCCTTCCGGTAAAGTCAATGGCAAATGGCAAACTAAGAAATATCGTTTGTCATTGTCACAGTAACCAATCTCTTCAGAGCTTAAATTGACAGTATTTTCTCTCCTGCATGAAGCCAAGAACACAGGTGGAGTAACCTTCCAAAATTTAATTAGGCAATCAGCAGATCTTGAGAATGAGATCAAATGACCAAATTTTAACATTGGAATCAGGCAAAGCAAGGACAAAGACTAGATATACTTTAACATATTCACAGTGTTTAGAAAATTAGCCCAGAATGAATCCTAAACCAGTTGTTTTTGGACTGTCCTGTGGGCTCCTGTCAGGAGCGAGAGCCCGGCAGAATGTGCTCCAGGTCCTCCCCTTTGCTCCAACCAGAGAAGCTCCACTTCTACTTGGTTTAAATGAAAAGTTTCTGCTTACAGAAGAAATTCCGTAGGTTAAAGCAAAATGTTGAAACCTGTACAACGAGACCATTTTATTTCGCATCCTGATTTGTTCCAGTCTCACAAGAATTTCTGCAAAAAAAAAAATTTGTTTTAATGGGTTGCAATAAAGGCCAAATTTCATCCACAGAGGAAACATCACCAGCTCTCAGAAGACCTGCCTCCTATAAAGAATGCCCCACCCCAATATTTCTGGAAGTTTCCTGGAGGTGTTTTGCATAAGCTCAAGGATAAGTCACCATCGATTCATTTATCAAGTATAGACTCTGAGTGGCACAAGGCAAGTATCAGCTAGGCTTCCGGTAAGGGTGTCCGGCTCTGTTCTCACCCTCGGCCTTCACTGTGTTATCAGCAAGATCCCCACCTCGAAGCATGAGGTAGAGGGCATCTTTCCAGTCACCTGTGACCAGTGATTGTTTAAAAGAATGCCTTTACCCCTTTACTAGGGTAAACGTAATTCTACCTAATTTTTCCAGTGTAAACACATAACAGATTTTCTGGCTCTTGGGGGAAAAAAATCTGTATTGCCTTAAGTCTGAGATAAAATTAGATTTTTTTCATCATGTAGCATTAGATTCTGGATTTCAAAGATTAATGGCACTTCACCTGTTTGCAGAAGAAACAGGCTTTAAAAACCTAGCTTTCAAAATGAGCCATTGCTGGTTTCATATGGCATCTAACTAGTAGTTTATGACTTGGTCTCCGCCAACTTTCTGTTAAACAGCCCTGGAGACTCAAAAAACAATGAACCCTCAGACAGACAGCCCATCTAATGCAGAGCATGTACAGCAGTGGTTGTGGATCTGAAGCTACATTTGCTGGTATCAGTGCAACATTTTGCGATGGAAAAAGCTGCATCCGTCCTACCCTGCCTCATGGACCTAAGTCTCTTCCAGCCACAGCTTGAACAGGAATTACTCTGCCTTGCCCATTCTGGGCAGCAAAATGTTGCAATAAACCAGCCTTTTCAGTTGAGACCGAGGTAGAAAAGATTAAATATTTCGATTTGTATCCCTATATTTATGTGTTTGGCCATATGGCTTCTTTATGCTTTTGGCCAATATTATGGTGAAAATTATCTTAAATTTAATCATAAGAGAAGGAATTCCATTTTGTTCACTGATGCCTGCCCACTACCTAGACTAGTGCCTGGCTCATAGTAGACAATTAATATTCATTGTTGAATATTTGCATGTAATTAGTTTTTAAAAATCAAGAGGGTTACAGTTGGCTTCTGGTCATATTGCACCTTAATTTTTGAAGGAAATGTAGGCACAGAATTCTTTAATAATTGCCATATAAATAATTTCATTAAAAATTCTGTTATGAAATTCAAAAACTTAGAATAATAAAAGCAAGCATTTGTTGGGAGAAGGAATAGTGCATTTAATAAGAAAGAAATAAAAATAGCTTTTGTTGGTTGGTAACCTTCAGGATTAATTCCCCAGTTCTCGCCCCCCTCACCCCAAGCAAGAACTAACAAGCTTGCTCATTTGCCAGGGCAGAGCTGCACACTGTCAATGCTGCTGACACTTGGAGGAAGAAAAATAATTACTTTTTGGAGCCATGCATTAATTTAAGCATTTGGGAGAATTCAATTTGTAAAAAATAAAGAATGAAATGGGAACCCCCCTGTGATGGTTCATACGGAGTGTGAACTTGATTGGATTGAAGCATGTACAGTATTGATCCTGGGTGTGTCTAAGAGAGTGTTGCCAGAGGAGATTAACATTTGAGTCAGTGGTCTGGGAAAGGGAGACCCACCCTCTATCTGGGTGGGCACCATCTAATCAGCTGCCAGTGTGGCTAGAATATAAGGCAGGCAGAAAACCGTGAGAAGATTAGATTGGCCCAGTCTCCCAGACTACATTTCTCCTCTGCTGGATGCTTCCTGTCCTTGAACATCGGCTCCAAGTTCTTCAGTTTTGGGACTCAGACTGTCTCTCCTTGCTCAGCAGCTTGCAGACAGCCTATTGTGAGACCTCGTGATCATGAGTTAATACGTAATAAACTCCTCTTTATACATATCCTATTAGTTCTGTCCCTCTAGAGAACCCTGGCTAATACACCCCCAAAAATAGTGTTTAACGTCAGGATAGAAAGTACAGAGTTGAAGATACGGTAAACAGAACAGTGTGTGGAAAGATAGTGAGTTAAAACCTAGAAAAACGCCAACTGTACAGAGACATGTAACCAGCATATGCTGGGTTCTCTACACGGGAAAGGGGCTACTGAACCTCACACACCTACTGCCACCTGTTTGCCTCTATCCGGAAAAGGTGGAGCATGCTCACTACCTTCTGGTGCTGATTCTAAAGGAAGTAACTTACTTGTCTTAGGAAGGTGGCTGGAGGTTGAAATGTACATGGAGGCCTACCATGGGGTTTCATGACTGTAATCCCAGTGCTTTGGGAGGCCAAGGAGGGAGGGTATCTTGACGCCAGGAGTTAGAGACCAGCCTGGGCAACAAAGCAAGATCCCCGACTCTACAAAAAATTTAAAAAACAGCCAAGCATGGTGGTGCACACCTGTAGTCCCAGCTACTCAGGAGGCTGAGACAGGAGCATCACTTGAGCCTAGGAGGTTAAAGCTGCAGTGAGCTATGATTGCGCCACTACAGTCTAGCCTGGGTGACAGAGCAAGACCCTGTCTCTAGAAAAAAAATAAAAAATAAGTGCACATGGAGTTAGAGGTAGCTCTGGGGACTTTTCTTTCTCTTTTCTCCCTGAACCCAACTTCCGTGATTCTTACATCTAAATTGCTTTATTCCTTCACTCTCTCCGCTCTGAAAGACAACCGTAAAGAAGTAGCCCAAAATATGTTTAATTCCCCTACTTAAAGGTACGTGCCTAGGTCCAGCTTGCCAAGTTAGTAAACCAATCCTTTCATGCAGTGACTTCCGTCCCAGCACAGATCTCCAGTTGCCAGAAGGGTAGGCTACCCTCAAAACCCGGAAAAGGGGTCTCCTGTGAATGTGAGGAAACTGCCGCTGTGGCCTGGGAACCATCCGCATCCTGGTCTTGGGGGTTTGCCCTCTCTGAATGCTAACAGAATTACTGGTGGAGAAGGAGGCATTTGGCTTTATTGTTGAGCATTAACTGGACACATTATTATATAAAAGAGTGACCTCGGACTGCTGATTGCAGCAGGAAAGTTATCTATCCTATGGTGAAAATCCAATGCTACCAAATCCACAACCCTATCATGTCATGGTAAAAGCTCTTATACCTCAATACAAGTTCAGAGCCTTGGAAAAATGAATTTTCTGAACATCATTTTCACGGGGGAGAAAAAAATCACAGCAGGTTATTGACCCAACAGTGGCTCTTCCTGACTTCCAACAATAAAATACAAATGAAAATGTGAGAAGAACGGAGGATATTCTACCACATGAAGATTTTCTACCACCCTGTTATTGGAGTTTGGAAATTCTCTAACTCTAAAGTTGATGGGATTGGATTGGGAAATGCAACCTGTGTCTTATCTGGGGGTACCGGTTTGCTACAAAGTGAGAAGAGGTTCCTTCCTCCTGATCTGTTTACGCCTGATTGCCAAAACCCCGTATCTGGGGTTATATAGCTTCATCCTCCTCTGGGATGAATAGGCAAGCAAAACGAAAACAGAAACAAGGTATGCCCATGAAAAAGTGATTACCAGAGGGTGAAGAATGCCAAACAAGATGCTGAAAACCGAGGAAAAACAAGCCTCCAAAATGGATTTCTTTCAGAAAGCAAATTGGTAAAAACTGTCAACCTCCACAGGATAAAGAAGCAAGAAAAATAGAGAATAAAAGATTCTAAGACGAGAGACAGATGAATGAGATGAGAAAGGCATTTAAGAAAACTAAAAATGTAGGGCCGGGCGTGGTGGCTCAAGCCTGTAATCTCAGCACTTTGGGAGGCCGAGGCGGGTGGATCATGAGGTCAAGAGATCGAGACCATCCTGGTCAACATGGTGAAACCCCGTCTCTACTAAAAATATGAAAAATTAGCTGGGCGTGGTGGCACGTGCCTGTAATCCCAGCTACTTGGGAGGCTGAGGCAGGAGAATTGCCTGAACCCAGGAGGCGGAGGTTGTGGTGAGCCGAGATCGCGCCATTGCACTCCAGCCTGGGTAAGGAGAGAAACTCTGTCTCAAAAAACAAAAACAAAACAAAAAGATAATAGCAGAACTCAAAATCACAACAATTAGGAGAAAAAATTAAAAATTCAAAAAACTAATTCTGTCACCACAAGGACAACATTAAGAAACTCTTAGGAACACACAAAGATGGAGAACGAAGAAATGAAAAACAGGAAATAAGATGATGAGTGTTTAGGACAGAGATGAGAGAGTCCACTCAGTGATTATTGGGTGCTCCTAAGGAAGAAAATGGAAGAACGAATCAAGACAAGAATCAGACATAAACCTAGAATATTTTTCTAGACCAAAAAAATACTGAGGAATTCAACTCAATAAGTTACATCACATTCCTAGAAAAATTAGATTACATTCTGACAAATGCTTAATTTACAAGAACTGCAAAGAAACAGAAAATCCAAGCCTATGAGTAGAAAAGTGGGTTATGTGCAAAGAATAAAAAATCAGGCGGACCTCGTCTTTCCTCTGTGACACCAAATACTAAAGACAAAATATTGGCAGATATCTGGGGGGAAAACAGCAACATAAGAATTCTGTCACCTGCAGGAAGCTCTTCTTGCAGTGTAAAGTCAACATAAACCTAGTTCCAGATTTGTATTGATTCTGAAAACAAATTAATAATTTGCCTCTATTTTAAAAGGTAAATGCCATCTAAATGAGAGAGAAAGTTAAATAAAAATCTCGAGTGTAAGTTTTTTGTTGTCAAAATGTCGCAGTAACAACTCATACCTCTTAGTTCAAATAACTGTTTAAAATTTATCCATGACACCAAAGTGAATCTGAATTTTCTATTTAAAAAAGAAGATACAGACTACACAGTGATTTAATTAAAATCTTAGTGGAAAACTTAAATTTCTATTATGAAACCCAGGAATGAAATTGATTATAGTGAAAAAAAGGTTTTAAATGTCACAGTTCTTTCTTTTTTCTTTTAAGACAGAGTTTTACTTTTTTAGCTCAGGTTTGAGTGCAATGGTGCAATCTCAGCTCACTACAACCTCCACCTCCCAGGTTCAAGCAATTCTCCTGCCTCAGCCTCCCAAGTAAGTGGGACTGCAGGCGCACACCACCACACCCAGCTCCTTTTTGTATTTTTTGTAGAGATGGGGTTTCACCATGTTGGTCAGGCTGGTCTGGAACTCCTGACCTCAGGTGATCCACCCACTTTAGCCTCCCAAAGTGCTGGAATTTCAGGCATGAGCCACCACGCCAGGCCCCACAGTTCTTATAATAAGATAGACTCAAACAATTGCTCTCATTCTTGATTTTGATGTAAGGTAATAACAATGTTTTATTTAAAAAAATTAAAGATAGTAAAATACACTATATATGACCTTCAAAGATAAATGCAAACACATCATGATACAATCCTGCTTTTAGTTTTTAAAATGCCTGTTAAAATTCTATGTGTAACGTGTGAAATATATTTTTTTATTTTCAATGTTTTCTAAAATAGACATATTAATTTTAAGTATAAAAAAATTAAGAGATGTTGCTCACGCATAAATGGGAAAAAATTGCGTTGGCGTTTTCGAGTCAGTTCCAGTGGCTGACACTTGTCTGCTCTCTGAAGCTCACCATCAGCACTGTCCTGTGCAGGCTCAAACAACCCGTGAGAAAATGGCTTTGTGTAAACTTCCAGTTGGAGTTTTTGAAAAATGTAATCTGAGTTGCCTTAAACGACTATTTACATATTTACCGAGGTTATATAGAGGGTTCTTCTTTTTGAATTCTAGAATGGCAATTACTCCTATACCCATACTTTTATTACGTGTGGGCTCTTAGAGGCTCGAGATCACTATTTTTTAATTTCTACCACGTAGCCCAGAGCCTGCGTATAAGTTTGTTGAATTGAAGTGAAATGAAGTGCTATAAATAAGATTATTTTGCCAGATGGCTGTTGCCATCAGCATGCTCATTCCCATTACTGGTCAAAAAGCATCAACATCATAGCCTCGCGTTTCTTTAGTTTCCTCTTGAGCCATTTTAAACAATTCTTCCCTCCATATTTTTTGAGTTTATTCACACCTGCAAAACCCAGGTGGTGTTTGTTACTATATATGCTTTTAATTACCCATAGCTTAAATGAGCCATAGTCGTGAAGCTGTATTTTCTGTTCAGATTTAAAACTTTCTCCACCATCTGCGTTTATTTAGGTTCTGACTTTTTCCCTCAAGTTCTATGGATCTGCATTGATTTTAATTTCTTTAGAAAACTTGTTTAAGCCAACAGTTCAAACATGGCATGCTTTCCCTACACTTTCAGGTCTTTGCTCCTGCTGTTCACTTGACCCAAGCACCATTCCCCAGCACGTGTGTACTCATCTGAATGCAGCTGCTACCTGCTCAGTGAAGCCTCTCCTTCACCTATGGCTTTCCATTGCACGTTGCACATTTTGACAACGCTTATCAGGTAGATCAGGACCTGTGTCTCCTTCATCCCGGTCCCCTTGCTTAGAACACTACAACCCACATGCATTCAGGAAACCAGTATTTACCCAGAGCTGACTGTGGCCCTCTGCCAGACCTCCAGGATATAGCAGTGAACAGGTAAACATGGAACTATCCTTCTGGAGCTCCCAAGCTTACCTAATAAATAAGGTAACAATTGTGTTTTTCAATATAAACATTTGCCATGTCACACAGTGCTTTGTTTTGTTTTTTAATGTTTTTGAGATGGGGTCTTGTTCTGTCATCTAGGCTGGAGTGCAGTTGGCATGATCACAGATAACGGCAGCCTTGAACCCCCCAGGCTCAAGCAATCCTCTGACCTCAGCTCTCAGAGTAGCTGGGGTGACTGCAGGCATGCACCACAGTGCCATGTGAATTTTTTTATTTTTTTTTAGAGACAGGATCTCGCCTTGTTGCCCAAACTGGTCACAAACTTGTTGCTGTAAGCAATCCTCCTGCCTTGGCCTCCAGGAGTGCTGGGATTACAGACATGACCTCTGCACCCAGCACTGAGGTAATGAGACTTATTCATTATCACGAGAACAGCATGGGAAAAACCCTCCCCTATGATTCAATTACCTCTTACCAGATCCCTTCCGTGACACACAGAGATTATGGGAGCCACAATTCAAGATGAGATTTGGGTGGGGACAGAGCTTTGGAGATGGCTGAGTTTGGGGCACCATATGTTTGAAATGGAAGTCTCAAGTAGGCAGGTGGATAAGCGAGCTTATAGTTCATGTGAAATGTCTGGCTCAGAGATTTAATTTGGGGCAATATTTGCATATATATGTGTTTAAGGTTATGGGATAGAAACAGATCATTTCAAAAATAATGGAATAGGACCCAGGCCACTTCCTGGGGCACTCAAACATTTGTGGGTCTGAGAGAGGAGGGAAAATAGGCAAACAAGCCCAAGAAGAGGCCCAGAAGGTGGGGAAATGTGACTTGAAAGACAACAAAAGTAGAGTATTTCAGGAGGAGCAAGAAAATTCACTGAGTGGAATTTTGCTGGGAAGGTGAGCGAATGAGAGTGGAAGAGGTTCTTCTAGCTGCTCAATGGGAGGTTGTTGGTGGCCTTGCCAAAGCAGTTTCAATGGATTGGTGGAAACAGAAGTCAGAGCGAATGGATTGCAGATGGGGCTGGAGGCGAGGAAGGAAAGAAGAGGGAGTTGGCCCCGGAGAGAAATTTTGCTGCCCAGGAGGGTGGAGAAATAATTTTCTTCTTATATCCACAAGGAATACAAAACATAGATTTTTTTTTTTGAGACGGAGTGTCACTCTGTCACCCACGCTGGAGTTCAGTGGCACAATCTGGGCTCACTGCAACTTCCGCCTCCCAGGTTCAAGACATTCTCATGCCTCAACCTCCTGAGTACTGGATTACAGGCATGCGCCATAACACCTGGCTAATTTTTGTATTTTAGTAGAGATGGGATTTCACCATGTTGGCCAGGCTGGTCTTGAACTCCAGACTTCAGATGATCCACCCCCTTGGCCTCCCAAAGTGCTGGGATTACAGGTGTGAGCCACCACCCCCGGCCAAAACATAGGTTTTGAATACACTGTAGTATTTTTTTTTCAAGCCCAATTAAAATTTATGAAGAATCAACTGACCAATTGCAATACTTACAATAAATGGTTTAAGTGTGGGAGAAACCTTCTGTTAATTACACTACTTTTTTGTTAATTTTTGTACTCTCCTACATAGCTAAATTAACTATAGCTGACATTTTGTGAGCAGTTAAAATTTTCCAATCAAAATATACTATTTTAATTCCATACTCAAAACTACCTGTGATGCAGGTACTCTGACTATCCCACTTTATATACAAGGATCCAAGTCTTAGAGAGTTGAGACTGTACCAGATAACGGAGCAAGTTCCACTTGTTAGAGCAGCATTGAGACCCAAGTTCTGACTTCAGAGTCCACCATTCCTAATCTCCAAGAAATAAGAGTTGGAGAAAAGAAAGAAAGAAAGTATGAATGACATAAGATAAACACTCGAATGTTTGCCATCTCCATCAAAGGAAAGTGGTCTTTTTCAATTCATTAATAATTTTGGTAACAAGATGAATGTCCTTGTGGAATAATCTTGAGCAGTAACTTAAATAATTCTGCTGGTAGTTGAGAACAAATGAATGGAGGCTGTAGGTGTGATTCGTTTTTTTCTTCGTGTGAGTGGGAAAAAGACTTAGGAAATGCCATCCACCTCCCACTAAATCTGGAATATTTAAGACAAAACTAAATATGTGTGTCTAAATATGCCCAAGACATTCATAAGGGATGTGTCTCAGTGGAAGTAGTCTATTCAGGTTTACTGAATTTGTAACTATGTGCTTATGTCAATAGTTTCTAGGCATGCTTTTTACAAAAGTAGATTCTCTAAACACTCCACTAATTGGAGCCCTGCATTTGATCGGTGTTGAAGGCAAGGTCCTAGGAGAAAAACTGAGGGTTGTCCTTTGCCTGAGAGATCATTAAATGTGTACATATCAGAAAAGAAAGAGAAACTTGGAACATGAGTCTCACTGGATAGAGGAACCAAGACAGAACACACTTGGCTTTCTGTACTAATAGCTGCTCTGTCCATTCTGAGAGCAGAGAGACAAAACTCAACTCTATTCAGGCACCCAGCCATTCACTTACCTACGCATTTAGTCGTCTTGAAAGTGATTTCAAGCTTTTGCAAAACGCACAGCATTGCAAAAGAAGCAATCCAAGCTCTTGAGTTTACAGAGTTCCCAGGGAAATGGTTTCCTTAGCTGATATGCCAAGTGCTGTAAGAGGTATAGACACTAAAACAGGATGGCGAGAGAACCCAAGAGAGAGAAGTGACATAATATGAAGACTCTATGTCAACACCACAGCATAAATGGCTTTTATCTTTGAAACTTTAAGGCAGGTGTGTACCCATTGTTCAAATTACAACGAAAATAAATAAATAATTCAGTCAGAGAGCACTGGTATTCCTGAGTTTACATATATAGAGTTGGGATGTAATATACAGACAAATTTCTATCTCTTTTTTATTCAATGATATGTGTTGTGTTTTGTACCATATTACGTAATTTCTACCATTATTAAAAATTTTCTTATATATAGAGAGACAATTTTTTTCTATACAGTAACTTTTAAAAATTAAAAAACAGCTAATTACAATGACTTTTTAATCTTATTTTATCTTTTCCCAGGAATAACTCTTCTATCCTCACCCTCCCTTCTGGCTACAGCCTGGATGAGAGGTTGCAGACGAACAGCTGACATGCAGAAAGACTCTAGGTGATGGACGTGTCCAGCCTCTGAGTGGCACAGGGTGTGGCGCCAGCCTCCAGGTAATGGCCTCTGCCTCCCATCAGGGGTGCTGCTCAATCTGGGTCAAGATAGCTGAAGACAGGTAGTTTTCACTGCAGCCCCTCCCTCCTTCTCAGCAGACAGAATCACACATTACAAAATAATCCATAGGAATGCAGTATAAAAATTACCTTCCATATGCTACATTCACGGAGAGCCCACCACCAAGATTCACAGAAGCCTTTAGCTTTTCTTTACCATTTTGGTATCAAAAAGTGATACCTGCCAGAAGTGATATTCTACTTCTACATGCCATGTTAATAACTATTTAACATTCTGTTATATGAATAAAATGTAACTTATTTAAGTATTCCCTTATTTTTGGTCATGTGGATCCTATGGATCTTTTGATTGGTGTAGCTTATAAAATAAGCTGAGATAAACACATTTGTACAACCTGCTTTTGTTTTCATCTCTTATTATTTCTGTAAGTACGCATTGCCAGGAATGAGTAAAACCACTGGGTCAAAAGACACAACTTTTTTTTTTTTTGAGATGGAGTCTCACTCTGTCACCAGGCTGAAGGGCAGTGGCATGATCTTGGCTCACTGCAACCTCTGCCTCCTGGGTTCACGCCTCCTGACTCAGCCTCCCAAATAGCTGGAATGACAGGCACACACCACCTAGCCCAGCTAATTTTTGTGTCCTTAGTATAGATGAGGTTTCACTATGTTGGCCAGGATGGTCTGGATCTCTTGACCTCATAATCCAGCCATGTCAGCCTCCCAAAGTGTTGGGATTACAGGTGTTAGCCACCATACCTGGCCAGGACATGAATATTTTTAGAGCTCAGGTTAAATCCCTTTCCAGAAAAACTGCAGCAATTTCTACTTCTTCAAGGAATATATAGGTGGATCTGTCTTACTAAACTCTGAACTAGCATAATCATAACTTAAAAAATATATGTATATTTATTATATGTGATGAGTAAAACAGTATCACATAGTTATTTGAAGTCTGTGCATTCTTTATCTGAATTCTTTTCATGTTCTCTAAGCCACCCACATTTCCCCTTGTTTGAATTACCTGTTCATTTGCTCATTTGAACCTGCACATTCCTTGCTCATTTGATACTGGAGTTTCCATGTTTTAATAATGTGTTTGAGTTCACTGTATATAAAGAATAGTAAACCATTATTATATCTGTAGCAAATATTTCTAAATATCACCCTAATTAGTGGTCTGACTTTCAACTGTACCTCTCCTTTTGCAAAAGGAGGACAGCGATGCATTAAAACATATGATGCCTTCAGGGGAAGGAAGGTTTGGGTGGGTGTGAAGTTGCTAGACACTTGTGTAATGAGGCTGGAAAAATGGACTGTTAGGAGTCATGCATGGTTGTCTTAGTCTGTTTTTTGCTGCTATAATAGAATACCTCACACTGGGTAATTTATAATAAACAGAAATTTATTTGGTTCATGATTTGGGAGGCTGGGAAGTCCAAAAGCATGGTGCTGGCTCTGGTGAGGGCTTTCTTGCTGTGTTATAACATGGCAGAGGCATTACATGGAAAGGGAGTGCATGTGTGAGACAGAGAAAATTCAGGTCACACTTATACTTTTATCAGGAGAACTTATCCTTTTACTGCTTCTGAAATAACTAACCTACTCCTGAGATAGTGGCATTAATACCTTTATGAAGGTAGAGCTCTCATAATCTAATGATCTCTTCAAGGTCCGACCTTTTAAGTGGTGCCACATTGTTAGAATGACAATTAAATTTCAACTTGCATTTTGAAGAAGACATTCAAACCATAGCAATAGTTTACAGTTTGAATTTTTGTTAGGATTCATGAATTTATTTTGAGATTCAGAGATGAACTATTGGAAGCTTAAAAAGAAAGGAAGTGATATAATCATATCCATACCTTAGAGATTTAATGGTAGGGAGGAGAATGTATTTAGAGGTGAGAAGCCCTTCCAAGTCTACTCTCGAACTAAAGAAAGAACCTCCCCATTAGTACCCTGGAATTGACTTAAAGGCTTTAAGTTTTTTAAGCTTAACTTTTAATATCTGTATTTAAAACAAAAATATGGCATGAAGTAGAGTGGGCATATCTTTATCAAAGGAAACAATAGCTAAAGATGAGTGAATATATTAATAAATTCAAAGAGATGGTGGGCTGAAGTTAAAGAAATATAGTCCCTTCTTTGCAAATATATGCCTATTTGGTGGCAATATTTAGCTAAGCCTAGAAGTCATATAAAAAAATAAGAGAGAGAAAACAGCGAGAGACAGAGGCTGTTCTAAGAGTGGAAGGTATTCAATGTTACACAGAGTTTGGAGTCATTTGCAGACAATGGATAATAACCTTTAGTTTTGGTAATGAATAAACAGCCTATTGGGAATATTAGCCTGAAAAGAGAAAGAGAATAGGAGCAGAAGACATTTATGAGTGTATTGCTTTGGTAGATTTCCAGAGGACAATTCAGTGACATATACCAACATGCATAAACACATCCATTTTTTGACCCAACTTCTTCACTCTAAGGAATTGTGTTTAAAGATGTATGTGCAAGGATGTTCATTGACAGTTATTATTATTTTTTTTTGAGACGGAGTTTTGCTCTTGTTACCCAGGCTGGAGTGCAATGGCGCAATCTCGGCTCACCGCAACCTCCGCCTCCTGGGTTCAGGCAATTCTCCTGCCTCAGCCTCCTGAGAAGCTGGGATTATAGGCATGCGCCACCACGCCCAGATAATTTTTTTGTATTTTTAGTAGAGACGGGGTTTCACCATGTTGACCAGGATGGTCTTGATCTCTTGACCTTGTGATCCACCCGCCTCAGCCTCCCAAAGTGCTGGGATTACAGGCATAAGCCACTGTGCCTGGCCTGACAGTTATTTAAAATGGAGAAAATTTTAAAAAATCAAACATCCAACAATAATTCATTCACTTCTATGACTGCAAAGGCATTTCCCCCAAATCCAATTAGTCATCTGATAGTCTTTGAATTTAAGTTCTCAACGGTCCCCATAAAATCAAGTGTAGAGCGTAGTATGGATTTTTGTCATAGCAGAACAATTGTGAGCTCTGGATAGGTGTGTGAATTTGGCAAGCCACTTGATATGGTTTGGCTGTGTCCCCCCACAAATCTCATCTTGACCTCCCACGTGTTGTGGGAGGGACCTGGTGGGAGGTAATTGAATCATGGGGGCAGGTCTTTCCCGTACTGTTCTAGTGATAGTAAGTCTCACGAGAGCTAATGGTTTTAAAAATGGTAGTCTCTCCTCACAAGCTCAGTCTCTTCTCTTGTCTGCCGCCATGTGAGACATGACTTTCACCTTCCTCCAGGACTGTGAGGCCTCCCCAGCCATGTGGAACTGTAAGTCCTGTAAACCTCTTTCTTTTGTAAATTGCCCAGTCTTGGGAATGTCTTTAGCAGCAGCGTGGAAACAGACTAATACACCACTTAACCTCTTAACTTTGTTTCATCTGTAAAATGGGAATAATGAGATCTTTTCTTTGGTTATTGTGGAACTGAACAAAAATAAAAAGCCTTTCTTTACTTAATTTTTGCCTCACCAGATTAGGAATATCAGTACATAAAATAGATATTTTTACCTTAATGAAGTAGTAACATACACCCAATCTACTGCCTAAGATGCTAAAATGTTTTTACTTTATAATTTGTCTCATTGGATAAAACGCAGAATCATTTTTCTCCAATATTATAAAGCTTTCCAATTTTCATAAGTACATATGCAAATTAAAAGGATCTCGCCTTAATTATGAGTACTTAAGATAACATAATTAGGTTATTTGTGTGACCTACCTTGATCTTATATTCAAATCCATAGTGTATTTTCCAAAAAAGAAGGCCGAATTTCTTCAGATTCATCTAAACATTTTGCTCATGGAAACAAAATCCTATTTAACATTTTTGCCTTCGGGCAAAGAAACAGGGAATCCTATTTGCCCTTTTTCTGTCCTCATTCATGCCCTAAATAGTAGACTCATTAGGGGAACAAATTCACACGCTTGGAAGCAAGTAACTACTGTGCTTGGTCATAAATGCTGTTTTATTAACATGAGATTTAATGTTATTCCTCCAAACTTTATCCAAATATGTAATAAAACTTTTTCTTTTTTTCTTTTCTTTAAGACTTAAGGACCATTTCAGGCCTGAAGCCTCAAAATTGGCAATAGGAAAATTACTATACATACACTCTCTTTTCCTTTCACATTTAATTCTCTCTCTCACTTATTTTCCTTTGAAGATAAAAAAAGAACAGATAAAGTCATGTTTTGGGGCAAACAGCATAAGGTGTTGACAAGAAATTGCAAAAATTGGAACATGGATCTTAAGATAAAATTGGTGCCATGGTGAATCTTTGAGAGTTGAAAATAACCTTTCATCAATCTGAGACCTACATCTAAAAAACCGTGTACACAGAATGATAGACGAGCTAAATTTTTCTAGGTGTATGTATCTTCAGAGAGGGTCAAGCTGGTGGATGAGCTCAGTTGTGCTGACTCCTTGAGTGTATATGGTGACCCAGGAGGGGCGGCTCGAAATGTGGCTTCAATTCTTGGAGAGGTAATGAATGAGGGAAAAGCTGGAGGAGCAAAATGGCTCACAGTGCCTGATGATTGTGCCACATGCCTGGAAAAAGAGGTAACAGTGTCTCAAAAAAACTTCTGAGTGGTCTCTGGAGGGTGCAACTGAATGAGTGTTCTACAGACTAAGAGAAGACATTAAAAAAAACGAGTTTAAGGTGGCATAATTTACATATAATACAATGCACCTTTTGAAAAAATTAAACGTTTTTTGAGATAATTGTATATTCACATTACTGTTGTAAGAAATAAAACAAAGATTCTATGTACCATTTACTCAATTTCTCCCAATGGTAAAATCGTACAATATTGCAAGGTCACAGACATGAAACTGACATTGACACAGTCAAGATAAAGAACAGTTCTATCGACACAAGAAACCCTCATGTAGCCTCTATACAGACACACTCCCCCTTCCTCCCCCTACTTCCTCACTCTCACTGTCTCTGACACCTGCCAACCACTAATCTTTTCTCCATTTCCATAGATTTTTCATTTCAGGAATGCTTTTTAAATGGAATCATATACTATGTGACACTTTAGGGTAGAGTTTTTCATTTAGCATAATTCCCTGAAAATTAATCTAAGCTGTGGTAGCAATGGTTCATTTTTTTTTTATTGCTGAGTAGTTTTTCATGGTAGGAATGCACCACAGTTTATTTAAGCAGTCACCCACTGAAAGACAAAATGTATAAATTTTAAGGTTAGGTTTTGTTATGAGTTTTGACAAATTGAGACACCCGTGGAATCATCACCACAATCAATGAAAAGGACATTTACCCAAGATAAATGAAAGTGTATTTCCACATACAAATGACATGGGCCCTTGCAGCAGTTTAATTCATAATCCCTAAAAGTTAGAAACAATCCAAATCTTCACCCACAGTTAAATATATAAACAAATAAATTATGATATATCTACATGATACAACACTACCAACAGTAAAAAGCAATGGCCTTCTGATACGCACAACATGGATGAGTCTCAACAACATCACACTTAGTGAAAAAAAGCAAGACAGAAAAGAACATATGCTCTTGTGCTTCCATTCACGTGGATTTCTGGAAAAGGTCAGACCTATGGCGTTAGAAAGCACGTCAGTGATTGCCTAGGGCTGGATGAGATGAGAGGCAGGGGTATTGGATGCAAAGGGACACAAGATTTTTTTGTAGCATAAGAAAACATTTTTGGGCTGAGTGCAGTGGCTCATGCCTGTAATCCCAGCACTTTTTATAAGGCCAAAGTCAGAAGTTCGAGATCAGCGTGGTCAAAATGGCAAAACTCTGTCTGTACTTAAATTACAAAAATTAGCCAGGAATGGTGGTAAGCCCTGTAATCCCAACTACTCGGGAGGCTGAGGCACGAGAATCACTTGAACCTGGGAGGCATTGGTTGCAGTGAGCTGAAATGGCACCACTGTACTCCAGCCTGGACAACAGAGTGAGACCCTGTGAAAGAAAGAAAGAAAAAAAGAGGAAAGAGAGAGAGAAGAAAGAAAGAAAGAAAGAGAGATAAAGAAAGAGAGAGAGAAAGAAAAGAAAGAAAGAAAGAACGAGAGAGAAAAAGAAAGAAAGAAAGAAAGAAAGAAAGAAAACATTTTTGAACTCTACATGTGAGGAAATTCTGTTGCTTAGAACAGAAGGGCCTTACTTTCTCAGAAAACAAGGAACTGGTGGAATAAAAAATGTTTATAGAGGATAGAAAAATTTAAAGTAGGAGTTATAGAGGCTTAAGGAACCAAGGGATGGAAGACTAATGTAGCCCAAAAGCGAAAATAGAGGAAACTTAGAAGAAACCAATGAAAGCTTCAAACTGCAGAAAGCTGATTGGAGCAATATAACAGCAGGGTCATGACCTATTTGATGTCAAGTATGCAATATGTGAATCCCTCTTTCCTGGTTTGTCATCTTTACACAGCCATGTGCAATGTTCCTCTTTGAGCTTGCAGGAGAACTTAGCCCAGTAAACACAGAAGGAAAGAGCACTGAGGTGGCAGGAGAGGTCTTTGACAGGAAAATTCTCTATCTGGTTCCACAAATTGGCAAGACACAAAATTACTTCTACTAGCAGAAAACAAATAAGGAAAAATTTTCTTGCTTTTCTTTGGACACTTCTATGAAAAAATACAGTGTGACATTTTCCACTGTGTTTTCCGCTGCTTGGAGCCCTCTCTGTACCTTCAGAAAGTATTAGTGTTGATATTGATATAGGATGTGGCATGCCCTGGTAGAAATAAGCTCTTTTAGCACAGTACGTATGCCCAAATCCCTGTCACACCTAAGGAGACAGTACTAACCTGAGTCATATATAGGGAGAAACTGGAGCAAAAACAATGAAAGACGTTAGGACTGGAAACATGAGCTGAGTCTGAAAGAGAACAAAAGAAGCTAAGTCCAAAGCTAGCTGGGAGTAGGACTGAACACCAATTCCAGGGAACCTGGAGGTAGCTGTGAAGTGAGATATGGTTCCTGGAAGTCAGAACTGGGGAAATAAACTAAAGTAACTGGGAAGGAAGCTGGAAGAAAAGTGCAATTGGGGAGAATTATCAGTAGATGCTAAAATTACTGGGTAAAATGTGGTTCCAGAATAGGATAATTGGCACAGTGTAAAGTATCCCTCTATAAATTGTTTACTATTTGTAAGTGAAAAATGTGCCTTTTCCCTGGAAAGTTCTCATAAGTGGTAAGAACGTTACCAAGTGTTTGAAGTTAGCACCATTACGGTGGGACAGATTTACAAGGATTTGATGTATCTGATATTGATGTGATACAGTGTGAATATTCATATCACCCATGAAGTGTTCTTGCCAAAAATGTTCAGCCTAAGTCTCATCAGGCCTAGTTTTTATGGAAATGCAAGGGACAGCAGGGTAAATACAATGACACTGTAGGAAAAACCCAGACAAATCCAAAGTGTAAGATACTCTGTAAGAGGATATACCTGGACTTTACAAAACATTAGTAATAGTGATGGTAATCCATTGGTAGATCAAAAGAAGGGAGTTTTACCTCTTAATGCTGTAAAACATATAAAAGAGTTAATGAACAAGTTAGAACCTGGATAACTAAAGAAGAAACTCCAGACAGACTCTTAGACCAATTGCTTAATGAGAAAAAAAAAAAAAAAAACAACCTGAGATTAAGACCAGTGCCTCAGCCAGGCAGTGGGGCTCACACCTGTAATCCCAGCACTTTGGGAGGCTGAGGCGGGAGGATTGCTTGAACCCAGGAGTCTGAGATCAGCCTGGATTTAGAGACCAACCCTGTTCCTATTAAAAAAAAATACAGAAATTAGCTGGACATGGTGGCATGCACCTCTAGTCTTAGCTACTCTGGAGGCCGAGATGGGAGGATTGTTTGATCCCAGGAGGTTGAGGCTGTAGTCAGCTATGATTGAGCCACTGCACTCCAGCCTGTATGTAGCATTTATAAAATAGAATTAAGCATAAGTTAACTAAACAATTAAAGGCATAAGTTTTTATTCAACATAAGAATTCATTCATTTTCAATTCATCTTTTTGTTGTCCTTATAAAATCTCACATAAAAGACAATCCTTCAAATATTCTTGTAACTTATCCCTCCCCCAAAAAATGTGGTAGTTCCCAACTCATCCCAGTAGACAAGATTCTGAGGCTCGGAGAGAGCACCTTACAGAAAAATCTATTAATTCAATGTAACTGGCCCATGCATGCTGCATCAGCTAGTCACTGTAGGCAAACCTCAAGTCCCAGGTGCCTTTTGATGAAATAACTCAGAACTGCTCCCTCTAATGAGCAGAATTTTGACTTCAATGTTTTATTAACAAAATTTTAAAATATACAGAAAAGTTAAAAAAATACTTCGGAGAATACCTGTGTACCCTCCTTTAGGAGTTCAAGAATTGTTAACATTTTGCCAAATTTGATTTATATACTTATATTGGAAAATTCTATTCCATAAGAATAGCATAATTTTTATATCTGAGAAAGTAAGACTAATTCTCTAATATCCTATAATCCCCAATGAATATTTTTTCCAACTGACACAACTAATATATTTATAGGTTTCCCCCCTAGAATCAGATTCTAATCCAGACTTATTCAAGACATTCTTTATGTGTGAATTGATGTCTTTCATTTCTTTACTCTGGATTTGTCGTTTCACTTCTAGTTTACTGTCTTTTCATTTAGAAATCTTCATGAAATTGACATTTTAAAAAATCCAGGTAAGCTGTGCTGCCCATATGGAGGGAGAAGGCTTGTCTGCATGGGCTTTGGTAACCACAACAAGCAAGGCCCCCATAGCCACCTGTGGCTGAGAGTGAGCAGTGTCTACTCTCAACATGGGAGGTCTATCATCAAAAGGCCCATAACAAAGTGATTTCTTTGGGGGCGTCGCCTATAAACAATCCAGTTCACTCCTATAATCATAGAAAGGGTGATAAACCCATAAAATTGACCGAGATTGGATCTGCAGTCAACTCAGCAAGTGGATGCCAAGTTCAGCTCACGTGCTTTAGAAAATTAAGGAAGGTTTGGGTTGAAGATGGTGGCCTGAGCATCTGTGTTTTCCCATTTGCTTCCAGAAATCCCACGGAAATAACAAAACAGACAGACAGAGGGGATCAACAGGAAACCCAGGGAGAACAGAAAGGGAGGACCACAGTCTTGAGCTCTGAGGAATTTGTGTAGTTTAGAGAGCAGATGGGATTTTAGTGAGTGTCAACCCGAGTGGAGGGAGCTATTACTTAGAAGAAACACAGAGGGCTGCTGTAAAGATGTAGCAGCAAATCTGTCCAGGAGACCCCATGCCAGCTTCAAGTTCAGAGCCTGTAAGCGTTGGGAACAAGAATGGACTGTGGAGCAATCATCAAGGACTGCAGTGACAGGAACAGGGTATGGAAAAGCTGGGCCAGTGGATTCCATCTATATTCAGAACATGACCAGCAGCCATACTGTTTACCACTGAGTAACAAATGGAGAGCTGCTGTCTGCAGAGGTGGAAGATTTGCCGAAAAACGTCTGGGACTGCAGGTTTGTAATTGACATCCCCAAGACTGGGAGCGGTGAACTGAGGGGATGAGGGCACACCTGCCAGTTCTGTGTAGTGACACCCTAAAGACAGAATTGCCCGTATCTTCCATCCACAGGGCTCAAAGGTGGTCCTCACAGTCCGGGGAGAGACCTGCTGGGAAAATGAAATTTCATAACAGCTGAAAACAGCCACACATACGTCATCTGTGTTCACAGATACAAATATTAGCAAACATAAACTAATGATTACTAAACTATCAGAAAAGAAAACCTCAGTGCCTGGGATAAGAATCAAGGCTAACAAACAATGGATCCCAGCTTAACAGACAATTCAGGAAACAGAATTTTAAAAAGAAACCTCAATAACTTTTAATCAAAATGCCATAAGAGATTTGAGAAAATATTATGTCCTTAAAAGAGAAATGTGTTGCCATAAAAAAAGAAATGATTAGCACTAAAACACGTGATGACCGATACTAAAAGAATTCAATATAAGGGTCAGAGGATAAGGTCAAAGCAACTTCCAAAACAGCACTGCAAAAAAAAAAAAGGTAGGAGATAAAAACACTTGATACAGAAGGTCTAACACTGACTTAAACAGAGCTTCTAGGAAGGAGATTACAGAAAATAGGGTGGAAATTAAAAAAAAAGGTATGAGGAAAATATTCCTCAGGCTGAAGACAGATAAGTATTTTAGATTGAGACTGCCTAAGCAGTGTCAACTGGGAAAAATGATAAAATATCCATGCCCATCTCCATCCTGATAACAGTTCAGAATGGCAAGAATAAAGACAAGTTTCTAAATGCTTCTAGAAATGAGAACAAATAACATAGGCACACACACACACACACACACACACACACACACACATACACACACACACACACATGGCATTCCACAAAAGAAGATCACCTTGGTCTCAAATTTCTTACCAGTTAGAAGATAGGAACAATGTTTTTTAGTAATTCTGATGAAAAACATTTTGATATTTATGACCCAATAATTAAATAAACTATCAATCAAATGTAAATGCAAAACATAGATGTTTTCTAACATGTAGCTTCTCAGAAAAGTTTATCTTCCACTTATACTTTCTGGAAAACAATTATAAGATGCTTATGTACTTCAGAGGAGAAAGAAGACTTTGAAAGCAGCAGACAAGGTATTCAAGAAACAGCGGAAGTGTCCAGAGAATAATGAGAAGAAACCCCTGGCAAACAGCAGCAAAGTGGGCCAAACTGGGACAGAAAATCTGTTTTCCAAAACTTCTGATGTCTTTCTTCCTTCCTCCCTTTATTCATTTTTTTCCCTTTCCTTTTTTTCCTTTCTTCCTTTTTCTGGTATGGCTATGGAGTCTTCTTTTTATCTTTTTTTTTTTTTTTTGAGGGGCTTGGGGCTAGAGGAAGGGACAATATGCATCGTGAGAACTAGATTTCCAAACTTAACATTACTTTTACATAGCGGATGTTTACTGCATTTACATTCTTCAACCTTCGGTCTTGACACTATAATTAAAGTTTACAGGTTTATTCCAAAAACTGAAAAACAGACTATAGCATTGTAATTATGCAACATTATTCATAGCAGAGTCAAAGGGAATGGCTGGACCTCAGGAGAAGGGGTATAATCCTTACAAATGGAAGATAATTTCAATAGGAATGTGGATTTTATTTTTTTTCCTGAGGCAGAGTTTAGCTCTTGTTCCCTAGGCTGGAGTGCGATGGCACAATCCCAGCTCACTGCAATCTCCACCTCCTCAAGCAATTCTCCTGCCTCAGCCTCCCAAGTAGCTGGGATTACAGGCGCCCACCACCACGCCCAGCTGATTTTTTGTATTTTTAGTAGAGGCAGGGTTTCATCATGTTGGCCAGGCTGGTCTTGAACTCCTGACCTCAAGTGATCCACCCTCCTCGGCCTCCCAAAGTGCTGGGATTACAGGTGTGAGCCACTTCACCCAGCAGAAAGTGGATTTCATTGTGTTTCAGCAATTTAAAACTCCAAGGAGAGCAAAACACAAAGAAAGATATGGTATCTCCATAAAGTATATTGAAATATACCAAAATTTGGGGCAACTGAGAGAATGTCAAAGAGAGAATCTCATCTTGACTCTTGATACATTCTTCCTCAAAGGTGACAGGTTTAATGCTGTAGCGCTAGATCAGAGACTGAGGAGATTAAAATGGAAGGAAACCACAACCCCAAATCTAAGCTGAAAGGTAGAAGCCATTTGGTTCAAGGGTGCTCTGAGTCTGGCACAAACACACCCAAAGACAGGAGAGTGTCTAAGTGCACTGATTAATTGTGGGACTACTCTCTCTTCTCTGCCCCAACCACCACTTTTTGTTGAGGAGCTCACAGCCTTACCCTCCCTTCCCCACAGAGCAGTAAACGT
>CM052658.1:111016733-111055901 GCA_028533165.1 Leontopithecus rosalia
CTGGAGGGGAAAAGGAGGAGCTCCAGGTATCCTCTCACCTCCTGGAGGGGAAAAGGAGGAGCTCCAGGTATCCTCTCACCTCCTGGAGGGGAAAAGGAGGAGCTCCAGGTATCCTCTCACCTCCTGGAGGGGAAAAGGAGGGGCTCCAGGTATCCTCTCACCTCCAGGAGGGGCTCCAGGTATCCTCTCACCTCCAGGAGGAGCTCCAGGTATCCTCTCATCTCCTGGAGGGAGGGTGCTGCCACACTACCAGCATCTCCACCTGGCAGCCCATTTCTTCTTCTCCAGGATAACCAGTTGCAAGCTGCAGAAAATAGAAACAGCTGGCCGGTAGAATCACATTAGCAAAGTTCAGCATGCAACCAAGTGACATCCAACTTCAACTGAGTAACTATAACCTAGGGAAGTAGAGATAATAGAGTAAATTTTTAAAAAGAATTTGAAAGAAATATTACCATCTTCACAGCAATGAGAGAGGCTATTATATCCATAAAACAAAAGCAACTGATGTCTTAGGTCAGGTTGTCCAGGACACATACTCTGAGACTGAGGTTTGCATACTGGAGGGTGACTTTGGAGTATGCTTGAGATCCGTACTTGAGAAGGACTGAGGTAAGCAGGACTGAGCAGAGGAAGAAGTTGAGATGATGCAATGTAGTCTCAACAGCGGCCTCAGTCAACTTCATGGAGAGCTCTGGAGCTGTATTCAGGCATCAGCCATCAGTTGTGCGATTGGACAACCGGAGCACCTTGGTCCTGGAATGTGGGGTATGCACACAGTGCCCACTAGAAGTCATTAGAGAAAAGTGTCAATGAGAAAATTGAGAAATTGAAATTATGATTATCAAAAGTTTAAAAACCACTAAACTATATAATTAGAAATAACGGATGAGGCTAAAGACTGAATTAATGAATTGGAAAACAGAGCCAGAAGATTGTCCCAGAGGGCAGTACAAAGACTCACAGGAATAGAAACAATGAGAGAAAAGTTAAATGACATGAATGAGAATATCAGAAGGCTCAGGAGATAAAAAAGTTTATCAATAAACAAACAGAATACTATTATACAATCAAAGAAATAATAGAAGAATTAGGAAAGAGAGTTACGTAAACAAAAGTTATAAAAAACCTTTCAGAGGAGCGAGTTACTAGGTACCGTCTGAATTTGATCAAACAAAATAGCATCAACAGTTAGAAGCATGGCATGAATTATCAAAAAATTCAAAAAAGGAGAAACTGAGTGTGTTGACCTCTAGAGACTAACTAGGACTGTGAATGTATATATTTATTATGCAGCTATAAATTAATAAATATTTACTAATACTATTTATTAATAATAGTAAGTGGATATATATTTATTTAAAACATTTTGAAGATAAAGTAAGGAATATTGATACTTTGACCTGTCAAGCAATTGATTAATAACCATTACAAGTGCATAGTGGTTAGCATTCATGTTGGCACCATTTATTGAGCATTCAGTCGTGCTAGGCCCTGTCTGAGAGAAGTATCATTATCCCAACGTCCCTGTTTTGTAGGCTCAGAGAAAAATACAATAATTTGTCCAAAGTCACCTGGCTATTAAGAAGTAGAACTGGGATTTTCTCATCTGTAGACTTCAAAGCATGGGCATCTAAATATTCTGTAAATTTTGCTCTCATGAGACTGTTGAGTCAATCTTCTTGTCAGGATTTATTGTAATATTGGAGGGATTCCTTGAGATAGTGATTAATACTATTTCTTTGGCTGTTGATCTTTAGGCACGGGGTGGTAGACAATAGACACAGATCTAAAAAGTCTTGATAAATCTACCCAGCAAAACTCCAACCAGGAGGACACATCTGGTTAACAGGTGACTTAGAAGTCCATGGAGATATCGTTTTGTTTAAAAGTAAGGTGGAATGGCTGAAGCAAGGGGATACTGGTGCAGAGAATAAATTTTGCACTTGTGGGTGGATGTTCTTCACCAATGGGTAGTAATATAATGATTAAGAAATGGGGACACATTGGAGATGAATGTAAGGTAATAGCGTCACAAAAAGTCAAACAAGGGGGGAGTCATACCTTTTAGATCTTGAGTCTGTCCTTGACCTGGGGGTAACTGCTGTAGGTGATACTGTGTTGGACACTAGGCTACAAGAAAGCCAAGCAAGTTTAGTGTTTGGTTGAGCAGGAAGACAAAAGCAAATTGCTAGTTTGAGAGCTTCCCCAACTAGGGTGAACGTTGGTTCTGTGTGCCCTCTACTGCACACGTAACTAACACTTGAATTTCTCTGGTTCTCCTCAGCCTCTCAGTCAATGCATGACTTAGGCTCCCTTCATCTCTGACCTCAGTGCAATAATTCCCTAGCTGTTGGTTATGAACTGAATGCTTCTTCTCCCCTCAAAATTTACATGTTGAAGCCCTCACTCCCATGGTGATGGTATATGCAGATGGGGCTTTGAGAAGTAATTAGGTTGAGATGAGGTCTTGAGGGTGGTGACCTCCTACTGGGATTAGTGCCATTATAAGAAGAGATACCTGAAAGCTCTCTTTTTCTCTTTATGCCATGTAAGGACATAGTAAGAAGGCAGCAGTCTGCAGGCCAGGAAGTGAGCCCTCACCAGAAGTTGACCATGCCAGCACTCTGACCTCAGACTTCCAGCCTTCAGAAGTGTTAGAAAATAAATTTCTGTTGTTTAAGCCACCCAGTTCATGGAATTCTGTTATGGCAGAATGAGCAGACTAAGGCTCTATTCTTCCCACAAGCATTTTGGTCTCCCCATTAATTCATTCAATATTTAGCAGGATGACCTTTAACACAACAACTGACCACAACAATCAGTTGCTTAAAGCATTTCAGGGGAACACAAAGCAAATCCAAAGCTTATTAGGCCTTTCCATCATTCTTAATATATCCAAATTCTGTGGTATGACTCTCAAGGGCTTCCAAATTTTGGCTTTTGCCCACTGCTTGTAGATTTAATTTTGATACTCTCAGACTTCAGCAAAGTAGACTTTTTAAGGTTCCTCCCACACTGTAATTTCTCTAGGGTTGTCCAATTGTTTGGCTTCCCTGGGCCATGTGGGAAGAAGAATTGTCTGCACTCAGAATATTTTAAGAAATTTCACAATTTTGTGTTGGACTGCATTCAAAGCCATCCTGGGCCACATGTGGCCTGTGGGTCACGGGTTGGACAAGCTTGCTGTGGACCTTCATACGTTAACTGTTTCTGCTTAGAATCCTACCTCATTACCAACCCACTTCATTTCTTTTTTCTGTCCTGGATAACACCTCCTCACTCACCCTTCAGGTCTCAAATCAACAGAACTTCCCCAGGAGGCTTTTCCTGACTTACAGATGGTGTTAGCATCGCTGTCTCCATATAGTCCTTCAATCTTCTGTCCTTCTCCCAATATTATACTCCTCACTTGTTTTTTGGCCACTTAAAATCTGTCTTCTGAGCTAGAATGACGTGCCAAAATGGGGCAAGCCACGTTTCTCTTGTTCATCATTGTACTCTCCCTTTCTCCCTTTTAAACTCACATTTAAGGTATTCAGTGCACGTTGAATTCGTGAATGATCAAGTGAAGGAATGCCCTCTCACAGCAGCCCTCCGTGTCATTCTGCTTGTTCCAGGGCTGACCCTGGTGGCTCTAAATTGCAGGTGTCTGCCTGCTGCCCATATCTCATTATCCCTGGTACAGTGGCTTCCTGGAGCTGAGGCAACTCTCTATGCCCCCAGAGCTGTTTGAAGACTGGAGGCAAAGCAGCATGAGCCTGTTTCTAACACAAGAAAAGGGAATCAATTTGTCAAACTATAGATGAAGGAATTTGGTGCTGATTAGGAGCAGAAATTTGAAGCAAATTACTAAATGTATTATTAAAGGCACAGGGCCCATTTAGAATCCAATAAATTAAACAAAAATTATAAATTAATAATTATGAGCACTTGGGAAGGAGGTGATCAACATGAGTCATCATTGATTAAAAATACAACAGGCTATTATTGCAGTTGGGGGTTTCATGATGACGCTTTGCTGGTGACACTTTGATAGAGTCTCAATCCTCCTATTTTGGAGTTTTGTACACACAAGGAAAGATAAACATAGGAGAAACACAAGATCAAAGTATTTAAATCTGAGAAACTGCCCCAAATACCTTTCTATCCATTAACAATGCAAAGCTTTCTTATAAAAACACTGTGGGGGAATGAAGCTTAGACTTGAGGCTTAAATGATTTTGATTTTCCAGCCATCTGTCCCTACCCTGTTCTCTTTTCCTCCACTTAGCCTGAAACTAAGATGGATGGTTCTACAGAGGAGATCCTGAATCCATCTCCCTAACCGCTTGAGACGTGGACAAGGCTGGCCCATCTGCACAAAGAGGGTTGCCCAGGTTGGCTTACCGGAAGTGCAAGTCAAGGGACCGCACTTGGATTCTGCTTCTTGTTATAAAATGGTGCTCTTCTCTGCTAAAGCATTGACTGAGTGATTGAATGGCCCAAGCTGTGACCAGGAGCTGAGAAGGGACAGTGGTAACCACTCTTTCTCTCTATTATGGGTGGAGGTGGACATGTTAAACGAGGGAGTGGATGTTGCTCCTGTTTTTTGAATCTGTTGATATGACTTGTCCATTGAAGACCTGTTGTAGATAATAATAGCTAACATTCAATGAATGTTTCTATGTATGTGTCAGGCCCCGTTCTAAGAATTTTTCATGAATTAACTCATTTAATCTTCATTCAACCATATCTGGTAGGTATGGTTTCAGTCTCAGGAGCCAAGGGTCATGCAGCCAGTAGATGGCAATGCTGGGATTATCCTCAACAACCACGTCCAAAGATGGAGCCCACATACATGACACCACCATATATTCCACTCTACTGCATCCACTGCTGACCACCAGCAGAGCCCGGGGGAAGGGGGGTTCCTTTAAAACACTTGACAATACTTCTAAGATGTCTTTATGAATAGAACAGAAAATTGAATTTTGGCAATTGCACTGTTAAGTGGGTTACTAATAACCAGGGAACCAAAGAATGCTATTCTCCCAGCTTAGCAGAGGGAGCTCCTCAGCGGGATGTCATCTGTTATGTAATCTGTAGATATGGGGAGATACTGGATGCCTGAGTCAAATCCTAAGGGATTTAGAGAAAGTGGACGAGGGAGTTTGGTTCCAAAAATCAACTCCATGTTCACAGACATGGCCTAACTGTAACACCATAAAGAATTCCCAGTCTTCCTCTTGCATTTCTATCAACATTGAGATGTATTTGAGAAAGAGAGAGAGATCTCAGACTGTATTGTGTTTGCTAATGGTTAATTAGGTAATTAATCTATAAGACAATTACTTTTTTTTAAGGGCAGAGAGGATACTTTTCCAGAATGAGATGGCTCAGATGAGAGAGACTTGAAGCCGTATCACATGAAGAAGAGTCAGAGTAATTGAGAATGACTAATCCTCAAAAGAGAGTGTGTAAGTAGAATTTGAAGGCTATCTTCAAGATCTGAAAGACTACTTCATGAAGTAAAGATGTGCAGACCCGGGACCAAAGGTTGCAGGGAAGTGGCTTTGCATAATCGCTGTGCAAGGAGGGAACAATTATGACAGCTAATGTTTACTGAGTGCTCACCACACAGGCACTGAAGTTAAGGTCTTTACATGCCTTAGCTGCAAGGTTGTAGATCAAATTCATACTTATCACTACAAGCGTCTGAGAGCATGGTTAGTAAAGCCTCCATTTACTGACTGCTTATTAAATTTAATAGTTGTGCTGTTGACTTTTGTTATTAAATCATTACTGTTATTACTGTTTTTTTTTTTTTGTTTTTTTTTTTTGAGACGGAGTTTCGCTCTTGTTACCCAGGCTGGAGTGCAATGGCGCGATCTCAGCTCACCACAACCTCTGCCTCCTGGGTTCAGGCAATTCTCCTGCCTCAGCCTCCCGAGTAGCTGGGATTACAGGCATGCACCACCATGCCCGGCTAATTTTTTGTATTTTTAGTAGAGACGGGGTTTCACCATGTTGACCAGGATGGTCTCGATCTCTTGACCTCGTGATCCACCCGCCTCGGCCTCCCAAAGTGCTGGGATTACAGGCTTGCTTGAGCCACCGCGCCCGGCCCATTACTGTTTTGTAGAGGAGGAAATACAGAAGTTACTTTCCTGCAATCACCCTGCTTTATTGGCTTATAACCGTCTAGACCCAGGCCCTCTTGAAACTAATGCTGCCTCCCAGAGTCATGCATATAATGAGTTAGTTAGTTCATTAGAAACATAATATGAGCCACTAATGAGAGTTTATTTGTAACCTTACATTTTCTAGTAGCCACATCAGAGAAGGTACAAAGAAACTGGTGAAATTAATCTTCCATATGCTTATATCTTAACCCAGTACATGATGAACCCAGCTGACTTCTTACATCAAACTACCTCATGTATTGCAATGATGTAATCAATACAAACATAATTAACAAGCTAGTTTACATTCATTTTTAAAAATACTAAATGTATGTCTGTTTTACACTTACAGAGTATCTCAGGGCTAGCCACATTTCGGTGCTCAACAGTTGCCAGTGGCTCTTGATGGGGAGGAGCTTAGTAAGGAGCTTAGCATTCCACCTTGATTCTGATGCCTCCCTGCCCCCAACTTATCTCCTTTGCCAATGTAGGTATTTCTGAATTGGGTGAGGACAGGTGTTTCTCCTGCAATCCTCTTCCCTCCTGCCAGCTAGGTTGAGGGTTAACGTGTTTGATTTCTGCTTTGAAAATGATGTAAGTAGGTTGCATGAATTAAGTAATTTATTCTAAATACCAAATTGGGGGTAGAACGTCCTGCCTTATGCAAAGTTATGCAAAATTAGGAAGTCCCTGGCTTAATTGGTTAGAAATACATCTTGTAGTTTACATTGCAGGATTAGTAAATACGTAGATGTCGACGGAGACGGAGGAAACGTTTTGTTATTTTTTTGCCACTCTGTCCAAGGGTAGAGGCACAGCATCAAAACACGTCTTAAAGTAGCGTTCAAACAGCCCACCGAAGTTTCCCCTTAATATCCGGAACCGGTTGCCAAAAATGAACAAAAAGATGTAAGGAGATGCTACCAGCTTTTGGCCTCCCGGAGGTGGCGCTATGAGGGTGTCGGAGTTAATTAGTGCCTCCAAACGCCGCGTGTGAGCTCATCGAAGTCATGCTCTGCACACATATTATTTATAGCAGATCTGAGGCATGCATGGTGTTTGACATTTCTGTCTTTTTAAGTAGGGGGACTTCAAAAAGTCGTGGGCATCCCCCTCCCCGGCAAAGTGCAGTGGGCAGGGACCAGGGTGCGGGCGCAAGGCGAACGCGCAGACCACGAGTGTCCTGGCGCAGGTGCCGGGGGCGGCGGCTGCAACTCCGCAGCGTCCGCTCGGGAGGAGAGTTCGCGGCTGATCTCCGATCCCTTGCAGATGCAAAATGTGTCTCTGGCCAGCAGGAGGAAGGAAGAGGAAGTGAGAGCAGCGGCAGCCGGCGGTGCAGCAGCCAGCCGACCCGGAGTGTAAGTGCGTGTGCTGGGGCGAGCGGGAGCGGGCGAGGATGGGCACAGGATAGAGGCAGAGCCACCCACGCCGCCGCGGCCCCACGCTGGGCGACAGAGCCTCCAGTTCCCCTCCAGTGGTCGCAGGTCGCCGGAGCTCTGATCCCCGGGAACCCGTGCCGCCGCTGTCCTGCGACCCCAGCAGGTTCGTAAAGTTTCCTGGGCTGGCGCCGCGCCCCGACTGGCTGACCTCAGCGCAGCCGGGGAGGGGACCGGGACTGGGGCCGGGAGGAGGCGTCCTGCTCCGGGGGACTCCGGGCGCCGCGGAGACACTTTTGTTTCCTCCCTGGGGGCGCCGCGGCTCGGGCGGGGGTGGCCGCCGCGCTCGGCGGGGTGAGGGCTGCGGGCGCGTCGGGGCGAGGGCTGCGGGCGCGTCGGGGCGCTCTGCAGTCGGGGAAGTCTGAGCTCGGGGGGCGGCGGGAGTGGGAGTGGGAGCGGAGGGAGGGGGCGCTGGAGGTGCGGCGCCGGGGCATGAAGCGCAGGGCCGGGGCCCCGGAGCCCGCGAGACGTTTCGTCCGGGGTCTGCGGGAGGGGGCGCCGGAGGGTTGCGACGCTGGCGCGGGGGTGTTGGGGACGGGGATGTATGGGGCTAAGATCTTGGAGTGAAGATTCCTATAGAGCCAGAGAAGCGGCTGGCGGCTCGGACTCAGCGTCTTCTCCTGCACTCGGGGATGGGAGGGAATCCCCCGGCGAGCGCGCTCGTGGGAGGGGGCGGTGATGGCCGGAGGGAGGGGGCCGGGAGGGCCGGAGAGGGCGGTCTGGGCAGCCCGGAGACCCGGGGGCTCTGGTTAGTAAATACTGTCCTCCCGGGTACACGCCGGGGTCCCCGGCGAGACCCGGAGAGGCGGCGAGGGGCTTTGTGGAGCTTCGTGGAAATCTCGGCTCTCGGAGAGGGGACGCACCGGGCGCGCCTTCAGAGAAGGGGGCGGCGGCAAGCCGGGGGCCTGGGAACCCGAACGGAGAGTGGCGACCTCGATCGCCAGAGTCGCTTTGAGGAAGAGGAAATACAGAACTCAGCTGTCTCGGGGCGGGCGGGGGGGTGCGCGCGTGTGTTTGAGGTTGGGAAGTCGGTGCTGTGCCGCGAGCGCGCGCGAGGCGGCGTGTGTGTGTGTGTGTGTGTCTGTCGACGTGTGTGTGTCGACGTGTGTATGTGACCGCACAGCCAGGAACTCCCCGCCCAGTGACCCTCTCCAGCCTGGGGTGGGGTGGGTGGCATTTGAAGTCGGAGGCGGGGCAGGACCTACCTTAACTTAAAGGACCAGCCAGCCTCAGGCTTGGTCCTCAGGCTTGGTCTGAGAGCCCCTGGACGGTTCCGGAGACTCACTGAACATATTTGGAATATCCCTCCCGCTGGACCATGAGCCTCCCAACACCGATGCCCATGAATGATTCGGGCCTAATGCGTTATGGTTAAGCTTTCAGACAACCTAAGAAAGGGGTTGGGGCCCCCAGAGGCGGAGGCTTCCCGTTGGGCGCTGCCAGTGACTTGGGGGTAAGACTGTGAAAGAATATCTGAGTCTTTCTCTTTTGCTTCTGTAAAAGTAATTGGGCCGGGCGCGGTGGCTCAAGCCTGTAATCCCAGCACTTTGGGAGGCCGAGGCGGGTGAATCACAAGGTCAAGAGATCAAGACCATCCTGGTCAATATGGTGAAACCCCGTCTCTACTAAAATACAAAAAAATCAGCTGGGCCTGGTGGCGCGTGCCCGTAATCCCAGCTACTCAGGAGGCTGAGGCAGGCGAATTGCCTGAACCCAGTAGGCGGAGGTTGTGGTGAGCTGATTGCGCCATTGCACCCCAGCCTGGGTAAGGAGCGAAACTCCGTCTCAAAAAAAAAAAAAAATAAAAAATAAAAGTAATTAATGACCTGTATTTAAATACCAAAACCCTGCGAGCAACTTTGGGACATAGAGGGATCTAATCCTTCTCCGGGTCACTTTGAGATTGCAGACTGGCAGCAGCTGGTATTGGGACCTCCTCTGGCCAGGGTTCTCATAGTATCTCACCTCCATGCCTACTTTTCCAAGGTTGTTTCAAAGATTGTTCCCCAATTTACAGATCTGGGGGAAAATAATTGTAAGTTAGGAGGCCAGATCCCCTGCAGGCACACAGCAGAATTTTAACTTTTCTTATAACTGACTTTTTTAACCTTTACTCTTTACCATTGTACATTCCCTGTCCCTAAGGCTGTGATTAAATGAGCGTGCTGCCTTTTTTTCTACTCTGTTTTGTTCGTTTGTTTTTAATTAGATTGGTAAATTGTGAGGGAATGACCTGGACTGCTGGGACTCTTGGGGAGGGGTTATGTTAGGAGGGTAGTGAACTGGGGAACAAGAAGTATGGTAGGTATCAGGGAGGGGCGGGCTGGGAGGCGGACCTGGATTGGAATCTGGGGGAACTGAGAGCCTGGAACAGTCACTGGGCAAGAAGATGGGCAGTTCGGATGATGGCCATGTTTACTGTCCTCGGTAACTACAGCCACCCTCAATGCCTTACATTCTTCTTTTTCACTGAGCTCTGTTCCCAGGGCCTTTGCACACGATATTACAGGAGGAGCTTTTCTCCTTTATGTCCAGATGGCTTACTTCCCATGCTTCCTTCAGGTCTCGGCCCAGATGTCAGCTTATAGGGGCCTTCCCTGGCTACCCCATATTTAAACAGCAACCAGACACTCCCTGGGCCTCTTACGTTACTGTTTTTTATCTTAGTACCTTTTACTCCTTGACATTATACAGTCATTTGTGCATTTGAGTATTGTCTCTCTCCCTGTTAGAGCAGAAGTTCCATGAGGGTAGTGACTACCTTGTCTTGTTTACAGCTCCAGAACTTAGATGGATTCTTAGCATGACATTGGTGTTCAATAAGTGTTTGTAGACTGACTGAGAGGTGGCTTTATTGGGAGAGGTCCACCAGGAAATTATACTAGGAAAATGTTTCAGCATTAGTGCAAATGAGAAGCCCAAGTAATGGGCTTTTGTTTTTTTCCCTGGCCTCTCCCCTACGCCAGGCCGCTGCTCATTTAGACCCTGTTCTGCCTTGAGTAGACTCTTCCCTGGGAATTTCAGCCTGAAGAAAGGAACAGAGAGGTGATTCCTTGGGAGATTAGACAACCAGTATACTTAGTAACACAACCATTCCAGATCTGGTGTTTCATCACTCTCCTTGGATAAGGTCTTTTAAAGAAGTCTGTGTTGCTTTAGCCTAGGAGGAAGGGCATTATTATAAGGGGAGTGAAGTCAGGGGCGTCTACTGTAACCCATTCTACTCTCCTACAATATGGAAGCTAAGACAGGAGGCTGTAAGGGAGGGGAGATGAGAAATGCCTAGGAGAAGGAAAATGAAAGTGCTTTCTGTAAGTGCCGCTAAGTCTTAAACATTCACTATATTGAAAAGAAAACAGTACTTGAGTGTTTTAAAGTCATTTACCCCCCTTTGGGTGTTTGGTGTGAGTGGGTGGGGAGGGTGGGGAAAGGGAGGGCTTTGAAGCCTTTGCCGGAGGATGTGGCCTGGGGCGAAGCAGGGAGCTCTCCTAATCACACACTTTGCTTACTTCACCATCTTGCCTAATGCTCAAGGGTTGAAGGTGATTGTTCTTATGGAGGTAACATTTCCCTTCCAGATCTAAGACAGTAGATACCATTAAGGTTTGTAACTCAAGCTTGTAACCACTTTTTAGTGCCTGAAACCATCCAGGTAGATAGTTTGGTTTATAAGACATTCTGTTGAATTTGGAAAATGTGGTGGATTAATAAACCCTCTTCAGGCATCACAAAGCCTGAAGTGTTTGCTACTAATTGTGCAACTCTAGTTCTGGTTCCTTCTAGTCAACCAGAGAAGTGTTTTTTAAACTTAGGATTGTAACCCATGAGAGGGTCATGGTATCATTTTAGTAGGTCAAGACCCGCTGTTTAAAACATGAAAGAGAAGAGTGGTGTGGAAAACAGTATTTCCCAAAGCAGACACCCAGTCAGACACCCAATCTTAATGTCAAAGTATTGCTCAATGTGGGTAACGATTTTTAAAAGTCTGCTTTAGGAATTCTGGGGGGAAACTACATTTTTAATCAACTTGCCAGGGATTCTGATGAAGATGTTCTAGAAGGATATGCTTTTATGGAATACTTAGCTATCTTCTTTTAACAAAATGCTGTTGGTTTAATCCCCTGCAAGAGATGCTCTTTCCAAATGTTGAGCCAGATGCAGTGCTGTCGGCTATTGACTTAACTTTTAAAAATGCTATGGTTTTAGAACTTGCCAGTGTGCTAAGCCCTGATGCTACCATCTTGGAGGAACCAGAAACTCAAGTGACGTGCTTTTCACTTGAGTCATGCAGAGAGGCAGCAGATCCCTTTGCAATAATAGCTCTTTAACCTTGCTTAGAATAAAATCGACAGGATAGCCCCTTTTCTTTTCTTTTTTTTTTTTTTAATTTTTTATTGCATTTTAGGTTTTGGGGTACATGTGCAGAACATGCAAGATAGTTGCATAGGTACACACGTGGCAGTGTGTTTTGCTGCCTTCTGCCCCCTCACCCATATTTGGCTTTTCTCCCCACGCCATCCCTCCCCCACTGATGGCCCCTTTTCTCACCAAGTTTTAGATTAGAACTTTTGTGGTCTTTGGAATTTTACTTTGCTCAACTTCTCCTTGCATATTTTACATCTGGTGTTCCCCACATGAATGATTCCAATTACAAAGATAGTTGTAACCTCTTCTGGTGGCAGCCACACTGCTGGGATGCATGATTAGATGAAGCATTTTACGTGACCTGGGCTTGGATGTGGCTACCCAAAGAAGAAAGTCAAAGGCTCACAGAGTGAGACCATATCTCTCCAAAAGTTAAAAAATTAGCTGGGTATGATGGCATGCATCTGTAGTCCCAGCTACTTGGTAGGCTGAGACAAGGAAATGGCTTTAGTCCAAGAGTCTGAGGCTGCAGCGAGCTGTGATCGCACCACTGCGCTCCAGGTTGGGTGACAGAGACTCCATCTCTTTAAAAAAGTCCTTGAGAATCTCTGCACTGCCCATAATAGAAGGATCATGAAGGCCAGTTATTCCACAGGGTGTGGCTCCCAGGACCATGTGTGTGGCCCATGAAAGCCTCCAGTATGCCAGCACAGCGTTTTTAGGTTCAGCAAAGCCAGCCTGCATGTACGATGCACACACAGGTTGCGATGCTCAGTTCCCTGGATAATTTGGGTCATCCCATTGTTAACAATCAGAACTTAATCTATATTAGCCAGAACTAAAGCCTGCAAAGCCATATCATGATTCCTGATTACATTACTACTCGTGTCTTAGCACTCGGTTTTCTAACCTTTTACAATGTAAGTGCAGGTACAGTATGAGCAGAATGTTGTCACTGTCCTAAGTATCAGATAGGAATACGTGTGGGAGAAGGAATGCTAGCTCATCAAACAGAATTAACTACAGTAACAAACTGGCATAGTGCTGAGTCGAGAAATTAGTCACATGTATAAATAGAAGGAGATGATTCTCAATGTTCCAGGCCCCCACAAACACTGATTTCCAGAATCTGAACAGAATTATTATTGGAACTTCAATTTTAGGAATTGAGGCTACAGTTTTGACTGTTTTAGTTCTAACAGTTAAGGTAGGAAACAAAACTTTCCTGAGTAGAAAACACTGGAAAGGCACAACTTGCTAGACTACAGGACTGTGATGTATTCAGTGGGTTGTACTTTGGTAAGGAACAGTTAGTTCGAGGGAATTATAATCAGGTAAGTCCTATAAAGAATTCTGTCAGTGAAGTTGGAGTCATAGGATCAATGCAACACTTTTCTCTATGGCCTGACGCACCCTTCCTGTGGGGATGCTGTTTTGGAAATGACAGGGAACAATCAGAATAGTATTATTATCCCATTTTATAGATGTGCCATGGAGGAATGAAATGTCACAAGGATACCTAGAGAGTACATCTGAGCCTTTAACCTAGCTTTTCTGATTCATTTTACTGTAGTGTTTCTTTCTCCCGCACCATGACGTCTGCTGTGCTAGTTAGTTCCTTCTTTTGCTGGTTCCCTGGACTTGCCAGCCTCTGAGGCCGGGACCCCACGTGGAGCTATGCTGCAGTGGCGTCCAGGGAGGCTCTTCACTCCTGTGTGTCCTGCAGATGGATGTGCTCTGGGTTGCCATGGTATCTAGGGATGTCTCTGCTGCCACTGAGTCCTGGTGCTTCAGAGTCAATCCCTCCCTTTGTATATCTCATTCTAAAGTTGACCTTAGTTTTGAACCTCAATGGATTCTTCTCTCAGGGACACTATGCCCATCAACCAACTCATGATATTGAAGCATAATGAGCCAGAATGCAATTTATTAATCAAAAATGAGAACAATGTTTGCCAAGAAGAATGGACATCTATTCTTTAGCCAACATTTTTCCTCTGTGGATGAGTCATGGTGAAGGCAAAAGAATGAACCAACTGGAAGGGAACCAGCTGGAAGGGCAATATACTCGACAGTGTTTTCCAGCTCCTTATAACTTTTGCTAAATCTCTTGTTGATTGATTTATACCAACTAAGGGAACCAGAGGCTGGAGTCCTCTTGGCCAGGATGGTTTCTCCCTTGGGCAAAGGTGAGGCTGCTTGTGCAGTTCTTTTTTCTACTTGCAGGCTGTTGGCCATTTTACTGATTTCATTTTACTGATTTCAGGCAGTGTCAGCCTCAGTGCTGTTGACATTTTGGGCTGGATAATCCTTTGTTGTAGGGACTGTCCTGTGTACTGTTGAATGTTTACCGCCTTTTCTAGCCTCTGTTCACTAATGCCAGTAGCATCACTCGTTGGTGACAACCCCAGATGTCTCCAGGTATTGCAGATTGTCCTGTCAGCTCTCTTCTCCCCAGCCGAGAACTGCTGCTTTGTCTAAGTGAGACCAGTTGTGTGTTATCAGATAGTGTAGACTTTCAACAGCAGTTATAAGTGCCCTAGTTTTCTATTTACTAGTTACTCCTTAGAGTCTAAGTTGGTTTATTAACGGATGAGCAGGCTCACCCTTTATGTTCATTTCTGTCCTCCAGCTCTCCAAGTTTCCTTTCTAGCTCTCTTCTCTCCTGTATTGCAGTTGTCTCCCTAATCCAAATGTTTTTCAAGTTTCCGTTGCATGTATATTCCTTCCTCATAACTGTGGCTGAAAAACATCGTAACTAGTGAGTTTTTGTCTCAGTTTCCTAACAAGGTTTTGCATTCTGACCACTGGTTACTGCCTTAGCTGTAGCCTTCACGTAATGGGAATAAGATAAATGAAATGAGGAAGGTGGGTAGCAAAGCTTAGCTTGGCTCTTTCGGAGGCTTTTGTCACAAGATAAAGGAAATGTCTGCGTGGCAATGAGTTAAGTGAGTCCAGCGCCTCCTCCTTTGCTTGTCAAATCCACCTTGACTAGTTGGATAGTAATGGATATTGATACTCCATTAGTGTGACCAGGACATTGTAGAGGTCAGGGAGAAGCCTTCAAGGTACTGCTTTATGCGACGTCCTTTCCCACTTTGTCCATTAGGTTTCTGTTCTAATCTTGCCACACTAATTTTCTTATGTAATTATCTGTCAGCTTTTTATTTACCTTCTCTGCTTGGCTGCTGTCATAGTCCAGAACACCATCGAGTGGCTCAAGTGCTGTAGAAATATTGCTGGTTTGTGGACTAGCTGTGTCTCCCCCAGGCAGCCGCCTTCTTACAAGCCACCAGCCCTATAGCAGCCCTCCGCCCTTCCTTCCGCCCTTTGTGCCTTTTTTTTTTTTTTCTGTTCAGAGTTGCATTTAGAGCACCAGAGTTTTGTGCTGCGGGGTTCCAGTGGCAGAGCTGGATGAGCTGTATTTTCCAGGCTGCTACACATAATTACCCCTAATTTTGAAGAGTAATGCATTTTAAAATAATTTTTTTCTGTTTTGGCCTCTTTAACCCAAATGCATAACCACAGCTGGCTTTACCCTTGGCCCTGAAAGCATGTGGCTTGGGAGGTAGAGCTAGTTAAGGAGTTTGGTCAGATTATGCATTTTTGGTGGAGTGAGGAGTGAATTCCAATAACACTCAGTAAGGCTGGTTTTTTACTTGACTCCTGTCTGTACCCCAACCCGCCCCACCCCACAGTTTCCTAGACTTTTTTTATAGTGGACCTATAACTCAGTTATTCCAATTGTGGGCCACTCTGGAAGTGACCGCTACACAAGAATTTTGATTTGGGGGAATGGGACTGAATCTTTGCTATATTAAGTAGTGTTAAATAATTAAATAATAAGTGACACTTATTAAATAAATAATAAGTGACACTTATTAAATAATAAGTGACACACACACACACACACACACACACACACACACACATCCATGCAGCTCTCCTAATAATGACAGGTCTTTAGAAGCTGCTAAATCTCGTTTTCTCCAGTGCTGTCACTTTTATAGTAAGTCAGTACAAATCACATGAAATCAAAAATTTTGTCAAGGAATGAATATGTTTCCATTATCTCTAGGCCTACTCCACTGCCAGGAAGTGACTTTGACTCATTAAAACTGCTTTCTCAATTATTGTCCATTCTCCAACTGAAGGATTTTGAGAAACATTTGCTTGGGTTTATATGAGAGGAGCATAGTAAAGCTTTATTTATTAATTGTAGTATATTTTAAAAACAAATGATGGGCTTATCCTTAAAATGTATATAAATATTTTCAAATTAAACTATTGCTGGGCTTATAGCACTGATCATAATGCTTCATTCAGTCATTCAGTCAGTCAACAACCATTTTGCTTGCATTTTTTTTTAATTTTTAATTTTTTTTGAGATGGAGTCTCCCACTGTTACCAGGCAGGAGTGCAGTGACGTGATCCCGGCTCACTGCAACCTCTGCCTCCCAGGTTCAAGCGATTCTCCTGCCTCAGCCTCCCGGGTAGCTGGAACTACAGGCGCATGCCATTATGCTCTACTAATTTTTGTACTTTTACCAGAGTTGGGGTTTCACCATGTTGGCCAGGATGGTCTCCATCTCTTGACCTGGTGATCTGCCTGCCTCAGCCTCCCAAAATGCTGCGCCCAGCCTTTGCTTGCCTTTGGTATGCTGTAGCCTGGGCACGCCATATGTGGAGAAAGGGTAGAGAGGGGCTGTAACAGAGGCGGATCTGTTAAGAGACAGTCATGACAGTATGCTAAAGGTATGTTTACCCTGATTGCAGGTCACAGAGGTAGGTGTTCACAAATGAAGTAACTTTTCAGAAAGATCTGGAAAGCTGTGTATTGAAAGAATATGATGCATCTAGAGAACAAAGCAATTATAATGGTGGAGGAAAGTCTGGAAAGGGCTTTATGCCTGCAATCCCAGGAGCTGGGTATTTGGATTGAGCGGAAAGGAAAGCCAAAGGCTTTTAGGCAAGGAAAAGCCACAGTGGGATTTCAGTAAGAGCAACCTAGAGGATAGATTAGATGGTATAGCTGGAGGGAGGGACTGAGGAAAGATGGGAGCTCCTGCTAGGCCTGCCCAAATAAACACATGGTCTTGGTCAGATGAATAAATAAACAAAGCAGTGTGCTTGCTGTGCCAGAGCAACTTGGAGACAGGTTGCCCATCCCCCACTTTCTAGCCTGAACTTCCCAGCAGGTGCCAGCCAGAGTCTAAGCAGAGAGAAAGGAGGGGAGGCCTGCACTCACTGTGTTTGCCTGTAGATATTGATGACAAATGAAATGATTTGCTAACTGACTGGATTTGGGAAAAGGGAGAAGGAGTCTTTAGAGGTTTAAAGTGCAAGCTTGTTAAGTACATACTTGTTAATTGAGGGTTTAGATCTCCTGTTGAGTACACCAGCGGGGTGACTTCAGGTAAGTTAGTGATCTTCCTTGGGCTCAGTTTTCACGTCTTTTAAATGTAGGTAATATAAGTCCCTACCTCTTGGAGTCACAGAGATGATTAAATGCAATCATGACTGTAAACTAGAGTACCCTGCAAGCACTGGGTTGGATTTGCTATTATTATTGATGTTACTGATTCAGTAGTTTCTATTCAGGTTCTTTATTAAAGTATCTTGCTAAAATGATACAAAGACATGCATTTTGTATTTAATTTTCTTCAAGTGACCTAGGTTACTCCTCCTAAACTCTCGACTATAATTAATTTGCTTTATATGTCTTTTCTTCAAGAAAACAAGAGGACAGGCGGGGCGCAGTGGCTCACGCCTATAATCCCAGCACTTTGGGAGTCTGAGGCGGGTGGATCATGAGGTCAAAAGATTGAGACCATCTTGGTCAACATGGTGAAACCCCGTCTCCACTAAAAAAATACAAAAATTAGCTGGGCATGGTGGTGTGCGCCTGTAGTCCCAGCTACTCGGGAGGCTGAGGCAGAATTGCTTGAACCCAGAAGGTGGAGGTTACAGTGAGCCCAGGTGGTGCCATTGCACTCCAGTCTGGGTAACAACAGCGAAACTCCATCTCAAAGAAAAAAAAAAAAGAAAGCAAGAGGACAGGTGGGGGTTGGCAGGGAAAGAGGAGATGTTGGCCGAAGTCCCGATAGGAAGTTTCAGTCAGAGAGGAGGAATGAGTTCTGGTGATGTTATTACACAGCATAATAGTTCACAATTATATATTGTATATATCAAAATAGCGAAAGAAGGAGATTTTAAATGTTCCCACCACAAAGGAATGCTAAATATTGTAAGTGATGGATGTGTTAATTAGCCTGATTTGATCATTCCATAGGTATACATGTATCAATACATCCAGTCATACCTTGTAAATATCAATGATTACTCTTTGTCAATTAAAAAGGAAACTTAAACCAATACAGGAGAAGCACCAACTGTTAAAATACAGACTGGGAGGAGTTATGATTGACTGTGAATTAAAATAATTGACATAATGAATCAAGTTAGCAATTTAGGGTCCTCAGATGACGGCTCCTCTAAATAGATATATATCCCCAGTTCAATTTGAACTAACCCAGGATTTTACTGTTTTATTGTATTGTTTATTTTACTTTGTGGGGAGAGAATGGAAGGGGTTCCAGTGGGGCTCTTTCCCTTTTCTTGATTCCAGCTTTTGGGGCTGTATGCATTTGTCCAAGTGTGCCGAGGGGCCCTGTGAGAAACCCCATGTCATTGGAGGAGGAGCAATTGGCAGGAATTTCATTCAGTTAATGGGGTTTCATATGATTATGTAGCTCGTAAAAGAGGCTCAGTGGGTTCAGTAATGCTTTTTGAATCATTTGGAACCTTCCCAAGTATGGGATTGTTGAAATGTTCATTGGCAGGTGGGTGGTTGGAAAGTGTTGAATTTTCTTCTCTAATCTGAGCCAGATGATCAGGCTGTCGACCAGATTAGAAATTATCCTGAGGATAACAACAGAAAAATAAAAGAAGGATATCTGTAGACCAAAGGGTACAGCCCCAGTGTGGCTCCATTGTCCCAGCACATTTAATTATACCAGCTTTCACTTGCAAAGTGCCCTGGGTTGGACAGTTCATTTTATGGCCACCTAAGTAGAAGCCACCTGCTTCCATTTCCACTCATGTAAGCAAGTAGCTTGCAGGCACACCAGCTCATGAAGCAGTAGCTCGTGTACCCATTAAACAGTACTTAGTAATGGCTTCTAAGGAGTGGGTTGAAAAGAGGGAGACTTTAATCTAGACACTAACATGCCTTGGATAGAAGTATGGGTGTGAGAGAGCCATGTGCCAAACAGAAGGTACTTCTCTAAATTAGTGCTTTGAAAGTGATATCGTTTTGTTTCCACCTCAACTTCCATTACTATAGTTATGAAAATCACTTATCAAATGGCTTTATGCAAATCTTCATCGGATCTGACAGATACACAGTTTTCAGTGTGAAAAATTTCTGGTTACTTTCTCTTACCCAGGAGAGTGGTAAACATGGGTTATTTAACAGCTAGAGTGTCCACTGTGTAGTCATGCCTCTTTTCTACAGATCAGTATTAGTGTGTACCTTGAAATAGAATCCAATGGTAAGTATATGTTTAAAGGCACATAAGAAGATTTAGGTAATGAAATACAGATCTACAGTAAATCACTGGAGAGTTATGCTCATACCAAAGTATCGTGATTGCAAACATGTACCCATTTAGCTTTGTACCCATTTTACAGGTGAGGGAATTCAGCTGTCAGGGAAGCTGTCTGCCCAACTCACGTAGACTCGAAATCACACCCTGTTTTCTGCAGCATGCCATATGGTACACACCCCTGCTGCCAAGTTTGTATCACTTCTGCCTCAGTTGAACCTGTTACACTGGGTCACTGTGTTGAGTTGAGCTACTTGATGGAAGATGGTTCAGGAGCATGTAGAGTGCCATTTGGGGGGGCAAACCATTACCCCAGCTGGGGCCATGCCTGAGGGTGGTAGAGAGAAGAGTGTGTAATAAGGATTCCTTTATGTACCTAGTGAGACATCCTTTCACAGTTGTAAGTGTTGTCATATAATTACCGTCAACTTGTTTAGGGCCATGTTGAATCTTTTCAAATGCGTTGCTAACCATTCTAGCACGTGCAAGTGTGCAATGAAACAGTCTGAGACTCGGCATCTGGACCTGGCAGTGGTGAGACAGGCACATGATGGTGTCTGAAAATACAAGAAGTTGTGAAAATTCTCGGATTTGTTTTTATCTCAACATATATCTTTAAGAAATTTTTCATGACCAGATCAAAGCAAGGCCCAGAGAAATGGGATGATAGCAGTTTTCATGTTGAATTTCATCGTTTCAAAATCCGGAAGTTGTATTAGGAATAGTTTGGCCCATCCATTGTAAGTGGTCAGTACAAGAGAGTATCAGATCATATGCAGGGGAAGGGAAACTGTCATGGGACTTTAGTCCTTGGCTGGGGAGAGACTGCTGCCTTTAACTTTCAGGAAAGGGATCAGAGTGTTTTTTTAAATTCTTAATTGCTACTGTGTGTCTGAATTTGTTCCAGCATTTGATTTGGACATAGTCTTTATTTTTCTTCTTTTTCTTTTTCGAGGCTAGTCAAGTGAAGCAGTGGGAGTAGAGAAGAAACAAAGAAATCTGTAACTGGTTATGATCAATTAGTTGTAAACACCTCAGCATTTGTTCCAACCAGAAATATTCATTTGTTCATTCACAAATATTTATTGAGCACCTGCTGTGTACCATGTGGCGTACTAGGTGGTACATAAACGATGGTGAGCCTCTTTGCGAGTAGACCCGTTGTTGATTTCATGGGCTGGGCTGCTTATACACTAGTGGAAGCAATGTACGTGATCAAAGGATCACACTAATGAGTGTGATGTTTAAACTATGCTAAGGGCTGTTGAGGGGGGAAGTTACTGATGCTGGGGGGCCTACAACAGGCAGATTAATGTAGTCAGGGAGGTCTGGGAGGAGGGGAAAGAATTTTACTGGGTACAGACAACTAGCAGGTGGAGGCTGTGTAAAAGGCTGACCTTGGATGTTGCAGGAACTGAAGAGCAGAGTGCCTGAGGCTGGGAGCACTCCAGCCGTGGATTAGACTGGAGAGGACTGATTGGGATCATGGGTCTGAGCTTTTATCAAAAGGGCAAAGGGAAGTCAACGCAGTGTTTTACCCAAGGGGGTGGCGTGATCAGATTGATGCTTTGAAAATATCCTCCTGGCTTCAATGTGTAATGTTACATCGTTTAAAATTGGTCACAATGTGATTGTACAATCACTCCTGTTAGAATGTATCATTTCTAAAAGATCAATTTGGCCACTAGTGTCTTCTTTAAATTTTAAACAGCAATTTAAAGGAGTGATTTAGCATGGGGAGTGCAACCACTTAGGAATGATGAAGTACCTCGTTCTGTGGTTCTCAGACTTCAGAATGCTTAAGAATCACTGGGGACCCTGGAAATGGCATTTTTAGCAGTCTCTCAGGTGTCGCAAGTGCATGTGGTCCCAGGCATCACTTTTCTCTTCTTTCAAGAAGCATGGTCCTAGAAAGTGGTAAGTAAAAAGAAATTATAAACCTCAAGGTACCACCTAATCAGGCAGCCAGAGAGGCTGGAACCTCCTTATCACCCATGTTTGAACCTGGACCTGTTCTTCCGATACTGGGGGATTTTCTTCTAGTGCACCCAAAATGGATTTGAAATCCTTTGAGTCTTTTTTTTTTTCATTTATTTCTAATCCTTTCACATGCAGCTGTTTTCTCAGATCTGTGGCTCACTCTGTGTGTCTCTGATATTTTGCTTTCATCTTTGTTGCTGTTTAATAAAAATCTTGTTCCATAAGTCCCAGATGAGGTTCAGGGCCAGGCAGGGGTTCTGAGGGGGTGGGTTAGCCTGGCCTGATGAGGAGGGGAGATGAGAAGCCCCTCTGTGGATTCTGCTTATTTTGCCCCCTGCAGCAGGAGGCAGGGTTGTACAGGGGAGAGACTAGTTCATGACTGCCAAAATAGGGAATTGTTTGCAGAGTCATGAAGACTCAGGGACATCCGGAGAATTCATTTTGGGGAGGCTTTTCTTGAGGCACCCTGCTCCCCGGTGCCCGTCTTCAAATACTGCTCAGAGGCCGGCAGTGAGGGATAAGGTGGGCTCATGGTTCTTCCCTAGCAAGTGAGTGTAAGGGCCCAGAATTTCTAGTCAGGTGAAATCAGGTTGAAATGAATATTAAGGGGAAACACCAAGCAAAAGCGAAGTCACGCGAGAGGCGTCCAGCAGTTTGGTGGGCTGGGAAAGAGAGGCCTTTGGCTTCCTTTGTGAGTGAAGTGCCTGGACCAGCATCTCTTCCTGGACTATATGATGTGTGTGGATGGTCGCTTTCTCTGGGAACCTTCCGTGACTTGCTGGCATTTGCTCCTTGGACACCTGAAGTGCTTCCCTGTGCTGGCATTGATCGTGCTCTTTCACACTATTTCATGTCCTTTTCCCTGAGTAGCCCAGAGGGCTCATAGCAGGTGTTCCCAGGCTGAGTCCATAAGAAGTACTCAGTAAATGTCTGTAGACAGAAGCACTATTTTCCATGTATGTGAGCACTGTGTCCTTTTCACAGTCCTTTAAAATGGTTTCTTCACCTTTGAGTAAGGACCCCCGGGACACTCTATTCAGGGATGCCTGGCATGTAACTCTCGCTGTCCCCAATTTTGCCAAAGGCCCAAGGTCGCTGATTGAGGAGCCTCTGGGTGTAGGGGAGGCATGTGGCTGTGCAATGCCCTAACCCGAGGAGGCAACGGTGACTGCTTTAGTGTCAGTCCATTGTGCCCAGATCCGCTCTAGATATAATAAACATTACAGAAGAAGAAACCAACATTTTGTCTTGCATTGCTCTTTACTTATAATTCTCTCCTCGTTACCCAAGAGCCTACAGGGCATAGACATTAGAAGACCATAACAGGAAAGAACACAGAAAACATTTCTTGGCTTTTCATTCCTTCATCCACAGTTTAGCCAGTGCTGGACCTGAAGAGTCTGTTTCTCCTCCCTTCCCCTGCAGTGCCTGTGGGTGACCAGCATCTGATCCACACTGGGGGCTGGGATTTTTTACCCTATGTGTGGTTACCCACATTTCATTTATTGCATTCTGAGAGCACCGTGGCCTTGATAATTTATGCTTCTAGGCTATAATGGCATTTTATTTTTCTAGCAGCTATCAGGGGTTTCAGCTAGCAATTGAAACTTGATAGTGTCTTGGCTCTTCACTGCTGGAACAATTTATCCTGACGTTCAAATACAGAGCTGAGCCCATTTCTTATAAGCCAAGTAGCACACACATGGTAAACCCGCGACTCAAGTGTTCCGAGTTCACTCTGGAAATGGAGCATATTGAGGCCTTTGGAACCACATTCTCAGACCTTTTCACATCCCCTTTCTCCTTCAGTACAATAAGCAAACAACTCTTTGCTTCCCGAGTGTGGAGAACCTGGCAGTTGCTGAGCATACCTATTCCAATTATGCATTCCAGAACTTAAGAACTGGCCATAGGATGGGGTTTGGGACCCAGTGGGACCACCTTGAAGTGGACCTGAACTAAAACTTCATACATCACCCGGCCTTCATCAGTCCCTGCTGACTGAGGCCACAGTGACGTTTTGAGTATCCTGGAGTTAGTGTTAGTTCAGAGCCATTGTCCATTAGTTCCCGAAACGTCTGATTATTTTTTTTCCCCAGTGCACAGTTACCCTGGTAAAAGATTGTACATAGGTCTTCTTGGGGAAGGCTGGGAAAAAGATGAACAGAATACACTTTGGGCAGTGTGCCGGGGTTCTTCTTCAAAGGGACCCGGCCTTCCATTCTAGTTCAGCCAGTGGACACTCACTGGCTCTCAAGTCTGAGCATTGGTTAAGGGACCATGACTCTGTGTTAATGATTCAGGTTAGACTTTTGCTCACTTGACCTAGAACTTTTCCATTCCCACACATCAAGTAGAAAGAAATTCAGTAGGCTTCTCATCTATTCCCACTTTTAGAAACACTGTGATCAACTAGCCAACAGTATAGTCCTGTGCAAATTAGGCTGTTCTTTTGATAATTAAATTTTGTTTTAGAGAGACAGGGTCTTGCTCTGTCACCCGAGCTGAGGTGCAGTGGCATAATCATAACCCACTACAGCCTTGAACTCCTGGACTCAGGCCATCCTCTCACCTCAGCCTCCTGAGTAACTAGGACTATAGTCATGCACCACCACGCCCGGCTAATATTTTTATTTTCTGTACAGATAGGGTCTTGCTGTGTTGCGCAGGCTGGTATCAAACTCCTGACCTCCCAAAGCTTTGGCCTCCCGAAGCACTGGGATTACTGGCATGAGTCACTGCGCCTGGCCAAGTTAGACTGTTCTGATTGCTGTGTTGACCTTGCTGTCCATTAAAATGGTAATTATGCCGCACTAGAAAGTGCTCAATCAGGCTTTGTGCCTGTTGCGAGGCCTGGTCCCATTTGTTCCCTTAGACACTCCCCTGAGCTGCTTTGTGGGATCCAGACCCGCGTAGACCCAGGTTGAAATTACTCACCACCCACTTGCTCTGTGACTTGAAGGAAATGTATTGAGTTCTCCCAGCTTCTGTTTCCTCTTGTGTAGATGGAAATGAGGCCACTGTGTGGTGGCCAAGATAAAATGAAAAAAATAATCAACGAACAGCAGAGTTCTTTGGCCTCAGCCAGCATGCAGTAGATGTGAAGGGATGAACCTCTCCTTCAAAATTCTGGGGCCAGAGGCCATCACTGGTTGAAAGAGGTGGAATTAGGAGTCACCAGTGAGCTCTCAGAGCACACTGCTCCTGTCTGGCTTCCTGTACCCTTCAGGTTCGCTGACAATCTGAAACACATGCTTGATTTCAGCTTTTGTAGAAAAAAATATCATTTCATTTGAGCAGGTTATGTCTGCAAAAAAATTTCACAACATTTTTTGTCCTTTGCATTAAGACTTAAATTTCAAGTTAGCTGTGTTTTTCAGTACCGCAGTTTGATTTATGGATTTTGGGTTTTTCTTTGTCTGTTCCAAGAAAATAAGTTCTGTCTGGGAGAGGTGACCTTTTTTGTGCATCCCAAATCCTCTGAGGAATGCCTTTTGTGAGCCCTGTTTGTGGACCTCATTTATTAATTCATTCTTCGAGCACTTGAGGCCAGGAAATGACGATATACAGGCAGTGCCTTTGCCTTTGCCATCCTCCCCTCCCTCGCCTCTGCAGGGGAGAATGAGGTGGTGATGGGCACAGCTGTAATGCGTGGCTGATATTCTCCTGCAGGCAGAAACCCGGGGGGGATGGCAAAAGGGACACGTGTCCTGTTGGCCAAAGGCATGGTGATGCTCCTGGTATCACTGTTTAGGGACTGGTGGTCCAGACATGGAGCTGGAAATCAAGAGGCCAGGGACCTGTTCTTGGGGCTGACCCTGCCTGTCATCTGTGCTCTCCTTCAGTGCCTCATTTTTCTCAGCTATAAATGTGGAGGGAAGGCGCCAGATGGGACCAGTGGATCCCAAACACAAATCTGTAGGTCAGTCAGCTGCATTCAGAATCATCTCAGCAGCTTGCAAAAACTAGAGTCTGGGATCTATTTCATCACCAGACATTCTGATTCTGGATTAAGTTCCTGAAATCTCCATGCAAGACTCCCTGCACCAGGTAATTGTAGTCTGAAGCCCCTCTAGGGATCCCCTGATTGCCTTCTAGGTTCCTCTTCCCTCTGGTTCCATTCCTCATCCTTCACATCCTAATGCCATTTTAAGTGTCTCTTTCAGAAAGCCTTCTTGGCCTCTAACTGAGCAGCCATCTATAGAGGATTAGTTCATGCCTCTGTGCAAGAAAGAAAAGCAAAAACAAAATACATCAGTTCGTTCACTCTCCCACCTCCCCTGCTGGCCCGAGAGCACCTGAACGTAGTGATGGTACTGTAGCCAGGCATCTGTGCATCCTCTGTGCTCTGCCCACGACCTGGCATGTAGAATATGCCCAACAGGCGATGTTCAGAGCTGACCAGATGGGAGAGTGGCAAAACTGAAGACCAGCCCTTTCCCCCGCCTGTTCACACCTCTAAGAAAGATTTAAGAGATGTTTCAAACACATCACTCCAACACACTTGGGACTGCTCATTGTGATGCCTGGTCTGTGCCAGCCTCTTCCTACCACATCTATGATGGTTACAGAGGCAACTATTCCATCTCTTAGTCTGCAGCACCCCAGAATGGATGTGGAATCACTGACGGAGGTGAGTGGGCAAGAAGGCAAGTTGGATCCTGACGGTTTAAACCCAGGTGTTCTGCAAATCCTTCCAAAATATTACTTGGCCTTCCCTCTCTATACCTCCTCCCTTGCCCAGTTGAAAATAAAACCCAACAACCTGAGTATGTGTGCCCACATCTTCCTCTGGGTGAAACAGAGTTGCACAGAGAATAGGAAAGTTGATTTCCTAGTTATTCTCCCACACACGGAGTTCTGGGTGGCACCATCCCACACTATTTGCATCACTGAGCTACACACACTGCCAAGACTGCATCTTAAATTTAAACACATTTGGATGAAAATAGAGAAAGGCTGAGGAAGAAAGGTGAGCGCTTCCCCATAAGAGGCGCGTAAGTACTGTATATCATATGTTTTTCTTCTGGCTCTTGGATTAAGGACAGAATGTTAATTAAAAAGTAAAAGGATGATCTTCTGAGCAGCAATTAATTTCAGTATTGCTCTTCTTTCATCTGCTGGGTCTTTGCCTTTCTGGAAACGTGGTGGAAAATATTTCGTATGGGTCTTTCTAAAACACATTTTCATTTTATTGTTTTGATCTTTAGGCTACATGTTGACTTAAAAAAGAACCAGCGTTACAAAAAGAAATATCATCCCAAGGTTCTGGATTCTGATTGTCGCTCTGGTGACGCAGATGAGATTGGCTCCGGGCATATACACATTGGTTCTGCCCAGTCCCCATCTGGAGTTGAATGTTCTGTTCAGTCTAGACCGCTAAGCAGCAACATAACTGGATTTGTTAGCTTGAGTTCTGAAAGCTCCTCTTAAAAGTTATTTTTGTATTCATACTACTTTAATATTTAGGGACAAGCTACACCATTTTCTAGGTGCCAAAAGTGATCACTCAGTTTTTTTTTTTAATTTGGTGCTATTTTAGCTTCAAAAATATTTTATTTTTTATGGACTGTTTTGTGCCTTTGACCTAATTCTCTTTTCTCTGGGATATGGGTCCTAAGAGGATGAGGTTTATGATATTAGTAATACCTGCAATATTAATTCCTTTCAAATGAAACCAGCTGTCTCTGTTCCCTTTCAACATGCGCACATGCACACACATACGCCAAGCATACATCCTTCATGTAGATAAAAAGAGAAAATTCCTGTGGAGTATTGGGGATAACTTATTTCTCTCCCCTATTGATCAGAATGCATGGAGGCCTGGGAAACTCTGCTCGAGCACCCAGAGCCTCCAAGCTGGCAGACTTGAGCACTATTGGCTTTATTGCTTCTGTTAGCAGGATTTTCCTGGGGTTAGTGGATGTGCCATGAAGTAGGGCCCACAGGCCTTGCAGAAATGGAAGAGCGTGGCATTCACGGAAGAAATGAGCTGTCAGCTCCCTTCTCCTCTTACTATAATTTGTTACAGCCTGGAAATGAATAAGTGACAGCTATTAAAAGGGCTTAGGAATAATTGCAGTTAAAAGCAAAGATAACTGTATTATCCACTGCCACTTATGCTCACTTTTACTTTTGAAAGGGCTTAATGTTGGGGCTCCATAAAACGTTTGCAGAATATCATCCTGAGTCATTTTATTGATGACTAATCTAAAATATTCTTTATAGTTTGTTAGCAATCCTTCAGTGTTGTTGGTTTTACTGGCCTCTGAAGGAGGGTGATATTCCTATGGGAGTGATCTGTGACACTTTTCAGTGTTGGTCACTGCTGACCTAGGTTGAGGTAATAGGGTTCTCCCATCCAGAGCTGCAAAAGTTCTACAGCAGGTGTTTTTCCTGGCGGGAAAGCAATGGCTTTTTGTGAATTTTAGTTTTATAATTTGAAAAAGTCTTAGCTTGAAAATGTATCTTTAAAAATGCCTCCTCATATCTCAGCTAATATTGCACATCACAGAGATGTCACTGTGTTCTGTAAGTTTATGTCATTCTTCCTTTAGAAAGCCATAGAGTCCTCACCGTACCTACTGTGGTCCCTGATGTTCAGTTTAGAAACTAGATTGAAATCTAGTTTCTAAAGAACACCCCTTGTGGTCTGAACTACTGTATTGCCTTAGGGGGTTCAGGTTAGTGTTTGCAAAGGTTAGTTTGTGTTTTTTTTTTTTTTTTTCACGAGAAAAGAATCTTTTTGGTAGAAGGATCTTAGATATAAATCCTGAGTAAATGTTTATCAGTGTATGGCATTGAGAATGAGTTAGGTATAATGCTGGCTTATAAGAAGTCTTTAAATAATTTTTAAATTAATTTTTATATGTATTTGAAAAAGAATAACAAGGACATCAAACCTGTGGTTTCCTAGATTTCCTTGTTTAGGATGAGACTAACATGCAATAATAGTAAGCAAAATATTGAGTAAAATGGGCCAGGAAATGGCCTTTGAAGAACTAGAGTTTGGGAAACACTGATGTAAGCCAAAACCTGGATTTTGCCTGTGACATTTCTGAGGCTAGATAAGGACTGACCTGCCAAAGTTTACCTGTTGGTGACCTTTGGAATCCAAACAAAATGCTGGTATGTTTGTAAATAATAACAAGAATAGCTGACCTTTACAGAGCATCTTCTCTGAATGTTACCAAGTGATTTATATATGTTATCTCATTTAGTTCTCACTAAAGCCTTTATAGCAAATACAGGCTGGGTGTGGTGGCTTACGCCTGTAACCCAGCACTTTGGGAGGCTGAGGAGGGCAGATCACTTTGGGTCAGGAGTTCGAGACGAGCCTGGCCAACATGATGAAAACCCATCTCTATTAAAATCACAAAAATTAGCCGGGTATGGTGGTGGGCACCTGTAATACCAGCTACTTCGGAGGCTGAGGTGAGAGAATTGCTTAAGCCGGGGAGGCAGAGGTTGCAGTGAGCCGAGATTGCGCCACTGCACTCCAGCCTGAGCGACAGAGCAAGACTCTATCTCAGTAAAATAAAAACAATAAGAACAACAAGAAAACAAGAGAGAGAAGACGACTCTAAGTTTAGAGAGGTTAAGTAACTTGCCCAGGGCCATAGAGCCAGAAAGAGCTGAGGGGAAGGAGGGATCACACCTCTGTTCATCTTAGCTCTCTGAGAAGAGTTCACATCAAAGAAGGTGGTGAAGAATGGATCCTTTTGTGGGTGCTAAACTGCTAGGCATGAGGGTCCAGAGCCTTGTTCCGGAGACTTGCAAATGGCGATTTTTCTAGCCTCATTGGAATGGGGGAACTCTGCCTAGGACATCCCCTGGGAAGTCCTCAGTGTATCAGTGTGCTGAAGATTGAGAAGACCCAGGTTGAAATCAGCTTCCTTCCGTAGTATTGATGGTTTTCAGACTCACTTAGCCACAGGTTCCCTTTTCCCTCCAAATAAAATCCATTGTATTTTGCAGGACCACTACTCCGTGGAGGACCTACGTGGGGCCTAACCTAACGTTTTTAACTCATTTTACACGTAGGAAACCTGAGGTTTGTGATTACTTGGCCAAAGCCCAAACTAGCTGTTGGCAGAGCTTATATCATTAATTAATTTATTCATTCAACAGATAGATATCCAGTGCCTCCCATGTGCCAGACATGCTGGGAATTGGGGGTACAGGACAGCATTGAACCAGTGGACAAGACACAGATACAAGGAGACATGTGAACAATTTTAGACAACAATCACAATGGACTGGATGTTTGTGCCCACACCCCCACCCCTCCAAATTCTTATGTTGAAATCCTCACCCCCACTATGATGGTATTAGAAAGTGGGGTCTTTGGGAGGGTCTTAGGTCCTGAGGGTGGAGCCCTCTGGCATTCGTGTCCTTGTGAAAGGGACCCCAGAAAGCTCTCTGCTGCTCTTTCTGCCGTGTGACACAAATGGGAAGTTGGCAGTCTACAGCCCGGAAGAGTACCCTCACCAGAACATGACCCTGCCGGGGTCATGACCCTGATGTCACATTTCAGCCTCTAGAACCATGAGAAGTAAGTTTCTATTGTTGATAAGCCACACAGTATGTGCTGCTTTGTTAGAGCATCCTGAATTGACTAGGAAACCGTAAATCTATGGAGACTGGAGACCCAGCATCTCCTGGATCTTCTCAAGGCAGAGAGCTTGCCTTTTTCATCTTTTATCTTTGTTTTTCCAGTTTCTAGTATGGAGCAGTGATAACACAACTTAAGTAAACATTCATTGAACAAGCTGTTGATGGATTGGAATCTTTCCCATTCTATAACAAAATGGTTCATTGTTATTATTGTTGAAAATAATGATAATGATTATAGTATTTAATATAAATATACATAAATAATATAATAATAATGATTATAAAAATAATATAATAATTATTAGTTTTGGTGTGTGTTACTCTTTGGGAAGTCTGAAACAAAATGTTTCAAGAGGTCCCCAGATTGAAGTAAATATATTGGTCACCCTTGCTAAGAAACCCAGTTCCAAGCAGCATGACCTTGGACACTCATTGCAGGACAGATTATTTGTGAAATGAGTAACATTTGACAATCATAGCGGTAGGTTTTCAGCGTTGCTGAATTGCGTCATTGGCTGGAATTTTCAGATCACAACCGAATTTTGATTCCCAGGCTTTTGGTCATTTTGCTAATGTGCCAGAATCTCTAAGACCTAGCCAAATTGTTAATACTGACACATTCTTGAGGGGTATATATGGTTTGTTCAGATACTAAAGGAATAGGATTCAGAATCTTATCGGATTGCCCTTCGTGGCTTGAATCAGGGGGAACTGCCTGTGGGTATGGGGCAGTCTATCCATCTAGCAGTTTTCTGAACTAGGTAGCCTGCTGTGGGATACTGAATCCCTGCCCGTGATTACAAGGACTGACGGAAGGATGATAGCTTTCTTGCTTATATGATTCTAGCATAGGAAAACTGGCTAATGTTAGTACAATATGAGAGGTTTTTAAGTCCACTGGACCGGAGGTTTGGAGCTGCCCAGGTGGTCAGCACTGGCAGGAAAAGGGAAGAAGATCAAAGCACATGGCTTTCCCACTTGCCCCTCTTTTTCTTGAAAGAATTTGTGGCTGACAAAGGCCGTTTGCTCTGGAGGAAATGATGGTCTGTTGGTGGCATGCTCCTGGCCTCTTAGTTTGCTTTGTTGTCCTGGGAAGTGGGCAAGTGCCCCACTGGACCTTGATCTACATTCCACAGGGGACTCCCTGCTTTAGAGGGGACCCCTACCCATGAGGTCCAAGTATGACATACAATGTAGCCCCCAGCAAGTACTCACATACTCTTCATTCAGAGCAGATCATTCAGTTTAAAGGAAGGGTGTCATCACTTTCAGAGATGGGTATTTTCCTGATTAGAAATGCAGCCTCTCTGGTAGAGGGGAATTATTTTTTTAAAAAAGAGAAAGAGTAATGAATCGGGCACTATCTGTCGAATTCTTTGCTAGGTTTCTAGTGGAAACCTAAGTTTTCCCAAGACAGTATTTTCCTGAAAAGAAATTGATTTTGGTGTGATCTATAAAACCGTGTAGAGTGAAATAAACAATTGGTAGAAAAGGGACAAACAAATACATATATTAAAAAAATAGGAATCGATGTTTCAAAAATGAAACTCACAGTAGAAAACTGTGAGGTTTTCTTTCTTTTTTTTTTTTTTTTTTGAGATGGAGTCTGTCTCTGTCATCCAGGCAGGAGTGCGGTGGCAGGATCTGGGTTCACTGCAATCTCTGCCTCCCGGGTTCAAGTGATTCTCTGGCCTCAGCCTCCTGAGTAGCTGGGATGATGGCATCTACTGCACCCAGCTGATTTTCGTATTTTTCGTAGAGATGAGGTTTTACCATGTTGGCCAGGCTGGTCTCAAACTCCTGACCTCAGGTGATCTGCCCGCCTCGGCCTTCCAAAGTGCTGGGATTATTCATGTGAGCCACTGCACCCGGCCAACTGTGAGTTTTATTTAGCCTCAGAAGTACCTTTAGACATTAGGTAAAGAGACAGAGGCTTAATCATATGTGTGGTTTGCTATAGGTTGTAAGAGGAGTGTCTGGTGAAATTATGACATATGTTACCGAAGGGAAATGGTGCCGTGTTTTTCCTTATATATTTTGGGGAGATAACCTGTAACACAGAAGACATTGGTGCCTCCCTAAGAACATGGCATCTGGAGCCTGAAGGCGTGGGGCCTGGATCCCATTTTCTTGGTTTACCAGGTGTGAAAATGTAAACAAGTTTTGTAATGCTTTTGAATCTCAATTCCCCATCTGTAAAATGGGGGTCACAATACAGACCTCTAGACTTTGGTGTGCAGACTTAACAGGCTTGGCTCATGGGATGTGGCCAAGAAATGGTAGCTTTTATTATGAACTATAGGTAGAAAAATATCTAAATGGCTTCCACCAAGCCCAGAGAGTCTGAATCGCCCTTTGGAGGGATCTTCAGACTTCATTTAGTGTGGCATCATGCTTGTCTGAGTTTTAAATCTCCAAATAAGCCTTGCAGTGCATCATTACTAGAAAACATTTTGGAGTTTACACTGTCGGTAAATGAATTTTAAAACCTTTTTTTTCTAAATAGGAAGACAGGTGTTGTCTGTTTCATCTGTCTACTTGTAGACCTGTTTAAGTGTTTTAAAATCCATCCATCGAAACATTTAAAATTACGAAAGCCATTTGCTTCATGACTAAACAAAATTCCCTTAAAGTCTTGTATGTTCCTGTGAACAGCTGAATCCTCTAAGAGAAGCAGGAAAACCACACAAGCTTCTCAATTAATGTTGCTGATATGTTGTGACTTGTACCAGGTCCCTTAGGCCAAAGCAAAGCACGGATTTTTTTTTTGGTGGGGGGGAAAGCTGATGAATTAAGCCAATAACTCCGACCTCTTGGCCAGAGAAATGTAAATTCTTTCTCTAAACTTATTACAGAAATAAGACTCTTCCAGGGCTGGAAAAGACTTTGATGAATAATGCAGGCTCATTTCCCCGTTGAATTTATTCCTTGATGCTATGCATATAATGGGTAATCAATAAATATTGTTTGCCTGCTTTGTGTAGCTGTTTCAAATTGGGATAAGGATGAGTCCGTGGTGTTAAAATAGAGAAAAGCTAATTTTCTTATCCTGGGGTAGGCTTTAATCTTGTTAACCAGATGTTCTAAGCATTAGAGCTAACCAGTCAGACCAGACCACAGACATCGCAGTTGCACAACGCCATTGGCTTGGGAACTGCATTCTTACAAAGGTCATCTTTTGTATGGGGACAGAGGCAACCCTTGTCTACATTTTGGGAGGATAGGTTGGCTTCCTGGTCCTACTCAGGTCAGAAACACCACTGCCCATCACTTTTGGCTCCCGCTCCTTAAAGTTACGTCCCACTGCATTGTAAACTCCAAGCAGAGAGGCTAGTTTTGGCTAATGAAAACGGTTAACCCTTCTGGCCAGCCCTCTTCGGCTGACGTGTACAATGAATGGCTGCTTTTATCCCTGTCTGTTGGAGGAATATTTAGAAATCCACTGCAATTTCGTTTTGATAGAGCCTTTAATTTTCCACCCTGCCTTTTGCAGCTTCATCCTTTTGCTGCGTATTCAGCCTCTAAGAATCCAGGAATGAATTGACCTGCTGGCTTCAAAACAGCCTGGCATTTAGAAGTTTTGATTATAGTCGAGAGTCTCCAGGCTTGACTGTTCTTAGCTTTGATATCTTGAGGACTGTCCTCACAGGGAAAGATTTATAGCATCTGGGGTGAGAGCATTAATTGTGGCCCAAAGGAACTCGTGATATTTTGATAAGGTGCTTGAAGAAGTTGTTGGGAATAGAGCAGAATGTATTTCTGAAGGGTGCAGGCAATTTTGAGCCCTTCTGTCTGATCATTGCAAAATGAGTGAGCACTAGGAGCTCAGAAAATATGTGGTGGGCAAGGTCGAAAGAACGACAAGCTGGATGAAATAAGAAAATGGGGGAAAGCTGTTTGAGAGGAAACTTGGCATATACTTAGTATTTGTGTCTGTTTTTCTCTTGAAATGGGCTGATGTGCTGGCAGAGGCTTCTGGCTGTTGTCAGAGATATGAACATCTGTGCTCCTTTGCAGAAACTCAGGATTCTAAAGTGTTTGGTGGAAACTGTTTAACTCTGCCACTTGCTCTATCTTCTCATTAGGAAGAGCCCAGCCTGTGCTGCTCAGAGTGTGCATTTAGGAGGAAGATGTGGCTTAGGGTTCTGGGCTTCACTTTTACATGCTGCATGGCAGAAGCAGGTTTCCAGCAGTGAAGTCTGAGCCCATCAGATCCAAATGTGCAGACTTGGTATGAATCAGTTTGCTTGCTTGGGCTGGAAGTAAGAATGAAAGATGCCAAATTAGTAAGGCAGTTGTGATACAGGCATCCGAAGACAGCCAGCAGGATGGACAGGTCATACGTGGCTAAGTTTTGGAAGGCTTTGCTTTGGTCACTGCAATTAATGCAAAAGGTGTTATAAATGACCCCCAAAATCAGTGACAATGCAGTAAGAGTGTCGTTCTTGATTACTTCAAAGTTCCTTGTCCTAATTCCCCTAATTAATTCGCTGTCACCAAGTACTCTAACAAAATGGTCAGTGGAGTTACCCAGGGCATCACCGTCTAGCCAGCATGCCACTTTGCTTTAGCCAGAACCTAATCCCAGCTGTGGCATATGCAGGGAAGGCCAGGCAATGTATTTTAGCCCTGTGCTTGTGGAAAGTGTCAATGGTTTATTAAACACAGCCTCGTATGTTCTTCCAAGACAGTGGATCCAGGTTAAGCAGGGCCTACTTTATGAAAATCACACAAAATTAAGTATAGAAGTGAATGGTTTATTTAGAATGAGAATGGGCAGGGCTTAGTCCAGTGAAAGTCTCTAGAGCTTAAGGTCTCTTAGCTTATGGTAATATTTCTCTGTTCTTAATGTCCAAATGAAAAATGTGTTTTTCCCCTTCTTACAACCTAATAAAACAGTCTTTGCTAGGTGCCCCCATGGAGCACTTTGTGCTGCTGAAGTGTGCCAGAGCAGCTACTCACATCGCCCTTGGAGGAAACAGCGCTGCAGCCTTGCTGGGAGGCAGTTGGACCCTCAGTGCTGAGACTCATCCTGTGCATTGACTGAGGGGTCTTACCTCTCAGCCTTTGAGAGCCCCCAGTGATTTGTATTAGGTGATATCTATAAATCATGAAAACGTTCTCGTTCTCCATTGACAGGTGAATGGTTGAATTCTATTTCCATGCAATGGAATATTACAGCAATTACAAATGATAATAAGATGTTTTGTGCAAGGAAAAATGCATGTAAGTGAAAACAGCATGATGTGAAATAGTGTGATCTCAATTATGTAAAAATAAGTAAACTAAAATATACTGAAATAAATGGTATGAAAATATTACCACTGGTTGTCTCTGGATGATACACATCGACCAGACTTTATTCATCTTTATAGTACTTGCATCTTCAATTTCACTTCCCTGCATTTACAGTGGAGACCAGGCACACACAGGACCTGGGCTAAGGCGCACATGGTACAGGCTTACTCTGCTTCCTCCTTCTCTGCTTCAGTCAGTATAAGAAGACAGCCTTGGTTAGCACCAGGAGGCCTCATTGTCTAGGTTGCTGCATCTAGCAAACTGTTTACAGTTATTTAAATAATGATAGTTCTGACCCCTCCATGTAAATGGCAATATTGCAGCTTTCATTTGCCCTCACATTTTACTGTTTGCAAAGTGCTATCACACATTATCATATCTAATTTTATCACAACCCTCAGAGAACAACAAAGAAAAAAAAACATACATTTTTAATGGAAAGCAGATTAAAAAAAAAAACATCCAATTACAAACAACCCATGAATATATTGACATTTCCAGATAGTATCTCCATCTTCTTCCTCCTGTTCCCCTAATTAATCCTGCTGTTCACTAAGTACCCTAACAAAGGTAAAACATACTGACCCCTTCTTGATTAGCATAGTTTTCTGTTTAGATTTTTAATTACAAATTAAATACAAATATTTTAAATTACAAATACAGAGTATTATTTTGGGTTTTCTCCGAGCTTGGAAACCTAGCACTGTTCTACCAGAATATGCTTCCTGCATTTCAGCTAAGGCGTTTAGAAGTCCACTTTGGGTCAGAGCCTGCCTGCCTCCTGAGCAGCTGTCTCTGTTCTCCCTGCCTGCATCCTCCTCTGCAGGCTCAGCCCTGGGGGGTAGGAGTGGGGTTGTTGGGGGAGTCTCTAGGACCCTGGGACTCAACACTGGAGAGATCCCAGTCACTCTGGGTGATCTTCTTCCCTCAACTCGTGTTCTGTACCTGCTTAGTCTTGTTGTGAGTACCCAAATCCTAGCTTCTGCAGCACCCTGAAAGCTGGGCACTTGACTCTTACCATCCCCCTCCTGCTTCACTGCCCCTTTCCTGGAGAAGCTGCAGTTTGCCTCCCACACTTAAACCTGGTGACTGACACCCCCTTATGGTACCTTCATGATGACTTCTGTGATTCTGCCTGCCTGCACCCGTGTGCTTCTGGATTTTTCATTACCACGCTCGGCCCTGCCCGAGACTTCTGCGGGTCAGCGTCTGACTGGCAGATGCCGGCCAGGTTACCTGAGCTGACTCTCAGGTATGCGTGGTGTTGCTACTCACTAGACAGAGTTCCACTGGTGCAGCACAGCTTCTTGAAGTTCTTGAAGCTCTTTCCTTGCTGGAGGCCGTGCTGAACCTTCGGGCCTGGGTGGATCCAATTCCAGATTCTGGAATCTCCCCACGGGCCCTACCTTATTGCAATGTACTGGGTCAGGCCACCAGATACTGCACTTTGAAAAGACGATCTGTTTTGAAGTTGCTGACTGCTTGGAGTACTGTGGTGCTGCAGGCTGCTGTCAGCTGGAGGTGTGGGGAGCAGAGATACCTGAACTGATCTAGAAAATGCTTAGGGGTAGAATGCTCTAATGTGAAAATCAATTTAAAAAACACCCATTGTTAGAGACAGTTCAAAGTGTGCTGCACTTTCTACCTGTAAGCAATCTCAAGTCCAGTAAAGGAACGTGGAGTGAAAGTTTTAGTTTCTGTCTCTCAGCAGGTCGATTGGAAAGTAGACAGAGACAGGAAAGAGTAGCTGGGGTGAGTCTGCAATGCTGAGTGTTCCTGGGGTTGTTTTAACATCTCGAGATGAACTGGGTGGCTTAAAATCATGCAGATTTGTTCTCTCACAGTTCTGAAGTTAGCAGTCCAAAACCAAGGAGTTGGCCTGCAGTTTCCAGGGGAGGATCTTTCCTTGCCTCTTCCAGCTGCTGGTGGCCCCAGGCAGTCCTTGGCTTGCACAGCTGTGCCTCCACCTTCAGATGGCCGCCTTCTCCTTGTGTGACTGTCTTTGCATGACATCTTCCTCTTTTTATAGAGACACCAGTCCTAGTGGGTTAGCAGCTGCCCAAACGACCTCGTTTTAATTTGATTATATCTCCAGAGACCCTATTTCCAAATAAGGTCACATTCACAGATAGCAGGATAGGACTTCAGCATGTCTTTCTCTGAGGACATCTTTCACTGCATAACAGCTGCCTCTGGTCCGGTCTTTCTATCCCCTCTTCAGTGGTGTGACCACCAGCAAAACTTCTGTGCCTGTTTTCCTGGCCGTAAAATGGTGCCCTCTTCTAGAATCGTTGAGAGAATTGAATGAAATCATGCTTGGCAGAGTGTCCTGCTCATAGAAAGCGCTCCGTAGGGGTTTAGCTTTTATGGCTCCTCGCTTGCAGTCATTTGATTTCATAAGCTAGTTCTTGGAGAAATTGAGGAAGTGAATGAGCCACACACAAAAGTAAACACTGTTGATAGGACAGGTGGTTAACTCTTTCAGTGCCGCAAAACGCATTCTGACTCACCTGCACCCGAGTTTTGCTTACAAGGTTGTTGTCGGCACGAATTTTGCTCCAAGTATTTGCTTGATTAAATTCTCTTAAGCTACTCTTTGCAGCTGACCTATAACAGAAATAAATGAACTAACTAGAGATAGTTTCTTCATTGGGCATCTGTCTAGAGCTAAGCTTTACTTAGGCTTTCAAATTATAAGCAAATGCAAAGTACCTCTCCTGGGACAATTCCAGAGAATGTAGGCCTTGGGCTGTTCTAAGCAAATATGGCCCTCCTTTTAGGGTGGAAGTCTAAGAAGTATAGATTATGCACTGCCTAGTTCCAGGGACAGCATTCATGTCATGGTCTGTGCGTGTGTGTGGACAAGCCTGCTCCTCTGGGCGAGGTAGCCATGGGTCCTTTCTGGGGTTCAGTTAAGTTGTGACAGTGGCATTGTCATGGTGTGAAACATCTTATACTCCTAATTAAATGATTCAATGAGAACAGGATTCCTGAGATTCTGCACCATATTCTATAACTTTGGAAAATACATGTGTATATAATATTTCCATGAAATTAAAACCTGAGAGTGGACTTCAAGTCAAACTGCTGTTTTCTTCCCTGCTTTATCTTTGTGAACTCTGTATTGCCAGTTTTCCTGGCAGTTGATCAATGTGCACAGTTTTGGTGGCACATCTGATTTTGGAAGTAAGTGTAACAATTTGAAAGCCTAAGTAAAGCTTAGCTTTAGATGGAAGCCCAATTATCTCTAGTTAGTTCACGTATTTCTGTTACAGGTCAGCTGCAAATCCGAAAACACAGTTTTGAATTTGTATGCTCGTTTAATGATACCAATAATCTGAAATGCTGGTTATGAGAACTGTAGATTTCATTATGCAACCTTTTTTAACTTAATTTCTATGTAGGTCTCTTGATGTTTTGGGAATTTTGTTCTAAGACATGACGAAGCTGTGCTGTAGTTATTGGGTTTATGAGTTGTTGGGGTATTATTTATTTTTAACGTACTCGGTTCTTGCCTCTTCCCAAAGCAAATGATCAAGAATTAGGGCCGGGCGCGGTGGCTCAAGCCTGTAATCCCAGCACTTTGGGAGGCCGAGGCGGGTGGATCACGAGGTCAACAGATCGAGACCATCCTGGTCAACATAGTGAAACCCCGTCTCCACTAAAGATACAAAAAATTAGCTGGGCCCGGTGGCGCGTGCC
>CM052658.1:111056001-111105445 GCA_028533165.1 Leontopithecus rosalia
AAAAAAAAAAAAAAGAATTAGTGTTTAACTTTAAGTTGGATTCACTCACTTTATATTGAAAGTTATAATTACTTTCATTCCTGTTTCCTTTCCCTGAAGCCTTGTGTATCTTTGGGAGGATACACTTTTTCATGCCTTGTTTTCCTTTTCAGTACTAATTGCAGGTATTACAATCACAACAAGGAACATCTTTTGAACATTTATCATGTGCCAGGCCCTGTGCTGCCTGCTTTAGGTAAATTATTATTACGATTGTTTAATTTTTATATCCGCACTAGACTTTGCATCCCACCTATCATAGCTCACATTTTATAATCAGGACCTGAGACTGGGGAAAGAAACTTGACAAGTGGACACACTTGAAAGTTGGGGAGCCAAGAGTTGAACTCACATAATCTCTGACTCTGGAACTATGCTCTGAAACCCTACATTCTTGATATTGAATATGTAGGAACATCTTTGCATTTGAGGACAGAAACGCACATATAGCCCAGAATTTTTCAGTGATTCCAAAGACTTCTGTATTTTCACGAAACATAACTTTTGGGGCTACAGATTCGCTTTGCGCAATCTCTTTTGTTCAGGAGTATGTGCATGCTCATTTGCTCAGACAGTAGCTAAAAGCAGTGGGAGATATCCCAACAGGGCTCCATATTGCAAGAGGAATTAGTGTGGATTAAAAAATTAATAGGCTTTGAGTCTGGGCACAGTGGCTCACGCTTGTAAACCCAGCACTTTGGGAGGCCGAATCGGGCAGCTCACGAGACCAGGAGTTTGAGACCAGCCTGACCAACATGGTAAAACCCCATCTCTATTAAAAATACAAAAATTAGGGCCAGGTGCGGTGGCTCACACCTGTAATCCCAGCACTTTGGAAGGCTGAGGCGGGTGGATCACGAGGTCAAGAGATCGAGACCATGCTGATCAACTTGGTGAAACCCCGTCTCTACTAAAAATACAAAAATTAGCCAGGCATGGTGGCACATGCCTGTAATCCCAGCTACTCAGGAAGCTGAGATTGCTTGAACCTGGGAGGTGGAGGATGCAGCGAGCTGAGATCATGCCACTGCCCTCCAGCCTGGGTGACAGAGGGAGACTTCATCTCAAAATAAATAAATAATTAAAATAAATTAACAGGCTTTCTATGCAGATAACCAAGAATCAACTACCACAAAGATGACTGTTATGGCCCCAAAGCGTGTATGTCAGAAGGTAGGATATTACTTGATTTTCTGTAATTAGCAACACCAAGGTCAAATCAACTTAGATAACTGGTTTAAAAGTTAAATAGCTTGTTTGGCTTGAGATAGTTCTCAGGTTTTTAAATACATGCTGTAAGCATTGCAGTTAACGGGAGAAGCAGGAAAGGCGTGTTAGTGTTTTTGCAATGTTCCCAGCCGGTGTTTACTTGTTTATTTGCTCTTGTTTTATTCCCACAGGGAAAGGTTCGTTGTAATGCACCCAGGGATGTGTGGTAGATTTTTCCAGTGCAGCAGGTAGGAGGACTTGGCTGGTAAGGAACAGAAAATGGAATGCCGACTGGTTTAAACGACGGAAGCTTACATAACTGAAATGATTGGAGGTATGGTGACCTACAGAATTGGATTGATTCAGCCACTCTCTAGGTCACTTAGGTTTTCCTTTTTTCCTGTCTCTGCCAAACAAGATTGGACTTTGGAGCTGGCCACAGGGCAGATTCCCCCAACGCCCCAGCAGGGTGGCAATCAGAGAATGCCAGAGCAAGCATTAGGTAATTTTTAAGAAGAGCGACTGGGTATATGTGTGCCTCAACAAATATCCACCATAGTGGATATACCCAGTGACCTGGATATAATTTAAATTAATGAATTTACCCATCCTCTCTCTTCTCCCCCTTGTAGGTGTTAATAGTCTACATGTAATGTGTAAAAGTTTCCCCCCTCAGAGATTTTTGGTGAATCTTTCTGTAGTTGTCCCTAAGCGTAGAAAGATTTTCCAGCAGGATACTAACAGGCACTGTTTAGCATATTTCAGTTTCCCATTACCAATTTCATAGACCTGATAAGATACTGATGTTGGCTGCTAACATCAAAGAATGTTTTCTTATTTTCTTAGTGGAAAATGAATGGAATGAATCATTCAAATGAATTCATCATGATTCATTGCTATATGGTTCTTATTTACACTTAATATTATTTCGATATTAAATGATATTAAATATCATTATTTTGATACTAACGTGGAGGTAAATGGACTTCTGTCATATGCTTTTTCACTTTGCTACTTCACAGTTTTCCTCAGTTCCTGGTGCTGAAGGGGCCTGGTGTGGTGGCTCACATCTGTAATCCTAACACTCTGGGAGGCTGAGGAGGGCAGATCACTTGAGATCTGGAGTTCCAGACCAGACTAGGCAACATGGCGAAACCTTGTCTCTACTAAAAATACAAAAATTAGCCAGATGTGGTGGCATGTGACTGTAATACTCCCTACTCAGGAGGCTGAGGCACAAGAATCGTTTGAACCCAGGAGGCAGATGTTGCAGTGAGCCAAGATCGTGCTACTGCACTTCAGCCTGGGTGACAGAGTGAGACTCTGTCCTCCTACTCCCTGAAAAAAGTGCCAAAGGATGTTTTCTTGAATGACAGGCTGGAACTTTAGACAGCAAGAAAAAGAAAGCTAAGGGCATACTTTGCATGTTACATGGATGCTCATTTCTGGCCAAGGGGATTTCTTCTCAGAAGTGAAAAATATCTTCAGACAACTTGGTTCACTTCGTGATTGTCCTGCTTGCCAGGTTGCACCAACTGTTCTTTTCTTCTTTGGATCAGTAAATCAACCAGATGCCCTCTGTGTGCAAGGTATTTTGTGTGGTTTCGAAGTTGAACAAGACTTCCTTTTAGAAATGTAGCCTTCCTGGTCTTTCAGTCCAGTCAGGGAGTTGAGAGAAGCACACAAATAACCACAATACAAAGGACCAAGGGGAAAGCTAGGCTCAGAAAAAGGGCTGTGGGGCTCGGAGGAGGGAAGGAAAGATTCCTGAAGAGATGAGTAAAGTCTTGTGTGCAAGGGAAAGGGAGAAGAGGGGGATTTCAGACAGAGCAAGTGTTAAGAATCTCGAGCCTAAATATTGTGAAGCAGTTAAAGTACAAATATATATATATATATCATATTAATGACTTATTATTGTTTAACAAATCAGCACAAAACTTAGTGGCTTGACCCAACAAGAATCATTTATTCTTTCATAATTTTAGTGGGTGAGGAAACCTGGAACAGCTTAAACAGGTGGTTCTGGCTAAGAGTCCCTCGTGAAGTGGTGGTCAGATGTTAGCTGGGGCTGCAGTCATTTGAAGGCTGGGCAGGGGCTGGAGGACTTGCTCCAAGATAGTGTGCTCCTGTGATTGGCTGCTGATGGCTGTGGATGTCTCTTAGGAATGCTTGAGTGTCCTTCTAACATGGCATCTGGGCTCCCCTAGCGGGAAAGTTTGAGACAAAGACAGTCACGTGGCATCCCTTTTCTCTGACCTAGCCTGTGAAATCACATAGCATAGCTTCCCACACACTCTGTGTATTAGAGAAGAGTCACTAAGGTGGGTCTGAGGGGAGAGGATCTCATGTTTTAAAGGGAGGAACGTCCAAGGATATGCACATGTGTTTTAAAACCAATACCATTCTTGAAAAAAAATGACAAGCAAAAGCAATGGTCACATTGGCTTTTGTTTAGTTGTTGTATCTCACAGCGTTTACTCATATTAGTTGGCACACTGTCATTTTTTAGTTTTTGGATTGGTAAACTATGGTATATATAATGTCTTCATCTGTAAAACTAGTAATTTAAAGTAGAAATTGGCAATTTAACCAAGATATATCTTACTACAGAAGGCTCCTGTATAAGACAGACAAAGTAGAAGCCAGGGGCTCAGGCTGAAGTGGTGGTGGTGAAGGGGGCTGGCACAGCCTTTCCTCAGTGTCCAGGAGGACCTCACAAACACCCTGGCTCCCAAGAATAGAACTCTCTGGAAGCCATTTCATGAACCCATCTATTCCTTCTTGTGATTTTTCTGAAATTCAGTTGTTCCTTTGAAGAAGGAACAAAAGAATTTCACATTGTTTTGCAAAATACACTCTAATCGTAAGAATTTTCTGTATTATAAACATATAGTTAATATATAGCACTAAATGATGTTTAGTATCATTTCTTCCAAAACATTTTCTGTATGTATATGTTTGTGGGCAGAGGTGGGAAGTAGTTGAGGATGAGGAAGGGACTTTAATTTGAACAGAATTGTCCCTTCTATGGAGCATATTAGTTAAATACGTACTTGGAGTGAACCATAACTGTTTAAAGCAGTGAAAGACATGAGCCACCATTCTCAGCAGTATCAAAACTGAAGACCTCTGTGGCCACATGATCTCACACTATCATGATGTCCCTGCTGGAGTGGGGGAGGCAAAGTTCTGAGAAGTGGAGAATGTGAGTGCTTTTGAATTAAGTCTCTTTGATAATTACCAGAATAACGGAAAAAGTTTATGAACCAGATTAGGAAAAATATGCTCATTAGTCATATGAATACTAGTTTTCTCAACAGGCCAATATACTTCTGAGGTTCTCCCTTCTTCCTTGGCCCCACACACCAAGAAATGCCATTTCTATAGACTGTATGAATGACAAGAGACCCTCTAATACAACAGAGAAATTGGAAAAGCTGAATACATTTTCTCTCTCTAACTTAATGTGCTTAAAGGGCAATGGCCAGAAAATTAAATTTTATTTAAAGAATTTTGAGGATGAAAAGCACAAAGATATTAATTTTTCTCCACTGTCACTTTCCACTTTCATCACTGCTACAATTTATTATACCCACTTGTTCCTGGAAAAGAAAGAGCATAATAGCTTGCTCCAGTGATTTCTTTTTAAAATAAAGTGTCGTAGGATGTTGAAAAATCAGAAGAAACCAATGGCCAGCAGTAAGTGAAAGGAAGGGAACTTGATTTATTTGCAAGATGTGGACAGGGAATAATATTGCTCCTTGAATTCGTCCACTGACAATCCAGTATTAGTATGTGTGGGACTTCCCATTTAGAATATTAGCAAGGTAGAATTAGTTGCTACATCTCCATAATTATTTCTTAAAATGGCCTTCTGAGAGCCAGGAAATGTTATACTACTTCTTGTTCCTACTTCCTGTTCTAGGTGTTTTGGGTTTTATTATGAAAATATGTGAGTGGGAGTAAAAGCCAAGCTCTTACTTAGCAGAGTGCCTGGCATGCCGTAAACATTAATTCTCTTCCTCCTCCTCTATCCTATGCCTTCCGCACTGACCCCAGGATCCACAGAGAGAGGGTGACAAAAAGTGTCATAGCAGATAGCTCATCAACTGCATCTTTTTCATTAGTTAGCTAAAAACTCTTTCCACTCATGTCTTCTTCCCTTTGCAATTTTTTTTTTCTCCAACAGGAAACCCATTGTTTTTTGTTTCTCTACTGAAAGGTGTCATGTTGCCTTCCTTTAGGGGTAGGCCAGCAGGCTCAATGATAGAACTTAGTTTTTGTAATTGTATTAATTTTCCCTTGTTTGAATGAAGAAGGTGATTAGAAACCTGGATCACTGTCCATTTCATTTTTATCCATATATGTCATACACTCATTCATTTGTTCATTGTAACATTTGTAGAAGCCACACTGTATAGGGTTGTGTGTGTGTGTTGAGGGGTGGGAGGGACTGGAGCAGTAAGGTTACTGGAACCCAGGCATCCAGCCCTCTGTCCCTGCTTTTTTTTTTTGAGATGGAGTCTTGCTCTGTCACCAGCCTGGAGTGCAGTGGCGCAATCTTGGCTCACTGCAACCTCCACCTCCCTGGTTCAAGCGATTCTTCTGCCTCAGCCCAAGTAGCTGAGACTACAGGCACATGCCAGCATGCCTGGATCATTTCTGTATTTTTAGTAGAAATGGGTTTCACCATATTGTCCAGGCTGGTCTTGAACTCCTGCCCTCGTGATCTGCCCGCCTCAGCCTCCCAAAGTGCTGGGATTACAGGCGTGAGCCACTGCACCTGGCCTTTGTCCTTGCTTGTTATAGTGACTCACAGTCTGGGGTTGTAGGGAGGGATGGAGAGAAAGACATGAAGACAAGCAGATACATTTCAAGTAAGCATTTACTGAACCCTTGCTGTGATCAAGGAACTGAATCAAATTTTATGTGGATACCAGGTTTTACTAAGCTTCTTTTTTTCTTTCAAGGAGATTGTACTTTACTAGAGGAGAGAAGATACATCTAATTTAGAACTGTAGGGAGCTTTCTATGTGTCAGTCACCAGACTGCAGTAGTACTGGGGAGTTAATTTATTTCTATGTCAATTACATAAAATAATCCTTCCTATGCAAGGAAGGTAGAGACTATCTGAGCTAGAGCAATTACAGCAGGAATTGTAGAGGAAGTTGGAAGTAAAATAGTCATAGTAGTTAAGGCTTCTGGCTTGGGAGTCAGATGTATCTGATTTTGAATCCTGGCTCCATTACTTAGTAGCTGTGTGACTTTGGGGGAAGAAGGGAGATAATTTTCTTTTCAAGATTCAGTTTGTTATAAGTACAATTTTGATGCTACAAAAGAAATAGCACTCAAAGATAAATCCTCTCAGCAAGGCAGTTTACTTCTATAGAAGGGTGTGGCTCACAGATGGAGCAATGGTGACTGCACATTTGTACAAATGAGGAAAAGGGGTACTTATGCCTGATGGGAGTCACCCCTACTGCTGTGTCATTCCCCTATTGGCTAGGGTTAGACCGCACAAGCTAGACTAATCCTGATTGGCTATTTTATGGAGAGTAGGGATCTGAGCTGGAGTGGCAGGGTGGGTGGTTTGGCGGGAAGAACAGTTACAGGTAGGTCCGAGCAGGTAGCCAGGGGTGTCCTAGGTCAAAGAAGGTGACCGGGGCAGGTGACTGGAGCAGGTGACTGACCAGGATGAGTCAGGACAGAGCTGGGGGCCAGGCAGAACAGATGTAAACTACTGATTAGAACCAGAGAAGGTTGTCTACTGGAATTACAGGGAAGTTAAACTTTAAAATGAAGGAAAAATAACTGAACATAATGACAAGTGATTCTTTGGAGATAAATTTAGAGCTCAGTGTATCCAATAGTTTTCCTACTTGCAAAATGGGAATTATATTGATAATATTTACTGTAGTAGATTTTATCTTCCCAAATGGTCATACCAGCATATTTTATCATACATGATCTTACAATAGCCCCATAAAACTCCTGCTATCTAGCAATAGGGCTTATGTCCCTTCCATTTGATCTTGAGTGGAATGCTGCAACAGCTTTGACCAATAGAGCATAGCAGAAGTGGTACTATATGGCTTGCAAGGTTACATCATAAAAAGGTTATTCCATCTTGCTCTGCAGTGTAGCTCTTGGAACCCAGCCACCATGCTGTGAGGAAGCCCAAGCAGCCCATGGACAGGACCAAGTGGGGAGAATTGAGGCTTCTGGCCCATGGGCCCGGCTGAGTTCCCAGCCAACTGTTAGCCTCCACTTGCCAGCCATATGAGTGACCATCTTCCAAGTGCATCCCCCAGCAAGCCCCAGTTGAGTTGCCCTGACTGACTCTGCATGGAGCATAGACAAACCATACCTGCCCAACCCTGCCCAAATTGTAGTTTTGTGAGAAAAATAAAGTGATTGTTGTTATATGAGGCCAGTAAGTCTGGAGATGGTTTGTTAAACATCAGTACACAACCAGGACACTTGCCATCTAAAGTTGCTAAGAGGAGTCAATGAAATGGTACATAAAATCGGCATAAAATTAGTGACCCCCTAATGACAGCTCTCTTCATTATTATCACTAGTTAAGAGAAGTTATTTCATAGATGTCGGCATTAGTTCAAAGTGAGGTCACAACCTAAAAAGCTACCCATGAACTTTTGGCATTCAGTAGGCTTTAGGAAACTAATTTTGTTCACTTTTTTTTCATTTGCAAACCCTGCTGTGTGTCAGCTTCCAGATCACCTTTCTGCTGGTATTGTGCTGAGTCTGTTCTGAGCTCTGTGTTCTCTTGTTTCAGAGTTTCACTTAGGCTTTCTGTGTCATGGCCTGATGTGTAAACAATGTTTAAACTTCCAGATTATTTGTGAAAGTCAGGCTCAGGGCTGTTATTTTATTTAAAAAAAAAAAGTGTGTGTGGTAAAAAAAAAAAATTTACAGTTTTATCATTTTAAGTGTACCGTATAATAGCATTAACTATATGTGCATTCTTATGCAACAGATCTCTAGAGCTTTTTAATTGTGGTTGAAACTCTGCCCATGGAACAGCAACTTCCCCTTTCCCTCCTCCCCAGCCCCTGGCAACTACCATTGTACTTTGTTTCTAAGAGATTGACTACTTTAAATAATCCCTGTAAGTATAATCATGCATCGTGTGTCTTTTTGTGGCTGGCTTATCTCACTTAGTATCATGTCCTCAAAGTTCATCTGAGCTGTAGCACGTGACAAGATCTCCCTCTGCTTTAGGCTGAATAATATTCCCTTGTATGTATATTCCTACCAATCCTTTATCCCTTCATCAGTTAATGAATATTTAGGCTGCGTCTCCCTCTTGTCTATTGTGACTAATGCTGCAGTGTACATGGTAGTGCAAATGTCGCTCTGCTGTTATTTTTTCCACTTCCCATCAATAGCAGAATCTTGTTGAAATGCATTGGAAAGACAGAGGGTGGCGGCTTATCTGAGTTCTTTGCCATCTTTTTTCCAGTGTATCTTAGATAGTGATGCATAATCAGGTAGCCAGACTGCCCAGAATCTTCCTGGGGGTTTCAACTTCATTATATGTATCTACTGTGTAACCCAGATGTGATTAGAATCAAACCTCTGCAGGGTTTTCCATTGCCTTCACAGCACTTTATAAGCATTATTTTATTGAACCCTTGCTGCATGATAGCTATTTCTTTCTTTCTTTCTTCTTTTTTTTTTTGAGATTGAGTCTCCCTTGGGCTGTACTGCCCAGGCTGGAGTGCAGTGGTGTGGTCTCTGCTCACTGCAACCCTCACCTCCTGGGTTCAAGTGATCTCCCGCCTCAGCCTCCTGAGTGGCACCCACCACCATGCCCAGGTAATTTTGTATTTTTAGTATAGACGGGTTTTTACCATGTTGGCCAGGCTGGTCTCGAATTCCTGATCTCGAGTGATCCACCTGCCTCTGCCTCCCAAAGTGCTGGGATTACAGGCATGAGACACCATGCCTGGCCCGATAGCTATTTCTTTAGTATGTGGAACGCAAGGTTACAGTATGCTGTGGATATAAACTCCAGTGCTACTGTATCATTTGTTGTGATAGTCAATGTTCTTTACAATTTGAAATTCATTTATAAATAGACTTGACACAATTTTTTGAAATTCATATTTTTAAAAATTAATAAATATAATCAGTTTTTTCTAAGAGAACTTTTAGGTTTACAGAAACATTCCACACAAGGTACAGAGTTTCCATATCCTCTTTCCCCTGCGGGGCTTCCCTCTTTTTTAGATGGACAGGAAGTAGAATTTATTAGTTATTATTAAGAAGGGACAGCACAGTGGAAGCCCTCATGAGTGCAGGGCCTGCCACTTGTCCAGAGGGCTGTGACTGGGGATGTACTTGACCCTGCAGCCATCTGGGATGAGCCGCTTCTCAGTCACAATGTCTTCAAATTTTTCGTCATTGAACTTGGTGAAGCCCCACTTCTTTGAGATGTGGATCTTCTGGTGGCCAAGGAACTTGAACCTGGCCCTGTGCTCCAGGGCCTCCATCACATGCTCCTTGTTCTGCAGCTTGGTGCAGATGGACATGATCACTTGGCCAGTGTGAACTCCGGCCACTGTGCCCTGGGGCTTTCCAAAGGCACCTCGCATGCCTGTTTGGAGCCTACATGGGGGTAGTGCAAGGTCAGAGACATGAACAAGCATCTGAAAGGTTTGTCTCCAAGGTCCCTTAGTGCAACCCGTACAAGAAACGGGGTGCATTACGCTGCCAAGGAAGCTGCTGTTTGCAGCCATTTCACGCTGGGCCCTCATGAGGAAGGGAACCCAGTCGGCTTAATTGGCTCCAGAAGGGTTTCCTTCTTATTAATATTTGTTACCAGCAATGAGCCAATATTGATACATTATTATTCATTGATGTTCATCGTTTACTTTAGAGTTCACTTTTTGTTTTTCACAGTTCTATGAGATTGATCAAATGCATAATATCATTATCCACCATTATCCTATGGTACAGAAGAATTTTACTATCCCGAAAAAGCCCCCTGCAGTTCACTAATGCATCCCTCTCTCACTGCATATTGCTGGCAACTACCGATGTATTTTAATGTCTCTATAGTTTTGCCTTTTTCAGAATGACACATAACTTTATTATCAAACAGTCTATGGCCTTTTTAGACTGGCTTCCTTCACTTAGAAATACGCAGTTAAGATTCACCTGGGCTGGATGCGGTCTCTTACAGCTATAATCCTAGCACTTTGGGAGGCTGAGGTGGGTGGATCACAAGGTCAGGAGTTCGAGACCAGACTGGCCAACATGGCAAAACCCCATCTCTACCAAAAATAAAAATAAGCCAGGCGTGGTGGCACACCCCTGTAATCTCAGCTACTCGTGAGGCTGAGGAAGGAGAATCGTTTGAACCTGGGAGATGGAGTTGCAGAGAGCCAACATCGTGCCACTACACTCCAGCCTACGTGATGGGAATGAGACCCCATTACACACACACTACACACACACACACACACACACACACACACACACACACAGATTCATTCATGTTCCTTCATGGCATGATAGTTCATTTCTTTTCTTTTTATCTCCCAATACTCTATCACTGTGTGGATATACCATTGTTTATTCGCTCACCTATTGAAGGACATCTTGGTTGCTTCTGAGTTTTGTTAAGTTTAAGTTAGGCTACTGTAAACGCGCGTGTGCAGTTTTTTGTATAGACATCAGCTTTTTCAGCTCATTTGGGTAAATATCAAGGAATGTGATTGTTAGATTTCATGGCAAGAATGTATTTAGTGTGTAAGAAACTGCCAAGCTGTTTCCCAAGTATTGGTGCCATTTTATCTTCCGTCAGCAATGAGTGAGAGCTTCTGCTGCTCCACATCCTCACCAGCCTTTGGTGCTGTCAGTGTTTTTAGGTAGAGATTCTAATAGGCATGTAGTAGAACCTCATTGTTATTTTCATTTGCTGAGCCTTCATGACTTAAGGTGTTGAACAGTTTTTCATATGAGACGTTTCTACCATTTTTATTTAAAGTTTTGAAAATTTTGTATTTTAAAATCTAATCATAGACCTACAAGAAATTGAAAACACACACACACACACACACACACACACACACACACACACACCCCCCAGTATAGTGAAGTCCCTAAACCCAGCTTCCTCCAGTGGTGAATTAGAACATAATCAAAATCAGGAAATTGATATTTTCATTTTCACAATGCAGTGAACCCAAGTATAGACTGTGCTGGGATTTCACCAGTTTTTATAAATACTCACTCTATTTTTCTGTGCATTTATAGTCCTATGAAATTTTATTGCTTGTATAGATTCTTCAACTGCAATCAAGATACAGAACTGTTCCATCACCAGAGAAATACTCCCTGGGCTACCCCTATATAGTCACATGCCTCCCTCAACCCTTGCCCCATCCCTAATCCCTGGTGACCATTGGTCTGACATATGTTAAAAATTATCTCTAGGGGCCAGGCACGGTGGCTCATGCAAGTAATACCAGCACTTTGGGAGGGTGGGACGGGCAGATCATGAGGTCAGGAGTTTGAGACCAGCCTGACCAACATGGTGAAACCCTGTCTCTACTAAAAATACAAAAATTAGCTATGTATGGGTGGTACATGCCTGTAAACTCAGCCACTCGTGAAGCTGAGGCAGGAGGATCGGTTGAACCCGGGAGGAAGAGGTTGCAGTGAGCTGAGATCGCGCCACTTCACTCCAGCCCGGGAGACAGAGACTCCATCTCAAATAAATAAATAAATAAATATCTAGAGTTATTAATACACTTTTGTCTCTGCATCAGTATGGTTTGAGAGGTTTCTTGTTCTTCTTTGTGGCTTTGGACATTTATGGGTCTAGTCCTAGGTTAGCTATAATGAGCACATTTATCTGTAGACGTGTGCATGTTGTGGTATAGACATAAGTAGTTTTCAAGAAAAGGTTACAAAAGAAATATTTTCTTCTTCGATGTTGCATATAAAGAAATTTTAATATATCTGTGTCTCTGTAAAACCTGATGTGTAGTCATTACTGTTTAATGTAGCAGATAAATCAGGCTGATGCTATTGTGTGATAGAAAATATCACAAGTTTCCTTAGTAAGTTCCTTTAAGAAGTGACCTACTTTCGTTTATTTAAAACATGATTCAATTTACCAAAATATAATGTAGAAATAATTGTTTAGAAGGAATGCTAATTGTATTCGCTAGCCAGTAAAGATACCATGATTAGAGACTGGGAGAATGACGAGAGAGAGTCAAACTGAGGCACCACTGGGAATGTGAGGGAGTTATTGTGAGTTTCAGGTGTGGAGAAGGTGGTCTGACAATCCCACTGCAGCACAAAAAAGACGTTTATTTCAGATGCTGGGAACACTTTTATCTCTCAGGTTTTAGAGAGGAGAGAAGTGTGTATCAGTAGCCTCTGGTGACAATTTTTTTAAAGGAAGAAGGAGCATGGCATGCGGTATCTTGGGGTTTGGAGCACCCAAATGCTAGCCTGTGACTGCTTAAGAGGTATATCAGGGCCGGGCACAGTGGCTCATGCCTGTAATCCCAGCACTTTGGGAGGCCAAGCCAAGTGGATCTACTGAGGTCAGGAATTTGTGACCAGCCTGGCCAACATGGTGAAACCCCGTCTCTACTAAAAATACAAAAAATTAGCTGGGCGTGGTGGTGCACGCCTGTAATTCCAGCTACTCAGGGGATTGAGGCAGGAGAATTGCTTAAACCCGGGAGGTGGAGGTTGTGGGGAGCTGAGGCCGCACTCCAGTCTGGGTGACAGAGTGAGAGACTTCATCTCAAAAAAAAAGTGGGATATCAAGTTAAGTTTGAGCCAGGAGATTAATTAAATAATTAAATAACTACATAATTAACATGGGAAAACTTTATTCTGGAATTCTAGGAGTGCGTTTTCTCAACCTCAGTGCTACAGATGTTTTAGGGCAGATAGATCTTTGTTGGCTGGGGATTGCTCTCTGCACAGTAGGATGGCTATTCACATCCCTGGTCAATACCTGCTGGTTTCCACCAGCACTTCTGCCCAAGTTGTGACAAAAATGTCTCCAGACATTGCAAAATGTGCCACAGGAGGAGAGGGCGATCACCCTTGTTTGAGAACCACTGATTTTGTATATGCACATACACACACATATATATATTATATATATACACACGCTTACATATACGTATTCACACACACCATTTCCATGAACAATGCATAGTATTATTTTCTAATTCACATGAATTGTCTGGTTTTGAGATACTGTTCTACACTTTGTCCATTCACTATAATGTCTTTGGATTCAGTCATATTTATAAAGATACAAACTGCTTATAAATATTTGCTGTATGTTGGGTCATCTTAAGACCATATCATGTTTTATTTATCTATTGTAAGACATGTAAACTGTTTCCACTTTTGCCATAAAAAGTTATTCCTCAGTGAATATTTTTGTCCATGTCATGCTGAGCATGTGTGTGAATTTATTTTAGATTGAATAAAAACTCCACAGAATGTTTTCAAGTCTAATATAAATTACCAAATTGTTCTCCACCCAGGCTATATTAATTTACACCCCCATTCAGCAGTGTATGTGATTCTGTTTACCACAGATTCTTACCAACAGTTAATGCTGATGAATTCTTTCATCTTTGACCTTCTGCAGTGTGACTGTGGGTATCTATCTTACTGTTATTTTAATTTATATTTCCTGATTATTAGTGAGTCATCCCATTTTAATCTTGGAAGGACCTTTGAGATCTTCTAGTTAATGCCATGTTTTAATGATGCAAGACTAAGAATGTTTTCTTACTTCCTTACTACTTTCATTTTTCTTTCCTAAGAATATGTCTTTAGTCTCATTGCCTTATGTCCCTTATTGTTGTGGCTACTGAATTCAGCGTCTCATCCAATGGAAATCTTTCTCCTTTGCCACGAGGGTGGAATATGTACAAAGAGAGAAAAAAGAAAGAGTGATACCGCACATTTCTCCCTTGCCCCATCTTTATTTTCAGTAACCAGATGTCTGTTTCCGAAAGTAATTGTATCTGACACAGGGCCTGAACCAGCGTGGGTACTCAAGTGTTCCCTTGAATGATGGAGTGAACCCTCAGATGCAAGGAGTGAAAGATGACGTCCTCTTAGCAGCTTGAAAATGCCCCTAGATCCAAGTGGTATCTCCGCTCTGCAGCTTGAGCTTGACTTCTGATTCTGCCTGTAGCTGTGGTGGACTGGGAATTACTGATAAAAGAAGCAAGTGTTGACATTTTCCATATTAGGATGAATTCCCCATTGAATTCTGACCCGTGCTCTCGTGATCAGCTCTCTTGAGGCCAGCTTCCCAGAGGCCAGCTGTTGGGACCAGTGGAGTTGACCTCTAGGGCCGGGCAGCACGTGCGCTGTCCTCTAAGGCTAACAATTTCAAGACACTCTGGTTTCCCCTGTAAAGCCTTTGCAGTATCAGAGGAGGATTGGCTGGGCTGTGACTCAGCCAGTCTGTGTTTTTACTGCCAGGGAATGAATAAGCCTATCTTCCTGACTCCTTTTTTCCTGTTAACTGGCCAGTCACCTGAGTCCCAGGAAGCATGCCACACATGACTTCAGTGCCCCATGCACACACAAGTGTAATTGCTTTGTGATTGCCTAAAATGTGAAATGAAGGAACACGTTGCCTGTAAGGATAGCATTTGCGATTCTGTGCATTTCATTTCCTCGCACGTATTTGCGTCAGTCAAAGCAACATGGAAGTGTGTTTGCTGTACTTAAAAGACCTATCTTGATTTTGTGTTTCTCTGTGATTTGGAAGAACTGCAGACGAGTAAGCTCTGGGTGTGACACACATGGGGGCAGAGGTGAGACAAGGTGGAGGCTGGGGCGTGGGAAGGTGGTCGGGGAATTGGCCTTTCCAGGAGGGGGGAACAATGTGTGCAAGGGCTGGGACCTGTAATAAAGCCTCACCTTTTTGGAGGAATTCTTAGGGTTTTTTTTTTTCCCCTTTGTCATTGTTTTGGTCTTGACGTATAAAAAGCACCCATGCCTTATTCTTGGGAAAGATTCATTCAGATAAAATCCCGTTGTCACTCAGTTATGCTTTCTCACACAACCATTTCAGTCCCCCGGTGCCGGTGGTCCACATTACCAATGCTTCATCGGTCTGGCCACAGTGACTTCTCTCCAGAAAATGTTTGCTTACCAAATGCCTTATTCTGGAAAATTTCAGAGCCCATAATTTCAATGAGGACTCCTGATCATGTGCTATTTGCATTTTATTCAGAAAAATTTTTTAAAATGGGTGGGAAAAGAAGGGAAAGGATGTGAGGCAAGCAATAGCTGAATGTTTTTTAAAAACTAGATATTTTGGTTTTTATCAAGTAACAATTACCCAGTTGCAACCACAATCTATTTAGAACTAAAAATTTAAGCCAGCCTTCCAAGCCCCAAAGAAAACTATGGAAAAAAGATCCAGGAAACTTTTGGTACCAGGCTGTACTGTCTCCTTCTTATGCTAACTTTGCAAGCCTTGCTACATTGCCACACGAAGGGGGTACATTTCAACACTGATTAGCATCTGGGCCTCGAAGATGGGGAGTGTTTGAACAGTATCTTGGTTATATGAGAACCTTTACCGGAGCAACCACTAGGGCCCAGGGAATTTATTATTTACCAGGTTGTTACTTCCATTAACATACATAATTTGCCAGATATGTCACTGTCAAAGGTAAAAATAGTGAGGGACCTACGAATGCACCAGAAAGCTGTGCCAGCGGCGGGGAGTGGTTGTGACAGGACCAGGTGAGAAAGAGCATGGGATACCCACGGGAACCATGATGCACAGTCACCTGTGTTGGATGGCATGCACTGTGCATGGGAGAGGCCCGCCACATGGAGTGAAGATGGAACGGGGAGCCACCTAGACATTCAGAGATGGGTTTTGGTGGGATGGGAGAGGGGTTCTGTGGACCAGTGAGGATGGAAAATGTTGGTGCAAACCTTCCCACGCATGGCTTAAAATGCGTTACTTTTTGGACTTACTTGAGGGAAAAAATGATTATAATTTTAGGGCTTCTCTTTCCCACCCCTCATTTTCTCTCGCTGTTTCCCCCGTTAATACATTTTATTTTTTAGAAGTTTTAGAGTTACTAAAAAATTGACTAGATAGCACAGAGTTCCAATATATACCTGCTATCCACACAGTTTTCCCTATTATCAACATCTTGCGTTAATGTCGTACATTCGTTGTAATTAAACTAGAATCCATCATTATGAATGAACAACCATAGTTCATTAAGGTTCACTCTTTGTGTTCTATATTCTATGGATTTTGACAGTTGCATAATGGGCTGGGCATGATGGCTTATGCTTGTAATCCCAGCACTTTGGGAGGCTGAGGTGAGAGGATCACTTGAAGCCAGGAGTTCAAGACCAGTCTGGGAAACATAGTGAGACCCTGTCTCTACAAAAAATAAAAAAATAGTTGGGTGTGGTGATGAGTGCCTGCAGTCCGAGCTACTCTGGAGGTTGAGGTGGGAGGATTGCTTGAGACCAGGAGGTCAAGGCTGCAGTGAACTGTGATCATGTCACCACACTCCAGTCCGGGTGCCAGAGTGAGACCTTGTCTTAACAACAACAACAACAACAACAACAAAACAGGCTGGGTGTGGTGGCTCACACCTGTAATCCCAGCACTTTGGGAGGCCGAGGCAGGTGGATCATGAAGTCAGGAGATGGAGACCATCCTGGCCATGGTGAAACCCAGTCTCTACTAAAATACAAAACATTAGTTGGGTGTGGTGGGACACACCTGTAGTCCAGCTACTCAGGAGGCTGAGGCAGGGGAATCACTTGAATCCAGGAAACGGGGGTCGCAGTGAGCCAAGATCGTGCCACGGTCCTCCAGCTTGGCGAAAGAGCAAGACTCTGTCTCAAACAAACACACAAACAAAAAAACAAGGCAGTTGCAAGATGTCATGTTTCCGCCATTACAATGTCATACAGAATAATTTCACTGCCTTAAAAGTTCACAATGCTTTACCTATGCAACCCCACTACCATCCTCCTGTTCTTCAAACCCCTGGCAACAAGCGACATTTTTTTTTTTTTCAGAAATGGGGGCATTTCACTATATTGCCCAGGCTGGTCTCAAACCCTTGGCTTGAAGTAATCCTCCTACCTCAGCTTCCCAAAGTGGGGATTACAGGTGTGAGCCACTGTGCCAGGCCAACCACTGAACTTTTCACTGTCTCTCTTGTTTTGCCTCTCTAGAAAATTATATAATTGGAATCATACAGTATGTAGCCTTTTCAGACTGGCTTTCTTCACTTAGAAATATGCATTTACAACTTATCCATGTCTTTTTGTGGCCTAACACCTCGTTTAAAAAACTGCTGAGTAATATTCTATTGTGTATCTATACTATGGTTTATTTATTCATTTATCTACTGAAGAGCATCATGCTTGCTTTCACGTTTTGGCAAACAGGAAGAAGAGTGCTATAGACGTTTGAGTGCAGGTTTTCATGTGGACATACATTTTCAACTTGTTTGAGTAAATACCTAGAAGCATTATTGCTGGATTGTATGGCAATATTATGTTTCACTCTATAAGAAGGCACCAAACTGTCTTCAAAGGTGTCATCACCATTTCCCTTTGCTTTTTTTTTTTTTGAGACGGAGTTTCGCTCTTGTTACCCAGGCTGGAGTGCAATGGCGCGATCTCGGCTCACCACAACCTCCACCTCCCGGGTTCAGGCAATTCTTCTGCCTCAGCCTCCTGAGTAGCTGGGATTACAGGCACGCGCCACCATACCCAGCTAATTTTTTGTATTTTGGGTAGAGACGGGGTTTCACCATGTTGACCAGGATGGTCTCGATCTCTTGACCTTGTGATCCACCCGCCTCCGCCTCCCAAAGTGCTGGGATTACAGGCTTGAGCCACTGCGCCTGGCCTTCCCTTTGCTTTTTAATTTTCCACGTGACTTTAGTTTGGGAACAGAAATTAGAGCTAATATGTGGAAAAATGCAGGTACTACTTAAGATGTAATAACCTGATTCCGAAACTTGCAGAGAAGTGTGTTGTACTAGGTGAGATACAATCATGAAGATCAGACTAACAGTGTCCTTTAGGGATATTAATTGTTTGCTTAACCAGGGATCAGATGGCTTCAGATTCATTAAATAGCTCAAGGCTGTCCTCGAGGATCCAGACTCTCTCTCCCTGTACTCTTCCCTAAGTATGCTGGCCTTCTGGCTTCTGCTCATACTTTATGGTCTCAAGATGGTGGCTGTAGCACGAAGCATCATGTCCCCAAACGCTTAGGAAGAAAGAGAAAGGGGAAACACCAAAAGCTCTCCTTCCGTTTTGTCCCTTTCATCAGAAAATTGAACCCTCTACCCCCAAAAAACCTAGAAGACTTTCTTTGACGTATTACAGACCCCAAATGGGTTCCGTAGTTGCTCTAGCTGCACAGAGGCTAGGAAACAGTAATTTGGAATCTCTCTAATTTCTGCTCATGTTTATTCCTATAACAATAGTCTCACTCACAACCCAGCCTCACCCATTTATCAAGCTGAATATTGCTAGAGCCACTTGTAACTTTTTTCACTGTAGGGGAGGGGAAATAGCTTCTTCCCACTCATCATCAGGTTCATGACTGAGGCCCCGGTAACAAAAGACAGCTTGACAATAGAAAAGGATACACATGTATTTGATGTAACTTTTATGTACCAGAGGAGCCTTCATAGGGAAAGAAAAGCCCGAAGAAGCAGGTAAATCTGTGTATTTTTATGGTTAAGTTTGGTGAAGAGTAGACAATCTTAGAGATGAAGATTGCACGAAGGAGCTATCTATGATCTAATTGTAATGAGCTGTGGGAAACTTGGCAAGGCCTGTTTGATCGGATTCTTCTTGTCACTTCTATGTCTTCAGCTCCTTTCCTTTGGGTATAGAGAGGGAATCTCTCTCATATGGTTTGGCTGTGTCCCCACCCAAATCTCATCTTGAATTGTAGCTCCCATAATCCCCCCATGTCGTGGGAGTGACTGGTAGGAGGTGATTGAATCATGGGGGCGGTTACCCTCATGCTGTTCTCATGAGAGTAAATGTATTCTCATGAGATCTGATGGTTTTCATAAGGGCTTTTCCACTGCTTTTGCTCGAATTCTTCTCCTTCATGCCACCCTGTAAAGAAGGACTTGTTTGCTTTCACCTCTGCCATGACTGTAAGTTTCCTGAGGCCTCCCTAGCCATGCTCAACTATGAGTCGGTTAAACTTCTTTCCTTTATAAGTTACCCAGTCTCGGGTGTATCATTATAGCAGTGTGAGAACAGACTGATACATTCTCTAATGAGGCTCTTATGACCTGCTTCAAAGAAAGGTCAGAAAATCCTTCCTAGATTTTATGACCTGCTTTAGGAGAAAAAGTGTGAGGGGAAGATAAGAGTGACCTTTCTGCTTCTGCTGTTTTCTCAAATGCCAAGGTGCCATATTTTGGGGTAACAGGTTCTGAACCCATAATTTCAATGTCCTTATTTTATCTGTGCATGAGGGCTGAATTATTCCATCACTTTCAAACTGCGTTTTATGGAGCCCCACATTTCTGACTTGAGTGTAGGGTTCTCTGCAAGGAGAGTGAAGGGATTTGAGGGCCCAGGGCTCCAGCTCCCCCTTCTTCCTTCACTTACTTAAGCTTCCTCCCAGCGTAGGTCTCCTGGGGGATTTCCTTTGAATTAAGCTTCTGCAGCTAAAATTAAGAGTGAAAGCATTCAGTTAGGTGGATGTCTCCTTCCATTCTAAGAGTCAAACTTTTGGACCAAGATGAGACAAGGTTATTAGTCTTGTCCTAAGAAGTCTTTTGCAAAATCCCTGGGATTTTTTTTGCCTTGAAAACGTTACCAATACCCATATTGTGCACAGGTTACAAGAAAATTGTTTTAAAATTTATCTTCCGTCCTAAAGAAAAAGGAATTTCTTTGCCATTTAAAAAGTGGTTTAAATCTTAGCTCTTTCCTGTCAAGTGGATGGTTTGAAGGAGGGAGATAAGAAGGTGGCCATTAGTCTAAGTGTTATTCCTAAAAACTGGAAGGTTTGATCTTTCCTGGTATCTCTAAATGGAATTTATCGAAGATTCTGGAGTAACTGAAAGGGGTGAGCTGTAGTCTTGTCCACCCTTTCTTAAATCTCTCACATGCTTATGTGAAATTTGTGGACTTTTCACATGGGCATTTAATATATGATGCAGTATTTAATTTGGGTTGGAAAATGTCCCGGGCTCTTAAAGTATATCTTAAAGTGCTTAGTAATTTGCATATATGCCCTGAAGCGATTTTATGGAATAGAAAAATACATGAAAACAAAAAGAGAAAGTAGGTCTATGCTGAATTTGCTGTTGGGTGAAGCTGACTTTTTTTTCCTATTTCTAAATAACTCCAGTGGCTTCATGGTCCACATAGCACATTGTGATCTATGGAAGGTATACCGATGTGGATTCTGCCGGCCTGATCCCAGAAGGCATGCTGGCTTTCCAGGCTTCTTGGTGCAGTATTTAAATAAACAAGCTCTGCTGTGTGCGAGACACAGGGCCTCTGTACTAACTGAGCATATGCTATCTGACGTTCTATATTTACATGCGTCATCTCATTTACCATGTACGGCTCCCTCCAAAGTAAGTGTTATCCCATTTTGCTGTGGAAAGCAGTGACACATCAAACTTGTACCATATTAAATAGCTAGGAAGTGTCAGAGCTGGAGCTAAAGTCTCCAGAAGCTTGTCACTAAATCAATAGTTCTGCCTCACTAAAATGAATTGGCATTCTTCACATAAATGCAGGAGAAGGGAACTAGTACATTTTGGGATGCATTTTTGTGCCACACGATTTGCACATTTCAAGTTGTTTAATCCTCACAACAACCCTGGGGGAGGGGGGTTTGTGCTGTGTGTGGAGCAGGGACTACAGCATTACTCCCACTTCAGGTCACAGGAAATTGAGGATTGAAATTGTAGGGGAAAGCGCCCTTGAAGAGCACGTAATCTCTCCCAAAGATGTAGCGGTGACGATGTTGCAGGTGACTTTAGTTGGTGGAACTTCCGGCCTCTTTATAGATTTGTAAAATTCTCACCAAAACAGTCACTCAGCATATTCTGAATACAGGAGGCCAATGTCAGGTGTTATCTAAAAGCACGATGAATGTTTATCTACCAGAAGAATAAGATGAAAGGTTCTGATTTTCCTCCTTCTCCATGAACTTGACAGTAGCTAATGGGCAGGTACTTGGCTTCCTCACCCTGCATGTGCTGGACTCATGTTGGGCTGAGGTAGAGGAATAGCATGTGCCTATGCAAGGTGGCTATGTCCAGGGCTTCTTGAGAGTGGGTTTACGCCCTGGCCCTGGTGGAATGAAAAATTAGTGGTTCCTCCAGCGAGAACTCACTGGCAGAAAATCCTTACACAAAACTTAAAACTTAGATTGATCTGCACCAAAAGTGCCCAGGAACCCACTGTCTCCACCTCAGTCCTGGGAGAGATTTGCTCCCATCTCTGTCTCCCTTCTGCGAGAGTTTGTTGAATAAAGGATGTGGTCCCAGCCCTCATGGGTATTTCCTGGCAGAGCCTGGGCAGGCTATGACATCCTGGCAGGGGGCAGATCAAGGAGGAACCAGAACCTGGAACCCCTGTGCCTCTGGATCCAGGTGGCTCCTGGATGGAAGGGCAGAGACTGAGCAGAGAGTGAGGATCAGCATTCGCCCAAGAGGCAGGATGTAGAATCCAGCCAGAGGCCTCAGTGACAAGTACCACGCAGGCATTGACTTGTTGGGTTGGTACAGGTACGTAAGAGTACACGTGGGATACTGCTCCATGCCCCACTAAGCTGTAATGTTCACGGAGCTGGGTTTGGCCTGTAGGAACGGGGAACCTTGAAGGAAGCCTTCCTGTGCTTCTTGGGGGTGAAGAAGGGCCTCACATTGTAGATGCAGACCTGGTTCGTGAGTCTAGCAGGGGGCTGAGTCTAGGAGAAGTTTTGAAGTGCTGTAGCTGAAGTTGTCCTTCTCTTCGTTTTCTGAGAGGAATTAATGGGTGTTGGTGCAGCAGAAAACTTGGTTGAGATGATAGCAGCAGTACACGCTAGCAAGGGGTGTCCTCCCATCCCGCAGTCTTTGCTGTCATTTCCTTAGGGAAGGAAACTTCAGCCCTTTAGTTTCCTTGCTTAGAAAGATTGACTTTGGTTTCCAGTGTCCAGGAATCTAACATCAGGAGGTAAATACAATCATGGAAACAAAGCAGAAAGATAAACAAGGTTGGGGAATCCATCAGTTTCTGGTTCCTCCCTGAGTTGCCTTGTCTTGTTTCTTGAATGAAGCAGTGAAGAAGGCTTCAGAAGAAAGACAATGCAATGATAACTGGAATGTTTATAGTTCCATGAATATATGGATTGGGTTTTTGTTTGAAAGGAACTTTGATGTCCTGGAAGATAGGAAGGGAAAATAAAAGCCAAAAATACTAACCTCCTTTCTCTCTAGGTGACAAGGATACAGTTGAAAAGCGCTTCGCTGCTTCTTCATGCATTTATACAATAAAAAATATTACCCTTGGGAGCAGAGAAAGGTAGTACATCTTTACTACCACCTATTATGCGTCAGGGAGGATCTGTGCTAGATCTCTGCGAGCTCATTTAATTCTCACAGCAGTCCCAGTCACATGTGTATTACTGACCATCTTTTAAAAATTATTTTAATTTTTAAATTCTGGGATACATGTGCAGGATGTGCAGGTTTGTTACACAGGTAAACATGTGCCATGGTGATTTGCTGCACCCATCAACCCATCTCCTAGGTATCGAGCCCAGCGTGCAGTAGCTATTTTTCCTAATGCTCTCCTTCCCCACATTCCACCTGCTGACAGGTGTGTTGTTGGGTGTGTTGTTCCCCTTCCTGTGTCCATGTGTTCTCATTGCTTGGCTCCCATATGTAAGTGAGAACATGCAGTGTTTGGTTTTCTGTTCCTGTGTTAGTTTGCTGAGGATAATGGCTTCCAGTTCCAGCCATGTTCCTGCAAAAGACATGATCTCATTCCTTTTTATGGCTGCATAGTATTCCATGGTATATATGTACTACATTTTCTTTATCCAATCTATCGTTGATGGGAATTTGGGTTTGTCCCGTGTCTCTGCTATTGGGAGTAGTGCTGCAGTGAACATGTGCATGCAAATATTTTTTAATAGAATGATTTATGTTCCCTTGGGTATATACCCAGTAATGGGATTGCTGGGTCAAGTGGTATTTCTGGTTCTAGATCTTTGAGGAATTGTATTGGCCACCTTGAGGAGGAAACCGAGGTGTCAGAGATGATGCTGTCCAAAGAGAAATCACTGGCAAAAAGACATGAGGGGTCCAGCTGCATCTTCACAGGCATGCTGTCCATGATGCCTTTACTTCCTGGATGCTGCCTGATGGGGCTGTCTTACAGACACCTTTATGACCGTACCTTTACCCTATGTATTCCTCATAGCGCTGGTCCAAAGATGGGTTTGAGCCTTCTATCAATTTTCTGTCAAAACTTTGAGAACTAAGTCTTTCTCTTTTGAGCATGAGATATTTTGAGTGTTGTTATTCAAAAGAGAAGACAGAGAAATGACAAATAAAATTAACAAAGTCTAATATGAGAGGTCATGAAAAAAGTATTTTAAGGTTTTTTTGGGTCTTATGTTGTTCCTTGCCTTGACATATAAATAAATTAAATAAGGCTCAGTTGACCAAATCTTTTGCAGACATTCTAACCTGTTCATTACAGTTTTTGACTGTGGCTGTCCAGTTTGTATTTTTCTGAGGAAAATACCTACCTTCAGTCCACCTCAGTCTTTCTTGGGATTCAGCTATCAGGTAGACAGATAGTCTTTTATAACATAGTATAGTCATATTTAATGTTCTTCTTTTTCTTACTCAATGGAAGCACTTGATGCTACAAACTGTCCTCTTATTACTCCTTTGCCAAAGTCCTATGGAATTGCACATATACTAATTTCAGAATAACTAATTTCTGGCTAACATTTATTGAACACCTGTGATATTGTAGTATAAAGGAAAAATATATGCATCTAACACTTGCAAATAGGCAAATAGGCAAAGGTATAACTGCATGTCCCTTCAATGTCATACTGAATTATTGTCCCCACTCAAGATTATCCAGTTCTCTAGGGTTATGTGCCATTCTCTGCTATTCTTTAATTTACTATTTACTGTTGGTTATGATATTCTACAAGTCTGCAAGGGTAAATGAATACCTATAGAAAATGGACAGTGCGCCAGGCGTGGTGGCTCATGCCTGTAATCCCAGCACTTTGGGAGCCCGAGGTGGACTGATCACCTGAGATTTGAGACCAGCCTGGCCAACATGGTGAAACCCCACCTCTACTAAAGATACAAAAATCAGCCAGGCGTGGTGGTGGGCACCTATGATCCCAGCTACTTGGGAGGCTGAGGCAAGAGAATCGCGTGAACCCAGGAGGCAGAGGTTATAGCGAGCTGAGATCACGCCACTGCACTCCAGCCTGGAGCCTGCACTCCACTGTACTCCAGCCTTTTGAGACAGAGTGAGACTCCATCTCAAAAAAAAAAAAAAAAGAAAAAGAAAAGAAAAAAATGGACAGTGATGCAAAGGATTCCGGTGTGATAGCAGTGTGGATGATTCCTGTCCATTACAAAAGATAGCTCCCAAAGTACCATTTTAATGCCCTATAAAGCATCACCTAGGTTTTTTAAATCTATTTCAGCAATCTCATTTCATTATTTTTTTCTTTTAGGGACTATATTAGCGACTCTGACTGCATGATGCATTTTTCTTTTTACCTTTTTTGTTTTGTTTTATGGAGAAGGAGTCTTGCTGTGTTGCTCAGGGGTCTTGAACTCCTGGACTCAAGCAATCCTCCCGTCTTGGCCTCCCAGAGTAGTGGGATTACAAGCATGAGCCACTGGGCTAGACTGCTTTATGCACTTTAATCTTCAGGTAAATCCTCTTAGGTGAGCTTATCATCACGTCTACTGTGCTGAGGAAGAAAAGAGGCTCAAAGGTGTTCAAGTGGCTTGATACGGGGTGGATGGCTAGTAATTCGGAGCCACCAAGGGAGCAAAGATATACCTGAATCAAAGTTCACGTTGATTACACTTTATGATGCTTCCATGAAAACCCACATTATGCTCACCAAGGACTGCAATGGTGAAGTGTAGCTAAGGGTAACTCAATACGGTGCACAAAAGAATATAGATTAATAAAAGGAAGAAATAAGTAAAGGCAAAAAGGCTGAGGCTGCCTAAAAAAGCTGATACTGTTTTGCCTTTTTCTCACCATTGGACACAAAAAATAAAGTGTCCGAAACGTCTGTGTACCTGTTTTTATTCATTGTAGCATGACACAGATTTTACTTGGAAAGTCCCAGCCCCCTACCTCAGACCTGAATATTTGCTTATGGTGTGCATATAGAGAAGTGGTTTAAAATAAGAAGTAACAGAGGTGCTTCCTTTACATTAACAAAGCAAAACAAACAAGATGTTGACAGAGAAGAGCCATGATTGCTTCTAGACTCTAGCCAAACACTAGGCTTTCATCTTCCAACATGTAAATGCACAGTTTCTAAGTTCAGCTTTTTATCACTCCAGGGTGTTTTCACTTTTTCTCAAGGATCTCATCAAATTCTGAAAAAAAAATCGGTTGTAACTTACTTTCCTTAAAAGTAAATATATGAAGTGTGTGCTATGAAATTAAGTCAACATTGGCTGCTCCAACTCCAGAATTACTGGAAATGATTAGGGAAGCAGACATGGTAGGTGGCAGTGAGAGAGGCAGGATGAGCAACTCTTAAAACACAGCTGTCTCTCTCTTTCTTGTACTGTAAAACTACCCCCAGCTAAGCCCATGATAATTACTGCAGAGGTAACACTGGGAACTCAAATGTAATTAAAATACTGCTGCCGAAACTCAGCCTGCCATTATATTCATCTACGACTGTAAACTTTGTCCTTGAAACATCCAGTAACCAGGATGAGTGAAAATTCGCTGAGGTCTCAAGTTTAAGATATTGGGCAATTGGTCTTGTATCTGGAGGTACTGAGTCACCAGCACCTACTCTTCTCCCCTATGTCCTGATCGAAGACACCTCCACTGCCCTGCACTTAATCCAGAAACCCGTCAGGCCTTCCTGATACCTGCCAGCCCTTCACTTCTCACATTCCTGCAAAATTCTGCAGATCTGGTGTTTCTATGGAATCTGGTCCCTGTTTCCTCCGCACTGTTCCTTCCCTAGATGAACCCTCATTAGCCTCTCTGCTCTGGAAGACACTTCTGTTGCCTCCTCATATATATTCTTATGAACCTCACTTCCCTTCTGTTCCCCAATTATTCTCCTTCTGTAGATGGGTTCCTTAGGTTGTTGTAAGAATGTCTGCATGATCTTGCCACTTGGCTTCTAACCCTTCAGAGATTCCTGTTTCTTATGAGATGAGGTGTAGGCTCTCGATGAGCATCTGAGGCCTGTCTGACCTAGCTCCTATCTCCGGTTCTCCGGTCTCCTCCCACCTGTCACTCAACTTAGCTCACAGTCTGATTGAGGCCCTATTTACATCTTCTTTCAGGTTTTCGAACATGCCAGACCATGTTGAGCTGCTCCTTGGTACTGAACTGCTTTCCCCTCTATCTGGTCAAGCATCTCCTTGTCACTGCTGGCCTGCAGCTGTCTAGTAATAGCATTCTGTAAGAGACCATTCTTTCCTTTGGGGCAGGGCATTGTCCAATGTATATTAGTGTCCTTGGGCCTAACAGGGAGAGGCTCCCATAAATATAAGTGGCATGAATGAATGAATGAGTAAAAAGAGATATTTCTTGCATCAAAAAGTTAAGGCAGCTAGCTTACTTACCTGTATTTAGCTATGGAAAAATTGTTTGAGTAGGACTTAAGGTGTTCTGCTATTTGTCCACAAAGCATATCTTCTCTTCTTTCCTTTCCACCACTTTATCCCACCTGGCAGGTAGGGCAGGAAGCACTTATGCCATAGAAGGCAGAGAAGATACAGATCAAGGTATGCCCAAGTGCCCAAGGCCCTTCTAGTTCAGCCTCTCCTTGGAGTAGATAAGCCAATCTTTATGGACTTGTGGGGATCTGAGCATGAAAAAGCAAGCTGGGGAGCAAGTGAACAGTGATAAACCAAAATCAGGTACCACTTGATAGAAGGCGACGGAAAGGCTGCAGCTTCACCTTTCTGTGATATTCCCACCAAAAATGCATAACCTGAATCGAATCAGAAGCAGCATCAAACAAACCCAAGTTGAGGAACATAATAACCAGCCCATAGTCTTCAAAAGGGTCAGGGTCAGAAAAATCAAGGGAATACTGAGGGAAGCACTTTGGAATGAAGAGACGGAAGAGACACAACAGCTTAAAGCAATGTGTGATTCTGAACTGAATTTTTCTTTTACTATAAAATACATTATTGAGACATTTGGTGAAATTTGAATGGGGTCACAGGAGCAAATAGAACACGTATTAAATGTTAATTTTCTGATTTGAATGGTTGGTGGTGGTCATGGAGGAGAATGTCATTGCTTGTAGGAAATCGACACTAAGGTGTTAGTGGATGGCGAGCCATTGGGTTGGCAAGTTACTCTCAAGTGGTTCTGGAAGAAAGAAATTTACTTACGTCATAGCTGCAATTTTGGTGAGTTGGAGATTGCTTCAAAATAAAAAATTTTTAAAAAGAAAAAAAAGGTAATGGACAAGTTGCCCATGAAAGGTGTTTTGTATTATGTCCTGATGGAAATGTGCACAGAAGTGGTATTGTAGACCTTGGAATGAGCTGGGGGTGGTAGGGTGTGAGGTCAGGGGGCACAACCAAGAGAAAACCTGCATCCTTTCTCAGCACGCTCAGCAGGCGGCCTTCAGTGCTAACAGGCTCAGAAGACAGCAGGCTCTAGGGGAGCAGTTACCTCCCAGGGCAGGTGTAATTAGCAGGTTTCCAGTGACGGGGGAGCAAGAGGCCAGTTGGATGGTTTACTGTAGGAAATGTCGTCAAGACCACTGGTATTCAGACTAGCAGATTTCCTCCCTGTAGGCAGATGTCAAGGGAAGGAGTTGTAATCAGGAGACTGCTTGGTAAACATAGAATCACAGTGAGAAGAGCTAGCCAGTGTGATCAGAAAGTCCAGAGCCAGGACAGCTCCATCCCTCCATTCTGCAGGAGGCCTCACACCTGGCAGCAGATGTGGAGGAGAGAGGCTAGAGTGGGGCTGCCCTTTCTTGGATAGAGCTGGGGTAGCCTGGCGGCTCCAACTGGCATCAGCTTTCCTAGTTGGCCACCTCTGCTTCTGACTGATGTGCTCTTGCCTTAGATATGTGAATGGCCTCAGCCAGGTTGTTACCATGTTCTGCCAGCTGCAAAGCCCCACGGACTCTCAAATGACTTTGCAGATCTGGGATCCTCTGTTCATTCTTTCTGGGTTGGTTTTATACGTTAGCTGTCAGAGGCATGTGCCACTTTATTCAGGTTCCTTAGAGCTCCTCCTTGCCACCCTGGACGTCCTCAGAGTCCACTGGCCATGTGGGAACTGGGTAAGAGAGATGTTGACCTCTAGAGCAGCAACTTCCCGCTTTCTGTTCTGTTTTGTTTTGAAGTCTGGAGCCATATCGAAGGAGAGACTAAAAAAAGTGTTTACCATCCTAAAATACTTTACTGTCTCTAGGGTTCTTTAACTTCCCTGGTGCAGACTTCCTTTTGAAATTCAGCCGGAATAGCTATCTTTCTCATTTGAGAACAGTGTTTCTCCCTGCTGGAAACCGAAGTTCTTCAGTTTCTGGGGGCAAAGTCCATGCAGGGCCATCTCATGTGCGTGAAGATTACAGTTCTCTTTCTCCAGCTGAATGCTGTCTTAGGGTGGGACACACACTTCCCCCACAGACTTTGCTGCTCTTTCTTACACCGGTGGCCACTTCTTCTCCTGTAGTCCTTCTGGGTACTTAGCCCTGGAACCTGTGGTCCCAAATGGTTCCTTGTATAAAAGCCATCTCTTCCCTGGTGAGTGTTACATGGGAGGTTGCCCACATCTTGAGGCTCTTGAAAAGCAGAGCCTGGCCGGGCGTGGTGGCTCAAGCCTGTAATCCCAGCACTTTGGGAGGCCGAGGCGGGTGGATCACGAGGTCAAGAGATCGAGACCATCCTGGTCAACATGGTGAAACCCCATTTCTACTAAAAATGCAAAAAATTAGCTGGGCATGGTGGCGCGTGCCTGTAATCCCAGCTACTCAGGAGGCTGAGGCAGGAGAATTGTCTGAACCCAGGAGGTGGAGGTTGCGGTGAGCTGAGATCACGCCATTGCACTCCAGCCTGGGTAACAAGAGTGAAACTCCGTCTCAGAAAAAAAAAAGAAAAGCAGAGCCTGTTTCCGAAGAGGTTTCTGAAATCGGAAACATGGCATGCAAGTCAGCCCCCAGCTGGGGGCTCTGGATGGCTCAGTGGTTAGAGGCCCACCATGAAGGTTATGGGTCCTTCCCGGAGTAAGGAAGGCCCTGGGCACCTCCTAGCATAAACCCTGTTTTCTTCAAAGATTTTTTTTTTTTTTTAAGACAGAGTTTCGCTCTTGTTACCCAGGCTAGAGTGCAATGGCGCAATCTCGGCTCACCACAACCTCCACCTCCCGGGTTCAGGCAATTCTCCTGCCTCAGCCTCCTGAGTAACTGGGATTACAGGCACACGCCACCTTGCCCAGCTAATTTTTTGTAGTTTTAGTAGAGACGGGGTTTCACTATGTTGACCCAGGATGGTCTCGATCTCTTGACCTCGTGATCCACCCGCCTCGGCCTCCCAAAGTGCTGGGATTACAGACTTGAGCCACCGCGCCTGGCCCTCTTCAAAGAATTTTTAAAGAGGAAATATGTATACAGACCGGCTCATATTGGTCCAACATAAGAGTCCTCACCTTAGTGTAATTTTATATTTTGCTTTATCTTTTGTAATAATATTATAAGGCCTTGCACACAAATGCCTTTATAAATAATGACTTCCGGGCTGGGGGTAATGGCTGATGCCTGTAATCCCAGCACTTCTGGGAGGCCGAGGTGGTAGATCACTTGAGGTCAGGAGTTCAAGACCAGCCTGGCAACATGGTGAAACCCTGTCTGTAGTAAAAATACAAAAATTAGCTGGGCATGGTGGTGGGCACCTGTAATCCCAGCTACTCAGGAGGCTGAGGCAGGAGAATCGCTTGAGCTGGGGAGGTGGAGGTTGCAATAAGCTGAGATTGAGCCACTGCACTCAAGCCTGGGCAATAGAGCAAGACTCCATCTCAAAAATAAAAAAGAACGAAAGAAGGAAAGAAACAAAGAGGAAGGAGGGAAGAAGGGAATGAAGGAGGGAGGGAGGGAGGGAGGAACGTCTTTTCCAGAATATGCCTGATTTGGGCTTGATATGAACATTGAACCACTTCCCTCTAGCACATATTCATTTGGGGATGGGAAACAGTGTCTACAGTGTCACCAGGTCAATTTGGTACCCTGTCCTGGTCACCTGTGCGCCCTGGCAGATGTCTACAACCAGACTGTCCTCTCATCTAAAAGTGCAAACTCTTGATAAGCTCTTGGCTCTCAGCACCTGCTGGATAGAAGCAATAGCATGGAGGGGTAGTGGTTAAGTACCCATACGTCTCAAAGAGCGGAGAGTTGGTTTCCATTTGCAAACAAACCCGGAAGCCCCATATGAAGTCTGGCACTAGTCTTTGACATCTGTTTGGTTTTTCTACTGGGTGAGGAATTGTGATGAGTCCTAAACTAGGAGGACCATGAAAAGGATTAGAAATAGAATCACTGGGCCGGGAGTGGTGACTCACGCCTGTAACCCTAGCACTCTGGGAGGCGGAGGCAGGCAGATCACCTGAGGTCAGGAGTTTGAGACTAGCGTGGCCAACATGGCAAAACCCCATCTCTACTAACAAATACAAAAATTAACCGAGAGTGGTGGCTGGTGCCTGTAATCCCAGCTACTCAGGAAGCTGAGGTAGGAGAGAATTGCTGAAACCTGGGAGGCGGAGGTTGCAGTGAGCTGAGATCCTGTCACTGCACTCCAGTCTGGACCACAAGAGCAAAACTCTGTCAAAAAGAAAGAAAGAGAGAGAGAATGAGAGAGAGAGAGAGAGAGAGAGAGAGAGAGAGAGAGAGAGAGAGAGAGAGAAGAGAGAAAGAGAGAGAGAGAGAAGAGAGAAAGAAAGAAAGAGAGAGAGAATGAGAGAGAGAGAGAGAGAGAGAGAGAGAAGAGAGAAAGAGAGAGAGAGAGAGAGAGAGAGAGAGAGAGAGAGAGAGAGAGAGAGAGGAAATAGAATCACTGGAAGCACATGTTATTCAGAACAAAACAGGATCTGACATCTGCTTAGGAACCTGTAGCTTTTGCTTTTTTTCTATTCCTGGGCCTCTGTGCATATGGGAGTCAGAAAAAAAGGCAGGGTGTAACAAGAAATATGCTCCTTGGGGCACCCAACTAACCTGTGTCTTTGTCAGTCAGATTCCCTACTTGATGGGAGGAATTCTGCCACCCTCCACTCTGCGAGGCTTTCCCTTGCACAGTGAGTGTGGGTTTCATGTGAAGCTGTTCGCACTCCATGCAAGTGGCACAAGGCTGACAGCTGTAAAGGAACGTTCCTTGGCTTCCTGCTTAGTCAAGGAGCTGGCATTATGCTCATAGTGACAGCTGCAAAATACAGATTTAGGGTGGAAGCACTAGCTGTAAATTTCAGTTAACATTTGCGTTTTTAAAAAGTCTACATTTTTACATTTATGGTGCAGTTTTACAACTTGCTACTTCGATAGCCTATACAAAGCCATCTCTTGTTATTTTGATATTTAACCAAATGACTTCTGGAATGAGAGCACGGGTGACTTCTTGGGGGATGAAAGCACTAGGGAATCTGAATTTCAAGAGGTGAGAAAGGCAGGTGGGATAGGGAAGGCTATGAGATTTTGGAAGCTGAGCGACGTGGTAGAGACTGTGGGAAGCATGCGTTTCTGCCCACAGTGATTCATTTCTGTTTCAGAGAGTAGCTCTCCCTAATGAGGGTTGCACATGCTGGAGAATTAGTAAGAGTCTCGGGGATGCCTGTGCTTCATTTTTCACATATACTCCTAGGTGGGGGTGAAAGCATTTGGTTCTCCTACGCTCTTGACAGCCTATTTCCTGTGATTCAAGGAGAACTGAATTTCCCAGCAAAAGCTGCAATCAGGGTCTGGAGACTCCTGTGTCTCCCTACTACCTGTGCCTGAGTTATTTTTCCTGCTTTTTAATGCTCCACAAGGTGGCAGGATGGAAGGTTCATTTTCCACCTGGACAGTTCCTGACTCTTGGAGACTCTCGCATACCCGAGATGTTTCAGCAGTGGACTGAAGTGTGCAGATTTCAGGTGACAACTTTGTCGCTTCCGCTAGAGGAAGTAGACATGTTGGTCTATATGCACATAGACACAATGGAGGGAAAAACGCTCAACATTTAAAAACTAGACTCTTTTTTTTTTAAAATTTTTATTGCATTTTAGGTTTTGGGGTACATGTGCAGAACATGCAAGATAGTTGCATAGGTACACACGTGGCAGTGTGTTTTGCTGCCTTCTGCCCCCTCACCCATATTTGGCATTTCTCCCCATGCCATCCCTCCTCCGCTCCCCCCCCATGTCCCTCCCCTATTTCCCCCAATAGACCTCCGTGTGTGGTGCTCCCTTCCCTGTGTCCATGTGTTCTCATTGTTCATCACTCTCAGCAAATTGACACAAGAACAGAAAACTAGACTCTTAAAGACATTACTGAGACTGTTTAGTGCCTTAAAAAAGTCCTTTTGAACTTTGAAAGTCTTTTTCTCCATACATAAAGGGAAGGTTTTATGTGGCTGTTTTGCTTAATGTGGGCTGCTTTTATTTTGGACTCTTTGAAACCCAGTGTGAAGGCTAACATTCTGCTCTGTGGAAAAGTAAAAATGAAAGGAATTGCCGGGTTTGGGTTGTGCTAAATTAAAGTGACAAGGTACAGATAACAGGGCACAGCCGTGCCCACAAATGAGCCCTCTCTAATTTGCTACTGTGGAAAGGAGTGCTTTGGTGTTGCATTGTAATTTATTTCCTTGAATTAAAGTTTAAAAAAGAAAGCTAGTTTGCTCAAAAGAGAAAAACCAGAAAAATGTAAGCCCTTCAGTATTGAAACAGCCCATGGTTCCCTGTGTTCAGGGAATTGTTTGAGGAAGTCCTGCTTCAAAAACATGTAAATTATGGGTTTTATTTTTAGAAGCCTCACTTCTCAAATGTGTGTTGGATTATTTTGTGTGCTACTTGAAGGTATCCCTTTCAAAGCTCTTGTTGACATGCAGAGCATCTTTTGTGTGGGTCAGGTGACGGCGGTGTTTTTATTTTAAAAACGTTTAGAGACAGGGTCTCTCTTATTGCCCAGGCTGGAGGGAAGCGGCTCAATCAAAGCTCACTGTAACCTCTATCTCCTGGGCGCCAGAGATCCTCCTGCCTCAGCCTCCTAAAGCAGTGGGAGTATCGGCATGAGCTATGCCCAGCTGGCGGCAGTGTTTTGTTTTGTTTTTGCTTGTTTTCTTTTTTTTTTTTAATTGCATTTTAGGTTTTGGGGTACATGTGAAGAAAATGCAAGATAGTTGCATAGGTACACACGTGACAGTGTGATTTGCTGCCCTCCTCCCCTTCACCTATATCTGGCATTTCTCCCCATGCTATCTCTCCCCAACTCCCCACTCCCTGCTGTCCCTCCCCTATTCCCCCAAACAGACCCCAGTGTGTAGTGTTTTCTTTCTTTTTTGAAACTGAACCTTGCTCTGTCACCCAGCCTGGAGTGCGGTGGTGTGATCTCAGCTCACTGCAACTTCTGCCTCCCAAGTTCAAGCAATTCTCCTGCATCAGCCTCCCAAGTAGCTGGGACTACAGGCATGTGCCACCACACCCAGCTTATTTGTTGTATTTTTAGTAGAGATGAGGTTTCACCATGTTGGTCAGGCTGGTTGTGAACTCCTGACCTCAGGTGTTTTCCTACCTCAGCCTCCCAAAGTGCTGGGATTACAGCCATGAGCCACTGTGCCCTGCCCAGCAACAGTGTTTTGTGTGATTTCTTTTGCACACAATGTGCCCTGGCATTGCAAAGTGAGTGCAGCATCTTTCTCCAACTTCTGTTGAGTTCTAGGCAACAGCTTAATATTTTGGTGAGCCAGGAGGACATTTGGTTTTCCCAGCCATGATGTGCCCCGCTCCAAATCATAATACTCCTTTTCCCCAATTACAACTTCCCAGAAAGCTGAAATGTCATTCTTTGAAATATGGTGGCATATGATTAAAATATTACCAAAAAAATCAGCTCCATAAATTGTGTAATAAAAGTCAGGATGACTTATTACAACACTGTACAAAAAATTCAGTATTCTGGTCATGGTAAGTCTTGTTTTGTTCTTAGTATCTGTGTGTGTTAACTGGAGGGGAGATCTGTTGTTTCCATGTCGAGATGTGTGCTCCTGTGGTGGTGGACACTTTCACACTCATAGGAGGCTTTCATTCATCCGTCTGCATAATAATGGCTTATCTCACACTCTGACCTTTAAGGCACCGTTTCTCAAAGTGTATTCCATACATTGTTACTAGATGGTGATATTTAAAGGGTTCCTTGCACTTTGGGAGGCCAAAGCTAGAGGATTGCTTAGGGCCAGGAGTTAGATAACATCTTTGGCAGCATAGGGAGATCTCATCTTTATAAAAAAAATAATACAAAAGTTAGCCAGGCGTAGTGGCATGCACCTGTAGTCCCAGCTACTTGGGAGGCTGAGGTGGGACGAACTCTTGAGCTTAGGAAGTGAAGGCTACAGTGAGCTGTGATTGTGCCATTGCACTTCAACCTGGGTGACAGAGTAAGAGCCTGTCTCAAAATAAAATAAAATAAAATAAAAGGTCCCATGGTTGAATAAATTTGAGAGACACTGAGATAAACAAAGCCAAATAGATTGATTTCCTGAAGGACTGTTCTGGCCTTTTCTATACAAAAGTACACCATCACTTTTCAGGAGAGAGGGTGGAACAGATATCTGGTTTCCCACAGGAGTATGCTCCTCAGTGCCTGCTTGGGAAATACTGGTTCAAAGTTTGGCTCCAAATGCCTGTTCTGGAATGACTTGTGTCCTCTACAAAAAAGATATATTCGAGTTCTAACCCCCTTAGAATGTTACCTTATTTGGAAATAGGGTGGTTTTAGATGCCATTAGCTAAGATGAGGTTATACTGGAATGGGGTGGGTCCGTAATCCAATATGACTGGTCCTTATAAAAAGGGGACATTTGGCCGGGCATGGTGGCTCACGCCTGTAATCCCAGCACTTTGGGAGGCTTGGGCGGGTGGATCACTTCAAGTCGAGAGTTCAGGACCAGCCTGACCAACATGGAGAAACTCCAGCCTGACTAACATGGAGAAACCCCATCTCTACTAAAAATACAAGATTAGCTGGGCATGTAATTCCAGCTACTCGGGAGGCTGAGGCAGAATAATTGCTTGAACCCAGGAGGCAGAGATTACAGTGAGCCGAGATCGTGCCATTGCACTTCAGCCTGGACAACAAGAGTGAAACTCCGTCTCAAAATAATAATAATAATAATAATGAAAATTAAAAGGGGAAATTAAGAGATAGAAGCACACACAAGAAGAACCCCACGTGGAGATTGGAGTGATGGTGCCATAAACCAAGGAACTACAGGAGCTAGGAGGGAGGCTGGACCAGACGCTTCCCTAGTGCTTTCAGAGGGAGCAGGGTCCTGTTGGGGGGGCCTGCTTGGCCTCGGACTTGTAGCTTCCACAACTGTGAGACAGTTTGCAATACTTTGTTAAGGCAGCACTCGGAACGAATCCATTGCCACTCTAGGGTTGAGTTCAGCACTTCGGACTTCTTTTCAGGATGGGCCAGCCACATCCTTTGTGTTAGAAGCTGTACACCCTTTCTTTTCTCTGTGTTTATTCTTTATCTGCTATTTGTGGTGTTTTCACTGGGGCCCACCCTTTCTTCCCATTGCCCTGGAACAGTGGTCTCTTACTCTTGCTGTAGATTGGAGTCATCCGGGGAGCAGGAAACAAACAAACAAACAAACAAGCAAACTGCCTAGTGGGCTCCACCCCAAGCCAATTAATTGAGACTCTCTGGGAGTGAAGATCGAGTACTTTATTAAAAACTCAGCAGCTGATTACAATGTGCATGTGAAGCTAATAACCACCGAAGGAGGCGGGGACTAGACTGTGTGCAGGGACGGGCTCGGGGAGGAGGCTCCAACCAGAGGGGATGGAAGGCTCTTCATTGAAACCAAGAACACCAGGGCTGCACACCCCATGACCTGAGTGTGGACTCTGGATCTCTACTTACCTGCCATGATCATGTACAAGTTTAGCTGCTGTCTCCCAGGGGCCTCCTGATTTATCCCTTAGGGACAATAATGACTACCTAGGAAGGCTGTGGTGAGGGTCTGTGGGAGGCTCTGTACCAGGACAGTGAGGCCAGGGCTGTATGGATTACTGAGTGACAAACTGTAGAACTGAGCTCCCCTCTCCAGTCCTCGCCCCCTTTTCTGAGTGAGTCTCCCTAAGCAGGAAGCCTCTACCTGTTACCTTCTGCCCATTTTTCAAATCTAGCCCTTGATTCCTCCTTCCCGCCCTCCCTCCCCAGCTACCTGCTCAAAACAATTGCAACGGCCAGGCGAGGTGGCTCATGCCTATAATCCCAGCACTTGGGAGGCCAAGGCAGGTGGATCATGAGGTCAAGAGATCAAGACCATCCTGGTCAACATGGTGAAACTCCATCTCTACTAAAAATACAAAAAATTAGCTGGGCATGGTGGCGCATGCCTGTAATCCCAGCTACTCAGGAGGCTGAGGCAGGAGAATTGCTTGAACCCAGGAGGCGGAGGTTGTGAGGAGGCAGAGGTTGTGGTGAGCCGAGATCATGCCATTGCACTCCAGCCTGGGTAACGAGCGAAACTGCATCTCAAAAGAAAGAAAGAGAGTAAGCAGTTTGGGAAATGTTGTGGGCAGATGAACAGCCCTGTGCTTGGCCTGCTGGAAATAGCAGGGCCAGTGTGTCTGGAGGAGGCAGGAGGGATGGAATGAGGAACAGCAGCAAGGGGGCCAGAGGCCAGACCATAGAGACAGATGGGGCATAGCTGGGGCTTCAAATGTTTTCCTAAATATAATGGGGTACCTCTGAAGGTTTTGAGTAGGGCAACCACATGACCTGGTTTAGGTTTCAATTGAATCATTCTAGAGCATCAATTATTGTGGGCAAGAGTAGAGTCAGAGAGATCAGCTAGAGGTTCACTTTCAGGCACTGCCCAGGGAGCAGCTAGGGGAGGTTTATGCATATGTGGCAGGTAAACTATTATAGCAAGACTTTGAAGTGATTCCTAGGCAGTGTTTACTATTCTTAGAACTTCAAAGCAAAGTATGGAATGTATGCTTTTTGCATATTGTCAAACAGTTCTGCATATTTTCAAATGTGGTATACACAGTGTTGTCTGAGGTGGTCACAAGCTCAAACAAATTTGTGTGCATTGTTATCCATGTCTTCTGTGTGTGCAGCCCTTGCTGGTTTTATTACAGATTAGAGTGAAAGAAGTAATTGGTTAGGGTCAAATTTCTGAGGCAGCCTCTCAAGTAGAACTAGAACTTACTGTTTTCTTGACAAATAAACAAACCGGAAACTTGTAATTTTTCCTCAGTCTAATTATTTTGCCTGCCCTTGGTTATAAATGCTGTGCCTTTTCTAATGGCTTGTGCTTTCTGTTGGTATCTATATCACTTGATTAATCTTGAGTCCAGGTAATTACATGTCCATGTTGTCATCTTAATCATGTTATTTGTTTTAAGTCTGTGTTCCCAAAAGTGGAAATAATCTGAATTATCAAAGTAGATATTACTAAAATAGCATTCAGTAGACTGTCTAAGCAACATATTCTATACTATAAATAAAATATAGAAGCCATCAAAACCTGTGTATTTCAAAATTTACCTAAAATGTGTATCCTTTTAAATGTTGCCTAAAATACTCTATGATTAGACTCTTCCCATAACAGTTATAACATTAAAAGGAAATGTGCTAGAAATGTTATACTCAATTATAAAAGAAATAATTAAATGGGCAGAAATTAAAGATGAATTCCCAAATAAAATTTCCAAAAATGGAGCAAAATATATAAGCAGTAGACACTTATATAAGTGGATTCATTTATGAAATGTTTTGAAATTTTTGTCTCAAATCCTGTGTAACATAAATGACAAGTATCATGAAGTCACCAGGAATATAACAGTCTTAACCAAGTTAACATCTCTATTCACGGGACAAACCAACTGCATGTGCCTTCTGATATAACACCACTCCTGTGATAGGTCTGCCAAAAATGCTTAACCTGAATCCCATCATGAAGAGAGATGTTAGATAAACCCAAACAGGACATTCTAAAAAACAACTTTTGTAGACTTTTCCTATACTCTTCAAAAACGTCAATGTCACAAAAGGGAAAGAAAGAATGAAGAACTATCCCAGACTAAGGAAACTAAAGACACAGAAAACTCAATGCCCCTAAGCAATCTTGGATTGGCTTTTAGACCAGGGAAACAAATTCATTTATCTTTTATAATAAAGGAAATTATTGGGATAATTACTAAAATTTAAAGAATGCCTGCAAATTATATAACAGTGTATATCAATGTTAATTTCCTGATTTTGATAATTGTGCTGTGATTATCTTAAGAGTATGTTCTTCTTTCTTAGAGACGTATGTTGAAGTATTGAGGGGAAAAGTGCTATCACATCTGCAACTTACTCGTAATACAGTTGAAGGGGAAGGAAAACTTTTCTCTTGTCTCTACTCTCCTAGGTTCTGGGTCTAAGGCCCTGGAATTAGACTGACAAAAGACAGATTAACAAGGGATAGCAAGCAGAAGTTTATTAATACATGCCGCATGCAATAACTGGGAGAAACTCAGTGAGTGGCATATCTATGGGGTGGTTAGAGCTTGGGCTTATCTAGCATCTTATCAAAGAACAATACATTTGCAGAGAATTGATAAGACAAAGGAAAAGGGTTTTAGGCTTCCCCGGGAGGCAGACCTTGGGAAGGTAAATACAGGGGGCATACTAATGGCAGATAAGAGTTAATTCAGAAAGGTTTGTTTGTGCAGGTCCATCTTGATGCAGTCTCATCTCAGGTGATCAGGTTGTTATCCCCTTCCTGGAATGGGAAGGTGGGGACACCTTTACAAGGAGAATTGATCTTCTGTTTTCAGGCAGATAGTGAGAAGGCCAAGAGCATGTTCTGTTTCTGCTTTTAAAAAAGTTGCCTTCAGCTCAAAGTAAGTCTTATGCCAAAGTGGCGTATTTTGGAATGGCACGCTCTGAACCCCTTCAACAGTGCAGAAAAAAATAATGATACAAGAGAAAGCGAGATATTTTACCGTGATAAAATGCTACTATTTGGGAAATCTGGGTGAAGGGTATACTTCACATTCATCTTGGAACTTTTATGTAAGTCTGAAATTATTTTGAATTATCAACTCTAAATTGGGCTTAGGAAAGAACATTTTATTTTCTCCAAAATTGCAGAACACTGTCTATCCTAGTGGTTTCTAAGTAGTAGGAAGGAAACTTTTCTTTTGTAAAGGTAAGGCAAGTGTTTCTGAGATTGCCTTAAATTTATATAAAATGGCTAAAAATATTCCAAAATTATCTTTTATGCATAGAGTTTTGACATACCAGAAGAGCTAGTTAGAATGGAATGGACCAGTAGAAAGTATTTTTCTAATGTATAGCCTGCTGAATTCTTAAAGCTAATATATATATTTTTTTCTTTTTCTTTTTGGCTTCTTAGGAGTCAACTTGAAAGTGTATAATTTAAAATATTTTATTCCCACTGTTCATGAATTTGCAGAGGGATCCCAACCCTTGTTATTGAATGTGTTTTAGAAGAGGGAATGAAATTTTACTAAGAAGTGAGAAAATCACCATAGAGGGGACATTCAGAATGATGAGAGTGATCAGTTCTGGAACCCTGTTGAAGACTCTCTCCATCTCTGTGGACTGGGAAGAGGTGTGGACACTCAATTTCTCATGTTCTAGAGATAAATTCCCCTGGACATTGGTTCGTGGATGATTCCAACTTTAACTCTTAAACATTTTACTTTTCCAAAAATTTACATTTATGTTAATCTTATGGTTTACATCCCATCATGAAACCATCCGTTGTTACTGTGAGTACTCTGGGATTGCCTTGTGAATTGTCACTTAAGAGGTAGTAGCCAGTTCCCAGTGGGTTCACTTTTCAGTAGTGCAGGGTTGTAGATTACTGACTACTTTTGTACAGAATTACAAATTTACAGAATTACAAAATTGCAGTTACAGAATTGTCCACTTCATGGAGTTCTGCTTCTCAATCTCTGCCATTGGTACTGGAATTTAGTAAACCAGTAATCTAGTGGGTTTAAATAATTATGGTAACCCTGATGAGAGAAATGGTGCTCTGAGAAAGGTTGGTTCTTTTCTTAGTAATAATTGTCTAATGAATGACCCGGGCTATGAAGTTGGACATTATCTGGGATCTGTTCTCACTCTACAGCAGCTGGGTAACCTTAGACAAGCTGTGTTTGCTGCTAGCAGATTCCGTATTTGAGAATCCAGTTACTTGCTGATATCTGTTTGTAACCCGCACATCAGCGCTTATGGCACTTTTGTGGTCATTTGTGGATGTGCAGAGCAATGAAAAATTTGAGTCGCCTGATGGGCATGTTTCTAGCCTTGTCTTCTTCTTTCATTTCTCATATTGTAAGCAAGTACTCTTTTTGTGGTGTATTTAATGCCACGTTTTTCACATTTTTGTGCTTTCTGTTGGTCATTTAGCTGTTTTAAAGGGCCCCAAGGGTGGTACTGGCCTGCTAGCTAATGTTCCTAAGCGCAAGAAGTCTGTATGTGCCTTACGGAGGAAATACAAGTGTTAGATGAGCTTTGTTCAGGCATGAGTTGAGTGCTGTTGAATGTTAAGTGCCATGAGTTCAATGTTAATGAATCAATAATATGTGTCAAAGAAAGTGTCTTTAAACAGAAACACACATAAAGTTACACATTGATTTGTTGGCGACAATATTGTGACATTACTCTCAGAGGGACCTGACTCTGTATTTTCCTTCAGGGGCAATCACTGAGTGTTGGCAAATTCAGTGTTTGTGGTGACTGTGTAGGACATAACTACTTCCAATAGTGAGAATGGATTGTATTCAGTCTTTTTGAATCTCAGCTTCGGAAAGTAACATCAACACATTATCAGTCATTATGCCAGGGCAACATATGTAAACAAGGACTGTGTCAAGCAAACTGGGTCACAGGGTCACCTGTCCTGTGACCCTGTGATAAAATGGAGATTAAAATACCTTCTTTCAGCAGCATTCACCAAATAATTGGCCATCCCCTATGGAGCCAGGTACTATATTGGGAAATGAGCATCAGTGATAAACAAAACCAACATGTCCTCCTCCTGCATGGTGTTTACAGTGTACTGGAAAAGGAAGACAAAATGAATAAGCATACAAATAAGCATATTGTCTGTCATTCAGAGAGCCACCAGGATGGCTAAATAGTAGAAAGGAGAGCTTTATTAGTGATATGGGCTTGCAAGCCAGGAAGAGAAAGTTTGTGCATGGACTGAAGGTGCTCTCTCTTGGAAGAGGGTAAGGTCAGCTTGGATTTTTGCCTCGCAGGATTCATACTATACAAGAGTCATGCATATTCAGCAGGTTTGGGGGAAAAGCTATGCATATTTATGAGAGGATCCAAGTGCATGCATGATGGGTAAACATATGTGCAACATACATATCACGTTCACTCTGGGGCATAGTTTTAGCATTAAAATGAGTTGGAAAGGCTCTTTACATCCAAAGGTGAACTATAGGTCACAAAGACAGTTTGTGTGCATCCTCTATAAGCCGCTGAAACTGGTCTGAAGTCTGCAGTACCTTATCAGAAAAGAATGTTTGTGAGGCTCACCCTCTGTCCAATCAGAGTTGTAGTGGCCTGGGTTGTAAAATCAGATTTAGGAGGAGTCTGATATCTCCTATTGTTAGGAAGTTTAGAGCCACAGGAATTTAGAAATTTGCCATGCCAGCTGGATCCTGACATCGCAACACATAATAGCTTTATTTTCATTTTTTTTTTTTTTTTGAGACGGAGTTTCGCTCTTGTTACCCAGGCTGGAGTGCAATGGTGCAATCTCGGCTCACCACAACCTCCGCCTCCTGGGATCAGGCAATTCTCCTGCCTCAGCCTCCTGAGTAACTGGGATTACAGGCAAGTGCTACCGTGCCCAGCAAATTTTTTGTATTTTTAGTAGAGACGGGGTTTCACCATGTTGACCAGGATGGTCTCGATCTCTTGACCTCGTGATCCACCCGCCTCGGCCTCCCAAAGTGCTGGGATTACAGGCTTGAGCCACCGCGCCTGGCCAGTAACTTTATTTTCTTAACCTCCGAGTCCATCTTAGTTGATAAAGGGGTATATATGCGGGGTGGGCACGGTGGCTCATGCCTCTAATCCCAGCACTTTGGGAGGCCGAGGCGGGCAGATCAAGAGGTCAAGAGATCAAGACCAACCTGGCCAACATGGTGAAACCCCATCTTTACTAAAAATACAAAAATTAGCTGGATGTGATGGCACGTGCCTGTAGGCCTGTAGTCCCAGCTACTTTGGGGGCTGAGGCAGGAGAATCCTTTGAACCTGGGAGGCAGAGGTTGCAGTGAGCTGAATTGCACTACTGCACTACAGCCTCAAGACATAGAGAGACTTTGTCTCAAAAAAAAAAAAGGGTGGGGAATCTATTTTGATTTCTCAGGTCACAAGTATTAGGACCAGTTCTATGAAGGGAAAGAATAAGCTGTTATTGGTAAGAATAAGTATCAAATTGGGAAGTTGGAATGGTGAAGCATGGAAGGCCTCTTTGAAAAGATGAAATTTAAAGCAAGTTCAGTGGATTAGCTTCATTTTACCAGGAAAAGAGCTTTCCAGGTGGAGAATGAGGTACTCTAGAGCCTGAGTCCTTCAAGGAAGACCTTAGTGGCTGAAAAGTAATGAACAAGAAGAATGTGATGCAACGTAAGGTCTTGTTAAGAATCCTAGGAGTGGGCTGGGTGTGGTGGCTCAAGCCTGTAATCCCAGCACTTTGGGAGGCCAAGGTGGGCAGATCATGAGGTCAGGAGATCGAGACCATCCTGGCCAACATGGTGAAATCCCCGTCTCTACTAAAAATACAAAAAAATTAGCTGGGCATGGTGGTGCGTGCCTGTAATCCCAGCTACTTGGGAGGCTGGAGCAGGAGAATTGCTTAAACCTAGGAGGTGGAGGTTATGGTGAGCGAGGTCATGCCACTGCACTACAGCCTGGGTGACAATACGAGGCTCCATCTCAAAAAAAAAAAAAATTATAGGAGCAATGGGGATCCACCGAAGGATTCTGAGCAGAACATCGGATTAGCTCCCTGCTCAGAATCCTTAATCCGATGTTCTACAGTTCTCTGTAGTGTATGGAATTAGAAGTGGAAGGAAGAGCAGGTGAATGCAAGGGACCAATTAGGGTGCTACTACAGGGGTCTGTGCAGAAGTGATGGTGGCTGTAGAGGTGAAAGGACAAGATAGGTTTGGAAGAGATACTTGCAAAGTCAGATCTGTTGGTTTGAATATAGATGTTTAAGATTAAAAAAAAGATCGGGAATGACTCAGATTGTTTGAATAGAGGTGCCATTTTCCGAAAGGGGAAATGTTGAAGGAGAAATAGGTCAGGGGGCACAGAGTCAAGAGTATAGCAAATTAGAGTATATTTACATAGAAGACCATCTGTAAATATATATATTTATTTTTTATTTATACATTGGCAGTAGGAATTTTTAAAATGATATTTGTTCCTCTTATCTCCCTGCTTTTTCTGGAGGGATATTTGTAGATTTGTGTTCATCAGAGTCCAAATTTGGTGATTCCTCTCTCTATTTTCATGTCAGTTTTCTGGACATTCTTTTGCATGCATTAGGTGGAAAGTCAGTTAACACTCATCTCCTGAGTTCTGCCTCTTCACAAACTTCTGTGGTTTACCTGGTTCAGGTTTCAGATCTGCTTCAGGATGCCAGGAAGAGAGAGAACGGGGAGCTTCATCTGGTCTAGATTCTTGTATAGGCCACACAGTGCCCCAGCATTGGCCTTCTGAGGCTACAGCTCTTCAGTTCACTCCCACGCTCAGCCGCTGTCCCAGGGCATTATCCTTATGCCAGAATGGCTGGAACTATAGAACATTCAGTAGCAGCCATGCCACCAGCTGAACCACCCCACCCACAGGGACCTCCAGATTGTGTTTCTGAACTTAGGTTGTGCTTCTGACTCCTCCTTCTATCTTTGGGAATTGCCTTGGGAAGAAAACTTTTCCTCTTAGCGTTGCATGGTCTGAGGAATGTGGGCTGTGCGTTAACTGTCAACAGACAGACTGAAAGGAGAAGAGACAAAGTTGAGTTCCATTTGCTGAGTACTCTTTGATGGGTGCTGCACAGACAGAGGTAAATTTATATACCAATTTAACAAGAAGAGTAGTGTGGAGCTTCAGTGGGGAAGTATAGTAGGTCCTGTTGTGCTTTTTGATGCTTATGGCAATGGATTTTGTTCTTCCTGGTGCCAAGCGGCAGTCTTCTCCCACATAGGAAACATCCTTGGAGGGGGTTCAGTAGTGGTTGGATTTCCCAGAGGTTCTGCTTAAATTCAGACTACTTTGGTGAGCTGTGAATCCCTTCAGACCCTAAATTTCCTTTCCTATCAGAAGAATATTGGCCCATCAGAGAGTCTAAATTGAATGGCAGGAGAAAAGCCTCCTGGAAGTGCCTTCTATCCACAGGCAAATATATCTAACTTCTCCCCAGTGATTTGCTCTGTCTACCAAAGAGCGTTGAAAGGGGTGACCCTCCTGTGGTCACAAAAAATGTGGTATTCCCCATTCTCCCCTTGTCAGTGGCACTGGTGCATTCCATTTGCATAACTATGGGAGGCCACTGTGTTGACTCATCCCTGAACCCAGAAACTGCCTCAAGTGACTTTTCACTTTGGCTACCCCAAGACACATGACCCGGCAGCTTCACTTTCCTGAAACTTGTAAGACATACCACATCCTGTGGATATAGAGATTTTTAACTACAGATGGTCTCTGACTTCAACTTAAGACTTTTGGGGGTTCAATGGTGCAAAAGAAGTAAGCATCCAGTAGAAACTGTACTTTAAATTTTGAATTTTGGTTGTTTTCTAAGCTAGCAACATGCGGTGTGATACTCTTCAAAACTCACAGTCAGTCATGAGATCACAATGATTTTGCCCAACTGTAGGCTAATATAAGTGCTCTGAGCACCTTGAAGGTAGACTAGGCTAAGCTAAAATGAATGTCCTGTATGTTAAGTATATTGAATGTATTTTTCATTTGTGATCTTTTCAACTTAACAGAACAAAACTCCATCGAAAGTCAAGGAGCATTGGTAATGGATAATTAAGGGATGCTGTGAGTTACCAGTTCACAGCTTTCTGGTAACACTTTAATCTTGGGTAATTGAAAATGTTACACTCTGATGGATTCTTCTTGCCCACTACACAGATAAAGCCAATACACTGAGACTATGGTGTTAAAATAGAGAAAGAGTTTAGTTATCATAGGCAGTTGAGCAGAAGGACAGGAGATATTTCTCAAATCTGCCTCTCTGGAGGGTTGAGTTTTTAAAGGATAATTTGGTGGTCAGGGGGCTAGGGAATGAGTGGTGCTGATTGGTTGTGGACGAACTCATAGGAGTGTTGAAAAGCGTCTTCATACGCTGAGTCAGTTTCTGGGTGGGGGTTACAGAACTGATTGAGTCAGTTTCTTGGGATGAGTCTGCTCCCTGAGGTGGCAGTTGGTTCACTAGAATGCAAAAATCTGAAAACTATCTCAAAGACCAATCTTTGATTTTAGAATTGTGATGTTATCTATACAAACAATTTAGAGAAGTCGTAAATCTTTTAACTTCTGGCAACATGACTCCTGAGCAGTAAGCAAGCTAGGGAACAATAGCTGGTTATCACTTACCTATGCAGGTCTTAGCAGAATTCAGGCCCCTCCCACAGTTAGCTTTGTCTATGCCCAGGACTGAGCAGGGCAGTTAGCTCATGAGGTTTGAATCAAGATGGAGTTGGGTGTGTCAGATTTCTTTCACTGTCATAGTTTTGCAAAAGCAGTTTAGAAAAATGTTTAAAAACAGTGGCCACTAGGTCAGGTCTGTGACCAAAGGTGTCATTCTAAACCTTACTAACTGAATTGGTTCATTTCTTCCTTCAAGGGCTGTAAAAATCAGTGTTTTGTTGTTGTTGTTAAGTTTTTTTAGCTGTAAGTTTATTCAATGCAAAATAATCCTCTTCAATTTGACTGAGGTGGCTGACCACATCCACATCAAACCCATCTCTAAACTAGAATTCGGTTGCTGACCCAGACCCAGCCTCAGCTTATTGTCAGCACCAGGGAGCACAGCACTCCGTCTCTAGGTGTCTCTGTTGGCTTCCCTCTTGTGAGTCTTGCAGGTCACTCACCCTCCATACCTTTAGGCCAAGGTCTGCCAATCTCTGGACGGCTGTGGTGTAGGGTGGCAGGCATAGTCTCAGGGGGCAGATGAAGGTCATCACGGAGAGTGGACACCCTCATTGGTAAGGTACCAGTAGCAACAGCTCCAGGCAAACTGTTCCTTCACATAGCCTCAGGACTTGAGAGACTGCATGGACTTCATGACGTGAAGGTTGGGCATATTCTTGTCTGCCAGCTTCAGGTGCTTAGGCATGTGGACATCCTTCTTTTTCCACGATGACTACTTCCTTAAAAAGGAGTTCATAAATGGCAATCCCGTTCTTCTTAGCCATCAACATCTTGGCGGCTGTAGGGTCAGGCCTGGGGCTCGAATCATGGTTTTTGGTTAGGAATCATTTAATATTTGTTTACTAGATTATAAAAACAGAAGTATTTTCTTTTTCTTTTTTCAGGTAACAAGTGTTTAGCAATGGAAATGTACTCTGCAACAATACAATTGATTATGTGTTCTCTTGAGCACTGTGTTACTTCTAGGGAGAGGAAATATTAGAGGAATCAGGAAGATGGGAACAAAGAGCAAAAAATTACTTTGTGGAGTTAAGAGATTTACTTAAACAACAATGTTATTTTTTAACCTGGCAAGCAGTAATGATGCATTGGATATAGCATATATAGCTTTTAGCAAGATTTCGAAAAAATTATTAATTCTTAGACAACATGAAGAAATGAGAACTGGATGCTGATACAGTTAGACAGGTTGGTTGCATAACAACAGGAAAGCCTCAGCCTCCCCCTCCTTCCTTCCGTGTGGGTACTTGGGTGACCCTGAGCTGATATTCAGCTAGGACTCACTGGCATACTGGTCTGTTAGAGCCAGCATCCATTCCGACAGATCATTGTGCACCCTGTACTGTTTTAAATATTTTAAATATGCTCTCAGTGTGTGATAAACTGGAGCTCTTGGGAAAAGCAGCCTGAAGCTGGGCTATGGCCACATTAGCATTTTGGGAACTTCATGCATGGTGCCCACGTCCTATCTCTAGTTAAAATGAGAAGCAATAATAAAATAAGTAAGTCCAACACTGTACATTTTCCCCATAATGATGACTTCAGTGTATTTTTAGAAATATTAAGTAACAGGGGCTGGGCATGGTGGCTCACGCCTGTAGTCCCGGCTACTTGGGAGGCTGAGGCAGGAGAATTGTCTGAACCCAGGAGGCGGAGGATGCGGTGAGCCGAGATCACGCCATTGTACTCCAACCTGGGTAACAAGAGCGAAACTCCGTCTCAAAAAAAAAAAGAAGAAAAAAGAAATATTAAGTAACAAATTATGTTTTATTTTCTCATTGATTGGGTGTTTCTGCTTTGCTGGTGCCTTAAACATGAGCCTTTGTTGAGCTCAGAGTAGGCCTCCTGAGGCAGCAGGGAAAGGAGAGAACTGAGAATTACGAATTGGCTCTATTTGCATTTTGAATTTCCATAGTAGTTGTGTTGGCTTAAAGTGAGTGCAAATTGTTTGCACAGCCATTAAGTGTTTATGATAATGTATTGAGTTGTTTAGAAGAAAGCACTGCTAAAATTAAAATAGCACCACAAACAAATAAGCCTTGGGATTCTTTTCTTTTTGAGATGGAGTCTTGCTCTGTCATCCAGTGTGCAGTGGCATGATCTCGGCTCACTGCAGCCTTCACCTCCTGGGTTCAAGCTATTCTCCTGCCTCAGCCTCCCGAGTTGCTGGGACTATAGGCACGCACCTTGACACCCAGCTACATTTTTTTTTTGTTTTGTTTTCAATAGAGACAGGGTTTCAACATGTTGGCCAGGCTGGTCTCAAACTCCCGACCTCAGGTCATCTACCCATCTCAGCCTCCCAAAGTTCTGGTATTACGGGTGTGAGCCACCATACCTGGCTGCCTTGGAATTCTTTTAATGGAAAAATAAAGCAAAATACTCAACAGAGAGGGATTTACTACAAAAGTGTAAATTGAGTTTTTGTGTATCCTTGCATGTGAAACGGGTCTGGATGTAACATGCCATTGGGTTTTGGCTGTGTCTTTTGAATGGGGGATTTAGTCGATTTAAATTTAGAGTTATTGCCATTTGTTGTTAACTGGCTGTCTTATCCATTCGTTGATGTAAATTCTTCTTTTTGTTGGTGCTCTTTACTTTTTGGTATATTTTTACAAAGGCTAATACTGGTTGTTTCTTTCTACGTGTAATGCTTCTTTCAGAAGCTCTTGTAAAGCAGGCCTGGTGGTAATATAATCTCTGAGTTCTTGCTTGTTACTCAAACTCAGATCCGGAACAAGTAAACTTAATAAATATTTACAGAGCTCTCCACTTCAAATACACAAAATATACATTCTTGTCAATACCACATCACATCTACTCATAGGTTTAAATGAAACATTGATTGGTCATTATTAATACCCATTTTTTTTCAGAATAAAGCAATATTTTCGTTCACCCTCCCTCTTTCTCTTCCTCTTTCTTCCTCTCCTTTACTCATTTTTTTTTCTTTCTTTCCCTCTCTCAAAAAAAGAAAGAAATCAACTT
>CM052658.1:111105945-111145068 GCA_028533165.1 Leontopithecus rosalia
ATACATTCTTGTCAATACCACATCACATCTACTCATAGGTTTAAATGAAACATTGATTGGTCATTATTAATACCCATTTTTTTTCAGAATAAAGCAATATTTTCGTTCACCCTCCCTCTTTCTCTTCCTCTTTCTTCCTCTCCTTTACTCATTTTTTTTTCTTTCTTTCCCTCTCTCAAAAAAAGAAAGAAATCAACTTGTAAACCTCTAGATCCAGGTCGGCAATATCTCTCTTATTGTTTGATTTCCTTCCTTCCCTTCTCTCCCTCCCTCCCTTCTTCCCTTCCTCCCTTCCTCCCTCCCTCCCTTCCTCCTTCCCTCCCTTCCTGTCTTCCTCCCTTCCTCCCCCCCCACAAAAAAAAGTGAAAATTGATTAAACTACCACTTTTGCATATTGGATTGGAGAAATAATTTACTTTTCACTTTAGGGTAAGTGTGCCTTTCCCAGGACCGATCTCCGCTAGCACCCTCTTCAGTGTTACATCTGATTCCATCTCCTGCTATACCATTAAATGCTGACTCTCAAGGCAGACAGTGGGACAGGATTTCAGGCGAAACCATTTACCTGCCTGGGTGATGTTTCCCTGGAGATGACACAGCACTGGTGCCACTTCTGCACCAGCCCTGGGAGTCTGGCTCTTCCTCTTAGAAGGCTCGGAATACAGGGTTGGTTCTAGCTTCATTTGCTATCATTAAGAGCCTGTCTGACTGGAAGAGATGTTACCTCATGACAATTGTTCCCTTCTGCTTCATGCCAGGTTGGAAAGAGATAATGATGAAAAAGTGTTCTGAGAAGTACCAACTGACAGGTCCCCTAAGGAGTGAGGGATTAATCTAGAAATATAGTGGAAAATTCTCTTTAAATATGTAAACTAGACTGAAGGGGCCGGCAGAAAGTAGGGTGACGGTTGTTTATGAAATTATTGCATTTTTACTAGTTTGAAATACACTTGCATATGTTTCTGTTAGCCTTGGGGAGGAGAGAAAATTTTATTAGCATAATTCCAAGTTATAAAAAGCGCTCATTATTAAATTGCTATAACTTTAAAAATGAGATGTGTAAGTTAGGAGAGATAAAAAGATAAATGCCTGGAAAATTTTATTTTGATCTGCCTGGCTTTCTGAACTTAGGAAATAATAATGACCATTTATTGAACATTTATTATGTACCAGGGACTCACTGCAATCATTTAATCATCTCAGCAACCCTGTGAGGTATAGTGGGTGGTATAACTCCCATTTTACAGATGGGGAAACTGAGGCCTGGCAAGGTTAAGTGATTTGCCCAGAGTCACCTGGCTAGTGGTAGATCCAGGGTTCCAGCCCAGGCTGTCTGACCTCAGAGGTTATGGTTTTCATTCTTTATATTTTAAATGCCTCAGTCACTTAACTTTTTTAGGTTAGTTTCCTTATTTTTAAAATATGGGGCAAGACTAGATTCTTTATAATAAATTAGAGTTTTGGAACTGTGCTATCTTCTTTTTAACTGAAACTGAGCAGAGGCAATGTTCATCACATATTCACTGCAAAAGGTCAAAAGAATGACTAAATGGTAATTACCAGCAGTATTTGTAGCAATTTAAGTCATTTCAGGATTTTATCTCTGACAGTTATTAGCTATTAGTTTTAGTAACAGGGACAGGGAGAGAAGGTATTTTTGAGTCCACATCTCAGTTGCTTCCTGATTTCTCTCTGAACCAATCTCCCCCAACCCCATCATCTCCTTGGAGCTGCTAAATAATCACACCGCTAGCAAAGGAAATCAGCTGCTCTTTGCAACTCATCAAGGTAGTGATGACTAAATGCAGGGGATGAGTGAGAAGAGGGAATTTCAGGCCATGAATAAGAAACAGGCCACTAATTAGGAGAACCAGGAGAGACTGCAGTTATCCTGTGCTATTCAATCTGGAGGTTATTAAACTCTACCTTAGTAGAAAATGTGCACTTGACTTCCTTAGGAAAGAAAAGAAGTGTTCATTAGCAGATCATAGATCCTCTACATTGCTTGGAGTTTCAAAGACACAGCCAATTGAAATATATACACATATGTACTTTCATATTTATTATTGAAGGAACCCCCCCATTTTGTTACTGTGCTTAAGTTTGGTGTTGCGCATAAGTAGGTTTTCTAAGTAAATGAAAGCTAAAACTAAATATTTCATAATAGATTATAATGAAATGTTAAACTTTTATTAACTATGCCATATAAGCAGATGAGGCATTAGAACATCTGTGTACTGTGTAGATAAGAATTATAAGATGAATATCCATATACCCATCATGCAGCCTAAGAAATAGAATGCTACCAGTACTTTTCAAGCCTGATCCCATTCTCCTCCCTAACTCAAGTAAGGATTGTTCTCAATATTTTATTAGTAATTTCTTTGTTTTATTTTAGGGTTACACAAATGTAAATAGTAGTTTATGCAACTTTATAAAAATGGAATGATTCTCTGAATTTTTCAGTGGCTTGTTCAACATGAATATTATGTTTCAGAGATTTACATGAGAATGTAGTTCATCCATGTAGATGTAGTTCTCTTTTACTCTTCAGAGTATATTCCATTTCATGAATATGGGACAGTTAATTTTTCTCAGGAGAGACAGACATTTATTTGAGTTGCTTCCATTTTCTTGCTATTGGGAGGATGTTGTGAATATTTTTGTCCATCTGTCTTAGCGTAGATGAGCAGGAGTTTTTCCAGGATGTATATCCAGGAAAGGAGATGCTGTTTTGAAGGCTACACACTCCTAAAATTTTACTGGGCAATGCTAATTTGTTTCCAAAGTAGTTGTACCAATTTTAACCCTCACCAGGAATATGTGAAAGTTCCTGTTGCTGGCCTGGCACAGTGGCTCACGCCTGTAATCCCAGCACTTTGGGAGGCTGAGGTGGGCCTAATACCTGAAGTCAGGAGTTTGAGACCAGCCTGACCAACATGGAGAAACCCCATCTCTACTAAAAATACAAAATTAGTTGAGCACGGTGGTGCATGCCTGTAATCTCAGCTACTCGGGAGGCTGAGGCAGGAGAATCACTTGAACCTGGGAGGCGGAGGCTGCAATGAGCTGAGATGGTGCCATTGCACTCCAGGCTGGGCAACAAGAGTGAAACTCTGTCTCAAAAAAAAAAAAAAAAAACTTCCTGTTGCTTCACGTATTTGCCAACTCTTGGGGGGTTGTCAGATTGTATACATTTTGTAGTCTTTTGGGTATAAAATGGTATCAGCTTGGGGGGCTCTGCATTCCTCTCATTACTAGTGAGGTTAGCCATCTTTTTATAGGTTTATTGACCTTCTTGTTTTTTCATGAAATGCCTGGATATGCCTTTTGGGTTCCATGTCCTTTTCATATTGATTCATTGGAGTTCTTTATATATTTTGTATACTAAATCTTTGTTCATTACAGATGTTACTGTAGAGGCAGAAAGGGGGTGATCCTTTTCTCCCCATCCTAAGAGTTACAGCCTACACCTTCATAACAAAATACAGATCAACAAGAGAAAAACATGACAAATTCGTTAATGTGCTTAAACACGGGAGCCATACAAAACATAGGAAAACTCAAGAAAGGAACAGATGGTTGATGATTAAATATCCTTTTCACTGGGGAGAAGGAGGTGGAGAGCCATCAATGATTGGGCTCAAAAAGCACCCCAGTGGTTTGTAAATGATTCTCTTGGACTCTGAATGGGACCTAGGGACAAATAGTAGCTACAGACAAGTCACAGGAAGGTAAGGACAGATCCCCATTGTGAACAAAGGTCTTATTATGCAGATAACAGTCTTCCAGGTCTTTCCTTTGCTTTCTAGAGAGCAGAGGCAGGGGCTGACTGGGCATGGTGTCCTATGCATAGAGGCTTCCAGTCTGTTCTCTGTTGGTTAATCTTTCCTGGTTATTTAATGAGATTCCTAGGGAAAGGGTTTTAAGGCAATTGCATTTCTTTTAGAAGTTTTCTCAGTCAGGAAAGAAACAAGGGAACTTACAGAGAGAGCCAGTCCTGGTGCTTTGAACAGTAAGGAGGGTCAGAGAGACCGGTCGTTGGCGGGGAGGTCAGAGGGAGACTTTGAGGCTGCTTCTTTAGTTCAGCATGTCAGACCCCATATTTCAGGGCATTTTCTGGCCCCAACGTTGAAGATACCTTCTCGATATATGGCTTCTATCTTTTTCTTACTAAAATTATTTTCTTATATTTTTTCTTATCAAACCTTTTAATAAACAGAACTTCTTAATTATATTGTAGATGAGTTGGTCAGTCTCTTTTTTTATGGTTTGGGCTATGTATAGCTTGCCTAAGAAATTCTTCTTACCCTTTGGTTATTAGGATATTCTTATATCCTAAGATTTTCTGAGATGTCTGTTTTTCTTTTTCATTCAAATAGTCAATCTCTGGAATTGTTTTTGTTTAATGTAGATTGTAAAGTAGAGGCTGATTTCACTTTGCCCCCTACATTGTCCCAATGCCGCTTACTCAGTACCGGTTGAGCATCCCTAAGCTGAAAATCCAAAATCTGAAATGCTTCAAGATGCAGAGTTTTTGAGTGCTGACATGACACTCAAAGGAAATGCTCATGGAAGCATTTTGGGTTTTCGATTTTTGAATTGGGGATGTTCAGCCTGTGGGTCTAATGCGAATACCGCAATAGCTGAAAGAATCTGAAATCGGAAACACTTCTGGTCCCAGATATTTCAGATAGGAGATATTCATCCCTCCTGCCTCCCCCAGCCACTGGTCTGCGCTGTCACTTTTGGCACGTATCAAGCTTCCATGTGGTGGAGGTTCTTCTCCATACGATAACTGTTCCATAACCTTGTGGACATCTTTATAACATTTGGCTCTCTCATTCTTAAACTTTGTATGTGTATCCATTTATTTTGGTGTTCATTAATATTTTTCAATAACCTTTATTACTTTATGCAGAAATATCTTGTAAAATTGTTTCACATATTCCTAAGTATTGCAGGGGCCAAGAGGGAAAGCCTCCCTCTTCATCACCTGAAGTTTTGCTGAAAATATACTGACGAAAGGCTAATGAAAAGGAGAGAAGGGCATACAAATGTATTTAATGTTCATAGTGGAGGGAATCACATGAGAATGATTTGTCAATAACCCAGTGCAGTCTGAATGCTTATATACCCTTCTATACAGGGGAGAGGGGAGATAGAGTGTGTGGAAGTAAATAACAGCGTTCTCCCGAGCTCTGAGGGAGGTGTCAGGAAGGTGAGGGATAGAACTTCACTGTGAACAAACGTCATCTTATGCAGATACAGCCGCCCAGGTAATTTATGAGAGCTGCCCTTAGGAGAATAGATGAAAAGTCTATATGGATGTGGTGATGACTGAGAGTCTCTGCTCTTCTCCCAGGTGGTTGATCTTTTTGGGTTATTTGATGAGATTCCTAAGGAGTGGGGTCTTAAGAAATTCCAAAGAGAATCCCTCCTGGTGCTTTAGGCAAGAAGATCACTGACAGGGAGGTGAGAGCAGGTCAGAGAGAAACCTTGGTTCTGAGGCTTATTTCTGAGGCTTTTCAATTTTCAAAGCACTTAGCGTGCCAAAGCTCCATATTGTGAAGAATCATTTTCTGCACTCCAACAGTATCTTCTTGTTTTATTATTATCATAAAATGTATAATTAAGAGATGGTTCTTTCTGATGCTTTGTTCCTGGTGTATAGAAATGCTAATCACTTTAATATACTGATTTATACTCAGAAACCTTGATAAAGTCTTATTAATCCTAATAGTTTCTGATAGACAATAATATCATCTGAATAATGAAAAAGTTGCCATTCTTATAATGTTTAGAGTGAGATCTCCAGTACGGTATTGAATAGAGGTAGTGATATTTGACTTCCTAGCCTTGTTTTGATTTTAAAGAAAAAGCTTGATGGTTCTCCATCAAGCTTTGAGCAGGATGATTGCTATAGACTTTTTGTAGACATCCTTTAGGAGGGAAATTTTCTGCCATTCCGAATTTGCCTACTTTGCTATGATGCTTTAAAAAGTTATAATTGACTTGCGTATTGGTGATTCTGATGCCCTGTTTGGCGATAGCAGAAAGGAGTTACATTTATTATCCATGATTGTTTTTGATGTCTGCAGTGGATATTAATGGGGAGAGAAAGATAGGCGGAGGTAATATATGCTTGATATATACTTATTTTCTGATTGCTTTATATGCTATAAAATAATTTCATATGAATTACCTCATTTGGGTTCTTGTTCCCAGGGATTTTCATTTTTGGTTTGTTTGTTTATTTCTGGTGGGGGCTTAGAGCATTCTGATTCCATAACTGTGGCTGGTCCTATGCCCACCCATTTTTCCTACTGCATTCTGGTGATACTTAATTTGCACTCTGCTTAATTAACCTGTTCTTTCTTCTGTAGTCTTCTGTAGTCTTACAGGTCACACACTGAGTTGCACCTGTAGCCTGTTATTTTTCACTGTACTCTTTTTTTTTTGAGACAGAGTTTCGCTCGTTACCCAGGCTGGAGTGCAATGGCACGATCTCGGCTCACCGCAACCTCCACCTCCTGGGTTCAGGCAATTCTCCTGCCTCAGCCTCCCGAGTAGCTGGGATTACAGGCACGCGCCACCATGCCCAGCTAATTTTTTGTATTTTGAGTAGAGACGGGGTTTCACCATGTTGACCAGGATGGTCTCGATGTTGACCTCGTGATCCACCCGCCTCAGCCTCCCAAAGTGCTGGGATTACAGGCTTGAGCCACTGCGCCCAGCCTACTCTTGAAGAATTTTCTTAAAGCATCTAAGAAATCAGTGGTGCCCTCCCAATCTGATCCTTTTCTTTTTTCATTCACTTATTCACTCACCAGACATTCATTGATAGTGTAATATGTGACCACAGATAAAATGGTGAAGAAAACATCCATGCCTTCATAGAGTTTACACTCCAGAGTGGACCTGGGACAATAAACACATAGGCCAGTGTGTAGCATTGCAAGGTAGTGATGCGGTGAATGAAGGAGTGAGTGGGAGAGAGAGAATGAGGGATGACTGGGAATGTGTGTGTGCCAATTTGTCTGGCATTAGATTATCTAGGAAAGGCTTCCCGGAGGAGGTGACATTTGGTCTGAGTTCTGAATACAGTGAGCAAGTCAGCTGCAGGAAGTTGAAGAACAGCAGAGGAATGAGAGTGTGGTGTGTCTGGGGAACTTGAAGTCAGGTGTAGGCACAAGAGAGGGAGCCAGGAGGAACTGGTAGGGGACAGAGAAAGAGGCAGAGGCCAGGAAAAACTGGGCTTCCGAGATCCTCATTAGAGAGATTTTGCTTTTATTGATGTGATGAAACTATGTATGTTTTAGTAGCATGTAATATTTTTGTTCATGTTCTCAACGAATTGTTCAGTCTGTTACCTGATTTCTGAGGATAAGAATGAATCCTGGGTTTATCCCACTCTTGTCTCAGAATCTCCACACTCTGAGTGAGGAGTGATTGAGGAGAAGAGGTCTTTTGTTAGTATTTTTGAAATGAATGAAGAATCTCTGTTTCTCCCTTAGAGGAGTTTGGAGAAGGCTGATGCTGAAGTTGGCCTGGCTATCTGCACCATGTTGGGAGATGATGCTACCGGGGGGATTACAGAGGAATAAGCCAGCGTTGAGTTTCCTCTGTGGTAGAGGCTCATTGTGTGAGGATAGGAGATTCTCAGTCTGACTTCCTTCTCCAAGTAGAAACATCTACTTAACCGGGGGTAATACGATTAATTATGACAAATATGATACATTATGATTGACTCATGTGTTGGTGATTCTGATATCCTGTTTGGCGACAGCAGAAAGGAGTTACATTTATTATCCATGATTGATGAATAACATGGAGAAATCCCATCTCTACTAATAATGATTCATGTGTGACTCTGTAACTTTGTCTTGCCTGTGCTCCTGTTCTAAACGCTAGGTGTTGGGAGATTGGAATGGATCTCATTTTGAACTGAATCGTAACTCCTTTGCTTCAATCCCGTTAGTAAAATTAGATTACAGAGCAATATTTGCTGACCTTCCTCACAGAGATCCCATGTGTGATGAAGCGATATGGATGTTGAAAGGGTGGGTTGTTTTCTTAACATATGAGAAATAGTTAATGCTAAAGTCTGATATAAAATGATCATGACTAATACTTTGTATTGTTATTGCATCTTCCATAATTTAACTCTGAAGAAAAAAATGCTGGATATTCTTTAGAGATTGCCAAAAGGATATGGCTATAGTCTCTTCCTTTGCCTCGTAGAAGAATACATGCTATAGAAATCAAAGGACAAAAATCAGGGCATTCTTTCTGAATTTCCTGTCTCATCACATTCCCTTTGAATATGATGTGATTTTAGAAACAACTTCTAGGACATCTTAATAAACTTGGGAACCTCCTTCGGGGAGAGGTCCCTGTAAGTGGTGATTGGAAGTGAAATCTTACCTCGGGCATTCATCTCTCAGCTATTTATTTATCAATGTAGTGGTTTTAATCCTCAGTAGGTTATACAATACATATTAGCCATTTTACATTTTTGTACTTGTGAAGCTTAGAAACACTGCACACATTTGATATTATAATACAGGAGAGAGAATGGTGCTTATGATACTTTACTATGTCTCTGCCTTGAAAAGGTAAGTAGTGAGTTGGGATAATTGTTTAAGTGACTTAGAGAAAGGAGTCTACTATTCAGGAAAAGAAGACTTTTCAGATCATCTGTGATGATTAACGCATCGGTTAGTTCTTTAGCTCTCCACTTCACCTCAGAAGCCACATTTTTTCCTGCGCTGTCTTCACCCTGGGTTTGAACTTCTGTGATGGCTAAGATCAAAGTTTTGGTCATAAGAAAGAAGGACTGAGATGAGTAGTTGGTGTTTGAGAGCTCGTGCTTCGGCCATGCTGAGTTGCAGAAGGCTTCTCTTCTGCCTCGTCCAGCAGGAGAGCTTTTCAGGTCCACCGTTGAGCAGGCGTCCTGCTGCCCGTTCTGTCCTGTGGTGACTTTGGTGTTGGCCCACACCAACCAGAGGGAGCTTGGGTACAAAGTTGACTCTGTGGAGCTCGGAAGCTCCTGGGTCTACTCTTATCTTGGCCATCCTTCAGCAGGTCCCCTGCAGCCAGCTTGGGAATTAATAAGTGTTCACCAAAACGACCTCTTGCATTTTCGGTTGTCCTTTTGAAGACCCTTCACTCTGAAGTCTCTCAGCCTTTGATTACTGCAAGAATGTAGGTCCGCATCATAGAATTTAAAACGCAAAGTGTCGACGTGGCCCGTTGTTAGAAGTTATTTTCGTAAGAGGGGATGGCTGTGTTTTCTAGTTGATGGGAATGGACAGGAAAACTGCTGTTGCATTCCATTCTCGGCAGGCTCAGATGGAAACGTGTGGGGGCGAGAAGCTTTCTGTTTGACAAAAGCTAGAAAGCCCACTCGCGTTTCTCACCTTTTAAGTTATGACAATTATTCGCGACTGTCAAGGATAATGGCGTTTTGGACATCATCCAGGAATCGTTAACAGGTTCCAAGTGCCTTGACATAAAGAGTTTGTAAAAACATTCTGAGCTTTGTTAAAAAGACGCTTCTGACCCACCTGCAAAAGGATTCACTTTCTGTGTTATCTTTCTATCAATGGTGATAGAAAAGCCAATATCCTTCGCTGTCTGGCACCTGAGTCCACAAGAGCACTTGAGTTTGCTCTCCTTCCTCAAGCAAAACTTGCCAAATTTTAAGATGGTGAAATGAGAAGAATAAATTTGGTTTTGACTTGAATTTTTCCCATCTTAATTACAGAAGGTAAGTATTCCGAAAAAAAATTAAGCCGTAATTAAAGCATTAAAGTATACTTTCTAGAAGCTACAAGTTATTTTCCTTTCTGTTAAAGGTTTTGAAAACAAAGAAGTTGATTTCTTTCATTGGATGAACAGTTAGGTATTTAGGTGAAAACAAAAATGATCAGATGTGCATAAAACTCTTCAGGAGATTTCTAGTTTAAGAATAAATATGTTTCAGCCGGGTGCAGTGGCTCACACTTGTAGTCCCAGCACTTTGGGTGGCCGAGGCGGGTGGATAACCTGAGGTCAGGAGTTCAAGACCAGCCTGACTAATATGATGAAACCCCATCTCTACTAAAAAAAAAAAAATACAAAAATCAGCTGGGTATAGTGGCAGGTGCTTGTAATCCCAGCTGCTTGGGAGGCTGAGGCAGGAAAATTACTTGTACCCGTGAGGCAGAGGTTGCAGTGAGCCAAGATCATGCCTTTGCACTCCAGCTTGAGCACTTTTAATCATAGATTTAGTATAATATTTGTCAGAATACATATTTGGAAGAATACTCTCAACCATGGGAGGGTCCCTTGAGTCTCTCTGGAATCTCTTTTTATGTCAATGAAGGCACAGATGCAAACTGCTTGGACTTGTTGGTTCTGAGAGAAACCCTGATTGAAGATTGAAGTCTGGCCTGCTGAGAGCTTATCAGCCTTTGCCCCTATATTGGCCCAGGGATGGGGTATGGTATGGGGGCATCTGACTTTTGTGGGGAGAGGACTCCCTTATGTCAGAGAAGCCTATGGCCCTGGCAGAGTGTTAGTTAGTATTGAATTGAGAGAGGGATTCCCGAGGGATTTGCATTAGTCAAATGAAGAAGCATGGGTGAGAGTTGGTGGTGGTGGCTGTGGGGGGTCGGAGTCCTTCTTGGCCTAGGGTGTGATTTTCTCCTGAAAACTTCCCTGGCTTCTTTGGTTTCCTAGTCACTTGGTTTAATTTTTCTCCCCTGATTCCTAAGCCCTGGAGATGTCTTCCTTCTCTTTCAACTTCTATCAATGTTTAGATCCTATAGTCAGGTGATTTCTGAGAATTTAAGTACATAGCTTATCCTTTTGTCTTCTGACTTGAAGGCAAACATATTCAAGAGTTATTTTTCCCTTTGTAGCAAAAATGAAAGGGAGAAGTGAAAGGAGGTTGGTGTGTTTTAGAGTGATTTCAGGTAGCTGGGGGTAGAAAGGAAAAATGGAGAGGAGGAGAGACTGTATCTCATGCTCGGAGCCTGGCATGTTTGGGCAATTGAGAGAGGGCTGGAGCTGCTGAAGTGGGATGGGGATAGAAGGGAGGAATGAGGTGAGGGAGAGAGCGATGGATGGATGCATGGGATGAGGTCTGGGGCAGGTGGGCCCTAGTTAGATCACACAGGCCTTTGTGGGCCCTGTTAAAGACTTTGGATTTAAGCTTGAGAGCGGTGGGGAGCCATTGAAGGGATTTAAACAGAGGAGGTGTTTGAAAGTCTTTGTGGTTTCGACTTTGGAGGCTACGTGGAGAATAGATCTGAGGGCTCTCGCAAGAGCCCAGATGAGAAATGTTGGTTTGGCCTAGAGAACATCTGTGAGGGTTGCGTTGGATTGGTGGTGGCCTGGACATCGAGGGGAGGGAGGAGTGTGGAGAGGGACTCCTTGGTTCTGGCACAAGCACCTGAGGACCCTGAAGTAGTCAGGGGAGGCTAGTTCATGCTTCAGTAACAGCAGCTTCAACATTTCAGGCCACTGCAACAGAGTGTGCAGTCTTGCAAAATCTGCTATAAATCCAAGTGACCCTGCAGGGCATCTGTCCTCCAACTAAATGGTCTAGTCTGCCTTCCATGTCAATATGGGTTCTACCAAATTTACTGCAGCAAGGGAGAGCGAGCCTGGCTCTCCAGTGCCCCTGTCTCTTCCACTCACGTACCTTTAGCCACAAGAGTCATGTATATGGCTGTGGCCTTACCCTGCAAGGGGGCTAGAAGTACAGTACCCTAGAGTGCTCAGAAGAGGGCAAGTGGGAAATATGGTGTAAAGGTGTACCACAAAGCCATTTTCTAATGTGAGGAGTCGCAAGGAAAAATAGCTTCTGGAGGAAAGAGTTCTGTTTTCGATATGTTAGATTTGAGATGCTTGTGAGATACGTAAGTAGCTATGTCAAGTAGGCAGTTGGATATTTGAAGAAGGAAGGAAGGATGGAGGGAGGAAGGAAACGAAGGAAGGAAGAAAAAAAGGAAGAAAGGAAGGAAGGAAAACTGGCTCGGGTTTGGGATATATAGTTAGTTTAGGCTACACTCTGCTGTGGGTCCAAGCAATCTCAAAGTCCTAGTGGCTTATCACAGGCTTACCCATGCCAGAAGTCCACTGGGGGACAGTGGGAGGCCCCGTCATATTATAACCATACCATCTGAGCAGAAACTTTGTGTTTTGTGTTGAATGACTTGTCCCCAATACCTGAAAGCATACCTGGCAGGAGATAGTACCTGACAATACCTGGGACAAGGTTGTAATGGAGAAAATACTTATTCAAATGCCAATGGAAATAAACGAATCAATGAAAATATGTTGTGAATATTGCCCAGTGTCACTCATATTTTAATGTGATTTTTAAAAATGACTCTTACTCTATCTCACAGTTTTGCCATACATTATTAAACTATTTTCTGTTCTTTAACCTTAAGGTTGTTTATAAAATTTTTCTGAGAATAATGTAGACACCACCTTTGTAGATGGCAGTGAATTCAGTGTTAGACTTACTGGTAAGTGGGCAGAGTGTAATTTCTCTTTACATTTTGCAGTTACTGAAGACCACACAGGCCTAACTGCTCAGCTGAGCTGAGTACTGGGTTGAAATCTTTGAAATGTGCAGAGCCTAATATAATCCCACATCTGAATACGCAGCCACCATAGCTTCTCCTGGGTGAACCAAGGACTACCTACCCACAGGCAGATTCTGGATTTTTGTCCAAAAGTTACATATCTGTTGGACCCCTAGAGTTCTGGCTCTTAACTGTATGGCTGAACTAAATTTTACCTGGAAAAACTTGATGTAGATGTTTGAAAGGTCAACCTTGTTTTTTTTTTTTTAAATCTCAGTTAAGTTTCAGAAACTTTCACTTTAAGCTGTGTAACTTCCCAGTGAACTCTCTTGTGCTGGAGTGACTTGATTTGCTATTTAGGTTCTTTGCTATAATAAGCTCATTAAAGGCTGGGGCCTGTTACCAAAAAGTGATTATTTCAGTTTTGAATACTTGTTCTGAGGCTGTACTCTGACAGAGCAAGATGTCAATTAAGATTATTCCTTGTTAGTAGAAGTAAAATCATGTTATCTTCTTATAAAAGAATCTCTGTTTTTTCTCTAAGGGGAGGCGAGTATATTCAACTCACACAAAGTTTGTCCATTCATAAAGTGAAAAGGTAAAAGGATAGAGGTCACGAAGAGATCCCCGTTTAACCAGACTGGAAATTATGATCCGAGCCAGGGGGTATTTTTCCTGCAGAGCTGACTCTCAGAGGTGGTATCAAGTTGCAGGTTCGATCACAGCATTGAGAATGGAGTCTTTGTGGAGCCTGAAAACCTCAGGCCATAACTGCCTCCTGTGCACAGAGTCAACGTCAGAAGCAAGTTCACCGTGTCGCAGTCGGTATTACACAAGTACAAGGTGGGAAGGGGGACCGTGACCCATAATGGAAAAGTGCGGAAAGCCGCTTTCTTCCTCTTGCCTTTCATAGTCAGGGATAATGTTGGCTGGCTCTTACTCGGTGCCAGGCTCTGTTCTAAGCACTGTGTGTATTAAGGTCCAAGGAAATTTAGGGCGACGGTTCAGAACACTGCCTTCGGATGGGCTAGATGGCTGAACAGCCAAGTGAGTGACCGGTTTCCTCGGCGACTCCATCTACCCATGTTTCCGGTGGGGATTTTGATTGCACCTTTGTCATGTCATAGGGCTGTTGTGAGGACTGAATGCGCTAATCTAAACTTTTTAGTAGGGGACCTGGCACAGAGAAAGTTACATGGGAGCGTTGGCTATTGCTGTCATTTTAGTACTCATTCTAAGAAACCGTTGACATAGGTACTGTGGTTTTTTCCATTTTACAATTGAGTAAACTGAGTCATAGAAAGCAACTTTCCCAAAGCCACAAGGCTAGGAGGTCGTGAAACTAGGATTAGAATACAGGCAGTCAGAGTCCAATCAGTGGCTGTAACTGCTGTACTGTGCTGCCTTCACACTTATTAGGAGGAAATAGCTGTGAATTTTCAGATGTAATCTTCAGTAAAGATAGTCCTGCAAGGCAGAAGGGAGGAGGAAGGCTAGTTTGGCACTGACAGCTTGGACTTTACCACTAGTTCCTCCAGGTGAGTCTCTACACCCATTGCCTTGATACTGGTCAACAAATTGGCTGAGAGTCCATCTTCTGTTTGGAGTAGTTCTGTGTCAGTAAATGACATCACCATCTATTTTGTTACAGAAGCCATAATCCTGGATCGTCATTGATTCCAGCTTCTCCCTCTTTGTCTATTATCAATTGTTTTGATTTTTTTAATAGCTTATAAATCCATCACCTTCTCTGTCTCCATGGCCACCCTAGCCCAAGTCACTGCCATCAGTCACTTTCTTACCAACCTGCCCCTGTCATCCTTGCCCCGTTCCAATCTGTTCTTCATGTAGGCAAAGGTAAAATGCAAATCTGGTCATCTTGTGCCGGGCTTAACACCCGCTTTTATGTTCCAATCCAGGTCTGTCTGCCTCCAAAGCCGTCTTTCATCTATAAAGTTTTTAGGACTTAACCTTGATTTGAAAGGCCAAGGAAAGTAGGATGCTTAGGAGTCCAGTGGAAGCTGGTGTTTTTGACCTCAGTCATCAAATTCATACCTCAGATAATTATGATAAGATGCATCACGGCCTTTTCTAATTTTGTTTTCACAATTGCCTTCATCAGTCTAGCTAGGGGTTTGTGTGTCTTCTTTTTACTGTTTTTTGACACACAGAGTTTTTGTCAAAGCAGATATTGACAGGATGAGTTTTAGGTTTGCAAGAACTGAATGCAGATGCAAAGCATTTGAAATTATCGACATCCTGTTAATGGAGGCTAGAGGAGAAAAAGTAAATTTTCTAAAGTATTAAATTAGAATATTGCCAACACAGAGTTGGAAGTTTCTCTGTTTTCCTCTTATCGGCTTTTAATCTGATCATTTCCCAGGGAGTGCAGACAGGCTGTGGGGAAGCTCTCTTCCCAGGGCTAACTTGAGGGGAAAATGAGCATTAAAAAAACAATTCATTCAGAATGTTATCTTTGGGATGCCAGTGAGCAGATCAGTAACCCTAGGCTGTAATTAATGATACTGGCATTCAGAATAGAACCACAGACCACTTTCCCCCAAATATGTGCCATGGGCTGGCGTTGAGCGCCTCAGGTCATATTTATCTATGCATGTGAGCAGGAATAAGTCTCTTGTTCTTAAGCATGGCCCACTGTCTCCACTGTCATCTCCATGTTTGTGTGAAAAGCTCTCACAGTGTGGCCCTGTAGCCACACTGAGAGCATGTGCCCTGACTGTGTTTTATCTTAAACCAAACTGCAGCAAACTTGTCAGGGAGCCCAGATAAAAACTAGAGGAAAGAGATTTGAATCATAAAATCCAGGGAGTTTTGGCAGAGCCTCCTAAGGTGGAAGAGATGAGAAAGAAAAAAATCTAGAGGTTTGTTTGTCTTACTAAGTATGACAAACAATAATATTGTGGCTAATAACTAGAGAGAGAAGATACCTACAACGCTGAAAATGGGGGAAATTGGTTTTTTAACTGCATCTTTCCTGAGAAACCTTTTAGGTTCTGCTGTTTAGAGCTATGATAAGACAACCCCAGGCATGGAGCTAAGTAATTGTAGTGTCTTAGTCTCCACTAAAAGCACAGCTTCTTGGGGGCAGCTGGGCTGAGGTCTAGCCAGCAAAGTTCATTAGGCCCCAGGTGGTCATGCCTACTTCAGTGGGGAAAGGTGTGATACCTGGGTTCACCTGTCACATGGGTCACTGTCGATGCTCCTGAAACCAAAGACAGGTTAGCAAGAGAATAGTATAACACGTTTATTTAATCAAAGTTTTATCTGACATGGGAGCCTTCAGAAACGAAGACCCAAAGCCCGCAGCTATTGTTCTGCTTAGGCTTGGTGAAGAATGGACAGCCATGAAGAACTATGATTGGACAAAGGGTTTGACCTAATGGCAGTAGGCCACAGAGGAACCTCAGCAAGGCCAGCTGGTTCAGATTCCTACTGGCCTCTCTGTTTAGCATTTCTTCCTCCTGGGTATAGGGCAGGAACCCTCTGAAATGAGGGTCTTTGGGGAGAAGGAAGAAGGAAGAGAGTCACCTTCTGAGATTTCACAGTTTACTTTGGGAGAGAGAGGTTCTAGTTTCTATGATCTACCTTGCTGAAGAGGAATTTTTTTTGTATTTATTATTCTTTATTAAGGTAAGTTAATGCTTAAAGGAATTTTGTGAATTTGTCTTTCTAACCCTTGATCATTTTTTTAAAAATTTATACTTTAAATTCTGGGACACATGTGCAGAACGTGCAGGTTCGTTACTAGGTACACACGTGCCATGGTGGTTTGCTGCACCCATCAACCTGTCATCTACATTAGGTATTTCTCCTAATGCTCTCCCTCCTTTAGTCTCCACCCACCGACAGGTCCCAGTGTGATGCTCCCCTCCCTGTGTCCATGTGTTCTCATTGTTCAACACCCACTTATGAGTGAGAACATGTGGTGTTAGGTTTTCTGTTCCTGCATTAGGTTTGCTGAGAATGATGGTTTCTAGCTTCATCCATGTCTCTTCAAAGGACATGAACTCATCCTTTGGAGAAATAGGAATGCTTTTACACTGCTGGTGGGAGTGTAAATTAGTTCAACCATTGTGGAAGATAGTGTGGTGATTCCTCAAGGATCTAGAACTAGAAATACTATTTGAACCAGCAATCCCATTACTGAGTATATACCCAAAGGATTATAAATCATTCTACTGTAAAGACACATGGACATGTATGTTTACTGCAGCACTATTCACGATAGCAAAGACTTGGAACCAACACAAATGCCCGTCAGTGATAGACTGGATAAAGAACATGTGGCACAAAGACATCACGGAAGTTTGGTTTTTATGATTTGCTTCAGGGGTGAAAGAGATGGGAGACTGGAGAGCAGGAGAGGTCATAGAGACCTTGCTTCTGAGACCTAGTCTTTTTTAGTTCAGAGTGCTCAGCATGCCAAAGCTCTATACTTTGGGGTATTATTTTCTAAGCCCCAACACTACCCTCTGTCTACTTGCTGGGAGGATCAGACAGAAAAGAACAGAACAGATGTCACTCTGCAAGGCTGGAAGAACACACAGTTGGGGAAGCTGTGCCGCAGTAGTGGGGCAGATCCTCTTCTGTGCAGCAGCCCCCTGTGGGTTCTCTTTAAGCACTCAGCTGCCTCGTAACTCAAGATGATATCCGCTTCTCCTTGGGGAGAAAGGATTTAGAGCAAGTTGAGTCTCGGTCACTTTCGTGAACTCAGAGAAGTTTCCTTGAAGACGAGACCTCCGGTCAGGAGAGAAAATAGGTCTCTTAGTTTCCATTAGGGCATCTGCTCAGGCAGTTCTCTGTGACTTCCTGCCTTTGCATGTAGGTCAGTCCTCTCAGGATCTGACCCTAACTTTCCACCTCTGATTTCTGTCAACACAGTCATTCACCTAGAATCTTTTGTATGCCCCGAAAACTTCAAATCAAAAAAACTCCCTGGACTTAAAGCAAAGTTCTTTCCTTTCTAGTGCCATAGCTAGCGTCATAGTATGATGCTTAGAGCAAAAAGAATTCCCACGCAGTGTGGCTTCTGTGTATTTCCTGAGACTGGACTACAGATGTGCTTCCCTGATTTCATTTACCCAGCTACCCCATGTCTAGTAAATAATAATGCCAGGTCAGGCACTACTGCTTTATAGGTATTTTATTTTCATAGTAATCCCATGAGAAAGGTATCACTGCCATTCCTGGGTCAGATGAGGATACCGAGGGTCAGCATGTTGTGTAACTTGTCCAAAGTCACAGCATTTTCTTTTCTTTTTCTGAGACAGAGTCTTGCTCTGTCGCCTGGGCTGGAGTGCGGTGGCGTGGTCTCGGCTCCTTGCAACCTCCACCTCCTGGGTTCAAGCGATTCTCCTGCTTTAACCTCCTGAGTAGCTGGGACTACAGGTGTAATATTGGGTTCAGGGTGCCCTCAGATGCTTCTCCAGGTTCTTGGCCTCCTGCCCTCTCAAGAATGAGAGAGGGGAACACAGTGCAGTGTGCAGTAAATGCCAGACTCAAGAGTGTTTGTAGGAAGTGATTTATTTAGAGAGAAACAGGAGAAGGAGAGAGAAGAAACAGCTAACTCTCACACTAGAGAGAGAATCCAGCAAAGGAAAAGAGCCGCTGGGCGCCATCACTTTAAAAGCTGCATTTGGCCGGGCGTGGTGGCTCAAGCCTATAATCCCAGCACTTTGGAAGGCAGAGGCGAGTGGATCACAAGGTCAAGAGATCGAGACCATCCTGGTCAACATGGTGAAACCCCGTCTCTACTCAAAATACAAAAAATTAGCTGGGCATGGTGGCGCGTGCCTGTGATCCCAGCTACTCAGGAGGCTGAGGCAGGAGAATTGCCTGATCCCAGGAGGCGGAGGTTGCGGTGAGCCGAGATCGCGCCATTGCACTCCAGCCTGGAGCCGCATTTGCAGCCGCTGCTGGGCCGGCTGTGAGTTCCCTGCGGCTTTCGTCACCATGTTGACCCGGCCAGAGCCCCATGAGCGGTTGGGCCACTCCCCGAGCCGCTGCCCACACCGGGACCTGCGGCCAGCAGGTGAAAGGCCCGAGGAAGGCTGTTTTCCGATGCTGCCCGGGATGGAGAAGGCGGGGAGGCCGCGGACCGTGCAGGGCCCTGCGCTCCTCCCCTGCAGGCCTGGGCTGTCCTCGCCCCTCCCTGCTGCTTTTCTCTGGGTTCAGCCTCAGGGCTGGGCTGTTCCTGGACAGCAGGGAGCTGATCCTTTCCACCCCGCAGGCTCCAGCCGGTTTTGGTCCCAGGGATAATATCCTAAGGACAGAGAAGGAGAGGGAAAGCAGAGAGCTTGGAGGTAAAAAAACTGCGCTTTTAATTCCGGCTGAAGACGGGTTGCCCCTGGCTGCGGAGCTTCAGGTGTTCTTAAAGAGACAGGACAGAAGGGCCTGTTTTACTCATGGTTTTAAAGTCTTCTTCCCTGGTTGTATCCCTCTTCTGGTTGTACCCCTTTTCTCATGTACCCCTCTCCTGGCTGGCTCGCCAAAATGTAATATTGGGGTTCAGGATGCCCTCAGCTCCCGAAAAGACATTTCTCCAGGTTCTTGGCCTCCTGCCCTCTCAAGAATGAGAGGGGACCACTGCACAGTGCACAGTAATTGCTGGAGTCAAAAGTGTTTGTGGAAAGTGATTTATTTAGAGAGAGAAAAAGGAGAAGGAGAGAGAAAGAAACAGCTGAGTCTCTCTTTTTTTTTATGGACACATTTCTAGAAAGACATGAATGACTAAATCTGACATAAGAAGAAACAGTCAATGTGAATAGACCTATAACAAGTAAAAAGACTGAGTTAGTAGTCAAAGGGAAAAAATAATAACCACAAAGAAACATCTATAGAGAAGGAGAGAGAAAGAGACTGCTGACTCTCACACTGAGTGGGAGAATCCAGAAAGACAGAATCCGGGAGAGGAAAGCAGCTTCCACACTGAGTGGAAGGAAATAGACAGAGATGGAGGTTAGGAGGGAAGGCTTCCATGAGAGAGTGTGGAAGGGGGCTCCAGAGGGGAATCCAGGAGAGAGAAAGATGGCTTCCATGAGCAAGAGTGTTCCTGGAAGGGGATCTAAACATGGAGTTTGAAGGGGTGTGGAAGAAGGTGGCTTCTAACCTGGGAGGAACCCCCACCTTCTCTAAGACCCCGGGCCAATGAAAGGAGTTCCTTAGAACTTCTGTTGGAGTGATTGACTCTTACTTTCTTCCGACACTCTCGAAATTCAAACACAAACCATTACATCTCCAGGATGGGGAGAGATGGGAGGGGGCATGGCGCTAGGAAGTTCTTGCCCTTAGAACTACGCCCCCTTGTGGACCCGGAGAGAGAACCCCTTCCCTCACAGGCACACACCACCACACCCGGCTAATTTTTGTATTTTTAGTAGAGAGAGGGTTTCACCATGTTGGCCAGGATGGTCTCGGATCTCCTGACCTCATGATCCACCCACCTTGGCCTCCCAAATGCTGGGATTAAAGGTACAAGCCACTGCACCCGGCCAAGTCACAACGTTTTCAATGTGGGTGAACCAGGATTAACACCCAGGCCAATATCTGACCCCAGAGCCCTCATACAAGCCTGTGCTCTTCTAGGGAATAAGGACCGCAGACCGGGAGAAAAAGGCAGAGCCGAATGGTATTACATGTGAGACAGCCGTGTGGCATTGCATTATGCATCAGAATGACTCATTCTGTGTGCCAGGGTTGTCAGGTGAAACCCAGTGGAGGCACAGCCCAGAGTTCTGCAGGGGCCTTCAGTGGTAATCTGATGCAATCAAATTTCCTAGGGGTGGCAGTTAGAGCTCTTCTGCTGCTGGAGAGAGGCCGAGAAAGAAGTTTCACATACTGTTTTTTGATCAGCAGGTTTGGAAACTTTGAATGTTTGGCTCGCAGGATGGTGGAAACGCTCCAGCACTTCCTGTGGCCTGGAGTCTGGGTTGTGCCATAGGGAACTGGGCGCGAGCCTTGCCTCCTCCATTGGGGACTGTCTGCACACATCACCAAGTGACAGGGCTTGCTGGGAGGAAGGGAGCAGACACTGGCATTACAACAGCTGAAAAGCAATTTGGAAAGCAAATATCCAGAAAACCAGAACAAGGGAGGAAGTGTGCGCATTAGTTTGCAAAATGATGAACTTTCCAGTTGAAACGCTGATTCCCCAAGTGCAAGAGAGCTTGGAGTGAAGGGAAGGGAGCCGGTGGCTCAGCTTAGGTCTATTCCTGTTTTTGAAAGAATTTTTCCAGGAGGAAAAGGGATCGGGTGTAGGCCCTGGTCTCACCTCTGAGCAGCTCCCTCTCTATTTCTGTCCAGTGGGATCAAATGAATAGCTGCTGCTTGAAGAATGTCTGAAGGTTTTCTGTGCAAGGAATTCTAGATTTTAAAAATGCATCACTAGCTTGAGTAATCCTTCACATTTGTAATTTTAATCTCTGAATCTGTTTTTAGGGAAAGAGTGGTTCATTTATTCATTCACTTGACTGAAAAATACTGAGCTGCTCTTTACCATGCTATCTGATCAGGCCTGGAACAACAGAGATGAATAAGATATGAGTCCTACCCTCAGGAGCTCATATAAAGGAATAGGATAAGGTGTGGAAAAGATCTCTGGTAGGTCATTGTCAGTGCCTAAGAAGACAGATTCAGGGCAGTGACTTGTGGCGTGAGAGGCTGTGAGGTGAGGGAAATCTTTCAGAGGAGCTGGCACATGAGATTGGCTTTGAAATCTAGGTGGGAATTTTTTAAGCAGACCCAAGGAAAGGGAAGGACATTGGAGGTGGAGAGAACATTATGAACAAAGACGCAGTGTGAGGACCTTGGCAGGCTCGGGAAATGGCAAGCCATTTATGAAGAAGGAAGAGACACAAACATTTGTCACAAGTTCTCTAACCCTTCACCAGACCGTAGCTAGCTGGAGGATGACCGTGACTTAGTCTAGGGGTTCCTTCTTTAAGCAGAGCCACCAGCAGCCGCCGCAAATGGACTGTTGACGGTCTTAAGGCAGAACCCATTTTCCATGTCTGACTTACAAAGCCATTGCATGTGTGTGGGGTTTGAGGAGCAGGGACTCACTGGGTCAGGGAGGAAGCACTGGTGGTAGTTGGAAGCAGGCTGTGAAAGGTTTATATCCTAGAGGTCCCAGGTCACCAGCCACAGATTTAAAGCAAGAAGTGAGATGTTCAAATGACCACAAATACAGGTATTCTGTTTCTTATACTGTGTATCCTCTGTTGCTTTGCACAGTAGAAGCTGCAGTGAATAGAATTTTTACTGTTCTCTGAAAATTGGAAAGAGTTACTCAAAAGAATTGGGCTACTTTCCTGGAGACAAGCCCACAGATGCAGGTGATGATAATTCAATATGGGACTAAAGGAAAGTTTTCTCTGCCAGTTTCCATTACATTTCTGGTCAAAACTATTTGGCGATTCTTTCCTTTTGAGAAGCTGAGGAGGCAAATAGTCTCAAAGTATGTCCTATGAGAAACCTGTGCCACAAGATGTTTTATTTAAAAATTAAAGTTTTCTGGACAGATACATTTGGGAAATACTGTAGATTGAATATGGAGATTTCACAGGACACATGTGTTACATTAAAGTCCTGAGAAGTCCTGCAATAAAGGAAACTATTTTGAAGGAAAGGCATAGAGCCCAGCACAGTGGCTCATGCCTGCAATCCCAGTACTTTGGGAGGCTGCAGCAGGAGCTGCAGTTTTTTGAGCTCAAGCTGCATATTGCTTGAGCTCAGCAGTTCGAGACTAGGTAACACAGTGAGATCTTGTCTCTATTTTTTAAAAAAATGGCATAGTGGTTACAAACTTGGGCTATCAAATCTGACAGATGTAGATTGCATTCTGGCTGGGTTCCATATGTGGATGTAAGTCTTTGGGCAGGATATTTAATGTCTTTGCATCTTGGTTTCATTGTCTATAAAATAGGCTAATAATGGTACCTAATTCAAATTGTCTTGAAAAGCATATAGGACATGAGCTAGTTAGTTATTAGCAGATATGACTCCATTCACTGTTTCCCAAGAATCCTGCCTCTTTCTTTTTGCATTGCATTTGTAAATAACTCAGAGACGCGGTGCTATGTGGGAAATGCTGGAGTGAGACCAACTCCTGCAATCCATGGGTGAGTTCTGATAGCAGTCTCGCAGAGGAAAGGCAGCCCCTAGGTGCTGAGCGCTACATCACAGATGTGGACATGCAGCCATATGAAGCTCTAGAATTGGGAAGCAAAAGATCCTTTCCTCTTGACTGCAAGGTTAGCGTGTGTAGCTTCAGCCTGTCTTGCCTTCCAGTCATTTAATGACCAGTTTGGAACTTAGGTCAGTAAATGGATATGGTTAGGTTGATATATTAGGAGTTTCTCAATTACAGAGTTTTTCAGTGACAGAAACTGAACTCAAGCTCACATAGCATAATGAGGAATTTATTCGTCTGTCTATCTCGGAAGAATATTAGGATAGCCCAGAAGGAAAGACGGAGAAGTGTTAAGAAACTCAACAGAAACTGAACATAGCTAGGCCTCCTGTCCTTGTTCCCTTTGGAATGTTTTCCTCTTGACTCGTCTTGACTTCTCCTTGTCTCATTCTTTCTTATGAGGCTTTCTGCATGGAGGGAGCAAGGCTGCAGACAGCTTCGGCCTCATCCCCAGCAGAAAGCAAGAACTCCGGGCCTCAAGTGATCTGCCTGCCCCGTTCCCGCAAAGTGCTGGGATGACAGGTGCTGAGCTACTGCACCCAGCTAACAAATAAACTCATGAGATCCTTATTAAGGATACTTATACCAAGTTGGATCATGTTTATTGCAAATATTTTTTTCAGATTGTTTTTATCTTTAAATTTTTACTATATATATTTTAAACTAATATATAAAAATGACGCAGGGAATTTTTATATTCCCTGTGTAAGGATCGTGCTAATCTTCTCTGTATTGTTCCAGTTTTAGTGTATATGCTGCCGAAGCATTTATTTAGCGTCTGAATTTTTATGAAGGTTTTTGGAATTCAGAAGTTTTTAAGCTTCTTTGTATCAAATCATCAGGTTCTTCTTTGATGCTTTCTGTCTTTGGTGTTTTATTAGTTTGCGAGGGTTGCCATAAAAAAGTACCACAGCCTGGGAGGTTAAACTGACAGAAGTGATTTTTCTCACTGTTATGGAGGCTGGAAGTCAGAGATCAAGGTGTCATCAGTGTTGGTTCTTTCTGAGGGCTTTCTCTTTGGCTTACAAATGGCCGTCTTTTCCCTGTGTCCTCAGATGGTCTTCCCTCTGTACCTTCTGTGTTCCAATTCCCTCCTTTTATAACGATACCGGACAGACATACAATATTAGGGCCCACCCTGAAGACCTAATTTTAATTAACACTTTCAAGGTCCTATCTCCACATACAGCCACATTCTGAGGCACTGGAGGGTTAGGATTTGAACATATGAATTTTGAGGGGGTACACAATTCACCTAGAAACGTTCTCATCCTATAGAGGCTTCTATCACCCCGAGAAGAATCAAGTATTTGAGGAAAGTCATAACTAGCTAAGATTTAGTGTCTTCGTTAATTTACTGCAAATAATCACACCTGTCACTGAGGGCTGGGAAGAAGTGTGAGTGAAGTACGTATCCACAGTGCCCAGCCCCGTGCCTGCTCTGGGCTCCTGCCTGCCACTCCTTCTGACAACTGTCCCCTTGCCTTCGTGATATCAGTGCCAGACACTGTGAAAGCAAAGGCTTTTCTCTGAAAGTTTCCATTATATAGTAAGCCAACCATCGCTAATAGCGCATTTCCCCACCTGTCAAGTAAATGGGCTGAATTGTTGCTGAGAGTAGGATATGTTGCTTTTGTCAACAGCATATACAGATAATGAAATATTGAGCCTCCACATTGGATTCCATTCTCTCTTGACTCCCTTTCTGCTGAGTTATTGTATGTTCTGTTCTGAACGCACCATGTTCCCTCATTTCTGAAGCCATCAGCTTCCTCTTTGGCCCTGGGCTGTCGTCAGAATGGCCATCAGGTCCCTGATACGGGAACCTGAAATGACACCCACTGATCCATCCGGACCCTCCAGTGTACAGCAGGTGGGGGACACATGCCCACCATTGCTGCTCTCATCGGAAACAAAGACTGGCTTTAGCAAACCTGGACACTCATCCTGAATAATGTCAGCTGATGGTACCGCCCGCTTTATGTATTCTTGGATGTAGACACTAAAGGTATTGAGACAATTTCAGTCTGTTTGTCATAAGAAGGACGGTAGCCCAGAGAAGAGAACAGCAAAACTTTTACCCAAGTCTGTTTCAGTGGCCCCTCCTGAGGTTCAGTGTACCATGCAGGGCAGAGTTCTCAAAAGCAAAGACTAGAGGGCTTCAGGAAGACAGCAGGGCCAAGAGGGAAGGCTGCTTTTGGTTGGTGCTCCTCCTGAAGCCCTTTCCCTTTCTGCCTAACCTAAGGCAAGGGAAAATGTGGTCCATGTCTTTTTCTATCAGAGACAACTCAACATTAAAAATAGGAGACGAGGCCAGGTGCGTTGGCTCATGCCTGTAATCCCAGCACTTTGGGAGGCTGAGGCAGGTGGATCACGAGGCCAAGAGATCAAGACCATCCTGGTCAACATGGTGAAACCGCATCTCTATTAAAAATACAAAAAATTAGCTGGGCATGGTGGCGCATGCCTGTAGTCCCAGCTACTCAGGAGGCTGAAGGAGGATAATTGCCTGAACCTAGGAGGTGGAGGTTGCAGTGAGCCGAGATCCCGCCATTGCACTCCAGCCTGGGTAACGAGCGAAACTCCGTCTCAAAAAAAAAAAAAAAAAAAAAAAAAAGAGACTAACAGCTCCCTCCCCCATGTCCCCATCATCATTGTAAACCCATTATCCATCATCTGTAGATTATGACTGTTAGGGGGCAGAGGACAGCTTTCCTGGGGAGGAAGGAGGGGGCTGAGGAGTGGAAGCAGATCGTTTCTCCAGCTGTTTGGTGTTTCTCTCCCACTGATCTGCCCTGGCCTCTACTGGCCCATCTGTCAGGCTTGTGAGTGCAGTGGGGGAGGGGACACAAGGGTCACCAGGGTGAGTGCGTTCATTTTCCCAACACACAGTTTCTACAGGAACAGCCTTATAGACTTAATGATTTTCTCAGTAGGGTTACTGTGCAACAGAAAGACTAGAAAGAGCATTAAAAAGGTCAAAGCCATTGCAGGCACCCAAAACTAAAACTATATGGGAAATTCAGAACCAACAATAACAAAAAAAGATCAGGTATTTGAGAGCTTTGTGGTACCCAAAGAATGAATTAAGCTAGATGGAAAAAACCCTGTGGAGACGTAACAGATCTTTAAGAGATTACAGCAAGAGGCGTGTTGAGCTTGGGGCATAGAACAGTGTGTAGAGAGACGAGTTTCTAGGTGGAAGTCAAGAGCGATTTCTCTCTATTGTCTTCGAAATGCCATCCAAAGCTAGGGAGCCATTTAGTAGAAGAGTGGGCTTGCTCACGGGTTATAGAGTCAGAGGTTACTGCTATGCAGGCTTCAGTAGTACCTAACTCTAGAATAAGAACTGACTCCTCTTTCTCATTTAATTCACTCAACTATAAACACACCATTTAACATGCATATCCAGGTGATGGAATGTTGATATTAAACATGGAACAATTCCAACATTTTTGGAATGGAATAAAGTCAAGCTAGCCGGCAAGCAGTTCTGTAGCTATACAACGTGATGTGCATTCTCCAGCCTCTCCTTAACCACCTCTGGAGATTTGGTAGTGACTCTAGGAGGCATGATGGTCAGAATGTCTAGCCACCTGCCTAGGCCTGTCTTCTGTTTCTCCCTGTAATGGTTCTTACATTTCAGTATAAGAATTATTATACCCGGCTAGCTACACAGCGTCTTGCAGCTTGTATTTACTGGGCGATTTAAGTAATGCTAGGTTATCTACTTTGGTCATTTTGACACTAGGCTCAGTTGTACTTCCGGTGGCTCTAATGAGATGTTCGTTGAGGAGGGATGCATTCCTCCAACTGCTGTGTATTAAAACGCCTGACTGCTCTAGCCCTGAGTCTGTAACTGCGAATGTGATGTGGGCCTTGCCCTTAGACTACTCCAGATGAAGTGGGGAGAAGTTGGCAGAGAAAGTCCAGTACCCCCAGTGTTGTCCTGGGAGAAGCACAGGGCACCAGGAGGTTGACTTTGTTGGCTGAAGATTTTAGAATGTATTTCCTTCTCAGTTATGCCTCACTAGGAGTTGGGCTTGTGCACTGGTCTTTGCTGGAGAGCCTGATAAGACCATGTGCCTGTGTTCACTTCAAGAATGGGATGGGTTGTCCTGATCAGTGGTAATCTGCCTAGAGGATTTGGTAGAGATTTGCCACCTGTATTAGTCTGTTTCCACGCTCCAAATAAAGACATACCTGAGACTGGGTAATTTATAAAGAAAAAAGGGGTTTAACAGACTCACAGTTTCATGTGGATGGGGAGGCCTCACAATCATGGCAGAAGGCGAAGCCATGTCTCTCTCACATGGTAGCAGACAAGAGAGAATGAGAACCGAGCGAGAGGGCTTTCCCTTTATAAAACCATCAGATGTCATGAGACTTATTTGCTACCACAAGAACAGTATGGGGGAAACCTCCCCTATGATTCAGTTGCCTCCCACCGGGTCCCTCCTACAACATGTGATTATGTGTTGAGACTGAAGGGGAGGAGCTGCTGACCTCTAGAGGGCAGAGGCCAGGGTTGCTGCCAGCTACCCTGCAATGCTCAGGACAGCTCCTACAGCAAATGAGTATGGCTCCAGCTGGTAACTGTGCCAGGAATGAGAAAGCCCAGGCTAGAAACTTTCTCCCACAAATTTCATCAGTATTAACAGTGATTATTTACAGAAGCCTTAGGTGCTGTTTCCTCATGGAAATATAAATTTAAGAGGATAAAGTGTGGTCTTTCAAGGATAAAATGTGAACTAGAGTATCCATTCTGCAATTGTGCACCTGGCACCAGGAGGTTGACTTTGTTGGCTGAAGATTTTAGAATGTATTTCCTTGCTATGCCCCCCTCCCTTGCCCTTGTGGTTTATTAATGTTGGGGGAAACCAACAAGGTCTAATTGGGCTTGGTTAAGTGAATTCCCAAGGGGAAGCCTCCTTGCCTCTTTGCTTTCTCAATGGTTGCTTTGTGTACAGCTCCCCTCTTACTCTCCCCTGGAGCCACATTATTGTATTCTCACCTGTTCAACAGGTTTTCCCTGAATGGTCTTTGAGAAATAAATACCAGTTAAAGGGGTAGAAAAACAAGCTTGGCCTTTGAGTCCTAGAAAATTAGATGACCTCTTTTGCTGTCATTCTAGACAATTTTATGTAGAGGTAAGGGCAAGGTGCTTAACGTGCATTTTTATTTTTATTATTTACTGTCTTAACCCCCAAGATTGTGTATGTTTCCTTTTGAATTGTGTTACCTAAAATTCACACGAAGTCTCTGCACATTAGAGGCTGCTTTCTTAATTCTTACTCTAAGGGTATGTAACTGAACTTGGATCTCAAATTGAAGTGATGTGGCACAGATAAAATGCATCGTTCTTAGAACTCTCAAGTACTCAAAGGGCATACGGATTATGAAGAGGAGGTGCAGGGTCCAGATTGCTTGCATTTGCACATAGGAAACACTATAATTAACAAATCTCTATTGTTGGATGTTCAATTGTTTTCAGGTTTCAAGAATTTGTAAACAAAACAGAAATTGGCATTGCTATGGTTAATATTTCTTGAGATTTATCCTAGAAAATTAAAATTACTCAAAGAGGATGCAGAATTTTACGGCTTTTAGTATAGTTTGTCAAAGGCCCTCTGGAAGGTTGTGCTGATTTACACTCTGAATAGGTGTGCATGGACACACAGCTTTTTTCTTTAGAAGTCACAAACCAAGAGGTGTGAGAGCTGTGTCTAAGGGGTCAGGAGTATGGTAAACTGAACCTACCGAGGATAACCCCACTGTTCTCTGAATGCATTCTCTTGCATTCTTACCCTTTCTTGGCGTCAGCAAGTCACCCGTTTCAGGAACATAACAGGCATGCTCCTGCCTCAGGGCCTTTGCACTTGCTGCTTTTCTGGCCTACGACCTGATTTCTCCAGATGTCCACAAGGCTCCCATCCTCACCTCTCAGATGCCTTCTTTTTTTTTCTTGGAGGCAGAGTTTCACTCTGTCACCCAGGCTGGAGTGCAGTGCAGTGGCGCAATCTTGGCTCATTGCAACCTCTGCCTCCCAGGTTCAAACGATTCTGCTACAGCCTCCAGAGTAGCTGGGATTACAAGCACTACCACGCCCAGCTAATTTTTGTATTTTTTAGTAGAGACAACTTTTCACCGTGTTGGGCAAACTGGTCTTGAACCCCTGACCTCAAGTGATCCACCCTCCTCGGCCTCCCAAACTGCTGAGATTACAGGCATGAGCCACCACATCCAGCCTCAGATGTCTTTACTCAAATGCTGCCATCTCAGTAAAGCTTTCCCTGATTTTCCAGTTTAAAATTGTATTCCTGGGCCAGGCACGGTGGCTCATGCCTGTAATCCCAGCACTTTGGGAGGCCGAGGCGGGTGGATCACGAGGTCAAGAGATCGAGACCATCCTGGTCAACATGGTGAAACCCCGTCTCTACTCAAAATACAAAAAATTAGCTGGGCATGGTGGCACGTGCCTGTAATCCCAGCTACTTGGGAGGCTGAGGCAGGAGAATTGCCTGAACCCAGGAGGCGGAGGTTGCGGTGGGTAGCGATTGCGCCATTGCACTCCAGCCTGGGTAACAAGCGAAACTCCGTCTCAAAAAAAAAAAAAAAAGAAAAGAAAAGAAAATTGTATTCCTGCCCCTCTCACACAGGTAGAGACACAGGCTTCAGTTTTCTTCCCTGCTTGATTTTCCTCCATATCCTTTGTTGCTAACTCCCAGATTTGCGGCTGTATATCCCCGGCATGGGCTTGGGGAATAGGCATAGGGGAATAGGCTTGGCACTGAGCAGACACTCAATAATTATTTGTTGAATGAGTGACTAAACCACTTTGTAGATTTGCAGTTGCTGGTTACCACTGATTAGCTTCTCAGCAGGCTTCCCTCATCATCTTTGGCCAAAGGAGTAGCGGTTCTGTTTTGGTTCATTTCCTTTACTTGTCAGCTGTTCCGAAGTTATTTATGTAACTGCTGGTGGTGGTGAGGCTTCCACTATTAACTCAGCTATCTCTATTGTCTCAGTAAGGTCCAGCTTCTGCGGAGGTCTGGGATAGTAACTCACAAGGCTTATTCTGGTCTGATAAAGGATCAAATGCACATGTTTAAGATCTTCACTTCAGATATCAATTTATCAAAAAAGACAAAAAACCCAATAGAAAAGGGGCAAAGGTTTGGACAGCAGGGAGCAAGTGTCTTTTCCTCTGTATGTTCAACCTCACCCACAATAAGATAATTTAAAAATACATTAAGATTTTGTTTTTCAACCTGTCAGGCTTGCAAAAATTCAATCTGTTGGTGAGGCTGGGTGTAAATAGGCAACCTCGTAAAATCCAATGGAGAGATATTTGGAAATGGTTATCAACATTAACTGCATGTATGCCTTGACCCAGAAGTTTTACTTCTGTGAATCTGTTGTAAGGCTGTACCTGCATACATGCAAACTTAGTTATATATAAGTTTATGGATCATAGTTTGCTTTATGATGGATAAACTTAAGGAATCACCCAAATGGCCCACAGCAGGGGACTGGTTCATCAAATAGGACACATCCACACAATGAACTACTGTATAGCTGTAAAAAGAATCAGGATGTTCTCTTTGTACCAGCCGAGAAGGAATTACAAAATATACTGAAGGAAACAGAATGCTGCCTTTTGGCTGGGTGCAGTGGCCGACTCCTGTAATCCCAATACTTTGGGAGGCTGAGGTGGGCAGATCACCTGAGGTCAGTAGTTCGAGACAAGCCTGGCCTACATGGTAAAACCCTGTCTCTACTAAAAATACAAAATTTAGCTGGGCATGGTGGTGCATGCCAGCTACTCGGGAGGCTGAGGCTAGAGAACTGCTCGAATCCAGGAGGTGGAGGTTGCCTACTCTAGCCTGGGCAACGGAGGGAGAGTCCATCTCAAAAGAAGAAAAAAAGAATGCTGCCTTTTATATAAAGAAAGTGGAAAATATAATAATATATTTTTGTATTTGAAGAAATTTTGGAGGGATACTTAATGACTTTGGATAACTGGAGGGATAGGAAGTGAAAGCAGATATTGGGTGGGTGGGTGACATTGGGAGAAGAGACTCTACGCTGTACATCTTTGCACACACACACACACACACACACACACACACACACACACAGGTTTGTATCACATGATTGTTAACAAAAAATTAATTTTAAAATGAAATGGGGCCGGGTGAGGTGCTTGTGCCTTTAATCCCAGGACTTTGGGAGGCTGAGGTGGGCGGGTCACCCAGAGTTCGAGACCAGCCTGGCCAACATGGTGAAACCCTGTCTCTACTAAAAGTATAAAAATTAGCTGGGCATGGTGGTGGGCACCTGTAATCCCAGCTGTTTGGGAGGCTGAGGCAGGAGAATGGCTTGAACTCAGGAGGAGGCGGTTGGAGTGAGCCAAAATTGCACCACCTGGCAACAGAGCGAGACTGTCTCAGAAGAAAAAGAAAAAAAAAAGAAACAGGCTAGCCTGGGAGGAGGATAATGGTTACCTCCTTTGTGTAAGAAGCACTGTTCATTCAAGTGAGAAGTCAAGGTCTGTTCTGAATGCCGTCCAATCCACATCTGTACATTTTCTGCCCCGCCGCACCCCCCATCCAAGAAGATGCATTGTGTGACCAGGCCTTGGGGAGGGAGGATGGGTGTGTCTGTGTGTGAACCCTCCAGCCATTTCTCCTTCGTGATATCCTGGTTGCTATAGTGCAGAGATCTATTTGTGACACACAGAAAACACTTTAAAGAAACACTGCTTCCTGACCATGGCTTCCTGGGCAATCTGTCCTTCCGGAGACTGTTGAGCGCCAGACGTTTACATGCGTGTCTGGGCAGAGTGAGCCTGGCTCATTCAGACCCTGGGCACCGTTCGGAGCAGAACTCCGTGGTAGGGAACAGCTTTCTTTCCACTGAAGATTCGCTCAAGCGGTGCCCGGCAGGGCGGGCAGCATCTCCTGGCGGCTTTGATGCAAGAACGTTGGCACGGGTACCTCCATCTTTCTTCTGTCCTCAGGAGCCCATCGTGCCATTGGCTGTGCCACTGCGCCTTCAGCACCCGGGCACCGACGAGCCGTTTTTCATACCAAACCACCGGTGAAAACAGGAAATGATGAAGCACAATTCACCCTGCATCTGCACTGTGTGACTTCTCTTTCTTTCTGTCATTCCTCACTAGGTGTAGACACGTGCGGCCGTTTACCCTGCAGGATCCCCAGTCCCACTGGCTTTGAACGTTTTGGGGGCTTACCATGCCGCCACCCGCGGACATCGTCAAGGTCGCCATAGAATGGCCGGGCGCCTATCCCAAACTCATGGAAATTGATCAGGTTAGCACGTGACAGCGTTCGGGGTTTATTTTCACTTTCCTTTCCATACTGGAATTTTCATAGACTTTGGATACCTCTTTCTTCCCCCTTTCTCTCTCTAGCTGTGTTGAAAAATCTGTGCAAATAATTGTTGCAATGTTAGCTTGATTTCTGTACCACATGTAATCATGATGGATGGGGTTTTTATACTCTTCCAGCATCCACTTGGATTGTGTCAATGCAGGATTTGTGTCTGAAGCTGGGAAGGAGGTGGGAGGGGCCGTGGATCAGGCCCTGGGCAGTTGACACAGTGGAGGCTGCCCCATCCCTGCCTTGCCATGACACATGAATATGTGCAGATTGTTGTAACACAGGCAAGACAAAACTTTTAAAATCGCTTTTCTCTTCAGTTTCTGCAGAAGCATTGGTACTTTGTTACATTAATAGCTTTATGATGAAATTAGTATAGAGAGGTTGTCTTGGATCTCAGCCAACTGTAATTTTTATTTTTTAGTGTAAAATTCACTATGTGTCTAGCATATTGTCCGCCACATAGTAAATATGCAGCAAATGTTTATTGAATTAAAAAATATCAAGAAGACTTATAAAAGTGGTTGTACCCATAAAGGCGCTTAGCTTGAATCTTGAGAATTGTATGGTGTGATTCTCATGCACTGTTTGATGATAGGTTATCTCAGAATGCTTGCTTTGGTCCTCATTTTACTGTGTCATTCTAGAGCAAGTGATTTAAGGGATGAAAGGTTGAGACCTAATATGTACTTATGGGTGTTATAACGTCTATAATATAGGGTTCTAGATGGCTTTCTACATTTTCAAAATTATAATACTGTGGCAACTCCAATTTTTATGCTCTCTATACTATTTTATGATTAAGATTTACAATTTTTGGCTGGGCGCGGTGGCTCACGCCTGTAATCCTAGCACTTTGGGAGGCCGAGGTGGGTGGATCATGAGGTCAGGAGTTCAAGACCAGCCTGGCCATCATGGTGAAACCCCGTCTTAATTTAAAAAAAAAAAGATTTACAATTTTTTTTCTGGTCATATTTTATTATCTGCTGGCAGGATCAATGCAAGAGTTATATGGAATTCTGTGAATCCAAAGGAATCACTAAAATGAATTCTACAGGTCAGATCAGAATTAATTGAACTTAAACTCAAATGTAAGAAAGGGTAAATTTTTGAGGTTTTTGTCAAAAAAGCTGTCATCACACCACACATGATTGTCATTTTAACTGCTCTCTGAGTTGGTTTCTACTGACTCAAGAAGCAATCTATACAAATAGAGAAAAGCAGAGCTGCCCGATAGTTTCAGATACATTTGAGTCAGGCAAGAGTTGCTTATCTATTTTCATGTGTGGTTTGAGATGCTAGTTACAATTTACATTAAGAAAACGCTTGGAGATACTTGGTGCAGACTAAATGTAGTTAGGACTAGGTTTGGCCACAGCCTAAGAGAGAGCAACATTTCAATGAGATAGAAGTTGGTCTCACATGTATGTAGAGGTCCTAATGCCCCGCAGTGGCCTGCACTCGGGCCCTCTGTCTCATTGCATTACCCTTCTCAATTTGTGGGGCTTTGAACCAGATGCTTGGGCATCACCTAAAAGTATGTTAGAAATGCAGAGTCTCTGGTCTTACTCCAGACCTCCTGACCTGAGTCTGCACTTCAGCAAGATCCCCAGGGCATCCCTGTGCATAGTTCAATCTGAGAGGTGCTGAGCTGGATACCTAGTGTCCAACCCCAGATGCTCATCAGAACTACCCAGGCACTTATTCAAATAACCGTTTTCAGTGATCCCATCCCAAGAGACTCTAATTTTGTGGTCTGGTAAACTATTTGATTTTGATTCTGCCGTGGTCAGTGCAGTTTGGGTACCTTTGCTTTAAGACAGTAGCTCTTGATAGATAGTTCTCCATACCTGTGAGGTTAGTGTAGTGTTCTCTGCCTTTGGAGATGGCCTTTGCTATGTGTGTGGTTTAATGTATTTTTTAAAATTATCTGTTTATTTTGGAATAATTTATATTTACAGAAAATTACGAAAATGTATAGGCTTACATTTATACCCTTTGTCCAGTTTCCCCTCATGTTAATATCTTAATCCTGGCACATTAGTCAGAACTAAGAAATTGACATTGGTACATTACATTAACAAAACCACCAACTTGATTTGGATTTCACCAGATTTTCCACCAATGCCCTTATTCTGTTCCAGGGTCTAATGCAGGGGTACCAACTGTCAATTTCCTCAGTATCCTTCCATTTGGATAATTTCTCAGTCTTTCCTTGTTTTTCATGGACTGATAGCTTTGACAAGTAATTTTATGCTGATATAATTTTAAACACACAAAAATTGCAAGGATAGTACAAAGCACTCTGTACCTACTTTTTCTGAACCATTTGATGGGGCCTTGGAAGCACCATCCCCCTTCACTGCCGAACACTCAGTGTGTGTGTCCTAAGAATGTAGTCATCGTCTTACATAATCACAGTACATTTATAAAAACCAAAAGTAAGCTTTCGGCCGGAACCGCCATCTTCCGGCCTTCTACATTACATTTTCATCTACATTACATTTCTTTTGTAATTCGCCAAAATGACGAACACAAAGGCAAAGAGGAGAGGCACGCGATGCATGTTCTCTAGGCCTTTTAGAAAACATGGAGTTGTTCCTTTGGCCATGTATACACGAATCTATAAGAAAGGTGATATTGTAGACATCAAGGGAATGGGTACTGTTCAAAAAGGAATGCCCCACAAATGTTATCATGGCAAAACTGGAAGAGTCTACAGTGTTATCCAGCATGCTGTTGGCATTGTTGTAAACAAACAAGTTAAGGGCAAGATTCTTGCCAAGAGAATTAATGTGCGTATTGAGCACATCAAGCACTCTAAGAGCCGAGATAGCTTCCTGAAACGTGTGAAGGAAAATGATCAGAAAAAGAGCCAAAGAGAGAGGTACCTGGGTCCAACTGAAGTGACAGGCCTGCTCCACCCAGAGAAGCACACCTGTGAGAACCAATGGGAAGGAGCCTGAGCTGCTGGAACCTATTCCCTATGAATTCATGGCATAATAGGTGGTTAAAAAAAAAAAGACCACTGGACTGTAAAAAAAAAAAAAAAAAAAAAAAAAAAACAAAAGTAATTGAATACTGGCATAACGCTACTGTCAAATTCACATTTTGTACCATATTCAAATTCCATCAGCTGTCCCAGTAGGGTTCTCTACAGCTGTTTTCTCTGGTGTAACATCCTACCAGGATCACGTACCGTGTTTATTGTCGGGTCTCTTTGGTTTCCATAGATCTGCAGAAATTTATCAGTCTTTATCTTTTGTGACCTTGACATTTTTGTAGAGTACAGGGGCGGCTAGTTTAGAAAAAGTCTTCAGTTTGGGGTTCTCTCGTGTATCCTACTGATCAGATTCGAGTTTTGTATATTTGGTAGAAGTGTAGAGAAATGATGGGTCCTCTATGACCCATCCTAGCAGGAGGTACATGGTGTTGCACTGTCTCTCATTCTTGGTGATTATTCTGGTTTTATAGATGACAAGTATTAACATTAGTTAAATTTTAGACCTCCTATCAATCACATATGGAAACCTAGATAGACAGATAGGAACCCAGACACGTGTTGCCCTGCAGTTGCTGAAATTACAGTGAGACTTATCAAGTGTTGGTGTCAGATGTTGTTTCTTGATTGAGTCAGAGGATGGCATGAACATTAGAAGTGTGTCTGCATACACAATGAAGAATAGAAGAAATGATCATTACTTGGGTTTTCTCCTAATTTCTACCTTGTTCAGTAAAAGATCACGTAACCTGCGTCTCTCCCATAGCGTGTTAGGTTCATTTAGAAAGCTTGGCCGGGTGTGGTGGCTCATGCCTGTAATCCCAGCACTTTGGGAGGCCGAGGCAAGTGGATCACAAGGTCAGGAGACCGAGACCATCCTGGTCAACATGGTGAAACCCCGTCTCTACTAAAAATACAAAAAATTAGCTTGGCATGGTGGCGCACGCCTATAATCCCAGCTACGCGGGAGGCTGAGGCAGGAGAATTGCTTGAACCCAGGAGGTGGAGGTTGCAGTGAGCCGAGATCGCACCATTGCACTCCAGCCTGAGTAACAAGAGCGAAACTCCATCTCAAAAAAAAATAAATAAATAAAAAATAAAGAAAGCTCTTTACATTATTTTTTAGCCTGGATAGCTACTATTTCTCTAAAAACTGTTTCCAAAAGTTGGGTTAAGCACTGCTGCTCTATCATCTCCCCAAATGTTGGGTGACAGTATTGTGTTGTCCTTATCACATTGTGCTGTCCTTGTCTATCAACTGAACCCAGTGGTCCTCAACCTTGAGTGTGCACAAGAAGCATCCAGGGAGCTTGTACAAAGGGCACATACCAGCTTGTGCAAAATGCACACCCGGCTGCAGAGATTGTGATTCTGTTGGCCAGTGGCAGGGCCTTTCATCTGCACCTGTGACAAGCACCAGATCCATCTGATCCAAGGGCTTCCACAGTTGGAGAAGCAGTCATTAGATGGGGGAACTGCCTGTCTCTGAATGTTGTTTCGTCTTGCCTGGTGAACAGTCCTTAAGATGAAAAGATATTTCATGAATGAATAACTGGAAGGAGGTGCTTCCTGAGTAGTGATTATCTTATCAGGTGCTCAGTTTTGCTCAGCCACCCTCTAACAGTGTCTGGAGTTTTCAGAGGGATGTCTGCCCACGATGGACTTACCTTCTTTCTAAATATTTAGGAGAAAATTCTGTGTTTCCACTCAGCAGGAAAAACCCCCAGGAGCTTTTTACTTTGCTGTATCAGGGAAGCTCTCAAAAGAGTTATGAGCTCACTGGTTCCTGGCTCCTGCTCTGGCCTTCAAGATCAGTTGCTGAGTTTCAAGCTCAGGGAGCTGCTTGAGGCTGAGGATGTTTGTTGTCTGGATACATCAAGGCTCCTCCATCCACTGCTCTTGTTAACTTACTAAGCTCTGAACAATGTATTTATTTATCAGTCAAGAGTCTGGAATCCCAAACACTTTGATAAGCAGCATCTAGTAAGAGGCAGTGTGGCAGAAGGGGCAAATATAGGCTCCAAGGACATTTAAACCTGGTTGCGAGCCCTTGTTTTAGTTCCTTCAGCTGCTATAACAAAGTACCTTAAGCTGGGCAATTTACAAACAACAGAAATTTATTGCTCACAGTTCTGGATGCTGGGAAGGCCAAGATCCAGGCACCAGTGGATGTGGTGTGTGATGAGGGCTTGTTCCTCATGCCTTGTATGTGTCCCCACAGGCCAAAAGGGGCAGACAGACTCTGTCAAGCATGTTTTTATGCCACCACCATGAGACCAGGCTTCAAGCAGATGAATTCTGGTGGGACACAAACATTCAGACCATAGCAGTCCTGGAGCCCTGCTTTCTGTAAAAGGCTCAGTTAGCCTTGTTGAGCCTCAGTCTCTTTGGGATATTAATTTGCTACTTTTATCGTACTTGTGAAGATTAATGAAAACATGTGAAAAGAATGTAGCATGTTGCCTAGCTCAGAGTGATTCCTCAATAAAGGCAGCTATTATTGCTGTTAGTTTAAGCAAATTCCATTAGATTAGAAAATCAGGTACCCCGGCTTTCTTTTTCACCTGCACTTCCATTGTGAACAGCTGCCCTCTGTTCTCATTCTTTCTCTGCCTTTTTAAACATTTAAGAAAGAAACAAAATTAAAAGGTAAGTGGGAGGCATCCTCTGGTAATAAAGAGGCATCCTAACCGGACACATAGGCAATGTGTGGTGTGGAATATTCACTGGCTCCCTAGAACTCTGTGATATTTTTTCCGTCTTGGCCACCACCATTTTTCAGCAGCAGCCTTTCTGTTCCCTGCATAAACTCTTTAAGCCTCCACTACCTCCTGCCCCTGCCGTGCCCACTCAGGCCTTGCTTTTGAAGGAAGACACCGACCAGAAAGCTTCCATTTCTGTCTCTGCCTTAGAATTTCTCTGCCTTCGGCCAGGCGCAGTGGCTCACGCCTATAATCCCAGTACTTTGGGAGGTGGAGGTGAGTGGATCATGAGATCAAGAGATCGAGACCATCCTGGTCAACAAGGTGAAACCCCGTCTCTACTAAATATACAAAAATTAGCTGGGCATGGTGGCGTGCGCCTGTAATCCCAGCTACTCAGGAGGCCGAGGCAGGAGAATTGCGTGAACACAGGAGGTGGAGGTTGCGGTGAGCCGAGATCGGGCCATTGTACTCCAGCCTGGGTAACAAGAGCGAAACTCCATCTCAAAAAAAAAAAAAAAAAAACCAGAATTTCTCTGCCTTCGTATTTGAATGGCACCACAGACTACCTGATGCTTTTGTCTCCTGCCTTTCTGTTTTATTTTGTTTCTTTCTACTGCCAGCAGAGGACAGAAGAAGTGGTCCCAATTTCTTTCCAGTGCTTTCAGCTTATCTCTGCCCCCAATGCTCCACATAGGTTTTAGCCCATCCTTTCCACCGGGCCTGGAGCTTTCTCCATTCATGCCCCCTCTGCTCTTATTCTTTTCTTCTTCTCTGTCTTCAACAGCAAACTCTTCTGTTCTTTTTTATTTATTTATTTTATTTTATTTTTTTATTATTTTTTTTTAATTTTTATTGCATTTTAGGTTTTGGGGTACATGGGTACATGTGCAAAACATGCAAGATAGTTGCATAGGTACACACGTGGCAGTGTGTTTTGCTGCCTTCTGCCCCCTCACCCATATTTGGCATTTCTCCCCATGCCATCCCTCCCCCGCTCCCCCCCCCGCTGTCCCTCCCCTATTTCCCCCAATAGACCTCAGTATGTGGTGCTCCCTTCCCTGTGTCCATGTGTTCTCATTGTTCATCACCCGCCTATGAGTGAGTATATACGGTGTTTCCTTTTCTGTTCTTGTGTCAATTTGCTGAGAATGATGTTCTCCAGATTCATCCATGTCCTAAACATAAGACCAGGCACCATAAAAACCCTAGAAGAAAATCT